>JAUCNO010000236.1:15892944-15916703 GCA_032353835.1 Enteromius viviparus | reverse complement strand
TGATTCCAGACAGACTGATGATGATCAGATCAGATCTCTGTGTGGAGCACTGGCTGTTGTCAGACAATAATCTCACTGCTTTATTACAATTATTGACAAAAAATTTTTTTGGAAATGTAAACTGATATTTCCTACTGACACTGAAAATATTAGTGGCCTAAGACTTTTGCACAGTACTGTATATATATACATCTATATAAGTGAATAAACTTATTTTTATTTTGATTGTTTGCAATTAATCTTTTGACAGCACTAATTATTTTTGAATAAATTATAATCATTATTGTAATATTGTGAAGTATTATTACAATTTAAAATAACCTTTTTCCACTGTAATAGATTTTAAAGTGTCACATGATGTTTAGAAATCATTCTAATGTGCTGATCATTATAGGTGGTCAATTTTTAATAATGGTTGTTATTATTATCTTTATTGTTGAAAACAGAAAGTTCATTGAGCAGCATTTATTTGAAAGAGAAATATTTACTTTTTTTTTCATTTTAATGCAAACTTACTGAATAAAAGAATTAATATATTCTCATGTAAAATATATTAACACATTTTAAAATAAAAAAGTACGAAAAAAAAAAAGTAGTGCATCATGGTCTCCATACAAAGATTCATTAGCTAAAATGGATTTCAATGTTAATTATAATTTATTATAATTATCATTAAAGGAAATTTTTCAGTAGTCTTGATTTGAGATTTTGCTTTTGAATAATATCTGACAGATTAATCATTTAAAAGACACTGTGCAAAGAAATTGCATTATTATCCCCATGGCTGAGGAGTGTTTGATTGACAGGAGTCCTTGGATGGCAGGCAGGAGAGAGAAGCTGTGTGGGATGTTCTGGAACATGCTGTTTACGAGCTGGAATTCAACACTCTGTGCCAACATACACAGATACAGTCTCATGACCTGCACAAATAAACCTTTCTAGCTTTTTCGTTTGCTGTAATTAGTACAGCCGTGTCATGTGACTTAATCAGCTGATCATATGTAAGTGTTAAGTTGTTTTTCTACACTGAAGAACGGATTACAGAGAAATTTGATACGTTTGTCCTATTAATGACCCGAACGGGAAGTCACATCTTACATTACGGTGCACAATGATCTTTTCATCTCATAAGATATCACAGCAATACTTTACAATAAAGTTCAAATGGTTAACATAAGCTAATGCATTGCAAGTGCCAAGAAATAAAAATGAACAAGATTTTTTTAGCTTTCATTACTCTATTGAAAAATAAATTGATTTAAATATATTTAGAAGGTGTTTAATATACATATTTATGTATTAAATAAAAAAAAAAAACAGCAATTGTACTTTTACTGAACATGTATACTTCAAATCTGCTAAACTGCAACAACTAATTTTGTACTCAATGCACATTAAATGTCCTGCTAAACATAGACTGAAGTGACTGCCCTAAAGTGTAACTATACTTCAGGTACCATTATTATTCAAAAACCTTACAGATCCTCATCAATAGTGACATTAAAACTAATTTAGGCTTAATAAAGAAATGTGCATTGTGCACATTGTTCACCAATATTGCTTAAAACAAACAGGAAATGGTTTGTTTTTACTGTTAAAAAAAAAAAAAGGTTATAAAGAGAATGGTATGAGCACAATGCCACACACATCTTCTTGCTCTGTATTACTCCCTAAAGGCCAACTCAAAGCGGTCTTTGTGTTTATTGCATCTATATTTGTGATTGCCTGCGTGTTTGTGCGACTAACATGAATTCCGACTGTAGCGTGAAACTTACTGCCGTTAATGGGACTAACTGCTCCAGCAGATTTACAGAACTGACATTTGGAATCCTGCAAATGAGAATTTATGCTTGCTGCGACTTTAAAATCCAATTGTATTTAAATGACTAAAATAAAAAAATGTTTAAGCACTTCATTTAAAAGCATTCTAGAGTTTCCTGTGGTGGTTTTTGATTTGTTTGTGGAAGTTCAGTGTACAGTTGGTCAATACTAACGGGATGGCAGTGAGCAAGGACGAGACTGCTTCTTTTGTCTATTGGACACAGATGTATGGTGCTGTAGCGAGATGTGTGGCTTCCTGAGACCCGGCTGGCCTCTTGCGGTTGTTCTCTTCCCCTCTCTGGCCTGTTTGAAAACTGAACCCTCGATCGGCGCAAGCAGGAGAGAGCCGCTACTCAGATTCCATTTATTGGAAATCGTTGGGTGGCTCCGACCCAGAGACGACCCAAAACACATCCACATCCATCTGTCTCAAAACACACGCTTGAAAAAAACACGAACGGATCGATGCCTCTTTATTCCCTAAAAACACTTGAAGTCAAATCAATTTCTTTTTTCTCATTTAAATGGTGCGGTAGTCGCTGTCCTTGAGTCGGGTTACGGCGGGGATGAGGAAGTGCAGGATGTGACTGTAATGTTGGGAACTGGAGGGCTAGTTCTGCCACTGCTAATCAGCGCTAACACTAGTCTCAGCGCTAATCAAGCTAACTATAGCCAGGCAGCTCACGCTTCGTTTGCCTCTTCGCTCGTGGCTTCATTAGCGTCACTCAGATGTGTGTTAGCAGATAACTGCTGTGTTTGTTTGGTGTGCACGGGAAAAGCAAATTAGAGTCGATCTCATATGCATTTTTATTACACATTCAATTCACATAAAGTGGATTTGGCTTTTGTAAGTTGCTACCCAATTTGATTTATAACAATAAATATGCTCTAACGCACACGCGTGATTTATGAGCTTTGCTGTGTAGCTGGGTAAGAGGCGTGTGGATGCCACAGAAACCTTGGGTGTAAATGTCAACGTAGTCAGTGATTTATATGCATATGTATAAGTGTCAGTGCAGTCCGTCTGTTGTGTGTGTAACTCACCGAGGTCATCGATTTTGATGTTGGGTCTTAGAGTGTAGTCTGGCTCTGTGGGCTGGGGCTCATCATCTGAATCAGATGCTGGAAGACATGAAAGGAGAATCAGAACACACTCTCTCCCCTCTCTCTGAAGGATCTCATCCATGCTCTCAAAGGACTTGGGAATTTATTTGTAAGCTCCTCTAGGTCATACGCAGCGGTGAGAACGTGATGGGTTAGTTAGTGTTCCTGGTTCAGGCTACATGCAGCTAAATGATGGGACATGAATCACGAAACAATAGTCCATTTCTGATTACTTTTCTAACAGCTGATTTGTCTAGGGATTTACTGGTGTCATACAGAATATTTGATAAAATTTCTATCTAAATGTTTTTGCACATTTATTGTTTTTGGCAATTATTTTGACACTTCAATGTAAACTCATGATTACCTGTGATTATTTTATTTTTCTGACTGTCACTCATTTTTGCTGTAAAAAATTTAATGTAAAATAAAATTTAAATAAATAAAAAATGTTTAATTCTTTGCAACATACTGTAAATTCAAAAACAGCTTGGGTCTTAAAAATATAAATTTATGAAATAATATACAATATTACAATATATATATATATATATATATATATATATATATTGGCAAAGAAGTGATAGTTACAAAAAAGAAAATAATAGTTAACATAAAGAAAGTGAAAATGGCATTTGTTGTGGGGTAAAAAACTATTTATTGTCAAATAAATGTAAAATATATTTTTTATTGTGAATCTGATATCCAAATTAATTTAAATTGATGTTTCTAATCTGTCAGTTAAAAGAAACAAAATAAATTGTTATTAATTATGAAAAAATTAATTTATTTTAAAGTAAAAGAAACTTTTTTATTATTATTGTGAAATTGTATGCAAATAATTATTAAATTAGAATAAAATCTAATAGTGGATATAGATTTTGTTTGTAAATTCTGTCGTCTTAAGAGATAATGCTAATTTGTCCATTTGTCCATATTTTAATAATTTGTTTAAACTTCAGAACAATTGCACTGTAAAAATCCAATGATTTATTTAGGAAAATAATAATAATACTTTCTATTATTAGTGCTGTTGTTGTTTTAGCTTTGTTATTTAGTTTCGCTTTAGTTTGGTACAAAATTAAAAAGTGTCCCATTACGCACGTGTTTTTAAGATGGTGCACTAAGTTCAATTAAAACTGCATCTCGAAACTACTACATTTTGTTTAATTCTTTTTTAGCTCAGTGGTTCTCAATCTCCGCCTAAAGGTCTCCGACGACTGCACATTTTATCTCTCCAATCTAACACACCTGATTCAACTCATCAGCTCATTAGTATGTAGTTTTCCACATCTTTATAAATACATCAGCCCCGCTTCAGCCCTTTGAACTCAAAGCACTGGAGTTCAGACCTGACTGAGCAGGACTAACAGATTCGACTTGACACAAGAACTCAGAGACTCTGAGAGAGAGGGCAGAGGTTAAGACAGCACACAGTATGCTCTCTCTTTCTCTCTCTCCCATACTGGAAAATTATTAATGAACATGAGCACTGACAGAAAGAGAGGGTGAGGGGTTAAAATAACACTCAGTGCCAGCAAACTGACTGAGAGAGAACATGAATCCTGACAGCACTTGGAAACAAGAGAGAAGAGGGAGAAAGAGAGAGAGGGAAGAAATGACAGAGGAGCGAGTGAGCAAGTTTTAGCAGTGTTTCCCAACCATTTTTTGGTTTAAATACTTTAAACACCTTAAGTGTGTTTTTGGTGACACAATTTATCTACATTACTTAATGTAAACTAAGAATGAACACTACTTCTTCTACAGCATGTTAATTTCAGCATTTACCAACGCATTACTAAAACCTCCAGTTTTGGTTGCTAACATTAATTAATTAATGCACTAATCACGAACAACTGTATGTTTATTAAATAACATTAACAAAGATAAATAGTGTAATACATTTGGTGTTCATTGTTTGTTCACGTTAACTACTACATGTTAACGAATGGCACCTTACTGTAAAGTGCTACTGTGTTTTTGAGTGTATTGAGTTTGATATTGTTTCAACCAGCTAAGACATAAACTGCCAGTTTTACTTTAACTGTTTAATTGGATTTATTTTATTTTAATCTCACAAATTCTGGTACATACACAAAAATGTGCTGTTGTTGTTGTTTTTTTTTTTAAAAAAAGCATGCTTACAAAGGCTGCATTAATATTAATATTAGTAACATTGTGAAAAGTTACCTTAATTGAACTGTTTCCATTTTAATATAATTAAAAATGGTATAATTTTTTTTAGCATCATCTTCAGTCACATGATCATTCTGAAATCATAACATGCTGTGTTGCTGCTCAAGAAACATTAATTAATTTAATGATCAAAATTGAAAACAGCCATGCTGATTTAATATTTTATGGACAAATGAACATTTATTTGAAATAGAAATCCTTTGTAACACTTACTGCATGCAAAGCATCCTTTCTGAGACCACTAACGTTTGAATGGTAGTGCAGGTTTAACAAAGCAAAATCAAAATCTTGTCAAGTAACTCTCAGTTGGGAATCACTGTAGTGCCAAACAACAACATTAGAATGTGAAACCTAGTGGGAAAGGAGAGGGAGAGAGTGCTTTCTCTGTAAACAGATTGATTTAATTCTCAGAAAGACAGATAGAAGAGTTAAAGAAACACAGGCTGAGTGCACTTCATAAATGGGCTGACAGGTGGATCAATTGACTGAAAAATAGAAGAGCTGGATGGATGGATGAAATGATGAGTTGATGGATGGATGTATGATGGAATGATGGATGGATGGACAGACGGATGGATAGAGGTCGATACCTGTTGAGCAGCAGACATACACTCTTAATCTCAAACAGCTCCGGCCGTGGTGATGAGTGGGTGTGGCTAAAACAAAACAGCAAAGTGTCAGTCATCTGTCAATCACCAAAAAAGAGGTTTCATAAATGTAATATTTTAAAGTACTGTAGTATTGTACATCCAAAGAACACAGCCAAATGTTAAATAAGTAAAAATATCAGTATCTAGCCTGTAATTTTGTTTAATATTAACTTATATGATAATGCATACAAAAGGTCTACACATATAGTACAGTGTACAAATAGATGTAACTATATGTAGAAATAATTATAATATTAACTATTAAACATGTTAATAGTTTTAACTATTATAATGCACTTACAGTAATATAATTAAGCTATAAAACACTGAATCTCACACAAAATGTGTTAAAAATTTCACTTCATTTTTAACAAACCAAATAAAGTACTGCTAATATATTTTTTAAAATACTTTAATATGTACATACACTAGCACTAAATATTTTACTTTATAAAAAAATCATAATAATAATAATAATAATAAAATAATAAGACTCCCAATATTCTGATGGGCAATAATCACCAAATTGTCATTAATTATGTTTGTAAAATTATTGCAGTAGCTATTATAATATAAATTTCCATATTTCTTTCCATTTTTAACTTATAGTCAACATATATTAAAGGAAGGGCAACAAATAGTACTAGAATGTTACCCTTTTTCATATTTTATCAATTTAATAATGAAAATCTGGGGTCTAAGATGATGTGATAATAATTTATCATTCTGAACTTTTTTTAAAAAAAACACTCTTAGAAATAAAGGTAAAAAAACGGTCACTGGAGAGGTAACTTTTCAAAAGGTACATGTTGGTACCTAAAAGGCCCATTTTGGTACCTTAAAGGTACATATTAATACTTAAAGTGTACATATTTGAACATAATAGTTACAAAAGTGTACCTTTTGAAAAAATACCGGCCCAGTGACAACTTTTGTACATTTATTTCTGAGTGAAGATATTTGGTGGATATGTACTGGAAAGGCTGTCTGTGATTCATTCAGTAACACAAAAAATACAGAGCTGTGTCACAATAGACTTGTAGTATGATTAGCTGAGGTAAAGCACACTATATACTCACAGATATAATAATACTCCTGCCCGACGTGGAACTCGTAGCCGAGCGAGAAGGCGCTGTAACGCTGGAACTTTTCAGAGAATTTGATAGGTGCGTGCGGGGCGTGGGGGCGGTTACACTCCCAGCGTTTGAAGCCCAGCTGTGGGTCACACGTACGGTAACCACGATAACTGACCATGTAGAGCACGTACTGCTCGGCAACACCTCTCTGGCTGCTGTTGTAGTGAGGACAGTAGATATCCAGATAGTCATTGACATTCACCTGCACCGTGTAGCCCTCCTTACGAAGTCTGACGACACAAAGGAATACAAAATACATGGTCAAATATTGCTGGCGTATCTTTACAGTAGGTCCAGCTGAAAAAACACACACAGAAAATAAAAACAAAACCACGACAAGCTTTAGAGTCTGCTGTACTCTAATCTCTGGATGGGAATAAAAACAACACAAAACAAAACATAAACTATAATATTTACTAAAGACAATTATTATAGATGTTTTATGTATAGCTTTTATTTTTGTTTCAGCTGTAGCACTTTTAGCTTAATAGTTTCATTAGATTTTTTTTATTAATATTTATTTGAGCTTTATTTTAATTTTAAAAAATGAAAAGAAAAAACAAAGGTTTTCAAACATTTCATTTTTAATAAGCAATAAAACTGCAGGGCAGTGCTGTCATCTAAATATTGTACTTCATCTGCTACCTTCAGAGTGTGGCAAAATATGCTTAAATTACATAAAGTGTTTAGACGAGCAGTGAAAACACACAGTTTGACACCAGAGGACAAGGATACAGCCGAGAACAATCATTTGCTCTCTTCAACAGCCAAGCCAAATGTGAGAACAACTAGAACTGCCCTCACATTTGGAACCGGTCAAGCACATCTGATTTAAAATGGCAAGAGGTCAGGTGCAGTTGATTTCACATTCCTCTGAAATGAAAAGCAAAACACATCTCCTCTCAGCGTCTGTGACCTCTCCAAGAGGAAATGATCCAGTGATCCGAGTGGAGCTGATGCACGAGATTATTTATGTAGCAACATTTACAGTAGGCCTATACTCATTAAACAGCATGAAATAGTTGTACATTATTAAACAAGCAAACAGATATTTTCTGTCGAGGTTAAAGGAGGACAAAATAAGTTTTCACGTGATTATAGATGCACTTTCTTCGGCTGAAGTTCAGGCAGAATCAGCACAAGCTTGTATCAGACATTTGCATTTCGGTGGAAGCTCCCTCGGGCCTCTGTGAGATAGAATGAAGGTGAGCAGGGAGAAGCGAGAGACGAGTGATGGCTGTGTTGGGACCTGTAGTAATATATTGTTATACCGCTCCAGTGGGCAGATGTATTGACAATGAGTCTCGCCATTCCAAGACGGAGTCTGATGAAAACGCGCGTAACGCAACGTATATAAACAACGAGGAGCGCTCGCGCCGAGTGAATGCAGCTCTCGCGGGACGTGTCATACCGCAGGCTGGAAAAGTTGCAGTGCAAGTGTCACAATTCAAACCCTATCCGCGGTCCCTTCTTCACTGCACTCGTTTGTCAATGTCTCAGCAGTAGACGCCGAGAGGATGGAGTGAAACTCGGCGGGTTACTGCAGTAATAACGACTGACCAGCAGGTGTCAGTATTTAGATGCCAAATGAATATCAATTTCTTTTCTTCAGTTCTAGGTCACTTCTCCAGGGAGATTATTATTCAATTATTAAATGAAGATCAAAAACGCTGCATTAACGCCTCTCCCCCTTCGCTTTTGATCCACGTTCAGTCACACACTCCTCTCATTCAATTCCTCCGTCTCACTTCTGACTTTTAAATGCTAATATGGTGAGTAAGTGAATGCAATGTGTTTGCTGCTTGCCTCTATCTCGCCACACCCCTCTATACACACATCCAGAAAACGTCATATATACAGTATATATATATATATTTAAAAAAAGAAAAGGAAAAGGAAAAAGAAAAAAAAGAAAAGCATTTTGACTCCAATATTTGACTCCTATAATATATAATAAAAATAAGTAGGCCTAATAAATTAGCTTATTACACTGTTTGCAGATGGTCCCATGTAAAAAACTGGTGCTAGTTGTTACACTTTTTGCTCATTTTTGTTAAAAAGAAATAAATGTTTTTGACCATTTCCAGTATTATTTGACATGGGAAAAAAATAAAATTAAATACATAACACGTTAAACACATGTTGACCAATTGTATAACTTGTCAACAAAGCATACGGTGTAAGTTGTCACAGTAGAATCTGTGCTTAAAACTATAGCCCTTTAAGCAAAATGTAAATATTAAAACAAATAAACAATTCATTAAAGAGAAAAAAAAGTAAAAAAAAAAAATGTATATATATATATATATATATAAATATATATTATTGCAATCATTGTTTTTGTCAATAAGTATTGTAAAAACATAGTTAAATTCAAATTATATAAATGGTTAACATGAAAACCCTGATCCAAAATGTATGGAAAATAAATATTAATTTTCAAAAGGTTTTATCTTTCATTTAAAATATACCCATCTACCCTTGGCCAGTGTGGCTGTAGTTTATTTTATAACAAAAGTATATAAATTACTTATAAATTATTATTAATTATATATATATACGTATATATATATATATATATATATATATATATATATATATATATATATATATAAATGCCTGTGTATATGTGCAAGCATCTTTCTATATGACCACACAAATGAAGCAGACCATATATTTCCCTCATAAATCTTATTTTTGTTTTTCAATGATAAAGCACACAAAAAAAAGCCTTTTTCTCTTTCATTCAGGAGTGCATGGATGGATGCTGACAGGACAATCAGAGGAGGAAGGCTGATGTAGGTAATCTGCAGTTGTGATTATGTCCAATAGGGGGCGATGAAGATAGGAAACGTAACCCACTGTGGGAGATTTGAAATCATTAAAAATGATCCTCTGCAACACATTTCCTCCTCAGCTCAGAGCAGTTACCTATCTCTCTATTAGAGCAAAACACTGAAACTGTTTAGCAAACATCTGAAGGCACATATACATACACACAAGATTCACACGATAGTATATGTGTGTACAGACAGATTGTGTGGGTCCAGGATCCAAGATGCTGAGCTGGGCAGGAAAGGATTTTGGGACAGCAGGTTAGAGCAAGATCAAGACTCAGTGGATCAATGTCACTACAAAAGAGAGAGAAGAACAGAGACCAAGCTTCTACAAAAGAACAAAAGCCAAGAAAAGCAATAAGCTAATACCGTCTAAAACACAACTGCCCATATAAGCGTTTTAGTTCGCTTCATTAATCAAATGCTGCAAGTACCTCAAGAAATACCATTATTAAAATACATTTCTTGTTTAGGACACATATTAATTAAAATCCTCATCCTGTCCATGTAGAATTTGAGTAAGATGCACATTTATTATAGTTACATATATGCGGAATGATTGTGCCTACAGAGCATATCTGTAATGAGAGAGAGAGAGAGAGAGAGAGAGAGAGAGAGAGATGGCAGAGCTGAATCAGCACCACAGGAGAAACAGCAGCTCTCTTCTCTTCCCTCGTTGTTCTTTTCTGTTCTTCTAATTAACCCCCTCAATCCGTTTAATTAAAGGAGAGCATCTGTCCTGCGAACAGTTGACAAAACACATGTGAGGGGCGCGTTAACTCACACAAACACACACATCCACACACACACACGCTGCGTTCTATAAAGGACACCTGCAGATCCACTGATGACTGTGGACTAAAAGTAAGTGTTTAGTTAACATACAGACCTCTGCATTGAGTCAATTAAGAAGTATTACATGAGCAAGAGTGCCTTTGCTCTGAATATCATGCGATAGTCATGTAGTTAATCACAGCTGCGCTAAGATTCAGACCAAAATTCTCAATAGTCCATAATTTCGCAATTTCCATTGTCTAATTTTGCTCTGTGAAAGTGAAAATAGTTCCAAATGAAGCCAAACCAAACATGTACCAAAGTAGTGCGTTTCGTTCCTAAGCACACACACATTTTCATCTGACATGTGCTTAATATTGAACTGTAAATCAAAAGGAGAACTGTCCCCAACAAAGCCTGATTTCTCCCAAGGTTTTTTTCCCTCCATTCTCTCATGGATGGGGTTTTGGTTTCTTGCCACTGTCGCCTCTGGCTTGCTTAGTTGGGGAAACCTGATTTTCTAGTGATTATCGTAATTTTGATTACAGAGACTGCCTCTGCATTTGATAAATAGATAGTTTAATCTCGTCATTATACATTAACATCACTCTGTTCTCCTATTTGATAATGTTCAGTGCTTCGCTACAATCTGTATTGTTAAAAGCGCTGTATAAATAAAAGTGATTGTTTGATTGATTATCAGTCAGATTCAATGACTCACTTACTTGTTACATGCTTGAATGAATCTGTGTTACTGAGTAAATCACTTAAGCAAATTAATCATTTAACAACTCATTTGTTACATTTCTGAATAAACTTGTGTTTCTGAATGAATCCCTTGTATAAATGACTCAGTGACTCACTCACTTGTTACACTCTTGAATAAATCACTGATTCTGAATCAATCACTAGTCTAAATGATTCAATAACGCGTTCTCTTGTTACGTTCTTGAATGAATCTGTGTTACTGAGTAAATCACTTAAAAAATGTTTTAACAACTCTGTTACATTTCTGAATAAACCAG
This sequence comes from Enteromius viviparus, assembly GCA_032353835.1. Classification (NCBI taxonomy): domain Eukaryota; kingdom Metazoa; phylum Chordata; class Actinopteri; order Cypriniformes; family Cyprinidae; genus Enteromius; species Enteromius viviparus. Next base: position 15,905,160 of record JAUCNO010000236.1, on the reverse strand, counting down.
TGTTTCTGAATGAATCCCTTGTATAAATGACTCAGTGACTCACTCACTTGTTACATTACTGAATAAATCACTGATTCTGAATCAATCACTTGTCTAAATGATTCAATGACTGGCTCTCTTGTTACATTCTTGAAAGAATCTGTGTTACTGAGTTTATCACTTAAGAAAATGATTTAACAACACATTTGTTACATTCCTAAATAAATCACTGATTCTGAATCAATCACTTGTATGAATGATTCAATGACTCACTCTTTTGTTACATTCCTGAATGAATCAGTGTTTTCTGTGTTTAACATTTTTCAGTGTTAAACTGTTTGAGTAAATAGTTTAACTCATAAAGAAAGTCACTTGTTGCCATCTACCGGAGTAACAACATAACTTTCAGAAACAACTGGAAACAGAAATCAATTTAAATTACTTCTTTATTTTACATTATTATTTGAAAATTGAATGATTCTTTGTTCCATGACTTTTACTACAACCGAGTGTGCCATTAGTGCGCTCTCAAAAACAGGTGCTTGATTCTCCATGTTTCTTTCACATCTCCATTTTGTCTCCCCTCTAATTATTTGGTCAGTCCCTCTACTCATTCCACCCCAACCCCCTCCCCTCTCTTATTCTCTTCAGTTGTCCTTTCTTTCCTCCTCAACAGCGGTAAATTATTGAAAGGTTATTAAATTCAGAGGCATCATGGAGCCACTGGCTCCGGCTCACACACACACAAGTGCGACTGCAAACGTGCCACATGCCACCCCAATAAATTTAATCCGCAATTCCGCTCTCCGCAGCCAAACAGACGTTTACTATTCACCGGGTTCAGAGCAGGTTTTTTAATCAATCAAACTTTCTCGGAATCAGTGTTTCAGCCGAGAGAGAGGATGAGTGTGTGTTTGGTTTTAAATCTGCTAAGGAATTGATATGTGTCGGCGGGGGGAGAGTTTAGCCGCTGTTACCTGCTCTCAAGGCCGACCTCATCACTGCTCCCCTCACATCAACAGAGTGTGTGTGAGCGTAAATCACACACACCTCCACTCGCTTCCCCTCGTTTCAAAGCCCATTTGCCACAGGCAATTAGAAACCAACCAATCTCTCGCTCTCTCCTGCTTTAACTCCTCTCCGCGGCTCATTCTCTACATCTCACTCCTTTCTGCTGTTCTCCTTTCTCTTCTCTCACTCTGTATCAGAGCAGTCGCTCAATGTCACGGGCCTGATGGCGAGTTTTAGCCTTTTGAACTGTACTAATCCAACAGATAAATTCTCATTCACTCACTCACACACACACACACACACACACACACACAAAATGTCACTTTTTGACGCTGGTCGATAATACGTAAAGTCAACCTAGGAGACTGTGTTTATTAAACAAAGGGTGCACAAATGATTTTCAATAGACACAATATTTCATCTTTTTCAATATATTAGTTCAGTCTAGCCATTTTCGATTTTCTTCTCAGTCACCTCTACACAGAGACCAATGAACCGGCCCCACACACACACACACACACACACACAGTGGTCCTCGCTTTACTGTTTATTACCCCCTTTCTCCTGAGCAACAATGAGGATATGACTCTCTTGCTCTCCTCTGCATCTTTCCTTCACTCCCTAGCTCTCTTTATTGCCAGTTCAAGTAAGTTTACAGAACACAGCTCCCCTTTGAGCAATGAAGAGAGAGAAAACGTATGTGTCTTTTGGGCCTTGCTTCGTTGTGTGTGTGGGCACATCTCTTGTTTATTCTTATATGTTATCATATATGTTATTATATCAGCTGGGGGCAGTTAATCTCCCATCATGCACCTGGAAAGCAAAGCTTTTAAGCTAAACGATTGCTCAATTATCTGTTTTGTGTTGTTTAACTTTGGGATTATGCATGCTTGACGTTTTGCCGAAGCCTGGTAATTATGTGTCATACGTGCCGTTATGGCCACTAGCAGTTGGTCCTGCTTTATGAGGTTGTCTTAAATGTGTTGATTAAGCTCTGTTGGCCATATCGAGTGCAACAGTAGAGTGTCAGCAGCTTTGGTTCAGGAAGTGTTTTCCCATTGATTTTCTCCACAGGGATTTTATAAAACTCTACAATAAAGAGTTCTAGGCCATGAACAAAACCACCCAGTTTTAAGATGAATCATGGGAAAAATGTCTGTTTATGAGGGAATGAGTAAAGCATAATAACATGACCCCAAATTGGTGGTATGATGCAAAACAATTGATTTTAAATTTATTGGTTATGCGTACAATACATATTTTATTATATATTAGCCAAATGTTTTAATGTCTCCTGTGCACCAAATCAGCACATTTGAAGGAATCATGTGACACTGCAGACTGGAGTTAAATGAATTAAATAAATTAAAACAGAAAAGCAATTGTTTAAAAATTGTAGTATTTCACAATAACTGTTTTTACTGTATTTTATGAATTAAAGTGGAATTGATTTGTTATCTGGATTGGTGGATATTTCTTTAGTGTACTGCTTCACCTCAATCTTTTTTTAACCACGCTGACCAATGGTTTCAAAAGAAACTCATTTACCTTTGATTAATATCCTTTGAGCTTATTGTTAACATTAACTTTTGAAAGGTTTTGAAAGGTGTCTGCAGAACCTTTTATAACCAGTTTCTCTATAAGAAAAAAAATAATAACATTTTTACTACTGCTTTATTCTTGATTTTTTTTTTGTTAGTAGAGACACTTTTTTTTTTTAAGTGTACATCTTGCCAGGGTGACAGGGCAAGACAAAGAAGACATTTGTCAAATACATTGATCGAAACTTCATATAAACTTCACTTCTACCATTTTGCCTCTATATTTTTGTATATTACACCGTCATAGCAAGAAAAAACCATAAAGGAAAGTCTGTATAATACCTCTGTTGCTTATTCTAGACCCCAGACAAGTGGGAACTGTAAAGTCAGTTCAGATCTTTCCCCAGAATTAAATAAACGTCTCCTCTGGTGTTTCTGAAGAGATCTTATCGTTCCAAACTAAGCTTTGATTGCAAGGAAACAGAGATTTCTATATGAATTTAAACACTTCATAATGTGAGCGCTATCTGTATTGATTTCTTAAGTTTGCTTGCCTATCTAGTCCTGATGGTTAATGGGGGAAAAAAACAGGGTCCCACTTTATATTAAGTGTCCCTTATATCTTTGTACTCACATAGTAAATAGGAGTGTATCTAGTATGTAACCACAGTGTAAGTACACATTGCTACATAGTATCTACAGTTGTAATGTTTCTGTAACTACACACATGTAACAACCCTCAGAATGGTGTGTGTAAGTAGTAGTACAAATGTGTAACAGAACATAGTCATGTAACATGAATTACATTTTGTAACAGCACAAAAGTGGGTGGAGTTGGTGCACCTCTGTAATACCAGTGTTTATACATGGTAACTCAGGAACTGCCCACTTAATATAAAGTGTAACATTCTGGACGAAAACCACAATTTATATGTAAAGCCTAATTTACTGCCTGCTGCTGTGTAACAACAGAGTACTTACAGGCTAAATCCATAGCAATTGTCTATTTATTATAAAGTGTAACACTTTATTTACCAAAACGTGCTGTTAGTCCTGTCACACATTTGTACTTACACATACATTACCGTTCTGAGGGTTGTTACATTCTGTGAAGTTACTATGTACCGGTGTGTACTTACACTTTGGTTACATACACATCTAGTTACTATTTAAGTACACAGGTATTCTGGACACTTAATATAAAGTAGGACCAAAAAGGTCAAATGGGGAGATGAATAGCTCTATACTGTGTCAACAGTTTTCATTTAAATACTTAAAGCAGCGTTTGACCTCATTAACTCTCACTGTATGAACAGAAGATTTTTTTAAATATTATGTTCCACTAAATAAAGAACGTCCTACAGGTTTAGGGTGAGCAAATGATCACAGATTTTTTTTTTTAGGTGAATAGCTTTAGATAAAACATAAAGTATGTATGTCTCCTGAAATATGAAAGAACAACCTTTGAACAAAAACACTTTCACTCCAATCCTTTGTTTGTTTTTTTTTGCCCTAGTAGTCTGGAGCTTTAAATGGATCTCTAAAACAATCTGTTAGACAGACAGAGAGGAAAGAGGGATGCACACACACACACACACAGAAGCTGTGGTCTGCACTGGGGGTTCCATTCTAAAAGCATTTGGCTTCAGAACAGGCCATGTGTCATGAATTAAAACTGAATTAGCATTGACTGTGTGTGTGCGTGCGTGTCTCAAGGAGATGGATGATGAACGACAGAGATGGATGGACACATTCAGGGAAGTGAAGGGGAGGAATGAAGGGATGAGGAAGAGAAGAAATGCAAATGATGAAATGAACGACAGGAACAGAAGTGAGAAACTGGGACAGAGAGACTAAGAGAAGGTGAAACAGGACGCTGAACTAAAGAGAGAGAGGACACGTCCATCAGGCTTAAGTCCTAAACATACTCTACATCAGTGAGTCCCAACTCGTTTCGCTTTAACAACTAATGTATTATGTCCAAAATATAGAAGGTGGGTCAGATTTAACACTGGAAATAATGCTGTTCAATAAATCTGTTCACTTTTGTGTGATTAAAGTAGGCCTGATCATTAAAAAGGGATAAAAGGTAATGAATCTTTTCAAATTAGAATTAGTAATTCATCTTGCCATCCAAAAACACACTGAACAAAACATTGCGGTCGACCAAAACCATGTTCATTATTGTTGCAAGAAAGCAAGAAAGAGTGTGGATTGTATTTTCTTTTCTTGCCGCCATTTCTTAAACATATGAACATTTTCATGTACTAATACTTGCTCATGAAATGTTGACAAAAGTGTAGTAATTTAAATTTAATAATTCAAATGAAAGAATTGCTATTTATATTACTACTATACTGAAGCCATATTAAATTATTATATACATTATCTAGAAAATATTATTTTTCTACCCACATTGAAAGAAATGTTGAAAAAACATTTAAAATTAAGTGTTACTTACAATAACAAATTATTTATTACAGTGGTTTTACAATTTTTTACCAAAGCAGTTTTATAGATAACTTTATCATTATGTGTAAATATATATATATATATATATATATATACACACAGACATTTTCACTCCAAAACAAAGAATATTTTCACATCAAAGTTGCTGAAAAGCCAGAAAAAATTTTAAGTATTTAGTACCCCAATTTTAAAATAAAATACCACTTAAAATATTTTATTTTAGTTCATGCAAATTATTTTATACATTTAATTTGAGTATTATTTAACAATAATAACCCTGGGTCTCCAAAAGTATGTTATAGATTTTCATTTATAGATTTTTTAATTTAAACAGCAGCAAAAACAATCAAAGCCAAGTGTTGAATTAAAAATAATAATGACAATAATTGATTAATATTAGCAAGTTACTTAAACAGTTTACATGTTTTTGTTAAAGGTAAAAAAACTACCTTTAAACATCCGGTTTAACAGCAAAAAATATTTGGAGGCAACTCAATCCCTTTCCTAAGGTTTTCCGCGGTCACATAACTCAGCGCACACATCTGCATGTTCCTGTCCTGAGAGAGAAAGAGCCATCTGAGGCATTGGGGATAATATACAAAAAGACTTAAATATGGATTAATATAATTAAACAACTCTTTTCTAAAGCACCAGCTGCTGGAGGACAAAACAAATTAAAAGGCAGAGTAAATAAAGACACTTGAACTTCACAGGCGCAGTTAATCTCCTACGCTCTCAATCGGCTAAAAACGACAAACCAGCACACCTTTATCGAGCTGTAGTTTGAAAACATTAACCTCTGACCCTCACATTGATCCAAAGCGAACCCCCTACCTCATCACATGTACGCTCCCGCCGCGTGGCATGTTTACAGCCCTGGATATCGGTAGTTTGGAGGCTCTTATGGAGAATCAATACAGCGATTAAGAAAGGAGCAGATTGGAGCAGTGTAATGGTCTAAAGTACTCACTCTAAAAGCGCTTTCTCCGAACCCGAGCCCACCCACACAGATGCAGGGCCGTCATTAAACTACATTTACACTCGCACTAACACTATTTACACAGTCGGCACTGTGCAGAGAGAAACGTGTGATCTGTGGGTTCAGTTTGACAGAGTCAGAGTCCCAGAGCCACGTGAGCCGGAGTAAATGGCACATAGGATTCGGCTGTAAGTGTGTGTGTGTGTGTTTCCATTAACCTCGCTGGCCTCTCGCTTCTCCCACACGTCTAATGTTGCCATATCCTCTCATGAAAGATGTGAGAGTCTGCAGCAAGACAAAATGAGGAAGGAAAGACAGTTTGTTTGTGTGTGTCTAAATATTTGAACATCCTTCGCCCACCAAATGGAACATCATTTTGTCAGACAATACAGATGAACAACACGCCTTTGTTTCTTTGACCTCTCTTACTACTTTTTCTTTCTAACCCCTCTTAAATAATATAGCTGAAATTAGGCTTGGCTTTCTGGTCTGGTTTGTGGAGGTCTCTCAGCCCCAAACCTCTCTAAAACCAGCAGAACCGACAAGTCTTAACCAGCTTAGTTTCAGCTGCTTTTTCATTAAGGTCTTTTTGATTCCTATTTTCTTTTAACTCTGTTACTTCTTGCTTTAATTTCTGCATCTGTCTGTCTCTGTATCTCTATGCTCCATCTGTCTTGGGTTCTTCTTCTTTTTTGGGAGGCGGGGGCACTCTTTCAGACATCTCTCTGCTCTCTTTCCCTTTCTCCAAACTTCTTTTTCCTCTTATGATTACTGTTGCCATACCATGTCAATACTCCACTTCAGATAACGGTGACATCTGTCTATCATTTTCTCAATGTGTGATAATAATAGCAGTTCTTTCGACGATATTCACTTTATTTTCTTTTTTTAATATAGTATTAATAGTATTACTATAATTATTTTCATGCAAAATAATAATAAAATATGGGAACAAAGTGGCAAAAGTAAAAATAATAAATAAAATCTTTAAAAAAAGTGAAAAATTTAAATAACAATTTTTTAAATATATACATAAATAATTATATCCTGTTCCTGTGAATTTATAATAATCATAACAATAATTATTATTAGTGTTGTTCTTCTTATTAGAATATACAGAATAATAATTTGGAAAATAAATTGTTCCAATATGACATGATCATATTTTAAACAATTGTAGCAGTTTTTATAAGCATTATCAACATTATTATTATATTTTATATTATTATATAATTTTATTTATTTATTTATTAAATTAAATTAATTAATTCAAATAACAACAAAAAAATAATTGAAATAATAAGAATAATAATAATAGCCTATATGTCTATTTTTTTTTATTTTTTTTTAGATTCTGGCTGATCTCCATAGTGCTGCTGTTACCATCACACCATAATGAAATTTTTCTATAAGATATATTTGGAACACATAGGTGACAGGGAGCAAAATGACAGTTTAATCAAAAAATGTAATTAATTGAAATTGTTCAAGATCAAGATCTGAGAACAGATGTATTAGGTTTCATTTGAATTCAGACAAAATTAGTTTAATTTTATATTTAAAAGCTACCTGACTTCTAACTTGTGTTAGCAAGTCCATTTTCTCTGTTTTCTCCTAAAAATCCACTTCAGCGCTCCAATATCCTTTTCAAGGCTGATGATGGCCATAATCCAATTCTTATTGGAGAACATACATTATGTTAAGGCAACAGATTTTCTCTTTTTACAGATGAAATTTATTAGCAGAGGTTTATTACATCTGTACCTCAAGTATGATTTATGACTCATGTAGATAATGAGGTCTAAAATACAGAAAAAGAGCTTATTCATACAAAATGCTGAAACCGTACGCATACGCACAAACATTTCCCTCTCTATTTATTTTCCTCACTTTCCATTGTCAGCGGGCAGCCTTTCTCTTTCTCAGCTACAGGGGATGAAAATTTAATATCAGAGAACAAGAGAGAGTGAAGGGGAGAGAGACACACTTTTCAGAGCCCCTTTATAGTCCACTCCATTCAACAACAACAAAAAACCCATCCTCTCCATGTACAACCCGAACAAGTTCACATTCCTTATGGTAACGTGCGAAGCAAAGCCAACTGAGCGTATCAGTAACCCAGAGAGAAGGAAATAGATGTGCTAAAGATAAAGAAGCGATTTAGAAACACTAATGAAGAGCTGATTTTGGCACAAAGGAGAAAAATAAAGACAAAACAGAAAAAGGAAGGAAATACAGAGAGATAATGGGGAACACGGAATGAAAATATGAGAAGCTTCACCTTATTACAAGGTTACAGAGATAACAAAATGTTACAAAGAAGCAATAAAGAGCCTGCAAAAGAGAGAGAAACAGTTATTCACTCATATTTGAGGTGAGATATGACCGTATGGTAGAGTTCACAAACAGCACAGACAAATAAACACACACACAGATGTCATGCTTCTATTAATTTTTTTCCCTGTGTGCCATCGGATGTGTCATTTTGTTTTCACTCCTCCAGTATAAATCATACTCATCTTTCCCCATCCCTCATAACGACACTTTCCTTCATCAGTCAGCACTCAAATTTTAACCACTTACAAAAAAAGCATCATACTGCTATATGAATATATATATTTTGAAAGGATGCACAAGCTTTATCATGTCGACGCCATATAGATTTTGTTTTAGTAGCATTCAACATTGTATATTTAAATAGGCATGCTCCTTTCTTCATTTTTACATTTAAGTTACCTTTTCTGTATAATAATGTAACAGATCTCTCTATGCAATGTTTTTCACAGATTTTATATTAATAATAAAACAACTAAACCCCTTCACCTCAATGTACAGACACTTAATAACCTTTGTCATATACAGCAAAAATAATGTTTTAAAGTTTGAAATAAAAAGCTTACAAAAAAAGTAAACACTAGTATTTCCAACCCGATCTCACGGCAATTTGTACATATTTTACGAAGTGGCTAATTCGTACGACCTCACTCATTCGAATTCATACGTTTTTTGCTAAATTGTTTGAGTTGCCAGTTCATAGGAATTTGTAGGAATGACCTACACCTTAACCCCGCCCCTAAACCTACCCGTCACTGGGGTTTAAACAAATCGTACAAAATCGTGCGAGTGATGACGTACGAATTGGCCATGAGACTGTGTTAGTATTTCTACTAATAACTGCTACTAAATACCACAAACACAGCGGAAATTCAGTATAAATCAAAGTACCACAATTCATATTTTACTAAATTTACATTTTACCACATAAAGCCCAGTTTACCTGATAACATATTCTTTGCAGGGTGCCTGATACAGTCACTGCAGCATTGTGCTCTTTCTAAGGGTCATTTAAATGCTTTTCCTTTACAGTCTGTACCTTCTCTGTATCTTGTTTGCTCAATTCTCTCTGTTATATTTCACTTTTTTATATCTTTGCCGTTTTTTTTCTTCATTTTGTCCTTTCTTTCTCTCCCTCCCTCTGAGCTGTCACTGGACCATATGTAAAATATCTGTTTTTCTTCTGTGCAATTCTCATTTAACTCCCTCCTTATCTCCTTGGACTGACCCCTTAATCTCTCCTAGCTTCCCTCTCTCTCAGTTTCCCTCAATCTGTTTCTCTCTCATCAGGTCCCTCCTTCTCTTGGCCGCTTTCTATCTCAGTCTATCCCTCCCTCTGTTGCAAAGCCTGAAATTCAGCAAAGCTGATGTGTCAATAATGAGTCATTATTAACAAAAAACCCCATGATTTCTGTCATTTTGACGATTTAAGAAACATATATCTAGTCCATTGCGACTCCCAAACACTCTCACAGATTAAAGGTGAAGAAAATATAGTTTTACAGTGTTGTGTTCTGTTGTCATGTCTGCAGCAACTTTCTAAAAAAAATGAATACATTTTTGTTGCACAAAAAAAAAAGTGAGTGGGAAACTGAAATCTAAAAAAAATAACATACCACCAACACTTAAATGCGAGTGCAATGCTGTACCAGGTGGGCTACAGAGCAAGTTTACTACCTGAGAAAAGCCATACATAAGGAGCTGCTTATGTGATGCAAATGTGAAAAAAAGAAAAACAAATGCACTATTAAAAAAAGTGTTTAAAGGTCATAACATAGTATTGAGCCGGTAGGAAAGGAATTGTGAGAGGAAATAGACAGAAAATATCAAGAACACAGCGCTTGGGAATAGCTAAAGAGATCTTGATATCAAATATCACATTAAAAATGTCAAGCATTACAACGATTTACTGATGCATAAAAATAGATCATGATGGAAAATGTACAAACCAGTCCGTCAAAGTGACAGATTACGATTCTACTAATCCTGATGTGGTAAAACGAGCCCCTGTACCTGAGACACAACATCACAGGAACTCACACACAAACTCTCACCATCTAAATCCCCTTCAAACATTCTGTCTCCCAGTCGACGGTTTCTATTTCCGTCTCCATTACCGTCGTGTGACAGAACGCTCACTTTACCACAGAGAGGAGAGTCTACGGTAATTAACTCTAATTAGAATAGCTCCCCTAACAATACAGTTCCCTTTCAGTGAAAGTAGGAGTGCGTACATGGGCTGAAAAAGCGGGGCAGCTGTTAATGTGTGTCCGGAGGTCATTTCAAACTTCATCTCCTGAGGTGGAAAACTGCCCTTTGTGTTAAAGTGGGGATGGGTATGTGGGCGTCTGGAGGACGGATTCTCTCCCAATGTCCAGACTTCCTTTGTCGTAAATAATTCCAGACTGCAATCTATCATAAATAGATTTGGTGCAGCAGAGGACAACTCTCACTTATAGTGGGTGAAGGAAAGGAGACAGTGAGCTGCAAACAAGGTCAGGTTCTCTTCCCATTTCCTTTCTTAGTCATCTTCACCTTTTTGGCACAATTGGGTTTGGCCTTTAATGTTTTCTCTTAAAGGGATAGTTCTCCCAAAAATTCTCTCATCATTTACTGCCCAAGTCTGTATGACTTTCTTTGAACACAAATGAGAATATGTTGAAGAATGTTGGTAACCAAATAGTTTTGTTTCCTCCTAATTAAAGATTTAATTAGCAATCATCCATGAATAACTTAAACAGGCAGCAGCAATTATACCAAAAATATCAAGCTTTAAGAGAATTACTTTTAAAGAGTACTGTTCCTTTAAGCGTGACTTCTTGCTTTCATGCATAGAATTAGTTCATTATTTGATCAATTTTAGCTTTATGAAATAAAAACTATGTATCAGCTTTATTAAAATATTGGCCATAAAATAAAAATAATTATCAGTATTGGCAAGACTTTAAAAATCAGTGTCATCCTAACTACAGTAGGTGAAATTCAGTAGTTGTATTGTTGTACTATCTTCCAGTTAATTTGAGAGCCCTGCTACAGTGTTTTGAAAAGACACCACAAAGAACAGCATGTGGTGAGATGGTGAATAATTTACCAGCGGACACATAAACACACAAACTTCCTCTAACTCTTTTTTTTTTACATTTTCAGAGTATGTGCCTCCAATCTATCAGACACAAAAGCTCATTAGAAGGACCATAATGATGATCTGTGTCAACTGCATTGATTATGACTCCAGGTTCTCATCTGTTCCTCAGAGTTTTCACAGTAATGTGCTGGATGGGATCTTCAGCAATGATGAAGAAAGCGATGTCATCGTTGCTGAGACATCACTGAGAAATGAACAAGAAGCACTGAATTTTGGATCCTAGTGTGCCGGCTTTACATTTTACTGTTGGAGTCATATGCAGACGAGGCCATTCCGGTTCCAGCACGCCGCCGTCACCTGAATTCACACTCGTTAGAAAGAAACTAAGAGGTGCTCTAGGATCTAATCAAATATTCATGAGGATGGCATATTTAAATGAGAACTTTCTTCTGTGTGTTTATGCTAATTTTGATAGTACATCTTACAGCACAGTAATACATGCACATAGATGTAATTCACAAGATGATGCTGGCAGACTGCTTTCAGCATGAAAATGTCATACTTTATAAGCAACTTACAATATACCCACACAGATAAAAGCATTATTATGCACCAAATCTAAAAATAAAATTAATGTTTTCTTTTCAGAAAGACATTTGGGAACAAATCAAATAAAACAAAAAGTTTTTCTTTTCATTTAAATAAACAGCTCTTTTTAGTAAAAATGTATTCTGTATATTCCTCAACATATTTACTGAAAATAATAAATATAAAAAAGACAATAAACACTAATTTATTTATTGAAAAATTATATA
>JAUCNO010000236.1:15819094-15890085 GCA_032353835.1 Enteromius viviparus | reverse complement strand
CTGAATGTATTGCACTCTTTGTCACTCCATCCATCCATCCATCCATCCATCTATCCATCTATCTATCTATCTATCTATCTATCGCAGTGCCATAGGGTCTGGGTAAATTCATGCCTGCAGTAATTCAATTTTATTCTAATCATGAACAGCACTGATGGACAGAGAGGGCGGGAGAGAAATAGAGAGAAGAGGGGGAGAGAGAGAGAGAGAATAATCACACTTTGAGCATGATATCCAATCTCTTTTTCCATCATTCTCTTTCCTTCCCTCTCTTTCTCTCTCTCTCTCTCTTTCCAGGTCTTGGCCTTCCTCTCTTGTTAGAGTTTGTCTGATGAGAGCTTCGGTAAACAGGCTCAGGCTCATATTCTGTAATGCTTCAGTCGAGGGAGTCGAAAAAGAGATTGTCAGTGAAAAAGGGTTTCGATTTCACGTCAAACACATAGGTTGAGTTTACGTACATAAGCTCTGTAAATAGGTTTCGATTTCTAATTCTCAGCAGATGTGCACAGTCGGACCCCTCCGACCCACAAATCCAGCTTTAAACACTCCAACACGAATTCCTCCTATAATACACACACACGCACAAGGGAAATCATTGCTCTGCATAGTTGTACACCTGAACGGTTAGCTCTTTATGAGCGTGTGTGTTTCACCACTGAGACTCCACAAGCTACTGATGGCACTGATCCCGTCCTGCTCTCCCAGGAGTGTATACCTCTGTCCCGCTGCGTGTATGCGCGCGCGTGTGTGTGGCTGAGATAGGGAGTGTGACTTAGCGGACCAGAAAAGCAAATTACTCTGAAGTTCACTTTGATGACTTGTTAATTTGATTGGTCAAGCATACAGTGCGAGCATGCGCGAGCGATTAGTCCATAATATGATTATTCTCGTAAGACTAGCGGCGGCAATGTGGAATAGAGTCACCCTCCCAGTCTGGCGAAGCATGAAAAACCTGTTTAAAAAGCAATTCCTGCGCGCGCACACACACTTTAATTGTTTCATTGTTTTATTACGATGCAGAGCACCATCCTTAATGGTCAGAGAGCTCTGAAATAGTTACCCGCCCGTGGCGGTGATGTGAAGTGAGCGATCGAACGGACACGGTTTGATGCCGTCGGGCCGAAAAGAGGAGTGATAGAGTCGTTCCTCTTCCGCATTTTCTCTCTATCTTGAGGGCTAAACTAAGCGAGGCCGTCGTAATCAGCTGTGTCGTATGGAGCGAGAATGGCACTTTATAACGCACACTGCACAGTTTACAGATAAACACATTATAGTTATATTTCACCCTCCAGCACAATGACTGCCAATCAGCACTGCAGAGCGCCGGAGTGTGTGTACGTGTGTGTGAACTAGAAGAGAGGATATGGCTCATTTATTGAACATTAAAACCAAACTCAGGCTAGGCATGGTAAAAAATAATGCCCAGAATGCCTCGCGCCGGAGCGTGGCATAAGTCGCGAGCGACCGCATTCGAACAAAGAGTGAAAAATAGCCCAAGGTGCTAAAAGTCAGATTTAAATATTTATATTTCTGCAGTGCATGCCGAAAAGTCTCACCTTTGCAGAGAGGCCCACGGAAAGAGCGAGGAAAAGATTGTTATTGACTATGGCCCGGTCTCATTCAGCGTACACCTCAAGGTAATCTTTCTAAATATTTGATTACCTAATACAATTTTGCTGGCCCCGTTCTTTTTTTTCCATTATGCATAGAAATAGTGGACAAAATTTATATAGGTAGACTTCGAAACACAGCTTCACTCTCTCTCGCTCGCTCTAAAGGAGATGTATAATTTAAATGGAAAGATTAGCTGTGTGAACAGGCCGTCCGCCCCAGCAGCAATGATTCCACTCTACTGAATCAATACTCATCAGATCACTCACTAAATGGCTAAATATATAAACTAAAGAAGTGAATCCAAGTTTAATGGAATCTTGTGCCTTTATCTTAACCTCAACTACCTCCCTCACTCAGACTTTATTCAATCACAGCGCCAGGCCGACATCTAAACACTAAGGAAATAGCTAATGTTAACAAAGCTAGGTCAAATAAAGCTCTGATATTCATTCAAGATATACTGAACTAAAAGGAAAACTACCAATCTTAACAAAACTGAGAACAAAAGGTGAAAAATTCTCACAGTAAAATGAATTCCTCCCTTCGAGACAAAGTTGCAGTCACAGTGGGCTGTATTTCCTCTCTGAGAAGCTCTCTGTGGGAGTGATTTGTGATTAATTTCAGAGTAAAAGTTGGAATCCTAACCCAGGCTGAGGGAAGCCGCCAAATTGACATGCTAATGAGCTAGCATGCGCGGATAAACTAGCAATGCCAGACTCAAACGGACACATGCATATGAAAAAAAAAAAGACTGCGCTTCACAAAAACTGCTTCAAACGCACATATCCATATGAATGCATAGTCGGAGGGTCCTTTTAGCCTGGGGGCCGCGTCTGTAGTGCAAAGCTTTCTTTAGACCGATTGGGAAGTATCAAACCCACTGCTTTAGCAATTTAGCATTAAAATACAGCAAAATCTCTGGAATAAATTGTTTGAGATTCCAGCATCAACCTTAAACCTTTTACCCCACACACACACACTTCTGTCACACTATTCCTAAAGAAACTCATGAGTTGAGCTTTGAGCGCAGCTCAACCAAATTGCTGTCCATGCAGCTCAATGGACCGTGACTGCTCTTCTTATGGGGCATCAGAGGAGACACAGCATGGCCCCAGAGAGAAAGGGAGAGAGGGAGGAAAGAGAGAACCGGAGAGAGGAGAGAAAGGGATGGATGAAAGAGGGAATGTGATGTCCCGAAGTCCCCCAGTGTGAGTGTAAGCTGTTCTATTTCACACTGCGGCTCCTCTGAGCCCAGGATTTACTCGAGCCCTCTACATGCTGTCAACTAGACTCTCAAAGATCCAACACTCATCTCTCCTCTGGCTTCCACTGCCTTCCCTCCTGTCTTCTTGGCTAAAGATGATATTTATCTGTCCACCCCAATAATGTGGATTTATTTACATTGTGGATTTGGCGTGGGTGTTTGCTGATGCACTGGCTGAGATATGAGGTGTGGAAGTCCTTCGATCAGTTCAGACACCGCAACGTAGACTCATCTCAGTGTTACACTAAACGATCACTTGAAAACTCACATGCAATGTTGGCAAAATATGAAACCGTACATGCATCGGTCAGCGTAAGACAATATAAGAGTCCTTGCTTCTGTATACTACACAAATATACACAAACACTACAACATCAGAGCAGAGGGGATTCCTTAAATGTATTTATACTTACATTTAATGGTGATTTACTAAAAAAAGTAAAATAAAAACAGTTGTTTAAAAAAACATAAATTTTTCATGTCAAGTTGAGTTTTCTTATTTATCCTGTTAATAATTTTGCATATTAGAGCCTATGCACTTTATAGTAATATTAATAAGAATCAAGAAGAATCCCTGCTATATTGTACACAGTACATGCACTATGTTTGGTAGTGTTGGAGCTTCAGACAGGGTTGCAATGCAAGGGCAGTCTGGAAAAAAATCATGGAAATAAATAAATATATAACATTGCATCTATATATTATATTATATTATATTATATTGCTTTTAGCCTGAGATACTGGGCTATGTTCCAGCATCCCTGCAACCCTAGGACAAGCAGTTTAGAGAATGAATGGATAATTTAATGCAATATTTGTATTTTTTTCCTCGGCTCTTGCTTTAAGTGAATGCTTGTTCAGAATGAAACTTGCCTGCAAACCAGCATGATAACATCAGTCCGTCTGCCGAGGGTCTCTATGGAGAAATCTGCACCCTAATAAGATTATTCATTTAAACAAGTAATTCAAAAGTCTGACTTAGAGACCTAAATCAGCTCATCAATCTCTGTAAGAATAAATCCCTGAAAAGGTCACAGAAAAGTCAGTGGTCAGAAAGTGTGGGAACGCTGATTAGAGAATCAGGTTTGTTTGAAATACCTCCCACATAAAACTTGCAAGAGACCAATAACAATGACTTTTTTCCCCTTAGTTATCAAGCGTGAGAACACAGATAGAAACCAACATACTATCAAGAGTTAACACAGAGGCCAACATAAATAAACACCCCTGATCGCAAGGATAGCATATCCATAGCTCCATATAGCTAATCTGACAAGCATCTGAAGAGCAAGCTAATCCAGCAGAAGATACCTCTTTCTGAACAGAGTGTAAAGTACTATAGTTTGACAAGAATATAAGGGTTTGTCAGTGTGGTAAAGCCCGGTATAACAGTTCTTTCATTAACAGGTGAGGCATGCTACGCTCTACTGCAAATATCTGCTAGCTGAAGCTTCGCTACAAAAAAATTCAGAGGAAGGCAGGTGGGCGAGTAGAGATAACCGTTTGGCGGGAAACCGAGGTGGTGTGAACAGTAGTTAATGGTTGATAAACCATGCCCCCCACACAGCAGGTGAATCCCTCCTTACGCTAGCACGCTAGCAGGTGGCGAAATCTCATTTGGCACTACAAGGTTGGAGTGTGAGAAATCCCATTTGAAAATCTCTCTTTGCACGGTTAGTTGGTGATTTCTGCTTCACAAATGAGGGATCTGCCGAACATGGCATTTCAATATGCTCTGAGGGCTTTAAGCCTAGTCTCCTACCCAAAGGGACGTGGCACCACTTTTGCCTCAGGCTAGCTCTTGCTGGGCTCAGATACTGAATTTATTGCAGAGGGGTGTGTTGACAAGCCATTACCAATCAATCTTCACACAGCCATTACACGTTAAAAATGTGACTTTTTTGATCCTCTTGTTTTTCTGAACAGAGAAATTAGAAGCTAATATTAAAAAGAATTTGATGAGTGAAGCAAACCTTATGAACAGTTCACCCTAAATAAATATTTGGTCATAATTTTCTCACCATCACTGAGTTTTTCATCAGTGGAATGCAAAAGAAGATATTTTGGATAGCACTGTATTAAACACAATCGTAAAACTTCTGAAGCATGCTGTACAATAACTTGCAAAAAATGAACAAATTAATAAATAATAATAATAATAAAGGCAGCCAAGTGAAACTGGTAATGGTTGAGGGAGACTTTTATTGTGATATGTGTATCTGGAGCTGTGAAATGGACTGAGTAATTAATACTGAAATAATCAGACTGTAACAAACATATTCCACTGTTGCAACTTCTGAAGCATACTGTACAATAATGAACAAATAAATAATGATAAATAAATAAATACTACATCAATACAAATAATAAGGCAAACTGGATTCATTTTTTACAATAAAAAAATCTAGACATCTGTCTCAGGTCTTCTTAAAACATTAATGAGAGAGTTATTTTAAATCAGATGACTGAGTCATTTAAGAGTCATTCAAGATTCATGAGTGATTCAGCGCTGATGGTTCTCAAATTAAGAGTTGAGTTACTGGAAGATTATAAGTCAATAATGACACACTTTAATATTTTTTAGAGATCTTTGATGTCTAGCATAAAGCCTGAAGCTTCCCACTTATTATAACTCTCTGGAAAAAAAATCAACCAACAGTATTCAAATGCATACATGAAAATATAAATATCTTCTTTTGCATTTCAGAGAAGAGAGTAAGCCATACAGGTTTGAAATAACAAAATTTGTATTATTGAGTAAACTAATTATTTTAATTTAGTTGCAGCCACACAAAATCAAGCAAATAAATATCTAACATTGTGTCAAAATAAACACAGCAAGGTTGATTTCGGGAGTCCTTCACTACCTAGCAATGAGATCCGATGTTCCTGGCAGACAGTATGCATTGGGAAATGCTACGAGTCACAGCTTGCAGCTGGTATTCTTTGACCTTGGACTCGCTATAAATAGCAAACAGGTGAAAAATCCCGTGTGAGACTCTTCTGTTATGTGGTTAGCCGATGACAGAAAGCACAAAAACCACTTAAGGATCTTCTCCCAGGCTAACAAGCCTGCCTTACATCAGCTAGAGACGTGTGGTCCAAGGTCCAAGTCCAAGGCCACTAGCTCCCATCTGTAGTTACTGGGTCCTTGTGTGACACTGCAATGAAACCGGACACTGCTTCATTTGTTAACAGCTTTAAGATATGTAAAGGCACCACAAAAAAAAGTGTGCTCTGCTATATTTAGTCTTAATTGTCCTGATGGGAGACAGCTGTAATGCTGACTAGGACAGATATAAATCAAAGAACTGCACGGTGCTATGTGACCAGCACTTTCTGTGTTGATTTAAGCTATGTTCTAGCTCAGCTCATCCAGTTCCCCTCTGTTTGAAACTCACTACCATTCTGCCTGCTAAAATGCCAGTCCATGACAGGCTTCCTGCTTATTGATAATCCAAGATGTGTCTGATGGGCGTAAACAGGAGGAGGAAGGAATCTGCAACAGACGGCCAATAACAAATTAGAAATTCACTTCTAATTATCAATGACAAAGTTGCCGGTGGGAAACTCACATCCCTGACGGGGCGCCGCTACACTGTCGATTGATTCCAACTTCAAAACAAGACGCCAATGCCCAGTCAGGCTCCCAGAAAAGTTTATCACTAATTACGAGTGACAAAGCTGGGTTTTGGGCCCACCTCCAACCTCTCATTCCTACATTAGTGCTGTCTTTGACTGGAGGCTGGTGTATAATTATGTCAGAGTGGCGTGTCAAAACCAGAAAAAATAAGCCGATTCCGATACGCTCCATTCAGTTACCCAGTGATGCTGGGGTCTCTGTTAGTGACAGCTCTTGCAGCTTCACACTCCGTTAACTTGTCTAAAAAACACACACACACACACACACACACACATACAGCTATCATATAGGCAGCCAAGTGAAACTGGTAATGGTTAAGGGAGGCTTTTATTATGATATGTGTATCTGAAGCTGTGAAATGGACTGGGTAATTAATACTGAAATAATCAGACTGTAACAAACATATTCCACTGTCCACTTTGTTACATAATTTAGCAATTAATATTGTTAATATTTCTGGTGAGCTATCAAGTGAACGAGTGTGTGTATGTGTGTGTGTTAATAGTTGTGTCCAAATGATGTACGCTACTGTCCAATGTATGTGTTTTATCCCTCTCTCTCCACTTACTGTAATTTTTCTTGATTTGTGAACACTATTTACTACAGTGGCCCAATAGTGCACAACACAACTAAATCATCAATACACAAGGCATATGACTAATTTAGTTAGTGTTCCTTTGTGTTGACAGACTTTCTAAAATTGCTAGCATTTGTTAACATCATTTTCCACCATATATATTGCAAAACATGCTAAAAACACAGATCACAAGTAATTAATTACTTTATAGCAGATATTGTAGCAGTGACTGATTTTTTTTGAGGGTGTGAAAGGAACTGTGGTGGGCTAAGCTGCGAGCTTGTTACAACACAAACAAAAGGGAAATACTCAACTGAGCAATTTTAATTTTTGGAAACATTATTTGTCACTAAAAAAACCTACATTAAATCAGCTTTTGGTTCTTCCAGCTATTGGAACTGATTTAAAGTTCAGGGTTAAATTTAGCCTAATAAACAGCTGTGTCCAGAGTCAAATCGCATACTATCCAAGTAGGTACTACATTTCATTAGGAACAAACTTCACAACCATTACAAATGTATGTTCTATATGATATAAATCAGAGGTGACAAATTCAGTTCCTGGAAGGCCGCTCTCCTGCAGAGCTCCAACCCTAATTAAACACACCTGAACCGTCTAATCAAGTGCTGCGTCCCAATGTGCCTACTTATACATCCCCTTAAAGTATGTTCTCTTTTAGAGAAGAAAAACTACACATTTTTGAGTGTGTGGTGGAGGAGCAGGTACGTTTGGGACATACTATCACATCATACAGTTGTGTCTTTAACAGACCGCTCTGTCACATAGTTATACGCACCCTGTCACTGTAAACTGGCCCGTCAATCATCTTGTCACAGTTAACATGCTCCACATTTCATTCAATTAAATCGTACAGGAGAGAAAAGAAGTAGCACGATGGTCTGCCAGCCATATGCATATGCTCATATTTATTTCATATTGATGCATTTAAAAGTTAACAGACATTTATAAAAGTTCACATTGTTGTTGCAAATGAATTACTACAACGATAATATTAAATTAATATGTTTGACCAGGTTTTGAACTGAATCCATCACCAAAGCACAATGGATTGTGGGTCAAATTAGCTAATATAGTGTGCACAAATCTACTTTTGGCATACTTTTTTCAAAATACTGTAGCATGTTATGAATATTTAGTATGGATTTTATGAACTCCAGGACACAGGGAAGGTCTCGAGGATTGGTTGGAGCTGGTTCGAGCTATACTTTGCAGGACGCTTGCATAGGATAGTGTTCATCAGAATACTGTTGGAAATAGTAGGTAGTACTTTTTAATGAATATGAACACGGACATACAATTCTCGTCTCATATACTGGTTTTCACTTACTTTTATAGCACGCCCTAGCCGAGCAACTGCCATTGAAATAAACGTGAACACTAACAGCATAAACGAGAACAGTAACAAAGTACACAAAAGTGGTGAATTCAAATGACCCACTATCAAGTCCTGAACCAGTGTTTGACATGGTAATGTATTTAAATCTGCCGACCCCAAAACCGGTCAAAGTCAAATCTCGGTGGCATTCACATCAACTTTTGTCTCCAGCCTCCTCTGTATGACTGACTGAGCGCGACAGACGCACACAAACACAAACACACACAGCATATGGTCCGCAATGCTGACTGTATATCACTGTGGCAGTGTCACATGAGAGTTCAATCTAATTACAATTGACCCACATTATAATTACAATTGATTGGCAGTCTGGCCCCTCTCGTGCTCTCGTCTCGCCCCGTCCTGACTCCAGACTAACCACCCCCGCATCCCCCGCCTCCTGCCTTTCTCTCTTTTTTTCTTCCTGCCCTGTCCACTCTCGTTTCTACTATTCCACAGTTTGATTCAAATTCAAATAGGCCAGACAGTCTGAACACTATACCCTTTCCATTCAAATACAATAATTCCCATCTGCAGCGCACACCATAAAACACACACACACAGTTAAAAAGCTGAAAACAGAGCAGAAGGATATTATGTAGATTAAATAGATGAAAACACTGAAATATTATGATCAAGTAATGTATTCCGAGCTGGCGCACTGTGCATATCATAAATTGCAGCACACGCACACAATCTTTTCATTGGTCTGCAGCAGTCCCAGTGGAAGAATATAAGACCCCTGCATGTTCCAGCTGCTGTACATCACATCAAAAATAATGACCCTGGGCTCCAGAAGCCATGTGTGAGCCGTGCACATATGTGTGTCCGCATAATTATGTGCTGTATATGAACCACATTGTGAATGCTCCTGTGTGAGAGAGAGAATACACACTTATACGCACAAAATTACATGTATAACCGTGATGCGCTTTGGGTCACGTGCATGTGATTGAGAGTAAGTATATGTGTGCGCATGCATAATGATGTGTGTCAACTGTATTGTGCATGTGAGAGCTTGTTGCTCTGTGTGTGTGTGTGTGTATGAAAACTCTGTTCGTGTCACAGCACTGCAGAGTGTTGTCAGCTTGCTGTCATTTTGAGCCTCAGATAAGACCCGATCTCACTGCAACAACATGCCATCCCTCTATCCATTTCTTTCTACCCATCTCTGTTTTCCCTCCTCTCTCCCATCTCTCCTTTATCTCTCCATCCTCTCTCTTTCTCCACTCCCCCTTCTCTAATGAACCCCCTCTCCCGAGCCTCTTCTCTCCTCTCCCTCTCTCAATTATATTTAACTCATGACAGCTGTTAGAAATATCTCCTCAGACCTGTGACAACTGCAATACTGAGGAAACTATATATTCAACTTTTAAATGAGTTTACCTTCACAGAAGATCCTGTGCGTATGTGTCTATAGCTTTCCTGTTTATATGTAAATTTTATTTTTGACTGTAGGGACAGGCTTAGATTTATACAGTTATGGAGTGTGCTGTTGTGTTGGAAATGTGAGTTTGAGTATGTTCATATCAGTGTAACATGGGTGTAATTTACTACAGCTATTGTATTTCTGTGCTATAGTATTATTTGGGAGTTTATTCAGTCAGTTATTAATGAAACTGTAATTTTAGTACACAGTTGACACACAGTTTTCTGTAATACTTAAATAAGTAACTGGTCATTATGATGTATATTTGTTTATTGAATAATACTATATATACTGAGCAACTATAACAAGTTAAAGTTTAGAATATTAAAATTAATTTCAATATAAAATAATTTTATGCGCATGTTTCGAAAGGTGCACTGGACACAGCCATTTAAAGTCATTTATATTGTCTCAAACAACTATATATCAGCTGCAGAATTTAGAGTTTAACAATTTCAAGTAACATGTTTTTTTGTTCCCTTTTTATTTAGTTAAACATCTGGTATGTCCTGGAGCCTTTCCAAGTTAGAACACTTAGAAAACTAATTAAACAGGCCGCTTTGCACAAGTTTGGATATCAGGCTTACTTAAATGAGGAGAAAAAAAATAGTTTTAACAGCTAAGAATAGTTTTTTCCTTAAAAATATTCATCCAGTTATGCTTTTGGCTAGATATCTGACTTTAAATTAAATTTGGATAAAATAACCAAACTTTCACCAAACTTGTAATGAGTAAAAAATACTAGTAAAAGTACAAAATCCTCCTATAGCAATGAAGTACAATTATTATAATAACACTTAAAAACCTGAACTCACAAACACACACGGTATTTGAATTTCATTTCAACTTTGCTGCACCATACTACTAAACTGGTATACTTAAAGTTTGCTCAAATGGAGCAAATAGTTTTGTGCTTAACGCACTTTAATTGTGCCGACGTACTGCTGAAGTTCCTCTAAAGACATACTGAAGCGTGTCAGATTGTGCTAAAGTGGGAACTATTGCAACTAAACTTCAAATATCCTGCATGAAAAGATATCCCTCAAACATAGTGACTCCATTTAGACAAATATTAAGCAATGTACATAGTGCAATAAACAAATACATATAATAATTATAATTATAATTTTATAACAGCAATCTTAAGCGATATGTTAACGCATTTAAAGTACACAGTGTTAAATAAATGTATTTGAAACTAAATACGATATACCATTTTATATAGCAGACAGATCCTTCTGTCAAGGTAAACTAAATTTCGGATAGATAAAACTGATACAGTACCCATACTTATACTTCAGTTCATCAGGATGTTTTACACCCTACACAAAAGTGGTTTGTGCGATCTCTTGCTTTGCAACAAGAGTCTGTATTAGAGTGAGAGTGTGTGTTTAATGGATGTGTGCTCACATGTGCAAGTGAATAAACCTAGAGCGAAAGAAGAAAAGAGCTCCCTGCTCTCGCTCTCTGCTCCTCCTCCATCTTTCTCTTTATAAATACCTACCTGTGTTCTGCTCAATCCTTCTTTTCCAGATATCTCCTTTCCTTTCTCTGTCTTTCTCCCGGGATGTGACACAGAATTCTGTTAACTGCTGTGAAAATGCATTTATTACCATAAGCCTGCAATGCTAACAACTGCACTTCCCCACACACACACTCAGACAGTGGGACCTGCAGTAGGCCATTGATATTCTGTGCAACCACGTACAGGCAAGAGAGGACTTAGAAGTAAAGACTTATGTACACACGCACACACATTTCAGATGGCACTCACAGAAACTAGTTTATTTGACAGAATCTGTTGCACATTCTGTATTATTTGGATTGCATGTTCATGGAGGAGAAGGAGCGTCACAGAAAAGAGGGCAGTCAGAGAGAGAATGTTTCAGGATAAATTGATTTAAATGGAATGAGATGGGTGTTAAAGAAAAAAAGGGCTGTCAATTTAAGCTGTTAATTTAGTTTGATTAATTACCATTTTCATGTTTCTGTCGAATGGAAATGTAAAAATACAGAAAATGTGCATGCATTAAAACAGTAACAGTAAAAAAAAAAATGAACAACCTATCATCTGATATCTTTATTTTAGGGCTTTTATCAGCAAATATTGGTATGGAATTGTTGGTATGAAATTGCAATCAATTTTAGCTGACATGTTATGTAAATAACTATATTAAAACTTCCAGTCCTTCCAAAAAAACTATTTTTTTTAGCCATACACAGAAAAAATACTTGAATTAGACACAATCACGCATATATACAAACACAAACAAACACATACTCATCAGTGAGACATAGAGACCCATTCCTGAAGCACAGTCTGACATCGGCTGATAAAAAAGGCCATTATACAAGGTCATAATTTAGCTTGTCCATTTAAAATCTCTCTATTAACATCCATGATGTGCACGCACACACACAAGCACTCAAACACACACACACTCACTCTCCAACTCTCGCTAATTCTCTAATTATGTTCATGATTATGGTGAACAGGGCGCACTCTTGGCCTGGCTAATGATGGCTTTAATGGCCAAAAATCCCCATTAAAAACCCCATTCTACACACATACACGTAAACACACACCCTCATATAAAGAGCAAGAGCAAGAGCTTGCGATTCTCCATTAAAATTACTGCAAAGGGGAATATGGGAAAACCGTGTCATGGGAAGCAGCTGGATTTTTTTTCTCCCTTTTTTCATTTTCTTAAATGAGAATTAGTGTTGCATACTCCTTCTTGGCAGTAAATAACCATGAGAAGCTATTTATATGTGTAACAGACTCCTAAAAGAACATTCTGGTTGTAACTGTAATTTGATTCAAACACATTAAACTAAATAGTCATTTAATTTAGCACATTTTTACCAGAAACCCCCCAAAAAATGAATATAGCTATATTACTCCGTTGAGACATTTCTAAAAGACAAAGTATAGCAGTACTACACTTTCAAAAATAAAGGCGCTTAAAAGGTTCTTCACAGCGATCCCATAGAAGAACCTTTTTTGTTTCCACTTTAAAGAACCATCTCTTTCTTGCTTTTTAGAATCTGAAGAACCTTCTTTCACCCCAAAATAACCTTTTGTGGAACAGAAAGGTTCCTGAGATGTTAAAGGTCCTTTATGGGATTAATAAGTTTCTTCGATGGCATTGTGAAGCACCTATAATTGTGATTCTTTTTTCCTTGCTTTTCAGCCAATGACTGTTTTCAAACTAGTTTCCTAAACACTCCTTCCATCTGCTATTGGTCAGCTTAACATATAGCCACGCCCCCAAACTCAGCTGAGCCAGAGCTGCTATGCCAGCCAACTAACAGAGCAACTAGAAAGCCACAGAACAATGTTCACTGTTGCTGTGGGATTTTTTTCATGTTCGTGGGTAAAAGTGACCCGAGAAATGTTTTATTTAGCCTCCATATGTGGAATCTTGCTACAAAACAAATTTGGGCTAGTTTTGAATAGCAAAATTTTGTTGCGAAAACCTGCCAACCCTACCAGTATTTGCACTTTTTTGTGTGTTTGTGTGAAAATCAACCAACAAATGGCTTACTTATACCTGTCTCTTCATATTAAACTGCAGGAAAGTATTTTACCATCTTAAAAAACTTAACTTCACCTTTAAGCACCGTTAACGCAAGCCTTAACCTTTGCCACCCTTTAACTTGACAAGAAACTAAATGAAAATGTCATTTAACCACTTCTAAAAACCCTGATCATGCGGCAGTCACACTAAACTAACACAAAGCAGCAGTAAGTGTGATTAAAACCTGCTTGAAAGCCTCTGCTTTTTACCCTCTTCACGTTTACATTTGCATATACGATACTTTCCGAATTAGCTTGTCTGTCTGGATTAGTGCTACTCGATCTCCTACTTGTGCGCTTGTGTGTGTGTGTGTTCAAACGGATCACATGAGCCAGTTGTCTTTTGTTGATGTGAAAAGAGGGCAGAAAGCCTCCAAACCATCCATTTTTACAGAACACACACCAACTGGGAATATAACCTGCTGTCATGTGTCTGTATATCACCGTGTACACTAGTCTCAGGCAGTGTTTCACTATATGTGTCTGTTTGAAGCCTGTCTGTGGGTAGATAGCTGTTGTTCTGTGTGCCAGAGCTCAAACTAGCAGAGTAACAGGAGAATCACGGTGAGAGAGGGAGAAGGACAGACAGAATGGAGAACTCTGAATGCTCTTTTTTTCCCATTTATTAAGATGACTCTTCCATTGAACGATTCACCTCCATCTGCTTGATTTAAATGAGCGGGAGTCACGGCTCTTCCTGCTCAAATCACAGACATTTACACTGCTCACTTCCCCTCCTTCAAAGCACAAACACACAGGGAGATAAAGAGACCACACACATACACTCTGAGGGACCACACACACAACCAGCTCATCCATTAGTGTGTATATGCACGTATATGTCTGCGTGTGAATTTAACGTCTTTCCCTGCTGAAAAAGCTAGTGTAAGACAATCATTGGCTGGTTTTTAAAAGGGGTTGGGGATTGGTCAGTAGGCCAATCAACTATCTCAACTTCAGCATGGAGACCAGTTTAGGCTGGTTTAAGGCGTTTTTCCTCAAGGTGTGCTAAGGGAAATAGGTATTGTAAAAGTGGACACTGTTCTCAAAGTTTGAGGCGTTACAGATTAGTAACAACAATAAATCACGAAATTAAGAAAAGCAACTTTTGGATGAGAACTGAATCATGGCCATTCTACAAAAAAGAGGGATGACGAGACCACAGAGATGGTGTTTCTATGTAAATCATTTGTTTATAATAAAACACAGTGGTGTGAGGCGAGAATCGCTGCTGCTCGTTTCATCATCATGAGCTGTAGTAATGAAAGGTGTGTCAAATCTGGCCTGATTTTGAAGTAAATAATTGGAGACTAGAAGCGGCCCGAAATACACATCATTTCCATCTGCATTAACATCCTCCCCAAAGTACAAAACAGACCCCCCTCCTACTGCTGCACTGTCAAATGTGAGAAGTTGAGAAAACTAAAAATGTCGCGGCAATGTGATGATCATGACACTTTCATTTCTCAGCATTCGACCAAAGTACCTCACACTACTGTGTTTGTTCAACCTTGCGCTACAAAAATTAAGTTAATGACGCACAGCATGCTGGGAAATCACTACCTCTTTACAAATCAGCAAAATGGACCCTTTCCACGGATTGAGATGATGTTTTTCAGTTATTAATGTTGTATATCTAGCAATTTATAATGTTGCATTTGTTACAGTTTTAATGTACATTTATAACATTATACCTTGTGTTTTCCCCTATATTAAATTACATATTAACACTGCTGAGTGTCTCTAATATAAAAGTTGAGGGAGTTAGGCATATTTCTCTGTTTTGACCAAGTTAATCAATATTTTCCATCTTTTGGAAAGACACAAAAGCACTTTAGTGAATTCATTTTTCTAATGGGGCAAATGAGCACGCAAAAACAAAATTATTTGTTGTACTCTTAAATGGTCACAAAACACTTGTTGTTTTATATATAACACATATTTTAATATACATATATATACATATATACACTACGGTTCAGAAATTGAAACCATTAAATATCTTACTGACCCCAAATGTTTTGAAAGGTAGTGTATATATGTGTGTGTGTGTGTGTTTGAGAGAGGGAGAGCTTGCCTGTTATAACTCAAAGTATCAACATTTAAATATGATACTGCATAGAACTAGGGATGGATAAAATATTTGTTATTATAAAATATGTATTTTATAATATATTGGTTATTTATTGGTTAATTGGTTATTGGCTATTACATAAACATAATAATGAACAATACGCATCTGCCATAATTTTCAAAGATGTATCAGTGCATCCATCCATATGTAATGAAACAAACCTCAAAAAAGCTCATAAGTGCAACTATTATTTATTGGATTATTACAGTGTGCCGAGACTGCTGGGATCACTGCCTTCATCATGCTCTTGGAGAGAGTCACACTGTTTGGAAATGATTAATAAATAAAGAGATGGTATTCATAATAAGAATTAAAAAGAGGAGATGAATGAAAGGAAGGGGGGCTGAGTCACATAAGGTGAGGAGGGAATTCAAATCATTAAATGAATATATAGTGTGATCATGAATGACTAAGCAAAGGCGCCGCTATAGAAAAGAAAGAGCTAGAACATCCTCTTACATGCCATCGCCTGCATTCATCGCAACCCCTCACCATGACGAAGAATAAATAAACAGAAGTGATTGGTGTGATAAGTGGATGTGGTTATGCACAACTGCCTCATTCATCAGCCTCAGTTGAACTGGCGTTATTAATTAAGATTGCTGCTCTTCACATGGATACTAACATCATAAAGCTCAGGCGCACACGCGCGCAGAACAGCTTCAACTCAATGATAACGCAAAGTTGATGAACGAGAACCAGGTCTTCTCTGTCACTTAGATAGATCTCTCCGTTTACTCATGAATATGCACCGAACAATTTGCATATGCAAACCTCGGACTGTTATCTGATTTATGGGCTTTGCTGTTCAGTCTTTCCATCCATCTGTCAATCAAATCGCTTGTTTGTGCATTGCTAATGACAATACAGGAAATAAGCAAGGCACCTGCTTATCCCAAAGCTTTAACCTATGCACAGCGTGAAGCCAAGTCACCTCACTTGAACCGACCTGAACGTGTGAGAGCCATCTGCACAACACCTGGACACACCTGTGCTTTTCTCACATACAAACAAATACACTCACACACTAGCTATGCAATGACCTGTACATCCAATAATCGCCTATACACAATTTAAGATGTTTTAGATAAAAACCGGGAGGCTTACGGCTGTCCCATTGACTGCCATGGTCCAGTAAAGTATGAAACACATCATCAGAACAGTCCATCTGCCATCAGTGGTTCAATCTGAATGTTATGAAGCGATGAGAACGTCAAGTTTGCATGCTAGTCAGACCATTAATTTCACCTAGCAGTAGCCTAAACAGATGCTCACAAACAAAAATCACGTTCACCTGCACTGAAGTGGTAACCATAGAAACAGTTACTTGCACAAGTACTTTCCATTAGGATCATTATTGAATGGAACACTTATAAAATATTATACACCTTAAAGGTGCATTCTGTAGTTTAGTGCTAACTAACTAACTAGTTTAGTTTTATAAATTAAGAAATTATTTGAGTTTTATTCATCTGAATGGTGAACACTCAGGAGATAAAGACTGTACTTATAATTGTTTTCTATTAAAAGTGTTTTAAATATATATTTAAATTAAGTCACTGTGTTTTACTGAACATCTGTGAGAATTCACTTTGCGCTCATTCTGTAGACAACAGTGTAGTATTGTTTGAGTGTGCGAAATGTTAAAATTAGACATGCATTATTGTACTTTACCAGCAGAGACAATAGGAGAAAAATAAAGGGGGAAAAACTGTCTAAAGGTAGAAGACAGAAAGAAGGACAAACACAAAAAGTATAAACATCATACACATTTTAGAAATCTTAGTACTCATTAGTCAGTCTAATTTACATCAAGCACCATTGTGGTATCAGAAGTTATAGTCTCACTCGCAACGCGTCACTTATTGACACTTGGTCAGGACCCTTTCGCGTCACTTTTTGATGCACAGGGTGCCCCTTTTAGCATCATATTTAGATGCGAAGGGTGCTAACCCAAAGGGAACTGGGAATTTTATCATCATGCTAAAATGATATGTTGGGTAATAATATTGGCACTATTGCATATATGTTGGGATTAGGGTTGGGTCGATAGACATCCCGATGCTGATCCTCCGTCCCGCCGAAGCAGCAGCAACCAGCTCGCGAAAAACACACTTAATCTATGGCGGCAAATCTGTGCCATTAATAAGTGAGCGCACCACGTGCTGGCGAGCACGGTAAATAATTTCCGTGAGAAGAAAACGGGTGTGCATGTGCAAAAACGGGGCCCGCAAGCTCATTTCAAACCCTCCTTGATAGCCTATGTCATCCGCACTCAATTCCAGCACTCGCGCGCGATCATTCCTGCGCTCGATCCTCTCTCACCTGCTTCTGTGTCTCCAATGAAGGCATAATCATATTAAAAGTATTTAATTTTTTTACAAAACAACCCATAAAATTAGCATAAACAACTGAAAACAGCTGAGGACCTGCACATTGAGAAGTGACGCTAAAGGGGTACTTTGACCAAGTCAGTCCTGACCAAGCATCAATATGTGACGAGCTAGGAGTGAGAACGTGGTGTTACAGTACAGCAGCAGTTCTCAATCTCAGTCCTTGCTTCCCACCGCTCTGCATATTTTGTACGTCTCTCTTTGTTAACGCACCTGATTCAGATAATCTGTACATTAGAAGAGAGCTCCGTGCGTGAGCTGGGTTCCAATCAACATGGTCCCTTCACAGTGTTCATTGCTCCCTACACCCTGAGCAGGGGAAATCCAAGTTTACTTCACTTCGGAGCATTCATTTATTTATGGACTTGCGCCGTAAATATGATTTAAATTAGGTCTTGCTCACTTCAATGCACTTTCAACAGAACGTATAAGTTTACTTCGAACTGGAATTATGGCGGAATATCCGGTGATGTCCACTTCGCAGGGCACATACGTTCGAATAGAGAAACATCTCAAGCGACAAGAGAAACATACTAAATGTGCAGAACGCGAGGACTGGGATTAAAAATCGCTGTATTACATAAACATTGATGCTCATGCTAGCTAAAGAGCTACAGAATGCCCCTTTACAAAGGCTTTAAGGGTGCCAAAAGATCATTTGAAGTGTGCTCACTGAAGCTTGTCAGATTATGCCCTAAAAATTAAATTGTTTTTAAATGTCAACCCTTACAGAACCCCCCCGCCCCCCAAACCTTGACACCAAATTGATTGTACAATTTACCATTTTATCCCATACATCTCCTAACAGCACTGTGAAGCACTTCAAAGAAATAACTTAGCTGTTTGAATCTTTAAATGTCATTCATGAAACCTAATGTGCTCAGGTTGATTCAGCTGAACCAGTTTTGCACACCATTAAAGTCTGATGTTACAATAAGAACAACATTCTATAGTTCCCACAGTTTAACCCAGCACAGATTTGTAGTTTTAATGCTTTTCAGCAGTGTTCTGTTCGTGCTTTCCACTCCCGTTCTGTAATTGCGCTTTAACAGAGTGGAGCAGTTCCCCCCCGGAGTCCAACATCACTTCACCTCTACTAGATATTAAACATGTGTTTGCAGAGTTTTTCCCCCCTCCATTACATACCACAGAGTTCCCTAATGTGACTATAATGAAGCATTCACAGAGAACATGACAACAGAATCTATCCATTCGTCAGCAGACATGTTTGTTCGCCCAGGAAAACCGGTGGTTCGTATGTATTTATTCAACCCTGTTTCTCAATTATGCGTCTGAGAGGGTTCTGTATTTTTTCTGGGATGCGCGTCACTGGAGCAAGAGCGCAGGGCTGTTAGGATCACTGCCCACTCCGTGCTCAGTAATTGTCAGTGTGTGTATGTGTGCGAGCTGAAGGTACACTCAGCTATAACTCTCTTAGAAGATGAATGAGGAGGCAGTGGTCTGGTTGCTTTGTTTTAGTTTTTTTACCTCATAGCCGACAGCGCCTCTCTTACTGTTTACACCAAACGTGCTCAGCTCGAAACAAAGACGTTTAGTTGTATAACACTCACTCGCACGCGTGCCGTATCACACCCCCGGGTCAAAACACTACCCAGAGAATACTAGCTGCTACACCGTGAGCGGAGACGGAGTGACTGTGCAGCTTTGGATGTAGACCCAAATTCAGCACACTGACCACAGCTATTACCGCTATTAGCATGCTGTGCTACATTTAGACTCTGACCCCTGAGAATAGGCGAACATATAGCATGAGCGACATTTAGCAATACAATGCTTAAATATCAGCCCTACTTCTCTGTCTCTCTCTGTGCTGTATAACTAGGCCAAGCTGAGGTAACAGGGTGTCATCAGTGTTGCAGAGCAGTTATGGAAAGAGAGGGAAGTCTACACACATACACACAGATAATGCTAGCTCACAGGCTTATTTACCCACACACGCCAAAACAAAGTACACACTACTTGGAACATATCTTGTAGAAACACTGTAGCTCATAGTAAAATAAGGTTAATGTCCAAACTCAGTTTATCGAATCCAAGGTGTAACATTCAGAAAACAAGTGAGTTTTGAGGAAACATTTACATTCTGAGATATTATTACCAGAACGGAGTGAGCATGGTAGAGAATTTCCAAGTTTAGGTGGAGTAACACTAAATTATCTGCCCCCCATTGAAGAAAGGCGCTACCGAGGGCAGCGAGAAGACCAGAATCAGAATTAGAAGAACGTAGTGAGCGAGTCGGGATGTAGGGGACATTGCAAAGATAAGAGGGAGCTAAGCCATTTAAGGATTTAAAAACAAGGAGGAGAATTTTGAATTTAATACGGTAGGCAACTGGGAGCCAATGGAGATCATACAAGATTGGGGTTATATGAGCAGAACGTTTGGTA
This sequence comes from Enteromius viviparus, assembly GCA_032353835.1. Lineage (NCBI taxonomy): Eukaryota > Metazoa > Chordata > Actinopteri > Cypriniformes > Cyprinidae > Enteromius > Enteromius viviparus. The sequence continues at coordinate 15,869,647 of JAUCNO010000236.1, read as the reverse complement.
TGAGTGAGTATTCTAGCCACAAAGTTTTCTTGCAGAAACCAATGCGTGATGAGACTAATGCATGGATGACAGTTTCAGCATCTTTGGTACTGATGAAGGGACGCAGTTGGGCAATACGACTGTAAATGTACTGTGCAGTGGGCCGAAAGTGTGTAATGGCATTTGCTTTAGAAGTCTTATTAAACTTAATCCATGGAAATAAGCCAGTTTAATTTGGTTTTATCACGTAGCATATCCGCCCCGTGCTGCTACCGATGCTAATGCAGTTAGGCAGCTTTCTCAGTACGCTGAAACTGGGAGGAAGAAGCACTTTTCATTTCTCTGCACAGTGAGTACTCCGGAGTGAATGGAAAAGCACATGGCGGCGCAGATATAATCCTGTAGAGTTAAACACCTAAGGCATAAGCAGGCCCACGCGAAACCAGTGTGTGAACAACGGCATTTGCATGTAGGTTTATGATTTTTCCACAAACTTCAGGGCAAAACACGCGTAAATACATGTGATTAACATCAAAACCAATATGTTCACACTGTACGATTTCGCCCACAAAGACATAATCAGATTAATTTGTACTTTTATTATCAATAATAATAATATTAATTGTATTCGTAATAATATATTCATTTTAATCATTTTACTTTACCTCTTAGAAGTTTGTTGGGGACCCCTAGTGGGTCCCGATCTGGAATGCATTTCCCAAAAGCAACTATGGTCACAAGTTCAATCAATGCCAGTAGAATGCATTGGAACTAGACCATAGTAAGCTATTGTTGGTTTTGGGAAACGTGCCTCTGCTTACTTGAGAACTACTTTTATATAGCAAAATAATCCGTCTTTACCACTATTCAAAGGGTAAATTATGGCATTTTCATGGCTTTCCCGGGGTATCGTTTAATGTTTAGGGGATATGAATGCCGAAATTTGTATTCAGTCACACAGGCATTTTCAACATGGCGTTGAATCACAGCATGATTATATAGCTCTATAAGTAAAATATAATTGATAATATTTGTACATACAGAGATGGACTGTTGATGTATGCAAATTCCATTGAGGAAAAGCTCAAAGGGCAAAATGCTCATAACTAGGGGGTGTCCAATGGCTGTAAAAAATCATACTGTGTGTGCCATATTAAAAACAAGCTTCAGATTTTCATAAAATCACAGACAACCGCTGTAAAATGTCTGGAGAGTGTGTGAGAGATTGAGACAGGAGTACCAATAAATAAGAGGCTCTCAGGCAGGTGGGCTGCTGCCGGTTTATGTTTTTAATTTGATTTTGATTTAGGCCAAATTTGTATTCCGCCCCAAGCTACTTATTAGTGTGAACAGTACCTGTAAACTAGGTCAATTCCTGCATTATTTCATAGGTTTTACAACCAGTAGAGCCAGATCACACACTGATACACCAACACACTCATTTACATTCCCACCATTGCTCTAATTTACCATTGACCTAACCACCTCATCCATTCTAATATGATGTCAAAAAATGAAGTGTGTATGTGTGTGAGAGAGAGAACGAGAGACCGTGTGTGTGTGTGTGTGTGTGTGTGACAGTGAGACATGCTGAGATTGAATGGTGTCACAATTCAGGCATATTGAGGTCGTTTTGAAAAAGTGCTGCTAATTACAGCAGATGGAATGAAAAGAAACGAGGGACTAGACTGGGCTCCATGTATGATTCTGAAGGAGGAAGGAAAACGAAAAAGCAGAGGGGGAGAAACAGACGGAGACTCCCTGAGAGAAACATGCAGGAGTGCGAGAGACCGGAGAAGTGATGTAAAGAGACACGAGAGTGAGAGAGAGAGAGAGAGAGAGAGAGAGAGAGAAAGAGGTTCTGTGAGGACAAAAGCACAAACCTGACCAAATTTCTACAACATACTGCAGTTATGAAACTGTACGAGGAGAAGAAGCCCCTCTTTGTCACATTAGTATGTAGAGTTTTCAGTAATCATTACTGTGTTTTTGGCTGACTTTGACATTACAGTTGGAGCTTGAAGCATAAAACTTGTAGATTTTTTACTACATTAACAAAAAGACAGCAGATGAGGACTACAAAACATTAACCCTATTCAGAAAACAACTACCTAACCTACATGGTTGTTTTTAAGATCAAGGAAATCTCATTCCTAATCTAGGCTACTTAATATTTTTTTATCAAAACAAACACTTTCATTGATTTTAGTCATGCATGCACAATACACACGAGCATGACACATCTCAAAAATGTTCTTGTCCTGGTCTACTGATGCACCTGCCCCATAAGGGAATCCCGAAAATAATTACATGCGACATTTAGGCTTATACTGTACTCTGCCAAAGAAATTAAAGAGTTTGGCTATTTTTAAGGCATTTTTTACGCTATTTAAATGCAATTTATAATAAAATAGGCATTATTAGAAGGGGAAAATGACAATTAAAATGCGACTTACAAAATGTTTGAACTGTTCCAGTGTACCGCGTGCCTGGCTGCAGTCACCAGGTCAAAGTTCGTGCAGGTGAGCGTCAGAATAAAAAGGCAGAGCGCGAAGAGTGCCATAATCCCTCGATCTCTCGCTTTTCTTCCCAGTCTTGCAAGATCTTCTCACCCCACGCGACGCTGCGCCGGAACCATCCCGTTCGGTGAAGAAGGGCAGGAAGAGATGCGACCTAAAGCGCAAAACTACTTAAACACGGGGTTTCGCAATCTATAGGTTTGTATTAAGTGTTTAGAAAGTCAGAATCCATGGCGAAAACCCCCTCCCTCTGTCCCCATGGCGTCAACCCAAATCCAATAGTCCGATACGAGACCACCGCTGATGGTTCTCCGCGGACGGAGCAGAAATTAATGCAGGCAGCTGGATGGAAGGAGTTTAAATGCGGGAAGGAGAGAAGCGTGTCCTCCCGTGGCGTTGGAGAAACTCTGGAAGCAACGAGGCTTCGTGGTTGTAAAACTAATATTCTCTTCTGGTGATGCGTATCTGGTAGGATGCGCGGCTGCCAGGCTGTTTCACACTTACAATTGTCTGACGAACAAGTGCTCGTGCGAGTTTTATTCGCTCTCTTTGGCCATATCCACCGCTCTGCTCCCTCTCTCACATACACTCTTTCACACACATACACACACACACACCAGCGCGCTGTTTGGTAGGCTGTGCTCGATCGTGCAGTCACCAGCTCCGCCTCCTGCCCAGGACAAAAGCGCGCGTCCGTTGGCTCCAGCTCTCAGTGTTTCAGAGATGCTTTTAGACAGCTGCTCTTGCGACGGACGAGAGAAACTTTATTTTATATTTCTAAACAATTACGAAGGTGACCGTTCGTGGTGCAGTTTTAATAACCTACCACCAGTTCAATCCTCTTACTGTCTGTTAGAGAGCAGGGCTTTATATCCTTTTATACCCAAAACCTCCATCCTTCTATTCACACCTGCTCTCTCTCTCTCTCTCTCTCTCTCTCTTTCCAGACAGTGTAAGTCTTTTCTAATATGGAATAATTATGGGAAATCCTCTTAGGAGAGTGAATGGATTGATGGATTGGCTCATCTCTATCTCTGTCCTTCACTCATGGGATCTAGTCATCCATATATAGTTAAAGGATGTTGAGCTAATGTTAATGATCATGTGATAGTTATCCGTCTCTCCTGGCCCTATATGTATCATTTGTTAAATGCTAAAATCACATAAATCTGAAAAACATATAACTTTTGTCAGTCCTGTTGTCAAGTCCACAGTTTTCGCAACACAGTCTCACGAGCAATTTGTACGTATTTGTACGAGGGGCCAAATTTGTGCGATTCGTACTAATTCATACGACCTCACTCATACGATTTTGTACGATTTGTCTAAAATCACGTGATGGGTAGGTTTAGGGGCGGGGTTATGTTTAGGTCATTTGTACAAATTCATACGAATTGCCATCTCGTAAAATACGTACGAATTGCCGTGAGATCAGGTTGGTTTTCCCACAAAATCGGGCTACTTTTATACTGCTTCTGTGGGTGTCTCTGATTTCAACCAAGTAAGATCCCCTTGGATAGATTTTGATAACCATTTTACCACACAAACACAATTTGGGCGTTTTTGAGTATCAGTTGGGCATTGTTACGCAAACCTGGCAACCCATCTATCTATCTGTCTGTCTGTCTTTAGGGTGTACATGGAAGAACAGATAATGCATAGCTACAGAAATAGTTGTAGATAGTTAAAGCGAAAGTGCCATGTAATATTTATTACATGACGGTCGATGTCATGATGCCTTAAGACACGTTGCCTTGGTGATAGGTGTGATAGTTTTCATTTTTTAGGGTTTCTTTTTTCAGGAATGAGAAAAAGCGAACGAACGAGTGGAAGGAGAGAGTTGCAGAGGAGGGATAGTTGCAGTTTGCCTCCTGTCTGCTGGGAATGAGTTGGTTAAGGAGAAGTCAAAATGATTTATTGGGAGAAAAGAAGGGAATAGAGGGAGAGAGGACAGCGAGAAAGAGAGGAAGAGATTAGGTGTCATTGGGGAATCCCTGTGTCTTTTCGTCTTTTTCCCTCTTTTTGTTTTTTACTACTTCTCACCTGTCTTTCCCCCGCTGCCCATTTGTAAAGCACAGATACCACCCCCCCTCTCCCCCCATACTCACACACATTTGCCAGCTCCTCCTGTCTTCACCCTACACCCATTGTGTCAAGCTACATTGACTCTTTCGAAGTCTATTTCTGTCCTCCTTTTGTTCGCTCACTCTCTCGTGATCTACCTCTGTCACCTCTTTGTGTGCCTCACTCTCATCGGCCTGCCATCTTTCTCTCCGCCAGAGTTTCTATGGCAGCGCCGAAGTATTTCACTCCTCTTTTCAACACTCGCTCCTTCGCCCTGTTAGCACACAAGTTTTAGGACTCGAGCAAAAAAAATGTAAATCGGTAGAGGAAAATATTCCCTCTTCAACACCCCCTTCACACACTAAGATTCCATGTATTTTAAGTATGTTGCAAATTGAGTTTGAAATTTGCAATCATAAATAGCTCCTAAATTGTAATATTCAGTCAGTTGTGCGCTCCCCCTAGAGTGAGAAATTTACATATCCTTTCTATTCCATTTCTTTATTTACGACGATTCAAACCATTTTATATAACCATGACGGGCTATTGTCAGTTTTCATAAAACATCTTTCATTTGCAATGGTGCCTCCCAATTCAATTGTGTCTCTCTGTCTCAGGAGCAGATGATGAAAAATGGTAGTGTATGATTTTCAGGCCCCGTGACACCGTGGCCCTTATGACATTTAGCTCTGGGAGTTCCTGCTCGGCTCTATCTGTCACATGGCCGGTTCTCTCTCTCAAATCCAATCTCCACACACTCATAGCCTTCAATCTAATAGAACATTCAGCTCTGGCCCAACTTTGATTTGCTTTCAGATATAAACTACCCAACGAAAACACAAACGCATCAGGCTGAACGGCTGACCTTATGACACGGAAGTTCTCTCCGCGTAACTGGGAGGTGACGCCGCGTCACCGTCACGCTCAGGACATCACGGCAGACTGGAAAGGGCTCTGTAGACTGTTTTATAACAATGTCGATTTATATTTGCAGCACTCACCCAAGTTCCCAAATCTCATTTAAAACATCACACCATGGGAATCTAGCACATATCAAACGGCTATTTAAGAATATTCCGGATAAAATACAACTGTGGTCAGCTGCGACAGAAAATAATCAGCTTGAAAACAATAACAAAAATGGTTAATACAATTAGAAACAAAGTTAAAAAACCAAAGTGCGGCCATGTAAAAAATTGTATCAAATGGAATAAATTAAAATATCAATTCATTTTCAATTTCAAAAGACATTTACACATTACACATGTTAATCAAGTTTCTTATACCCAAGAGTATAAGAGTATCATACTTAATGATTTATGTGTTGGTAAGGTTACTTTGAAAATGTAAGGGTTGCAGATTACCTTATTTAAAACGTAATAAGACTAACTATTTCAATTATTTCATTAAAGTAATGTAACTGTACTGTAACATTTGGTCAATTTTAGATTACTTTTCAAAATATACATTTCTATTTTTTTCTAAATATTGTTAATCATTTTCAAACATAATTAAAGCAGGCATGGGTAATCTTACAGTACAATTATTGTAAAACAGTTTACAATAAGGTCTTATTTGTTAACATTAGTTAATGTTTTAACTACCATGAATAAACAATGAACAATACATTTATTACAGTATTTATTAATCTTTGTTGAACATGAAAGTACAGTTCTTTATTGTTAGTTCATGTTAGCTCACAGTTCAATAGAACTTGTGATTTTAATAATGCATTAGTAAATGCTGAAATTAGCATTAAACAAGATCAATAAATACTGTAGAAGTATTAGTTTATGTTAGCTAATAGTTAACTTAACAAACCTTATTGTAAACTGTTACCGATTCGTTTAATTTTGCATAACCACTACAAAATCAGTTACTTTCAACAGTTAATAATAATAGAAATAAAAAAGCATGTACACAAACCCAACTAGCAAATAACTTATCAAATAAACATGTTTCCTATTCTGTGTATTAAACTCCTGAAACATTGGCGTCTCACATTTAGAGCCTTTATGCAATTTTGGAAATAAATCAGTCAAATCTGTTTGTGTGGGAAAATGTTCAGATTTGTACTTATTTAGTAAGTGATCACGCTTAAATTCATCTTGTTATTAAATGACTTAATTCTGATACATGTAACTAGTTACTCCTCAACACTGGTAGCGATATGGAATAAGTGTAAATAATTACTGTTATAGAAAATGATTTTAAAGTGCAAATAACAAAACTTTTTATCTAAAGAATAAATGTAAGTGCTTTACAAAATGTCAAGCTTCACATTTTTATTTTAAGCTCTTTGAAACACGGCAAGCTTCTGCTGTAAGTGCATTACTCTAATGTGTTTTCCATTTATTCTTTCTTTTGATTTCCATATTTAACCATATTTCAGTAAATGCAATATCTTTTTTTTAAACAAACTAAAGGAACAATTGAAATATATCACCTGTTGTGCCACACTGCTTCTCCACAGAACTTAAGTTTTTAACCTGCAATATTTCTTTAAGTGCACTTTCACAATTTGTGGCTTTGCAGGACAGATTATATCTAAGAGCTTCTTTGTTTCAAAATTAAGAAGGCAAAAGTGGCCCTCAACACATGCTCTCTCTCTCTTTCGGTCACTCTCCATCCCTCCATCGCTCTCCTTTCCTCTCACTCATCTGTCTGACATGAATTTTCAATCTCACTGTTTACCTTCCACTGCTGTGCCTAAAACAACACTGACATAGAGTGAGCGCACATTAGAGAGAGAGAAAGAGAGACGAGAGGAAGATCAAGAAGCAGGCGGAGATATTAGTAAGACCAGTGAAAAGAAAAGAGTGTAACAATGAGAGAGGTGGAAAAACAGAAAAGCCTGTATGTGTGTGTGTGTGTGCAGTTTGCCAAACAATGGAAAAAAAGAGACCATGCTGGCTAAGAACCTCTTTTGTATAAATAAAGTGGACATTGTCCAGTCAAGGAAAGAGGGAGAGCAAAAATGGGACACAGAACATCAGGGATGAAGTGGGAGAGAGAAAGATTTATAGAAATGGAGGGAAAGGAGGTAGACAGAAAGAATGATGTGGAGAGAAAAAGGATTTTTTTTAACGACTGGGGAGGAAGGGGAGGCGGCGGAGAGCAAGCTTAGAATAGATACGCTCTCATCCACATGAAATATTGAACGAGGGAGCAAGAAAACAAGAGAGAGGAAAGGAAAATGGAGAGAATGATAGAGATAAATACAATCGTTATTTGTTTAGTGCGCGCTGAGGGAGAGTGCGAGATGAAGGGAGGGAGCGAACGAGAAGAAGGGAAGGAGAGCACTTTGGAAAAGATGGATGAACGAAAGAGTCTTGCCGGCAGCGGTGGAATGAAGGCCGTGCGGTGAGGGCAGGCTTTCTGAGAACGAAAGAGAGAGAAACATTTGTTTGGATTCTGATGACTGATATATGTGGATGAATGGTACGGTTTTGTTGAAAATATTACTCTGCAAAAAGTGTTTCATCATCTTTCTTCTCTCCCAACAGTCCTCCCCCACCAATCTCTCTTCCACACTCTTCCTGCTTTGATCTCTCTCTTCTCACTGATCTTTTTCTCTCTCCCCCATCAAATTTGAGATGTTTGGCAGGTTTTGTTCAGATTACCGTGCAGATGTGCTTGTGTTTTTCAGGCTTCTGCTCAAATTCGGCATGTTACCAACAGAGAGCCAAAGGCTAAAATTTCAGAGACACGTCATTTAAAACATTATTCATTTATAATCCCTGGCTTCCTCTGAGAAATCCCAAATATGTTAGGTGTGCCTCTCAAGATCACAGAATGGTTGTTTAGCTACTTGCTTTAATCTCCAGCTATCAAACTGTTTTTTTTTTTAATTCCCTTGAAAAGTGTTCACATGGCTTTTTTTAGAGACCTTAAGAAACTTGACCAACAATAAATAATGCACTACTTTTTTTTAAGGTAAGTTTACAAGAGTTTTTTCCCCCTCTTGCAGTGATGCCATATTAGTACTAACTGGTTGAATAAATGAACTAACTTAATGAACCCTTCAGTAAAAAAAAAAATCAAAAGCTGCAGTAACTTTTGGCGCTCTAGTGGTTAATAAACAGAACTGCGTGCGTCTTGCGGAAGAACATTGTGGCCGGAGCTACTTCTCTCTGTTGATGTGCCGCTGAGGTAGCTACCAGTCTAAATAGTCCGAATAGGTGTACCGTATTCAGGATAAGAAAAAAAAAAACCAACCAAATGGTAAAAAAACGAATGAATGTATTCGCTTATTATATCATTTTTGTAAAATAGAAATGACTGCAGCTTTAAATTAACCTACACTAGAGGGAAATTTAATTAGACAAGCAAACAAAAACATAAAACGTTTTTATAATAATCTAAAGATGTTTTGTGTGCCATTAAACGGTTTCATGGATGTTATTTGGCCTATTTTGAAGATAGATGTCAATAAAGAATATTTATTTTCATTTTATTTAGTCTATTCCAATGTATTTGTACTAGTTTAGGCTATAACATAATGTTTTAAGTAGGCTAATTATGTTTAAATTTACCTATATTTTAACAGTATAGGCTAAATATGTTTTATTGCATTTTACAACAACACGTAGATGTAGCGACATGAGAAGTATTAGCTGTTTAAATGAAGTAAAGTAAAAAAATATGTGCAGGAAAAAAAAGTTAACGACGGGACAAGCTTGCAATTCGCGTGAACGAAAAACCTGCACGCGAACATGAACATTCTTCTGCGCGCGGGAAAGCTTTCTCGTCTATTGCAGTTTTCGGTTTGTATTTGCAAGTAGTTTTCTCCTCTTGTGAAGGTCCCAGCTATTTTTATTAAGAGGCTCTGCATGTGCATTTGTAAACTTTATGTTTGCTGTAGAAACATGACTATGACGTCCAATTAAACACAAAACATCACCGGTACTAATAAACTACAGTAAACATACAAACAAAACATAGCTTGATACTAGCGTGAAGTCTTAAATCGGCGTACTTTGATTATAATTACAATGCACAGTTGCAGCCTGAGCTCAAACAGGTTTTCACTCCTTACTAACATTAATTAGTTAAAGTTAAAAACAAAGAAATACATACTGAAAATATGTATATATATGTTATACTAAGTCATTCTTATAATTAATCACAAGGTAAAACATGGCACAAATAACATTAAAATAAACCCAAACTAGCAGTGAACAGTGTTTGTGAAGCTGTAAATGTTTAGAAGGAGAGCAGCTGATGGGGTGCTGATCAGGGATCAGATGAGGACTGGGCTCTGCTGGATTTCTTACAGAGCACTTCCCAGAGCTCTGGGCAGCGCTGACATAAATCAGGCCCAGAGCTGCACTGCCCCACAGGAAAACCCTCTCCCCTCTGAGCACTTACTCGATGTTTGTGATTGTGTGTGTGTGTGTGTGTGTGTGTGAGAGAGAGACAGTGTTTAGAAAGTAATGAGAGCGTCAGGGAGACAGCACATATGCACTTGTTTTATGGAAACAATATGTTTAGAAAAACAAACTGATTTAATTTCAAGGTCTTTTATTAAAGTTCCATTATGGAGGATATGAGGAAGCTTGTGTTTCTGTCAAGATAGTGATAAAAGATCAATTAAAAATTGAAAAGAATATATACTAAAAATCATAAATGTTTTGGAAGCAGATGTATGCGAACTATCAAACTAATGTTGCAAAAGTTCTTGCTTTGTTTTTATACGGTTTTGTCATTTAATAATTTGATCAAGTTTCATCCATGTGCAATCAGTCTGCTGGGATATAAAAATGGTAGGTTTCGCAAAAGCCAGGTCAGGCAGAAATAGATCCTTAAAATAACAACTGCTTTTTTTTTTTACAGTATCAGTCTCTGTTTGGTAAGACACCTGGACAATTCATCTCTTTGTTCTGTCAGACAGCACAGAGGTCTCTTGTGCACAGCCATCTCTCCCAGCGAGAGGAACCCCCAGCATGCTTGACAGTCGGGATAATATTTGTTTGGAAAGAGCTGTGTTGGTTTGGCAAATATTTCTTTTGGATTTTCTGCCATGATTTTTGGATGTTGTGTCTCTTTGCAAAATTTATATGAGCTTGGATGTTATTTGTTGAAAGAAAGAGTTTCAGTCCTGAATTTCTACCCTAAAACTCAGACTTTGTTATATGTAGGGAGTGTCCAGGCACGGCCATAAATTTTTACAGCTTCTTTAAGGTTCCTGTTGGCCTTGCTAACAAGCTTTCTCCTTGCCAAGTCATCAGTTTTCTAAGAGCATCCTGATCTCTGCAACGTCATGGTTTTCATGTTGTCTCCACATTTATGGTCTTCACAATACTCCTGGATAATGTAAGTCATACAATAAAGTATTTATATCTATATATATATATATATATATATATTTCTAGATAGATAATTTGTTTGTTTTTGCATAATATTTCTGTTTTTGTAGGTGATTTCTAATATAACTTAAATGGGAAAACAGATTGTTTGAATACAAATGTTTAAAAAACAAAGGAGGTAACATTTTTGCAAAATATTTAATGTCATTCATTATGAATGAAATGTTTTTGATTTTAATCAACAACAAAAACATGCTTACAACGTATTATTATTAATAAACTGTACAATTTAGCTAATGTTAAATAATGTTTAATAATGTTAATATTTACAACACAATACAAATTATTATTAATAAATTATAATTAAAAGTTAATAAATTAAAATAACGTTTGTTAGCAGTTTAATTGTCTTTTTAAATCTAAATTATAAAAATGTATACTATCATCATGTAAATAATTATATATCATATCAATAATTTTATATCACAAAATATCTATTAATAAATAAGAAAAAAAAATATTCCGAGAGAGAAGCTCATGAATTTGAATAAGTGATTTTGGTCACCCTGCTTCAGAGGTAAAAATTTCTTTGTATTGCACCATCAAATCATCAACACCTATTTTTAAGTCAATGAACCCAGTTTATTTCTTATGCAACTCCAGCCTCAAATGTGTGTGTTTGTGTGTTTGTGTTTAAAGTATGACATTCAGGACTGAAACATTACTGCGAGAAGTCATGCCCTTCACTGCAGTAGCATCCTTTCCTTGCTCTCTAAAAGCCTGGGTCAGTGGTTCACACCATATAACGACACATGTGAATCAACCATGTCTGCATGTGTGTGTGTGTGAGAGAGAGAGTGCGAGAGAGAGTGTGTGTGTTAAGAGAAGGGAGAGTGAGAGGCACAGTATTTCACATTCATGTGCCCTTAAGAGACTAGAGAGCTTTAGGCACGAGCGAGGTTGTCACGCAAGTTTGTGTGTGCGCTAAAGACAGAGTGTGCACGAGAATACTATCTACAAACCAGCTACAATTATTCAATAATGTGTGTGACAAATACGATTAACATTTAAATGTCTAGAAACAAAAACATTTTGCTTGCTTACAGTATGAATTTATTTTGTTTTAATGTAAGGTCCCATTCGTTAATGCTTTATCATTATCTGACAATGTGCAATACATTTATTACAGTATTAATCATAAATTACATAAAAATACAACTTAGTTCATCTTAGCTTGGGTTCATTAACTAATATCATCATACTAATTTAGATTTTGTTTGTTTTATTTTCATGTAGTACAACTTAAAATTAGGTGGTTTTGTTTGCTATAATGTTATTTAGTGTAATTAACTAATGAAATTTTAAAGTATAATACTTTATTAGTTCTATAAATATAAACTTGAAATAAGATTTCTTTTCATTTCTTAAAAGGTTCTCTAAAATATAAGCTACTTTTGAATCAATTGCAAATTTTGTTTTATTTTGCAGTATACATACATTTATTATGCAATCAAAAATGTTTTTTTATTCAAACATTATCATTTAAAAAAAAAGAAAGAACCCCAATAAGACTTCAGTTATGTCACAGCTATCAATCATTTGCTGTCAGTTTTAGTTTGTTTAGAAGGCGGGACCTTCCCATCCTAGCTAACATTTGATTGGGCAAAAATCTGAACAATTTAGAAGGAAATTACAATAAATTTGAACTGTTTAGAAAATGAAAACGCCTCGACCTTTAAAACCCCCACAAAACTGGTGTTAAGGTGTTAAACAAAGCAAAGATAGGCTTCATTCTGTTTTACACATAAACAATAATTTTCTTCAGGTCTGCACTTCTCACCAGCTGTGTCAGTATGCCACGTCCTACTTCCACAAGAGATCACATCATTTCCTGTTTATTCAGCCTCCAGGCAAAGAAGCTGAGCCATCTGATTGGCCGCTTAACGTAATAACTGTCAGACAGGTTGACTGATTGGCCAATATGAGACGGTGACTCTGCTCACATTCACCGGACGCTGTGGACTCTCTCCTGCTCTCTCTTCATCTCTCTGAATGGCTGCTGAGTGCCTCCTTTCAGCATTTATCAGCTTGAGACGTTTATAGTTTTTTCAATTAAAAAAAGGCAGTGGATGTGTGACAATGACCCTGATGATAATTGCACACTGCGGTGCAGCTTGAGATTTGTATGGCAGTTATAGCCTCCTCTCCCAGCTGTTGTGTTGAGAGCGCTGGTCTCACCGGGCCGAGATCTGCATCATCTTCACAGCTGTACAGCCAAAATATCATCATATGCTCTTAGTTAGGATACAAAATGAAGCTTTTCAGAAGAACAAATGTGTGCGTGTTCTTACCTGAGATTGTTCACGTATTACGCAAATGAAAACATACTGACTCATGAATTACAGTGACATTTCTTATGAATTATGATTCATTGTTTTTCCACTAAAATAGGGTGAAGTGATTACACACTTCCTGTAATGCCAATTAGAATCCATACGAACAATCTTTAGACCGTCGCTTGAGTCTTTGTATGTGGAAATGCTCTCTTGCTTAAATTTTTGACACCTTTTTGTTTTTTCTACAGGAGAACATTAAAGAACAGTTGGGATAAAAGTGCATCTGGAGTTCTTGCATAAACATTTGATGAACCAAATGATTGTTTATTCTCTCAATCCAATTAGACTGGGTAAATGTAAGATCATAATAATACTGCTACCTTGTAAACACAGTTTATCAACGTGCTGATAAACATCTGCGCATCCTGACTCCTGGAAATTGTGCAGAAATCCAGGCAATCAGATTGGAACTGTTTATTTCAGCTATTTCTTGACATTTTTGTGTTCTACAAGCTTTAGATGATCTGTTTACTGGTTGTGTGGCATTTGAGGACGAGAGAAGAAATGGTCTGTACTGGAAAGAATGCATTAAAATGGATCAAAACAAAAGTAACAATGACATTTACAATGTTACAAAAGATATGAAAAAACGTCTAGGTTACGTACGTAACCCACGTTCCCTGAAGGAGGGAATGGAGATGTTACATATGGGAGAAAGTGTAACGTCGAAGTGATTTGACTGAAAGGTTAACTGAATTTTCAGAGTCACATGATCCTTCAGAAATCATTTTAAGATACTGACTTGCTGCTCTGAACATTTCTGATTATTATGGTTGCTACAAAACATTTTTAAGGATCCTTTGATGAGAAAAACTGTATTTACCCTTTCAGTCGAATCACTTTGACGTTACACTTTCTCCCATATGTAACATCTCCATTCCCTCCTTCAGGAAACGTGGATTATTTACGTAAACAAGACGTTTTGCATCATAAGAATAAATGATATAAATATATGTGTATGTGTCAAATGATTAATCATGATTATTTGCATTCAAAAAAAGTTTTTAATTTGCATAATGTGTGTTCTGTGTATATTTATTATGTGTATAAATACACACACAGTATATATTTACATCTATATTATAGTATTTACATGTATATATTTGCATTTATATTATGAATAAATAATTAATAAAACAATATACAATAACACAAATACATAAACAACAATTTTCTAAAATATATACATAAATATACACAACACGCAAAACGTTTAATTTTGTGATTGATCGTTTGACAGCACTGTTGAATAGCAACTCAGTTGTTTTTAAACTGACGTCATATAATGTGTCACTTTAACAAGTGAATAAATTAAGAAACAGGAAAAAAGCCTGGATTTCATGAACACAGACTGCAGTTAACTTCGGTGACACAAGCTCAGATCACACACACAACACACCTCCATTACCACCTGCCTTTTCATTATCACTTTCAAACATTTCATCATAACTGCTCGCTCACTTAATGAAAAGCAATAGCAGCTCTGCATGGAATAACACAACTCTTAGATTAGTACACATTATTGGAAGGTGTCACACAACAGCTTTGCTGTTTCCATGTTAAAACCTTTCTTTTTTTCTACTTATTTGTCCAAATAATGAATAATATAATATAACAAAATAGTTATCATTTAATCATTGCTCGTTTTCACTGGTGCATTTAATATGCTGGATTGTTTGGTTTACTTTCACTAAGAAGGCCTATGACTAGATACAATGACTTTTAAAAGAGTAATAAGTTTAACATAACTAATGTTTTGAATTCAGTACAACATCACTGTGATTGTTACACCACCGAGATCTGCCAGCAGATCAGACACACAAACTAAAAGCAGTACGTGGAAAATAGTACTCATATGGAAACATATGGAAAATAAAACACAAAGCAATTCAAACAGCTTCCTGCCCCCAAAACGAGAGCATAAATTGGCAGCATGTCTCATTACTGTTAGGACTCTTGCCAAAGACAAATCTGAGCAACTACAGAGCAATCACAGCATAATAATTATAAAAGCAGGCACAAAAAACGAAGGTCTGAATGATCAATGGATTCATAACCAAAAAAGACTAAATGATGTCCCAAATTCACAAAAATAACAATAAAACTATTTAAATTAGTGACTTTTATCAAGGATATGGTCATTCACTGCTGATGTATTCATATTCCTCATGTAACATTTTCCATCATTAACTCTTATTATTCATCATACACTCGTAAGCAAATACTTAGATGCTTTGGGAGTATTATAATACCTTAAAATAATACCAATTAAACTTTTATCGACACGCAGAGAGAAAACAAGTGCGTATGCGAGTGAGGAGGAGGTACAGTACAGTAAAGCAGATCTGCTCCAGGTGGGACGCAGTCAGTCTGCGTTATTTTTAAGAGAGCAATGGGAGAGACTGAGAGAGCGAGGGATAGAACGAGAGAGAGGAGGGAGGTGAAGATGAATGTAGTTAATTAAGATGAGTAGGCAGTGAAGACAGTGCAGAATTACACAAACACTAATTAGAGTCTTCGTTAGGGGGCACAAAATGAGAGCAGAGCATCCATCATCTCCCCTCTCCTCTCTCTTTCCTCCCTCATCCCAGCCTTTCTCTCCTCTGTCTTTCCCTCTGCTCATTTTATTCTATTTCTTCTTTTCCTTTTTAACATATTGGTGTCTTAGTTTGTGCTTCCTGTTTGTGGCGGTACCTCACTCACGCGGGCCCCTTCCCCCATCATCATCATCATCCTTATTTTAACCTCTTCTCTCTCTGACCCCTCCCACTCTCTTTTATTATAGACATGAAATTCAGCGTCAGCACAATTTTTATTGTTTCACTCATTCTCTTTAGTCTGTCAATGTACCATGTCTCTCTTTCGGCTCTCCCTCGCTCCATTTAACCTCCATTTATCTATCTGTCAATCCATCTATCTATGCAGAAAATAACTGGCAAACTAGCAAATTTCATATCTACCTATCTATATTTTCTGTTTAATTCATAACAATTTAAATTAAAAATTTAAACGGCAGAATGATTTAACCATCAATTTAACAAACAAATGAATGGATTGTCAAAAATGCAATACATACGCAATTTCTAGGATTTGTTGATGTATCTTCCTATTGTGCGGCAAATGGATATAAACAATCAAAGTACAGCCAAAGGGGGAAGTTATGATGTAAGTCAGTGAGCTAGATCAGAAAATATAGATCTCATTTATGAGTGATGTTAGAAATATGGAACAAATGAGAGATATTATAGTTTCATAACCTCCAGCATTCACAGGCTGATCAGCACCAGCTGGGTGACAAAAATTACAAATCAAATCTGACTGCCTGAACGGGCTGTCTGGGGGAGAAAATCAGGGCATAATATGACATAACCGTATAAGTGCAGTTTTATAAGTGTAGGATAACTTTTGCTGTAAAGAAAAAATTATTCTCCAAACAGAAAACAGAATGTGTTCACACTAAATGGGTCAATGGTGCATTAGAGAGATAAAAGCCTAAAGTAAAAAGTATATATAATATATAAAGTATATAAAATATAAAATAACAAAAAAATATAATAAATAAAAATCACAGGAGCCCTGGAAAAACAAAAAAATAATTTTAATTATCACTGCTATTTCATAAAAACGTCAAATTATGAACAAATTTAGATTCGTCAATATGGCCCAGTCACAAGGGACTGTGTGATCATTTCTATTATTTTTATGATCTTTTTTCCACCACTTACTCTTCTGTCTCTGATTTGATATTTTTTGAGTTTTTAAATATTTATATATTATATAATATAATATTTAACTAAGTTAAATTCACAAAGAAATATGAATAAAACAAAAATGTCAAACAGTTTACAGTAGGTTTTCTTTTCAAGAATTTATGTTTTCTCTTCATCATATCACATATATTTTTAACTTAAGGACTTATTTTACACAACTTGTCAATCAAGTCAATAAATAAAAATAAATTGACAATGCCAATAAAATAATTGTGGACGTGTTCACTGGTGCACAAAAATAACCAAATAACTAAAACACACATGACAAATCCTTTTCCATGAACATAGTTGCCATTCTAGATCTGTTTAATCTCCATATTTAATTTTCTTTAATTACAGTATCCGATTTTGCTAATATGTAATTAGAGAAGTGGCTCTTTTGCAGTTGTTGCCATGGTTTTGGATTTCAGTTCTGCTGGGTCATTAGCTGGTTTAATAGTATTCTTCCTGAAATAGACTAAAAACCTCTCTCCTCTGAGACATTACATACGCTCAAAGAAATAATGTCTCATCTCCCTTACGACACTGCGCTAATGTTATGTCTAGACAATTTCTGCTTCTCTCCAGGCATTTCACCATAAAATCAAGGGAAGGTTGATTAAGTCGCTCGGCGAGTGTTGCTGTGCCCGTGGTGTCACGGTTTTAGTCAAATGTTTCTTTTCTTTACTCTCTTCCACCAGGAGGTTTAGTGACTTCACAGGTGAGAACAGCATATCATGTGAGCGTAGATGTCCTGATACACCGTCATGAGGTTAAACCACACTTATCAGAGCCGTAGGAGCACCTCAACCCATCTCTACTGTGAGTCACAGAGCTTTAATCGCATAATCTGTGAATGTGAGATCCAAACTACTTCCCATTTTCTAAAAAAAAAACAGTGTAAAGAGTGTAAACTAACATATTCAGAAGCTGCAAACTGTACTAGCGTGACAGTGCAGCTTTTCCCTCAACAAGTTTTCAACGAATCAAGCATAGCACTGAAAAGTTAACCTTAATTCTTAATGACTCGCTCGCTGTTTGTTATGCTTTTCTGCATCTTTTCAAACCACTTACGATTGAACAAATTAAATTTATGCAAAGAATCATGGGAGCCCTGAAAAAAACCCCAAGAAATTCTAATGGTTTGCACTACAAATACTATTACAAACCATTAACTATTAACCATTGAAACCATTAAAAAATGGTTTCCTGTAGTGTGTTTTGGGATTCAATGGTTTTAACAAGACACTAATAAATGCAGACAAATTACTGATTTAAGCATAGTCTACAAAACTGCCAAGGTAAGTGAACTTACAGTACATATGCAAGTTTTGGGAAACTACATTACTCAGTTAAATTGAGGCAACGAGTTTACTCAATCAATTTAGTTCAAGTTCATTAACTCATATATTTAAGCAATGGGACCAAAATGCTAAATTTTAAGTTATGTTTAGTCAACATTACTTGATTAAGTAAAGAAACATTAGGGTTTACAGTAGAGACCCATAGGGACCATAACAGTTCCCATTACAACCAATGCAATTACCATTATAATCAGTTAAAGTATTATAAAGTCTGTGATGGATACTTTTGTTTTTTGATTTTTTGGCCAATTTGAAATCCACCATTTGAAATCCTTCATTCTATAGGGCCCTCTGACTAGTTTTGAGCATTTTGGTTTGGAACGGCCTTCAGTTTGGTGGCCATGATCATTCTCACTCCGAAGTGCCCTTCAGAAGCCGTTATTAGCTCTGTCTCATATGTAGTGCTGCCCTTACGAAAATTAACCGTGGTGTTAGCAAAAGTGTAGTTTACTAAACAGGTTTACAGGCTTACTAATATTGGCATAGTTAAAGGGTTATTCGACCCCCCAGAAAACTTTTCATATAGAATAAATTTGTTCAGTTTCATCATTTACCCCCAAGTCATTTCAAACCTGTGAAAGCTTTTGTGTGAACACAATTTAAGATATTTTGGATGAAAACCATGAGTCTTGTCACTGTCCCATTGACTGCCAAGTAATGAACACTGTTGAGGTCCTGAAAAGCATGAAAGACATAGTCAAAAATTGGCTGCCATTAGTGGTTTTATCTGTTCACTTCATAACATTACGGTTGAACACCTGATGTCACATGGACTATTTTAATGATGTCTTTGCTACCTTTATGTGCCTTGAATATGGTAGTTGTGCTGCGGTCTATTCAGAGGCAGAAATCTCTGAGATTTCATCAAAAATATCATGTGTTCCAAACTATATATAAACTGAGGTCTTATGAGGTTGGAACAACATGAGGGTGAGAAATTAATGACAAAATTGTCCTTTTTGATTAAGCATAGTTTTAAGGTTTAGAGTAGCAAAACCATATAATTAGTCCCTTTAACTTGAAATATAATTTGATGGTATAGCTATTATAGTTTGTTATATATAATGTAAAAAAGAAAAAATGCTGGTATTGTATTGTATATATTTTTAGCTTTTTGTTCTAAAGTAGGTAGATTCAAATCTGATATCAGTAGATTCCAAAAATGTTTTCGACAGGTAAGAAAGTTGATGAATTTGGTTTTAATTGTGTGTGGTGTTCTTCATAATTAATGCATTCATTCACACACACGCGCGTTAACGCATAGATGTAAGTACATTTGTAGACTTAGGATGCTCTGGATGTGTATATATCCTGATGGATGTCTTTTTATGTGAATCTGGCAGTAAATAAAGATGGGAAAGAGAGGAAAGGAGAAGAATACAATGAGAGATATCAAGAGAGACAACCACTTAAGCAGGGACTAAACTATTTAACCGTTTCACCCAGCTTTACTCCACCTGTCAGGCCCGGCTGAGTCTGATTGAGTGTATGTGCCTGTGCACTGTGCTATTATATAGTATCAGAGACACAGCAGAGTCAGTAACACAATAATGGAGTTTGTAGAACATTATGAATTACAAAAACAAAAACAAAAAAACATCTAGTTGCACTAAACCGATTTCAGTCTTTAGCACCTATGGGCTTTATTTAGTTTTGGTTGTATTTTTTAACAGTGATGCTGTCTCTCGACTCTTTCCTCTCTTTCACCAATCCATCCATTCTCCAAGGCCTTGCGCTCACAGATCTGCTTCTCCTCATTCTGCCTCTTTCTCTCTCTCTCTCTCTGTCTCTCTCTCCCAGGATCTTTAGGTTGATTTATTGCTTCTTGTTGGAAAGGTTGGCGTTTTAATAACTCAAGTTCTCCACACTAGAAAGCGAGGGAAAAAAAACTTTTGTAAGCACAAAATAAACACGTGGAAAAAGCTTGGTTTTCACTTTTTTCCTGTTTTTCTGTGTTTTTCTTTATACATACTACATTTTTCCATGTCTTTTTGAGGGCTATTTTATAAAACACAAGTTTTTTCCAGTTGGATAAGTTTCCAAGTTTTTCTCTAATGTTGTACACATTGCTGTTAAATACTTTAACTATAAAATAAACTAGCATAGAAAAATGTCATTAAAACTTTTAGCTTGCTTTTTTCAATATTCCAAATATTGTGTTTATGTAAAAAACATTCAAATGAAATCATATATTATATAATAACGTGTGTGAGTGACTATATATATATAAAAGTTTAAAAGTTTTCCTAAAACAAGAACACATTTTTGTTTTAGGACAACTTTGATGTATGGTTTTGATCCACTTCAAATGTTATAAATATTGAAAAGTTAAAAAGGATGAAAACAAACTCCCTGCTTTCACTAGTAATTTGCATTTAACTCATAATGAAAGTCAAAGAAAGCAGAGCACACGAAAAAAAAAGCTTGAAAATGTCAGTATTATCATATTGTAAAAGCTGCCATTAAATGATAATTGTTAAATTCATTATATGCACGTACACACATGCATATGAGAGACACAAATGGCAAAGTTTGTAGACTAAACTTATGTTTCTGCTTCCCTTTAGCTGTAAAGAATTTCTACTTTACGACTACATTAAAATGACTAAATTGGGAAAAAGGGGTCAGATCTTAGAATAAGCTTCTTGAAGTAACTCCAGCACGCTTTCACATAAATCCGACTGATAAAAGCAAATCATAAAGGCCTATCTGTGTGTCACATATTCTAATGGTTATTAAGCTGAAATCCCAGCCAACTACCGAACATGTGGTTCAACAGCAGTGTACCTGCAAACGTGATCTTGCATGTTTGTTTTTAATAATTCCTCCAAATCCTCGATCGCTATCAAACAGCATGAAAGCCTATGAAAAGAGAAGCATCCGAATAGTGGGCTAATGGATAAGAAGAGGAAATAATGAAAGGCCAGAGTGGGAGAAAAGCGAGAGTGATTTCCAACACTAAAGGAAGACTTTATATAGAGGCCGATTATTCACACTGATCATTAGAGAGAGATATCACTTTCACTCATTTACTGAAAAGAGCGAGAGAGTGGGGGAGAGGAGAAGAGGGTAATCATTAGAATGATATCACTTTCCCTCTGTCTCTAATGAGCGACAGAGCGAAAGAGCGAGAGATTAAGAAAGCAGGCAGACAAAAAAAACCCAGCCTGGGTGAATGGACGGATGAACAAATGGACAGACAGAGTACATACTAAAACTACTGCTAATCTGTTTGATGGATGTATATATAATCCACATCATGACATGTAAACAAATAAGCAGAGTCGTATTATTATGTATCAGTCCATTATACCAATCAACCGCCTTTATGACAGCATAATAACATTCTCTCTGCCCACACACCTCAGAGTGTCAACCAAAATGCAAATGTCTTTTACAGAATCACGCACACAAATGCAGACACAATCAAACACTGTGATTATGCATATAAGCCCGAATCAATCCGACTGCCTCGCATATTTACGTACACGTGAGCAATTAACAAAGCTTGAGGAGACAGACTTAATTACAATACATAAATTGGGATTAACAGAAACACAGTGTATTAGAGTTTTAATTAAACATTTATTATTTATTTCACAAACACAGGAACAGGAACGAGTAGAGGAGACCAGAAGGAGAAAGAAATCCGCACCATCATCTCGAGCCTATCCCGTCCTCCAGCTCTGCATGTGCCCTCGGGGGAACAATTAACTTTTACTTCCCATCAGCACGAGCCGCCCATGCTCCCTAAACCCACTTTAATACATCCAGCCACACCTACAAAAGATGTCTATCGCACTTTAACCATCCAAAATTATGCCTTCTATAAACACGTTCCTTAGTCAAATCTCACAAGACCAAAATCTGAGTGGTTACGCAGTCTAATATACGTCTGCCCTTAAAACTCTGGCCCTGATAAAGCCCTAAAGCCCCCGCGGACCACTCGTTTTCAGGGAAGACAGAGCAAGATGAAAGAAGAGTCTAAATTAATTGCCTGAACACTACACTGGACTATGTGCTGACAATGCTTCCCAGCACTGCGTGAACAAGATAGGGGTGAGAAAGACATTGAGTAGTTACTGTGTAGGAATCAGAGACTCCTGGGTAATAAACATTATGCCAGGTCTCCATACATACACACAAAATCAGGATGCTAATGCACTCTACAAAGGGTCGAGGTTCTCAACTGGTGGGTGGCGATTCTGATCTGGGAATTGCAGAAAGCAGAAAAAACAACGCTAAAAGAGTATAATAGTCTAGGACTGAAAAGTAAATAGGCTTACAAACCTTACCCTGTTGGAAAAAAAAAATGCATATGTTTTGAAGAATGGTTGCTTAGTCTGGTCCTTTGTTGGTATGGTTTGAGCTAGTTATGAGCTGGAACCAGCATATGACCACTTTAAACCAGCTAAGGACTAGCTCAAACCAGTTACCATGCATCGAATCTAACCTACAGTAACTGGCATACAGTATGCTGGTTTCTTCAACAGGGTATTTTGTTGTAGATGTCAAAGCCACAGTGTGTTAGTGTATCCAACCAAATCATAATCATCTGATAATTTTACAGCCACTCTTTAGCCAAAAAATGGTAACGGCTAATGCTAACGCTTCAGCCTTGGTGGTATGAAGGGAATGAGACTGGAGGTCTTTTTTATGGATGTCATTGGAGGAGAGGCTTCAGTATGCTGAATTAATAGCTTTTGTGAGGGAACAGGTTATCGTTCAATGAATCGACAGCCTATTAGCTAATCTTCAACTTGTCCTAACAATAGTTTTGGATTTAACTATTTTAGAGGTTACACATTTTAAAAAATGCAATTTTTTTAAGAGAAGACATTTTTTTGTGACAGGTAAGATTCATAGCACTTTACATTTATTTCTTTAGGGTCTGTAAACGAGATTACTACTCTGACTAAAATTCAGTGATGTCAAGGCTGTAATGTGATTGGCTGACACGGCACACATGATCCAAGACTGTTACACTTTCTTCAATGGTAAGTAATACAGACACTTGTATCTCCCAATAAAAAGACAATCTCTGCTAACATGATCCAGTGTGTTTACATGTGTTTTAGCGGGAAAAAACACACACTAGACAGTCGCTTTTGACCCCTGCCATGCCTTTTTGGTCTCTTAAGAGGCTTTTTTTTATCTTGATGTGGCATCTTTAAAGGGACAGTTCACCCCAAAATTAAAAATGTTGTTCCAAACCCATAAGAACTTTGTTCATCTTTGAAACACAAAGACTGTTGATTAAAACCTGAGAACGCTCTGACTCTATATAGACAACAAAGCAACTGAAATATTCCCAGGCGCAGAAACAGGACATTAAAATAGTCCACATGGCATAATGGTTCAACCATAAATGTGTATATTTTTATGCAGCATGATACTCTCAATAATGCTACAATGCTGTCTGGGGTCAGGAAATTCTTGGATTTCATTAAAAATATATTAATTTGTGTTGAGAAGTCGATCCATGAAAAATATTTTTAAACATTTTTTGCTTAAACAGTGTTGTGAAATGAAAAAAAAAAATGTTCAGTGTGGACTAGCCTTTAGGATAGCAAATCAAACTTCTACTGTACAGTATATCTCACGTGTTGGGCAACGATTGGATTTCTAAAGTAAAAAAACAAAATTGGTGTCACTTCTGTAGCAACACCAGTTAAAACCATTGCTTTAGATGTCATGCTGTGCTGTACTCGTGTGAATCACAAACATTCTTTCTTAGGTTATGTACTGTACTCTCAAGCTGCATGATGGTGTACTTTTATTGTCTAAGTGCTGTCATATTTGAACAGCTTTGGCAGAAGTCAATCCCTACCTGAAAAGTAAATGCCCAAAAAGGGAACAAGGGAGACAGATGAGACGGAATAGGTGCAGATCACCAAGGCAGCAAAGAGGAGCGATGAGTAGGAATTTAACAAGGGAAAAAAAGGGAAGAAACATCCTCTGAATACACTGGGTACCACTAGGAGGTTGCCAATAACAAGTGTGTGGGAAAGACAAGTGTGTGTAACCAAGAAACACAAACAGAGAAGAGAGAAAGGAAGAGTTGAGCAAGGACAAGATAAGATGTGCAAGTAACATGATATTGGGATCGATTCCTGGAAAACACACATACTGATAACATGGACACCTGGAATATACTGCAACTTTCAGAGAAGATTTTAGGCCAAAATATGTTCACCAGGCATGCATCTTACAGTCTATATAGCAATATTCAATTTCAGATAATTCTAGATGAAATATTAAAATATTGCATGTCACACAGCAGGAAGCCACTGTCACTGCTTGAAGTTTCATGTCAACTAAATGCATAAATATAATGCAGATATCACAATAAGTCAATACCGATTCTGAAACAGCACGTCATCAGAACAAAATATGAAAAAAATATTTCCTTTATTTCACCTTTATTAAAAAAGACATTCATCACTTATGTCACACACAGACAATATCGCACACATATCACACACAGTTCAATATCGCTCGCAATCATATTTTCATATAATTGACATTCTTGTGCAAGTGTGTGTGTTAGTCAGGGATAGAGACAGCAGACAAGAGCCTAAGGAAGAAATAAGAGGACAAGTGGTTGAAGGCATCAGTCAGTACATAAGGAGACACACTGAGTTTCAAACAGGATAGAGGGAGCGGCAGAAAATTGAAGGGAAAAATGGAGCGATTAAGGGCAGAGGGGGGAGGAAAGAAAAAGGCAAAAGGAACATTTTGTAAACAGGTCTCTATAGTAACCAGTGCATAATTTGCTTGGTGGGAGCGAAAGAGGAAAAGAGAAGCGTTTACCGACTCGGCTTGAGCCCACCACTGTAATTACCCCTCAGAGAGAAAGAGAGAGAGACAGCTTGAGAAAGAGAAACTGTGAGAAAAACATAAAGGCTACAGCTCAACCTCAATGCCTGCGAGTGACGTGTCTCTCTGCTCGTACGTGTTTGCGTGTTTTGTGTTGGCAGAGCAGGTTTCTGGCTAGTTTATCGCTCTTCCTTTCATTTACATGAACAAAAGCTCACGCGCTCTCACCTACACACATAAACACAGCGGAAAGACAACACAAACCTGAATGGATGCATTCAGTCACATTGTCTTCAGCTGTGAAGTGCCAACAATATGCACCATGTTAGGCCAAGTATAAAGCCGAGCGTAAATCCATCAATCCCAGGTCTCATTTGTCTTTGCTATCACACTTTTTTCATTGAATTTGAAATGCAACAGGCGCTGTTTAGAGAGTGAAAAGCGAAAGGGAACCAGTCTCTTTCTCTCTCTCTCTTTCACTCCCTTCGAGTTTGCATGTGGGCAGCCTAATTAATTGAGCAGTGCCTCTGCGAGTCTGTGTGTGTGTTACACACCGGTTGAGAGGAAAGTTAATTATAGAGGGGAGAGTGGTGTGTACAGCCTGGTTGATTACAGTACGGCGGATTGGGAAAATGTGTGTTTGTGTATGTGTGTGAGACTGTCAGTCTGCGCCTGTACAGATAACAGGATTAACTCTCCCCTGACAGCTGGAGTACAACAGGGACGGAGAGGGAGAAACAAGAGAGAAATGAGGGAGGCGAGGAGGACATAAGTGACACTGATAGGGTTGAGGGATTTATGGAGAGAGAGAAAGACCAACTGCTGTCATTTCTAAGAACACTTACTAACCTCGCGCTTTACTTAGCCTTTGCTAAACGAGCTGTTTATGAAACTTGGAAGGAAGAGAAAAGTTTACATGGCTTTTAAGGGTAAAAAAAAGGTTCTTTGTTAAATAGCCCCTTTTGATTTACACTATTGTTCAATTAGCTAGATTACAATATATATACAGTTTATAGAAAATAAATATGTCTCATTGTTTGAGCTCCAAATCAGCATATTAGACTGATTTTGACATGTGACATTGAAAACAGGCAACAACTTTGTCATTTGTGGAATAAATTACATTTTAAAATACATTAAAATATTGTAATGATTGATTAAAAGTAATTTTGTGGTGTGCATAAGAGACATCTTTCAAATGAATGCAAACATTTGAACTATTTGAACTAAACTGGACTTGATTTCGCTTTGTCCAAGAAAATGGATTGTTATGGAGAGCTTAAAAATCAGACTGAGGTTGTTTAGTGGAACACTTCTAATAACTATTTATCATGCACATCACTCAAAAATGTAAATTCTGTCATTTACTCATTCTCGTGTGACGGAGTATTCATGTATGGGTGAACTATTCCTTTTAAGTGCTATGACTGCATCATTTAATGCTTAACAGATCGTTGAGGATGTTAGAAATCAGTTAGAACCTAGATCAGTTAGTTTTGGAACCTAGCACAAAACAAGCACACAACAAACACTTGCTTCACACAAAAAATGCAAATCAAAAATGTATTGCATACACTTATTTATCGCACAGATAACAGCATGCGCAGCATATATATCTCACTGTACAGCCCTGAGTGAGAATTTCTTGATGTTTTTTAGAAAATAAAACTTAAGGCACTACAGACCTCCCCAAAATTGCTTAATGTCTTTGTTATTTACTTTGTTAATTAAGCAGATTTATATTTCTGTCATTCGTCCCTGTGCATGTTTGTTATATTCGAAAGAAGGTTTGACTACTTACTAGCTCAGATGATGTCTTTGGTATGTCTCGTAGGACCTTTTCTTTCTCTCAGTGGAGCTAGTCATATCCTGGTATGCTGATTGCAGGAAAAACCATAGACCCCAACCATCAGAGCCATTAGAGACCTCTCAATTGTCCTGAAGCAAAAACAAAGCAGCTTCAGAGATCTGCACCTATAAAAAATATTTATAAATAAATAAATCAATAGCCTATATTTACATTCTCTTCTAAATTATATAAATGCAGATATTTTCACCTATGCAAGCTTGATTGTGTAGTTATTGTGTTTTAAATTGTTTAAGACTGCAATTCATAATTCAAAAAAATATGCATAAAAACGTATTTTTTTAAGTAATGGTTACAAACAACTGTTTAGAAATATCTCTTTATAGGGAGTCTACTTCAAGTAATTTTTCAGCTCGGCACAGCAACTGTTTGAAGAAGTGCTTGATAAACAAGTTAGCTAAATCCAGTGGGTCTCATTCACATATAATTAATAATAGTTGATTATTTTGTTTTGTGTGCACAACACAAATTCTCACTAAAAATGTTTGCATAATTGACATCTTTATACAGAGAACCCGGCAGCTTGAGCTATAACATGGTTTTCCTACTCTTTCATTGTATGTAATTAAATATTTTTCAATGAAAACTCTGTAGCATGTAATAACATTTCACCCTAACACAATTATAAGAGCACCCATGGTGATTTTTGGTTAATATTTTTTATATTATTTTATGATGAAATTATAGGTGAACTGCTGTTTGTTTGTGAACATGTTTGTAAGCAGATTTCATGCACAAATTTGTCACTAACGACAACAAAGAGACATTTTAGAGCAACTTTTTGAAATACTAACACAACACAGTACTGGGCTTGTTAACAGCAAGACCATCACTATTGCGTAGTTGCATAAAGTACGCTTCTAGCATAACATTCAAACTATTCAACCATATTAAGCTTTCATGCCCCAGTGCATTCTGTGAAGATTGTGAATGGGACTGAACCATTAAAAAACACTTTTCTTTTCACTTTTTTCCAGTGTAGTCAACTCATTTCCTTTGCATGTTCATATGACGTAAAAATCTGAGCCTACTACATACTTTAGCTCTTGAATGTTGCTGAAACCTTAGTACGTCAAACTGCAATAATCAAGCAATTCGTTGATGTTTTATTTTTTCACCAGGAATCATTTTACACTGCGTGTTGGCAGTCTGCCTTCCTGTGCTCTTGTTCAGTTAACTAAAATGACATAAAACAGGAGCAGGGTGAGGTGGGGACGCAAGTTTTGGAACAACACCTGATTGCAGGAGCAGGAAACACTCTTCGGTGCAGCTCCTGGAGGAGCACAAGGTGACTGTTCCCCGTTTAGCCCCGATTCTTAATTACCGCAGCACTGCTGAGACTCCCACACAATAGCCCAGACCCGGCCCACATGGACCACTGGCACCCAGATCTTCATTTATATAAATCAGATCTCTGCTGCGCTGCAGATATGACCTCCACAAGGGCTCTCAGCTGCGCTCCACCGCCGCAAAAAACCTGGATACATCCTGTTAATTCCGAGACAGGACAAAACTGCGGTCAGGAAATGACACAGAGTCAGATACGAAGGCCCAGACGTGAATACCTCTCTCCTGTGCTGCTTTATTAATTAGATAATAACCAAAGAGGCCATTTCAGGCCTCTGCGGGTGAGACCTTTTGTGTAATTATCCCGCGTTCATGAGAGAGAGGGAACGAGGAATTCTGCTTCGTTATCAGGGGACTGCAAATCCTCCAGAGGGACAGATCACACAGGGAAAGACTCCGCCGCACGATCATATGATATTAATGAGAAGAGGACAGGGGAATTAATAGGTTGTGCCATAACGGGGGAAAGACTTGGAAGAATTAGCAACCGAATATACCCACCGCCGTGCTTCCCAACATCATTGGCGAACACTCTCCACCTGCCGCTAAGAGTGATGGGCCTGCTGCACTGCTGGTCTTACCTGCCTCACATTACTCACATCTCGGGCCGGTAATTTAACACGCACAGATAATAACAAGGGACCACCGACTGCTACCGCACATGGTGGCCACGGTGATTACTGCCTGAACATGCGCTCTCCCGGGATATCTGTCGTCAGCAAGGTGAATTAATTCTGCCTCTCCCTTACCTATCAACACATTCACACCTACACATACAAACACAAAACATGTAGACTCCCACAGAGACGAGCAGGACCTCAGCCAGAGTCTCCAGAAGCTGTCGAGCACTTCACAAGATCAAAGATACGTCCTTGTGCACTGCTAAAGCACGGAATAATGTCACTTCATCCTTGGGCTGCTGAAAGAAAGAGGAAAAAAAGAGACAATAAAAAGAATAAACACATACAAAGTATGCGGAAACAGCTCATTGAGAAGGACAAAAGTAATTTAATAGGGCTAATGCTGATACACGCTAAATGCGCTTTAATACATTCCCAATGGTGAAGGAAAACAGCTCTTTTTATGAATAACCAGTTTCTGATGAGGAGAATTAGGGTGTGTATTAACTGTGGAGATTTCGCTGCCAAACAATTGTCCTTTATGTTAAGGTTTTTTTTTTAAATGGATCTGTTTAAATGTTGTTATGGAGCTTGTTATTCTGGTTAACAGGCTAGGCTATCATTTGGTAACAATAGCTAAACAAAAACGTAATCATAATTGAAACATGATATAATTAGGCCTATATTATTAAAAAATAATATAATATACTTAAGCAATACATTCTCACACACTGCCACTCAAAAAGTGTCAGCAAAACTGCATTTTATTTATAAAAAAAAACCATAAAAACAAACATACACACACACACACACACACACATATATAATAAAAGCATTCATATTGTAACATATTATTATAATTTAACTATATAACATAAAAATAACAATTAATATTATGATATATGGTAATTTAACTATATAACATTTTAATTCAATTATGTTAAGCTTTTAACTAATTTAATATAACTTTATCTTTAATCGGTTGCTAGGTGCTTTTATTCTAGTGGTAGCATGTGGAGACGGAGTCTACAACCCTCACAAGTGGCTCAAGTAGTGCAGCTCATCCAGGATGGCACATCAATGCGAGCTGTGGCAAGAAGGCTTGCTGTGTCTGTCAGTGTAGTGTCCGGAGTATAAGGCACTACCAGGAGACAGGCCAGTACATATTACGAGATGTGGAGGAGGCCGTAGGAGGGCAGCAGGACCGCTACTTCTGCCTTTGTGCAAGGAGGAACAGAAGGAGCACTGAGAGAGCCCTGCAAAATGACCTCCAGCAGACCATGTGTCTGCTCAAACAGTCAGAAACATGACTCCATGAGGGTGGTGTGAGGGCCCGACACCATACAGGGCATTTGGCATTTGCCAGAGAACACCAAGATTGGCAAATTTGCCACTGGTGCCCTGGTCTCTTCACAGATGAAAGCAGGTTCACACTGAGCACATGTGACAGAGTCTGGAGACGCCGTGGAGAACGTTCTGCTGCCTGCAACATCCTCCAGCATGACCGGTTTGGCACAGTCCTTCATGTGCTCACCAGAGGTAGCCTGACTGCCATTATGTACCGAGATGAGATCCTCAGACCCCTTGTGAGACCATGTGCCGGTGCAGTTGGCCTTGGTTTCCTCCTAATTCAAGACAATGCTAGACCTCATGTGGCCGGAGTGTGTCAGCACTCCTGCAAGATGAAGGCATTGATGCTATGTACTGGCGCACCTGTTCCTCAGACCTGAATCCAATTGAGCAAATCTGGGACATCATGTCTCGCTCCATCCACCAACGCCACGTGGCACCGGAGACTGTCAAGGAGTTGACGGATGCTTTAGTCCAGGTCTGGGAGGGGATCTCTCAAAAGACCATCCGCCACCTCATCATACAAGAACAAATTATTTAATAAGAATATTTTATTAATTCAGATCTAGGATGTGTTATTTTATTGTTCCCTTTATTTTTTGAGCAGTGTATATAGTTTAAATAATTATATATAATTTAAATAAAATTATATATATATATATATATGCAACAATTTGTAAATTGCATCTGCAATTTAATCTCATCTAAAACTCACTCCAATGTTTGAGTCAGTATCACTATGTTTACCTTTAGATATCTGCACATATTTCTGGGATATGACAAAATATTTCAACATCTAAAAAATTATACATATCACCTTAAATGAGATTATATTTAAATGCAGCCCCACACAGGACAGTTGTATTTACCTAAAAGGTCCACAGTACTGGGACGGCCGATATCTCACAATGGCAAAAATGGTCGGTAACATACAGAGGAAAAGCATGAAGAGAAGCATCGCCAGATAGAAGTTATTTGATCTGGGGAATAAAAAACATTTAATTAAAAAACGTAATCTACTTTGAATTAGACTACTGATTTGACTATTTCATGATTTTGAAGTTGCACACTCCTTTTTATCAGATAGAAGATATAGCACTTAAGATAAAATACGCTTAGAATACACAGCAATGCTTCGCCTTACATCTGCGACTGACTGATAAAGCTATGATGAAGATGCAATTACATAAATCTAAAAGGGAGAGCGCGACTAATGCTTTGACCAACCTAGTCACTTGTCACACCGAAGTATCCAGTGTTATCTCTGTACTCACCACACTGGAAAATGAATGGAATTTGAATTCAGTCGAGCAGAGAGAGTCCCTGAGCCAAACACTGAATGCTGGCTGACTTTAAATTAATCTCACAGCTCATAAAAAGCTAAATTGTTTTACATTGCAGCTCTTTTCAGAGGAATTTACACCAGCAAAGGAAACATGTAGAAAAAGGGGATGGGGATGCTTTTGAAGCTTAGAAAGATAAAAGAAATAACAGTTCTTTGTTGTAATTCAATCTAAAAGTCAAACTCGGTTTAGGTTAAGGGTTTGAATTGACTAACTCTGCTCACTAACCATATGCAATGCTAAACAGGGAATAAACAATTCCAAGAATAAACTATTTTTTGCCAAAAAACTGAATGTAAAATGTAACAGTTTACAAGCAAATCAGAATATATATGTTGTTTAAATTTAGATTAATATGCATTTTGCTTTTTGTCCATAGCTACAATAGCCTAACATGCTTTGCCGAATCTGAAAGGTGTCACATTTGCCTAGGATGCTTTAATACAGTTTTAAATTAATGTAAATAAACTTGACAAAAAATGTAATTCTTGAAAATACAGTATCTGTGCAAACCTTGCTGTGCACATGTAGAAATGCTGAATATATCTATTTATAGATTATTTTACTGCCAGTGCTTCATTTAAAGTGGTCTTTATCTATCATAATGTGTGCAGTTTTAGTATTCTGAATATTGATTATTATACATTGATTATTTACTTTCACTAATTATTTAAAGTACATCCATTTTGATTTAGGAGTTACCAAGCACTGATAATTACGAAAAATGTTTCAATACAAAAAAATGCTAAAAATGGGCTAAAACACTTTGCTCCTAGTATGATATTAAGCAAATAAGTATCAAGTTGAAATACATTTTTACAGATGTGTGAAATTACATTGTAGCAATTATACCAATTATTAGAAATAATTAAAAGTATTAGGAAAATTAAATACATTTTTAGGAAACGGAGGCGTGCAGGTCCATTTGCAGCTTTTTATTAGAGACGTACAGGCTTGGTCAGATACTGGCAGTAGAGACAACACAGAATCTAAGTCAAAGTAAACTGGCAAATTTCAGGGCAGGCAGCAAACAATCAGAACCCAGATAAACAGTCCATGGTAATAACAGTAACAATAAAAAAACATGCTCAGAAATGATAGCCGGGGCAAATCAACACTTCGTGGTGAATGGGTGTCTGTAATCAGTAATTGGGTGTGGTAATGAAGTACAGGTGTGGCGTGTAATCAGTCCCAGGAATGAGGCATGATGGGCAATGGAGTTCGGAGCGTGGAACTGCTCTGGCTGGAGCGCCCTCTGGTGAAGACACCGAGGGAGCTCCAGCTGGAGATTGTAACAGAATATATCATTTAAAAATAATTTATATTAAGCAAAATAATGAAATTGATTTATAATGAACTTTTCATTTGATCTGAAAATAGGATTTAATCAATTCATTTTTAATTACTTTCTTGATCTCCATTTCTTTGTTATTACAAATGCTGGTTTCACACTGCACGTGTCAGCAGGGCGTAAGCAGCGTTTGTTGCACGCAGATGAACCATGGCTTACTGCAGTAGTCTACAGAGAAGCGTCTTATTTCTGTCATATTTTCCAGCGTTCTTCTCCGAACACTGTGTGCCATGTGCTTTGATTTATGTCATTGCCAACATACTTTGTTATGCGACTCTCTATATTATAGTTCACACAATAAACTTGAGCTAAGTTTTCAATATGTGTTTACACTATATGCAGAGCCTGACAGGAAAAAAATATTTCTGATCCTTCTTACATTTTCTATAAGAAGTACTACATTTTGCCAGGCTTGCATGCAGATGCTAGATTGAATAGGTTACGCTTTGAGTACCAAGACAAATTTCTGAAAGAATTCCAACAAAAAAAGTGTATTTGGATTGAATTATTAAATTGAAAAACTAATCTTAAAGCTAACAAATGCCTCTAATTTTATTCATTTAACAGGCCTTTGTAATTGGGGCAAAAACTTGTGTAAATGATGTCATTTTGTGCATTTAATTTTTTCATATGGTGAGTGTGAAACACGAAATTACACAATTTTATGGTAAAATGCTTTTACTTTTCATGTTAATCGGGTCAGTTTGGATCAAGAACAACGCACTGTCACTTTAATTGAGCGTAAGCGGCGCAGCAAAAATAGTCTCGGCGCCAAAACTTCTGCTACGTGCTGCTTATATGTATAATGTAAAACCAGCGCAAAACCGGCGTACAGTTCTGCTCGTTCCAAGACAATATGCAATCGCCTTTTTCATCTGTAAAGACATTCAGCCTTACAGAGAATGAGGGCTTCCAATCCCTGCATATTTGTTTTATTGCATCATACTGCATCGAATCGTGTTGAATCGAAAATCAGTTTGCACTGCATCGTAACAGGGGTGTATCGCATCGCATTGATAGCTGCTTCATGTATCTTTCATGTATCGTATCGTTGGCTATGCATCAAGATGCATATCGCATCTGCCTCAGTTATGGAGATGCACATACTATACTCATATCCCACCTCAGTAGCAGCAAAAGTAGATTGCACTTTTTTTTTAATGTAAGTACATTAAGGCCACAGGGCCCAGAGGGTTAATATAAAGCGGACCTATGTTTTTAAACTATTTGTAATAATGTGTTGTCTCCTTCACTGTGCAGAATTCAAAACCTTGCTTCTCAAAAAGCCTTGAAAAGACTATTTTATTAGAATCTGGCAATAAAACTAGCAGCATGTTAAAAAGAATTTTAATTGGAAACTGATATGATTTATTTTCTTGGTATAAACTTAAAATACTTGGAAAAGGTGGATTTTAATAATTTTGCTCAAAGATTATTTAATGGTCTTTTTTTAATTATAAGCTGTAAACATAATGTTTGGTAACACTTTGTTTTAGGGTCTCTTAACTAGTTGCTTATTAGCATGGATATTACTAGAATATTAACCATTCATTAGTACTTATTAAGGACATAGTGACTTTTTCTAAATGACCCTATTCGTAATCCTACCCAATATCTAAATAACTTACGAACTATGAATAAGCAGCAAATTAGGAATTTATTGAGGGAAACACCATAATAAACAGTGAATAAGTGTTCCCTATTCAAACATTTTTGCTCCTGCATAAGGCATGACTTCTTTGACCCCTATTGTACCTCATACTGTAAGCTTACTAAGCTAAAAACCTCATATAAAAAGCATTAATGGAATTTAGTGTGCTCAGAATAAATTTTTTTTTATTCATAAACTTTATTCACTTACTTTCATTGTTGGGGCCAACTCTGCATGCTTGGTACTATAGGGACTATAAGGGACTATAGACTATAAGGTCTAAAATAAGTTGCACACGCTTGCTGCATTGACAAAGAAATATGGGGTTGACAGGAAGAACCTGAGACAAAGATGTAAAACAGTCCAGGCAAATGCTCAGCTGGAGAAAAGATAGTAACAAGAGATACTGCAGACTTCAGGGTATAAAAGATAAAAGAAGAGCTAGAAAGACTAAGATTTTAGACACATTTTTAAAAAGAATAGATTGACCAGCTGACTGAATCATCTATTAGAATGACATAATCTTACTTTGATATACATGCATATACACAGACATGCAGAAAAAATAGCTAACAGGGTTTTAGCATCAAATTGGTGAACGTTACAAAAGTCAAAATCTATTTTTTTTTAACAATACAGCCAGAGCATTGTTTTGATGGATCTAACATCTTTAATATTTCAGTTCAATCTCGACTTGCGTTGCATCTTTAAAATATGTGTCTTAGTGTCGTTCCTCCTTCACACTGCAATATGTGCCAGGGCTGCTATATAAAGCTCATCATTATGTCGCCTTCACTGTCACATGAGTATCAAGGAGGCAAGCTGCGTCAAATATATGCAGAGCAACCTGCACAGCGGAGGCACTAAACACACAGTGCTAATATATGCAGAGCAGATTTCCTCAGCAGGGAGAGGAGCTCGCTCTCTGAATACAGGCTTCTAAGCAAGCCTGCCTCCCTTTTTAAGATAAGTCGCACAAACCCTACCTTACACGACGCTCCATCTCTTCACAGGTCTGCTCACATTCAGATAGCATAAGAACTTGGTTGGAAAACAGACGCATGCACATTTTGACATGGCAACATCTGTTCTTTTTAGTTTTAGTATTAAAGGAAATTTTGCTTACATTGTATCAGAGTCAGCATATAAAATAATCATGAAAGGCCTTGATATGTTGATGCTGAAAGAATTTTAGTCAAGGGAAAAATGTGAGACAGGAATTTTTATAAAAAATCCAACTTTCCAGTATCAGAAACCTTGAAATGAAGAATAATAAAAAGCAGCATACTGACTACAATATGCATGTGTTTTAAACATTTATTGTATGCCCATACACTCTTATACATTTTTATGCATCTTTCTTTATGCATTGATTTATGTTTTAAATGTAAATAAAATGTGTCATTGAGATATACTGTATACATATATATATATATATATATATATATGTTTGTGTGTGGATAGTTCAAATTATATAATTAAGTGTAAGATTTAATAGATACATTTACATTATGTTATTATTAATTTTTTTCTATGTAGTTCTATACATTTACAACTTAATAGTATTTACAACATTTGGAGCCTATTGAACAAAATGAAACGTAATTTCTTTATGTTCACATCTGAATCATTATTATAATAATAGAACAGACATTCCAAAAAAAAAAAAAAAAATCTAAATAAATATTTATTTTTTTTTGGCTCAATTTTCTGCATCAAGACATGAATGTAGAATTGTGTTTCTGCTGTAGCTGTTAGAGAGGAGAGATTTTTCTCTGCAGAATATGGGTAAATAGGTTCTGCGTCAGCACAGAACCGCCACCTAATCAAAGCACGAGCTTGGAAAGAACTCGCTTTATCACTTGGCAACAAAACGCGAAAGCACATTTACCAAACAAAGCCTTTGTTTCCCTCTTCAATAACGCTGCGGAAAGATGGAAAACGTTACAATTACCAGGCACATCTTATCATTAAACACCTTAGAAGAGAAAACGCATATAAAATCTAAGCGGCTCAAGCCAATTTCCACACCGAACAACTCCTGTCCTGTTTGGGTGGAAATATCCTTGTATAATTTCATTAGTTTTTTTTCTAGGGGAATCTGTAACGGGTTAAAGCCACTGCCAGGCACCCCTCGCTTCATTGGATTCGATACATATGCTTGTCCTCAGGGAAGCAGTTTGCGACTGTATTATTGTTCCACCAGTTGTTATTATGATACAAACAGTGCTAGATTTGTTTTCTGGCATGGTTCACCAGTCACTGCGTCCATAGCTTCATGACTAGTACATTTAAAACAGAAACAAAAAAATGAATAAAACATGCATATTCCCTGACCAAGGACAGATGTTTAAAAAATAAAAAGCTAATGCAAAAGTAATTTAGTCTCATCCAATCAAAGTTCAAACAGATAAAGAGAAGCTATAAAATGCTTTCTAAAATTAGAAAATTTTTCGTGTTATAAATATTGACTGTGATGGTCTCTTTTTTAAGAAAAATAACACTTGTACATGTATATCAAGGGAATATTGAAAATGACACAGTATCATTAAAACCAACAACAAAACGAATGCAGCAAAATGAACCAACATTAGCTGAACTAGAAAACGGAGAGAGAGAGCGATTCAGGATATTCTTAATGGCCAAAAATGATCCTCGTGGGTGAAAGACAACGGCATCAATATTTCAGTAAAAGTCCTTCAATAATAATGACACTTTCTCTTTTAACTGTGGAGATAGCAAGAGACCTTGAGGAACAAAGAGGGGAAAAGGTCCTGTGACGTAGCCCTGGGGTATTTCAAAACTCCTGCGAAACACAAACAGTATCCTGGCTGAACCCGCAGGCTGCCGAC
Organism: Enteromius viviparus; assembly: GCA_032353835.1. Lineage (NCBI taxonomy): Eukaryota > Metazoa > Chordata > Actinopteri > Cypriniformes > Cyprinidae > Enteromius > Enteromius viviparus. The sequence continues at coordinate 15,832,068 of JAUCNO010000236.1, read as the reverse complement.
CGCATCCTCCCTCTGCGGAATTGGAAATGGAAAAGAACTCTTGCTCCTTCAGGTAGGGACCGTCTCCACAGCAACCGAGGATCCAGGAGAAAAAGTAAAATGTATTCAGTCCAGCGTTAACAAAAGAATGGCCCCCAACAAGCTCCTTGAGAATTGCTATTATTTTGCCCACTGAAAGCCTGTCACATCACAGTCTAAACACCCGTAGCATCTAAACACGCTGCTATACTAGACTGTTGCTATACTAGATAGAAACGTGTTGGTTTATAAGCTCAAACATGTCAATCTCGTACTCATTTATCGGTTTGGACTGAAAAACTGAGTATATTCGCATAGTGTACAGTATATAGTTGGAACAGGTCTTATCTCGCTCCCTAATGGTTGCTAGGTTACAAACTAGGACATGGCTTGACACATGCCGGGGGGCTACGGCTGATTTCATCAAAGTCTAGCTCTCACATCTGTGAAATATGCACAACGTTTTTAACTTTAACTCACATGCATATCAAAACAAGTCGAGCGGCAGACTGATTCAATCTGGCGAGCGTGAAGAGAGAATACTGACATGCAAATTGGCTAAGCAGGAGAGTTTTAATTTGTAGTGGTGACAGTTTTCTCAAAGCATTATTCTCAGAGCATCTCTGTTGCATTCTGAGGTGCGTTGCTGCTTACGGTGCAAGACTGGTGCTGCATTTGCTGTTTGTGTTCTATTACAATTCAGAAGGGGGTAATTAACAGAGCTTTGCTGTAATACTGTGATATCACTTCCATCAAAGTTTCATCACTTCCATCAGTAAAGACCTATAAATAGCAGGCGTTTTCACGTTTTTTTTTTTTTTTTTTTACTGTTTTGTGTATTAATAGACATATTTTTGTCACTCAACAGAGATTACATAAGCTAATGTATGCCAAGAAGAACCCTTTTTTATTCATCAAGCAGAATAGAGATTGTCAATACAAGGGCAGAGATGTTACAGACTACACCCGCACTGATTTACCTCAAAACAAACCAAAATCCATCATTAAAAAGATACGGGAATATGGAACAACTGTGTATGTGCCTAGAACTGGCAAAAAGAAGTGTTGAGACAAGAATAAGTCCATCAGTAAAGAAGTTCCAGTCTGACATGACAGATGGGAGAAAGTGAGCATGAGATAATAATAGCATTTGGAAACCTTGCTTCTACAGAAGAGTGTCAAGACGAAAGCTGGATTTGTTTCAAACCGGCATTTAGACTGGAGCATGTGAATCTTCTGGTCTGGATAGGTCAAGTATTTAAGGTGAGACAATGCAGGTGAATAGGGTAAGAAAACAACAATTATTGTCTTACCTACATTACATTACAACTGCAAACAATTTTTTAAATTACACCTTTGTTAGGTTTAGATGCAAAAGGCATTATTTAATGAAATGTGTGCTAGTGTGCATACATTTGTAGCACAAATATTTAAACACTGGATGATGTCCGCTTCAAAACTTTTGTTTGTTTTATTATTATTATTATTATTTTTGGTTTGACATATTAGAGTGAAAGTCTCATCTATGTCACTCCATAAATAAGAAAATGCTTAGAATGGACAGAAAACACTATATTTTGCCTGTAGTGTCTCCCCTTAAATTTATATTTAATTTAATATCCAGAAATATAAAAAAATGGCATCCATTCATTGCAGAGGATCCACTGGAGACAAAGTAATGTAATGCTAAATTTCTCCAAATCTGTTATGATAAACAAACAAAACTCATCTACATCTTGGATGGGTAAGTATATTATGTATATTTTACATAATATTTTTTAATATTTTAGGTGAACTCTTCCTTTTGTCGCTAAGCTTACTTTTCAGGGCATCACTCATTTAACACCAAACCGATATCAACCAGTCATGTTAACGTTGTGTTTATTTTTTGTCACTTAAAATTAGGCTCTGAGTGACATAGGTACAGTCTGTACAGCGTGTGGTGTTTTAGTGTACCTGCTTGACAATCATGTCACTGATGCAACATTCTGTCTGCAAGTTTTCCTCATTGCCTAATTGTCATAATAAAACAACAACAAAAAGCATATGTATTCTATTATACAGCTTATTTATTCAGAATCAGTCACATATGAGTTTTAATGACTGTAGGATGCTGCCTTGGAAGCTATTTGTCTATGTAGGCACTGGATAGTGCAGTGGCCCACTAGGTTTTGAAACAGCATTGCACTAAAGTACAATGCTGGGCTCAACACACAGCATATCACACTAAGTGTGCGTGATGCTTTGGGGATGCATTTCTGCAGCAGGGACAGGAAAACTCATAAAGATGGATGGAGTTAAGTACAGAAAAATCCTCAGGGACAGAGGCGATCTGTAAGAGAACTGGGACGGAGGACTTGAAACAAACAGGATAAAGTAACACTGGAAAGGTTTAAACCAAAAGGGTTAACTGGATTGTACTTGCCCAGACCAAACCCAAACTCAATCCGGTCACTGAAAGGCACTAAAACTGCTGTTTGCAAATATTTTGCTGATACTGGGTCCATTAGAAGATGAATTTCAGAAAATGAAACTAACCTAAAGAGACAGGCACAGCAGGTTTGGATTACTCTATATTATCTCTCGGGTAGGAGATGAACTGGTATATTCAATATTATTATACTTGTACATTTAGTTTTGCTTAGTCAGTTATTGTTGAGCTCTTGAAATGCCTAAACATCACTTTAAACCACAGGAGGTCACAAATAGGGGTTATAAAATGTTTTAACATTAAGTTTGTGTTGTTGTGGGAATTGCTAGCTGGAACAGAAGTTGCCACATTCACTCTTGTGTTCATTGACAATAGATGAAAAAAAAAAAAATCAGATTGGTCAGAATGGAAAGGTAGTACTTTGGATTTTGTGTAAAATGACTAGAAATGTTAATCACACTGATGCTGACATTTGCTTGTAATGTGAGCAGGTGGTGATAATCATAGTGTTTGTTAACATACTGAAGTGGAGGGCTTGGTAATGTTCACTCTCATGTTAATTTGTGTCCTGTGACACAAGGCAGATATTTGCATGACGCAGTTATTGATTTCATAATACAAGCTACTTTATTTCGTTAATGATTTAATAATGCAATCACGAAAATGTGGTGGTGGTAAGACTTTTCTAATGAGCATTTTGAATATTCTACACACGGTAAAAATACATTGTAAAAATTGGCTGTAGTTTCTTAAATTTATTGGCAACAGTCTGTTCCAATATAAATGGACATTAAACATAAACAAGTCTTTTATCTCTACAGAATAAAGCTATTACAAACAGCCTCATACAAAGCATTCTGGGAACCAGAAATCCTGTTTTTCTGATATTGGTTGCCAGAAATGCTTTGCATGAGGCTGTTAATTTATTTAATTTTTCCTGTATAGATAAAGATTTGTTAATGTTTAATGTTCATTTATCTTTGAACAAACTGTTGCCAGTAAATAACCAATTTAAATGTACAGTAAGTTACTGTATTTTCTACAGAAATTAATAATGAACTGCTTTTCATTTGCAGATATTTTAAGATGTAATTTATTCCTGTGATGAGAAAGCTGATTTTTTCGGCAGTCATTTACTCCAGTCTCATTTGTTACATATAAAACTGACTCCACAATTTTGAATAGCAGTGCCTAGAGTATATAAATGCATGGCGAGAAAATGCACACACACATATTTATATATACATATATGTATATACAGTATATATATATATATATATATATATATATATGAAATAACTCTTTTTTTTTTGCAAATTTGCAAATGTCATACAAATGTCCTGCAGAGTGGAAGCTTGAATTCAAGCTTAAATGCACACAATTGCTTAATAAGACAGTCACATTGCCTGTCCCATATATCTTCTTCACTGCTGGTGCTCAAATCTCATCTATTCTGCCACAGATTGTCCCTCTCTCACTTCATACCAAAATAACCATGTGCTGCACCAAGAAAACAGGACTGATATTAAACAAAACAGGGAAAAAAAAGAAAAAAAAACATATGAAAGTACAGTAAATGCGTTCACTTACAGTATAATTGTTTACGCACAAATGTCCAAAAGACAAGTTTACTGACACAGCTGAAAAAGAAACAACGGCCAGTATGAGGGTCGTTAAGAGCGTCTAATTAAGCCATTTGCCTTGTGCGACAGTGCAGTAGTAATTGCTGCTCGGCTTTGACAGTACTGTTGTATATTCGCTACTGAAATTAAACCATGTAATTAATTGGACCAACACAAAGTGGCTCACGCTGGCCTCTTTCAGCAGGATGTAGGTAATTAGGGGATTGTGATAAACACGGAGCACCCTCGAACGGTAGCGCAGCGGTCACGATGCTTATGAACCATAAGTCCAAATGGCTCTCTGTGATTGCTTGCATTTACCAAAGCGTTCAACATAATCGTCATCAAATTGCACCCTTCTCAAGGAAAAATAAAAAGGCTGCTCTTCAGGTATCAAGCGATTTTCTTGATCTCTGTAAAGGTTGCGCGGCGTCGCAAAAACATCACCTCAGCTTCACCTGCACACGAGCAGTCAAAGGTGAGAGTCAAAAGTGGGTGACGAGGGGCCTAGGAAGCCTACATGCTTGCGAACCAAGAAAAGCAAAGGCGTTGCAGACGAAGCGCCGGGCTGATTGCACCGGCTCGAGTGTCTCCTGCAATCACGGCTCAAGGCACGGCTGATCTGATTACGCCGCTGTCACTGATGATTTCTGAGAGGGCTCGAGTGTTCTCCCTCTCTCTCGTGTTCTCGAGAGAAAAGAGAGAAAACCGCTTTGTAATCCCGCTGAATGTGAATGCCGGCCACTTGCATTCGAGAGGAAAGCCGAGTCCATTTGCTGACCTCATCGAACGAACTTAAAACGTCCTCTGGCAGAGTCTTTTGACTGAGCTGTTCTTTTATTTGATGGAACAAAGCATCAGATTCAATAACAGAAAATTAAAAAGTAGTTCTGGGGAAGAGCACGGTTGTGGCACACGCATCCAAGACTTCAGAATGTAGGCCAATATCTCTAATGATGATTAAAAGAAGCCAACTTTGAAGGTGCTGCCGGCTGAGGCTGATTCTGGAGCAAGGTCGGGCTCAATACGTTGGTGAAAAATGAACATTACATTGTAAAGATCAAAGAGAAGAGAGAATGAAAAATAATGAGAGAGCAGCGAGATTTAGATTAGGCAACTGAGCAAAAAGGTGCGATGGCAAAATAATGAGAGCAAAAGAAATCCAGCCCTGGCCAATCTGAGGGCCTGTTAACTGTAGCACGGACAACAATGCGTCTTAAATCATGGTGTTGAATTGCACAAGAAGCATTTCAGAGCTTAAAAGCAGCCGTAAATCACAGCAGTGGTTACAGACAGCGGGGTCACGATGTCACTTCCTGTGTGCATTCAGCTTTGCTTCCCGTGCAAGTCCATATATAACTGTTGGAAACATCTGATTTACATTCAAGGGGAAGGCTATTTCTGTGCCACTGCAACAACAATTTTTTAGGAACATTTAATGATTACTATTATTATTAATGAAGTTTTCTAAATGGCATTTATAATTCTTTAATTATTCATTTAAATGAATAATAATATCTAATTACTGATTTAAATAATTTAGATTCTAAATTATCAAATGATCAAATGTTAGAATGATTGAAAAACTAAGTTAGATTTAATTCATTTAATTATTATTAAATTAAACACTCTATCAACGGTAGAGCTCAATTCCCCCTTCGCAGATAGATTGATCGATAGGCGATCTGACCAATCATAACGCAGAATCTGCCATTTTTGTCCAGCAAACAAACCAGTGTACTTTAACGTCGGTGGACTTCAACTTGAAAAATGGTGTGCAATTACGATCCACCAAATGGTATATATTGTTTCCTTAGAAATAAGGGAAGAAAAAGCAAAAGTAACCTGCTCTGTCCTGTCTGTCACCATGTTGTCAGTTTGAGAACATGATATGTGGTGTGAAAGCGGCACGGCTTGTCAAACATAGCAGCCGTAACAAAGAGGCAGTGTCTTTTCAGAGTCTATTCAAAAAGATTGCAGTTCCCCTTGATGCCACTAGTCAACAGAAAGTACACCTTTTACTAGTAAAAATGAGACAGTCAACTTGTCTGTATTTTCTATATTAAATTTGAATCAAGCAAACTCTGATACATGAAGTGTTCAGATTAAAACGTGCTTTTAAAATTCGCTTTCAACATTCAATTTAACGGCCATGTTTTATTTAGCTACAGACACCCGCAAGCAAAGCCGCGCAGCAGAAGTTCTTATGCACCCTCAGCGGAGTTGATTGGGACACTGCAGCGAGGAGATCTGGCCTCGTAGAATGGCAGGAAATTTTGAAGTTTCAATAATCCCCTTTTTCACGGCAAAGCCACAGAGAGAGCAGAATGCTGCTGCAATTCCCCTTATGCGAGGGCATGAATCACACGTCTGCCGCCAATATTATCATCACTGTGTGCTCGCTGTGCGCTCGTCTATCTGTGAAATTGTGTAATCCTTGGAGATATTGCCAGGAATAATTTTATTATCTCTCTAAATAGCAAAATGAGCTGTATCCAGTTCTTAGCAAAGTCCCAATCCCCAGTCTTGCCAAATGTTGTTTAAAAATAAGTATGCAAAACTTTTGTAAACATGACCGAGATATATGATTGTGTTTTGTTTTGTTCTTTTATTTTTAGTCTGTCTCTGAAGTCTCTCTCTATCATTTTTTTTTTTTTTTTTGAAGGAGGGATGCACCACAGCCCCACTTCAGATATCTGACAGACAGAACAAATGAAAGGATACCAGTGATTTCGGAGGCGTCTCCATTTTCCGAGGCCAGACTGTGTTGTTTCAGAAAGAGCGCTGGGGTGTTCTCGACTCTGTCAGGGGAGAAACGAGTGGGCGGATCCCGGGCTTGCACATTTCAGACCTGGAGTCTTGGGGCTCCACTTCACACCACTGTTGTTTCTGCTTTTCAACACCCTCTACAAATAACACTCTATTCTTAGACGGACATCACAGAGGTGATTGGCTGTCAACAGCACTCAAACAGCATGAAGAGCTAATGACTGCACTGCTGTTATTTCGGGAAGTTTGATGGGAACGATTTTTAATTAGGTATGTGGGTATAACTTCACAGGTTATGTAAAAATAGATTACAGACATTCCATTTATTCCTTTCCATTACTGGTTGTTATTATCATTAATTTGATCGAATGCTTCATATACTTTCCTTGCAGGGGGAAAACGCTCTGGGAATTTAAGATGTTACATTGTGTAATGAAAAGCCAGGCTGTCAGGTCTGGGATATAATGATGGCACATCATCAAAGTTGTAACACATGGCTGCACTAAGAACTTCATTAAAAATTATGAGGCCCTTGATTTGTGTCATGCAGTGGCGCTCAGGCTTAAGTAGGAATATGGGATTTAGTTGGTTAAAGTTGGATTAGCCAAATTTTCTGTTTGTGCATCTTTGTGGACCAATACACTTCCCAAACAAAAAGCTATCAGAACTCATCAAGGCCAATTAGCTTTCCGAAAACGATTATAGTTTTAATTTCTCCAGGATCTGCATTAAACAGTTTGCAAAGTTTACCAAAGAGATTCGCCGATGCTATTCGGTTTTAGAAAAGTACAAACAAATATAAAGTACGGCTTGAGATTTAATCAAACTCTTCTAATATAATTCATTCACTACAGTATATGTGTGGAGCTAAAGTTATAGGAATTAAAATATTTCACTTTTAAAGAATGTTAGACCTGACAAACTGTTAAAATGTCCAAAATATCAAATAGATCAATAACTCTTATTCTTGATGAATAAAGAATTTTAGTTCAACCAGCAAACACTTTTAAAAGTTTGGAAGCAATGCTTTTTTTCCCCTTCGGGGTTTCCACACCTTTTGAACAATGACACTTCGATTTTTTTATGTATATATTACAAATTATTTTAAAGTGACTGAACTGAAAGAGCAATGCTAATGAAATATTAAGAAAAATCATGGTTAATATAAATGTGTATAAATTATATAGTATACATCGTATTGCATATATTGCGTAATAATTTTATTTATTATGTTTAAGCAAACATATAGATACATGTACAAAATATGCAATGCAATATATTGCAATGTACATATGCAATTTAAATACTACATAATGTATATACAAATATATTGACTAATGATTGTATCGACTACACACTCATTGTTATCTCTAGTTGATTTGATCTTTTTGGTGGAGAATAAAAATATACAGATTGCTGCATATTATACGAAACACAGTATGCGATGTAATATATTGAAATACACATATTCAATGTAAGTACTATATAATGTATATAAGAATATATTCACCATAATAACTGCAATGATTATCAGCTAACTACTGGTATTGTTAATGGTTAGGCTGGGCAGAGCGCTGGTCATATAGCAAAGTCAATGGTTGTATTTTGCTACAGCCCCGGGATGGTTTTTGGCACGGTTGAGATAGTTTTAGTGCAGGTGTAAGAAGAGGAATCCAGGCAACTGGAGACTGATTTCACCCCTCACAGCTCACAGCATGGCTGTCTCCTTTTAGCAAGGGCTTGGGTGAGATCCAGACCGAGCAATTTCTTCTCAATGTCACATTTAGTAAAACACACACCACAGGTCTGGAGCACAAAGGAATGGGAGTAACCTTAACCTTGCTGCTGCAGTTACCGAGCATTACTGAATCCGCTATTAATCTTACACATAACGCAATTGTCAAGCCTTTCAGAAAGGCGTTGGGACCAAAGCGGCGCTTTTAGCCCAAGCCGATATTTTCGCTTCGACTCCAAAGTTCACATTTCTCTCGGGAAGCACAACCTCAGCATCAACAGCTGACCGCTTACAGGGCGCCAAGAGCTCAGTGGCATAGGGTTCGCTCGATCCAAACCGCAGTCCTCTAGTTTATTGTCTAACTGCTTTGCCCATCACATTGATTGGACTGCAGTTGCGAGTCTATTCTCAGATGCGGTGCTGAAATGACACATGCACTTAAAGTGATGGCTCTACATCTAGTCGCTTCTTCTGAGGAGGGGAAAATTGTGAAGAACTCTTGTTTTCAATAACACTGGCTGTACAGAGAATAAAAAAGGTCATGGTTAAATGCGCTCTCATTACTGGCCCACATTTAAGCTATTCAGGACAAACAATGAATCGCTCCCAAATCACAGTGTTTTGAGTCACTGATCAATTATTCCTTATTGTCCCATCCTACACTTGTTGTGCAACCATTTAGAGCTTGAGTCTGAGACGGTAATGGATTGCGGCTCTCGCTGGAGCAAACTGCTTTTGATGAGGTCCAATCTATAGTGTACACACCAGTGATCCACAAAGGATAGCCCCTTTTCACCGGTAAGGGGCCGCATCCATCATGGCTTTCTCGAGTGGCTGTGCATTAGGAGATGCCCTTGCTCGGATCAAGGTGCGCCCTTGAGCCTCACGAAAAAAACGGATGTTTTCCCCGTCCAGAGGGGGCCGCATCTTTGCTTTACATGGTGATGACCGGGAAACCCCACATCAGGATGCAGGGGCAGGCTTGAGTGAACAAACAGAACCTGCTGCTTGTCAAACATCACGCCTCCATCAGTGCATGGAGCTTTGGGTATTAGGGGAGGGGCATGCAGCATTTCAATGAGACGATGACAGAAAACAAGATGGAGAAAGGGGGAAAGAAGCAATACATTTGATTTTTTGCGGTTTGGCAGATCTTCAAACAAAACTGTGGGAATCCATCAGGCTGCGGGATCGATAGATCAGTGGGTCAGTTCTGTGGCAGGTGGCCTGCGGCTGTGTTGTCAGGGGAGACGGGTGAATGATTAAAGGTCGAGGGGCAAGAGTTGAAGAATCGTGGCAAGTGCGGCGGATAGTCGCTGCTCGATTAGAGTGGCCAAACACTAGACATTAAACTGATATATACAGTATATATATATATATATTGTGATATTATATATATATACACTATATGTGTGTGTGTGTGTGTATGTAAAATTGTATTTTGTGCTGACTTCAACCAAGAGTCATGAAACCGATAAAACACTTTAAACACAAAACCCTTATTTCCATTACTCTATTATTATTATATGCAGAAAATGGCATAAAAGTATCAGTAATATAAGTAAATAAATAACAATTCTAGAAATAGTGAGTATATAATCAGCATTAGTGTTAAATAGCAACAATAAAAATTCTTTTTACTAAGATGTTCAATAATAATAATAATAATGTATTATAGTCATAGATTCTTTGATAATGAATTCAGCATATTTGGAGACCAGCTTTATGCCCAATAAACAGCTGCTATTTAAATGAATCAATTATAATTATTATTATTATATGAAAACATACAAAAATTGTTCATCTTATTTTTACTACATTGTTAAAGTATAATATTAGCATTACTAATACACATTACTAAAATGAACATTAGTATTGTGACTCTTTCAAGATGAACATTTTTGGAGACCAGCTTCATGCCTAATAAAACAGCTGTTATTAGGCTACTCAATCTTCAATTCATGTACTTAGACACCATGGAACAGTAATGTAAAATGTATTTTTATATATATATTTTTTTTTCCTCAAACTTTTTATTGAGGAAAACATACTTAGTTCACCTTTGAAATATAATAATAAAAAATAGAGAAACGGAAGCTGTGACAGGCCTGAGCAATAAACACAAAGTGCATTGGAGTGTTGGTTTCCAGCATGTCATGCAGATAAGTGCGGTGCCAAGGGCTCTTCAGATGGCATGAGATGCACAAATGATGAGCAGCGTCTAGTGCAAATGTCAACGGCATGCGATGGAGGCAAGGGTCTGCGTGGTGTGACAGCTCTCTCCCCCTTAATCTCTCCATCATTTCATCCCTACATCAGCCCGGCCCCTGTACACCTGATTGACTTATTCTACTAATCTACATATCAATTACATCAATTATCTCCACCTTGCTGCCAGGGGCCGCTTTGAGTGATGGGATCTGGCAGGATGTGATTATTGGTCAGTGGGGGTGAAGGTTTCCAGCTTCCTGAAAGAATGTATGGAAATGCAGCTCATTAGCAAGTCATACTGTTCATTATAAACGCGCATAAAATGCAGTGTTGGTATGAAACTCATGTGCATCTGAATGCACAGTGTATATGGGAACCAAAACGCTGGAAAGTGCTGGAATGCCCATCCGTTTTGAATAATAGAGAAGAGGAATTCAAAAGTGTCACTGAGTCATACAGTCATCAAATTGATCTGTCAGTTTTGTACTTTATCAGCCCTTGTTGCATCAGGGTTGGACACTCTGACAGCCGCATTCAGTTGTGGGACTCCAGTAATGGCTGTGTAGATGCCTTACAAGAGCGGTGATGTAATTCACGACATGTCGGCTCCACCTCGGCTCCGTCAGGATTGCCAGCCCTGTTTCCACGCGATAAGGACGCTGAAAATTCATTGCATATTTTGCAGCAGACGGATGGGAGGGCAGGTGAGATTAATGTCGAGACGGAAGCAGTGAATCGGACTGACAATACCAGTGGTAATGAAAAACTCAGAAAGGGCCATGATTCTGCTAACAGTTGCCTTGATGATCCCATTACTGTGCGGGATCACATTCCCCCGTTGAACTACTTGTCATTGGGGATGAAGGACTGATCTCTCTAACCCTCTCTGTTTAAAAGGATCATTTAGCACTGTCCTCCTAGACTCTTCAGATGGAAAGCTCGGCTACTATAACTTCGCTTTGTGTGGGAGGTGACACATTGATTGTGGCTATCCAATGTCCCCACTCTCGTTGCTTCCCTCTTCCACTAAGTGTCCAGCAGCCATAAATGCGTCCAGCACTCAGGCAACAAAACAATGCATGACTGCTTTACTAAACAACTATGCTTTACTAAAAAACACCAAAATAAAAGTCTTGTTGGTTACACCCATGCTTGTTCTCATGTGTGGATGGTTGGTGTTCAAAACTAGTTAGAATGTTTAGTATGAAGAGCATGCAGAATTTACACAGTAACACTGTAATGACTTTCTTCTCAATTAATCCAAAATATTGCTGAGATTTATTTGTATTATTATTATTCAAAGGCTCAATTAAGTCCATTGTTAGCAATAGTCAGAACTAGATTTGGTGTGTTTTTTTGTAACAAGTTATACTCTCAAGGTAATTAATTTGGACTTGGTATGAACAGAACACAACCCCAATTGTGTAGCAGTTAATTCTTCTTGATTAGTCAAGTTCCAAGAGTGCTGATGTACAATGGCGCACAACACAGTAAGACTTCAGTATGTGAGTGGTATTGAGTGGAAGTGGAGTTGAAAGTCTATAAACTGGAATGGAACTGGTAGTGTTTTGTTCTTTCAGCTGTTTATCATATGCACCATTTCTTTTCTTAAAAGATTCATTGATAAAAGAAGATCAAATGACTTGAACAATCACCAGCTCTGTTTTTCTGTTTGCAGCAGTAAAGCAGATGCACACGGACTGCTTTGAGTTCATGCAGATGTGACAACACTGAGCTCTGTTAAGCTGCTGGGTTATATATAATGCTGGTTTGAGAAATAGTAAAGGCAAGGGTCAGCCTTATAAAAAAAAAAACCCATCAGTGTAAAAAAGCCTTGTGTGTCTGTAATGATGTTTATGTATATTACTATCCTATTTACTACCATTCAAATGTTTGAGGTCGTTAGGATTTTGTGATGCTTCAAGAAAAAAAAGAAGACTGTTTTTTTAAAGACACTATTGTTGATATTTGAGGTCAACGTTTTAAAAAGAAGTCTCTTATTCTCACCAAGAGATTTATTTTGATCATAATACAGTAAAAACTGTAAGATCGTGAAATTACCATTAAAAATAAGTGATTTCTATTTCATTTTGTCTTAAAATGTATTTTATAGGTAACACTTTATAATAACGTTCAGTTGTAAGGCATTTATAAGTGATTAGTTAATGATGAACTAATCATTTACAAA
>JAUCNO010000236.1:15768079-15804560 GCA_032353835.1 Enteromius viviparus | reverse complement strand
CACCTGCCCAAACGTACCGCACCAAGTAGGAAAACGAACTCTAGTGCGATTCAACCGAACTAAATGAGGCAGGTGTTAAAGCACCCTAAGTCAGGGCTGTCCAAACTCAGTCCTGGAGGGCCGGTGTCTTGCTGAGTTTAGATCCAACTTGCCTCAACACACCTGCATGGAGGTTTCTAACATGCCTAGTTAAGAGCTTGATTAGCTGCTCTGTAGCGTCTTGTTGTTTTTGTTTTTTTTTCTGGTCCATACAAAGAAAGCTGAAGGATAAATCAAAAATACTCTGATACTCACCCCCATGTCATCCAAGATATTTATGTCTTTCTTCAGTTGCAAGGAAATTAATTTTTTTGAGGAAGATTTCCCTCCATATTGTGGACTTAAATGGTGGCCAATGATTTCAAGGTCAAAAACACACTTCACAAGACTAAACTTGATCCCAGCCAAAGAATAAGGGTCTTATGTAGCATTTTCTTTTTAACCACAAATGCTCAGCTTGCTGCGATGGACATAGGTGTCTTCACACATTTTTACCTTTTCATGTTTGAAAGTTAATGCGTGCTTAATTTTTCATCTTTTATACTTCTCACTTTCTTCTCCAGCCTTAAAATCATCATCATCATTGTTTTTTTTTTTTGACGTAATCTGACATTATTGTTGATTGTTTTTCTTTTCTACTGAAGAAAGTAAGTCATGAACACTTTGCTATGACATGGCTGTGGGGAAATTATGAAGAGAATCTAGAAAATCTAGAAGCGAACACACCTTTAATAGTTTACAGTACTTCTGTGATCCACTGTGATTTTTGTTCCATCACCTGAACAAAAACACTTCTCTAAAATATCATCGTCTGTGTTCCAAAGAAGAAAGAAGGTTATACAGGTCTGAAGTGAGAGCTCAGTATATGATGTCAGGATTGTGGATTATAATTTTTAGGTAAATGATCCCTATGCAAGCTTTCCAAAATGACACTCTTTAATTGTAGCTCTGCCGGTGTTTTATTAGTTTATAATGAACAAAACAAATCCCTTTTCTCATTCTTATTTTTTTTACTCTTGGGGTTTCCTTCACAGCCTAAAGTAGGTAGGTAAGTTTCTTTCATGGTATTAAATGGGTGTAAAAGCCTATAAAAGAGCCTTAAAGTGCTTGGGGTTATTCACTGAAAAGCTATTATTTTATGTAGGTATTAGCTTTATCTGTATTCAGCAAGAAAAGCAGCCAGTGTCCACTTCAATAGTAGAGCATCAGCACCAAGGTTCGCATCGAGGCTGAGAAGGCCATTTGCTAATCTTCCCCTTTCAGATCCTGACTTATGCACACACATACCCGCTCGCGCACACACACACACATACCATGCTAAAGTCATCCCCTCCTGTTCTTTGTAGTGCTGTGGGTCCTGCTGACTCTTGGTGAAAGGGGCGCTGTGCTAACAGGCAGAAAATAGACCCGGCTCTCTGTTTGAGCTTCGGCCTCAAGAGCCCCGGGCCGCACCGTTGCCCAGTGATAAACGCATTTGAAAACAGGGGGCACACAAAGTCTTCCGGTGCCTGGCTAAATGCTAAACACCCCCCTCATTCATACACATACACATGGCGCATTCCTTTTTAGACGACTTTACAAACCTATCTCCTGCAGCTTTGCTGAGGAGCAGCCAACATCCGCGCTCCGAGCGAGCCTGAGCTTCTCGAAGCACAGAAACGGCTTTTCACTAACACGTTACACCGCTGCATGGAGATTTCAGGAGCATGTAGGTCACTCTTTAGCGTCTGTGTGTAATGTATTAGCTTGAATGGATGAATGAACAAGCCTAATGAAAGAATTAATGAATTGAATTAAGGGACAATGGGTCTCGTTTGCTAATCACACATACATGTGTATTTGAGCGTGAAGCGTGTATGCGAACGTTGTCACGCAGAAATCATGATTTAAGCTTGTAAACATTCGAAACTAAAGGAAAAAAAGTTGTAAACAAAACGCACACAAACAACTCCTAAAGATCTTAGAAATATAGATGTACGAAGATTCTCTTGCGAGGGACTTATAAAATATGATATTCCAAAAGACTTTTATAGAATTTTTAAGAATTTATAGAGCTAAGAAAAATATTATGTTAAACTATATTAATAAAATAATTGCCGTTTATATGCCATGGTCCTACAGAAAATAACCAAATGATGTTTCATTAGCAACCCTTTGAAAAAAATCAATAATTATAAATTTTTTTTTTTTTTGGCAAAGTGTGTGAAAAAATGTGTTTTATTCTTGGTCACAATTGTGACCGGTGGAATAAAGTGACAAATTAAATCACATGTTTTGCATTGAAAATTCATTTTTATATATCTTAGCACAGCTATTTTAAACTATTTGATCACATTCTAGGGTTTTTACAACTTATGCACATTGATAGGAATAGTAAGATAAAAAATAAAAAAAATTGTATAGAAACTGCCATTGGATTTGTATTGTCTAGCTAAGTTCCCACAGGTCACTATTGTGACCATCAAGATTTTTTCCACTCTATTACCACACTTAGAAAAAAAAAGTGAATTCATATATTAATACTAGACACCCTAAATATTATATGTACCAGAAATCTGTGTCATTTCTTTATGTGAACATACTTTACTAGCCCTTTGTTTTGGAGCTTTGATGCAGTTATCATTTGCAAGGTGCAAACAGGAAATAAACTGCTCTGGTCATCTGATAATTTGCACTAATTGTGTAAAACTTCACATATATAATTTAAACCCTTTATTTTTTCTACTGTATATTTGCTGGAACATCAGTCAGTAAGGTTAAGGTTAAGGCTTTATAAATAAAAATTAAAACTATTATGACCGGTGGCATTAAATGGGTTAATATGATAAGTCCAATAAAGACTTTTTGGCCTCCCAGCACCTTGTAATTATTTATTCATATTTGAGTATTTAATTTACATTTAAATAATTTTTTTTATTTAAAAATTCTTATTCATCGTTTATTTATTTCTCTTATGAATCAAACTTTAATCTTAATCTTCTAAATTATCACTGGTCTTTTGACAGAAACAAACCCACATTAATAAACACATTCATTAGGAACCAGAAATATGGCATTTCCTGCATCGCTTTTTCACTAACCAAAGGAAATTCCCCTGCGTTAGTTTTTATAAAATGCCACAGACAAACGAATACAGCTTAGGTCAGTCAGTAGCGTTTGTCTTTGTCAAGTTCTTCTCAGCATAACGATAGAAATTAATTTTCTGGGGTGTAGTTACAGCTCTCCATGCCACAAAAGCCTTGTCCTGAAAAATGTTAAAATCAATATCGCGAATTGCTGCACCTGCAGAACAACCTTGTTCTGTTCCCACAAAGGTAACTACGGCTTGTTGCTGTTTTTTTTAACTGGAACGCGAGCGAATGAACCTGCCTTATCTCGCTCATAAACTCTCCTTCACTACAAGCGAATAATACGTTCCTCGCATGAACCCGCAAGATTGTTTAGCATGTGCGGAAAGCCAGCACCTCACAGGAAACAAACTAAGCCCCTAACCACATGTGGCCCCACACCTGGCGCCTTTGGAGAGATAGAAAGAGCCACGCAAATGCTGGCACCAAAAAGGAAGCTTAAGGTCAGGAGTCCGGTTTGTTTTTGTGTGTGCGCGTTTCCTCCTTTCCTCCTCTACACCGTAGAATAACATCCATTAACAAAGGGTTTGGATCCTGCTTCCCAACACTTTTAGGAAATCGAGGGAGGGAACGAGACCTGAGGCAGAGACAACCACTTCAAGAACGTCATGGTCAGGAAATGGTCGCAGAAAGAATTATATTCTTAAGGAGCAAATAGGGGGTAGCAGATGGCCAAAGTGGGAACCCAAGTAGGTGTTTGTCTGAACAGCCTTAATAGTCAGGTTAGACACAACGTGGCTGAATGAACAAACACATGCGGTCTGATACGGTTGAACACATCAGAGCCATGTGAAGAGCTTAGCGCCTGTTGGGCTAGCGCTGGGGCTAACATGGGGTTTGGGGATGCGCCACATGCTGGGGCTTAGGTGGGTTTATCGCAGGAGGGGCAGAGGGGAAGGACATATTTGTGGCAGGGTTGGTTTTTTCGTGAGGCGGTCTGAATGTGATTTTGGATTTGTGACTGTTACAGTGCCTGTGCACGGCTGCCTTCATCTGGCTCACGGTCCCTGAAGTCTTTCCGCTTTTCTCTGCATAACTACTCTGTATGTAGAGTTTACTAATCCAAAAAGACAAAAAAGAGCCATGAATAATTTGGCTTATGAAAAACTGTTGTTTACAAATTTGGTTACAAATCATTTTACAGTGCTCAATTTTCGTTGTTGAATCACATTACGGAAAATATCAAAGGATTTATTTTCTAATGAGAACTAACTGTGCCTTACTACAACTTTTCATTCAGATTCTTTTCTTTTTGGGTTCGTCCTCGTTGTGTATCACGTGTCGCAACCAATACGCTTGCTTCATGTAAAGAACGCATGTGCATATTCAATGACACAAGCACAGCCATACACGTGTTTACATAAAACCGAAGCAAGCGTATGTGTCATTATGCTCTTTCCATAATGCCAGAGCTTTAGAAGACTGGATGAGGAGGGGAAGGATTGTTCAGTAAAGTCATTTTTTCTTTTTCCTTTGCGCAGAAAAACTGTAGCTTCGTAAAATTACGGTTGCACCCATGTCCTAGCTATGTTTCTGGACCTTGATTGTGGTAGTACACATGCTGTCTATGGTAAAGTCAGAGAGAGCTCTCTGATTAATTCAAAGCTTTCTTAATTTGTGTTTTGAAGTTAAGGGTCTTAAGGGTTTGGAACAACATGAGGTTGAATAATTAAAAGGGCTGTATGTAGGATTTTGACTCTACTAAAGCATAAAAATACAAAATGTTTGCAGATATTTAAGAAACATGCTAAGCTAACATATTTGTTTAACTGAAAAATCAATGTTGCAGTCAATTATTCTCCTTTGAAAATGTGTGTTCCGGCCAGGACTGCAGGACGTTATTTTGGTTTGTCTAACCTGCCCACTACCAGTTTACCCAGTTGTGTTTCAGAAAACCGGGTTGCCAGTTGGGAAAACACAAATGTATTCCATCATCATTGGAATAAGTTTAAGTAGGAGGAGCTGTGTGAAGAGAAAAAACGGTGTCCAATATTTTGAATTTGAACTGCAATACCTAGTTCAACCACTCGGTGTCAATCCAACGTATAGCACCTTTTAATGACTGAATTAAAATTTTTGGGCAAACTATCCCTTTAATTGCATTAAATCGATCAAATGTGACAGGAATGTTTTGTAACACTTAATTTACTATTTCGAATAAATTCTGTTGATTAAAATTTTCTATTAAACAAATAAAAAATGAAAAAACATTATTTAAAATGAATGTTTTTTACACTGAAAATAAGAAGTGTTTCTCAAGCAGCAAATCAGTGTATTCCAATGATTTCTAAAAGATAATGCGATGCTGAAGTAATAAACTTCAGGAATAAATGACATCTTATTAAATTAGAAAATCACAGTATTGGTGTGTTTTTTCTGTATTTCTGATAACATAAATATAACCTTGGCAGATATAAAAGGCTTCATTCAAAAACATTAAACACAAATGCCAAACTTTGGAATGGTAATGCGTAATATGTGTGAGTGTGTGCGTTTCTCTGTTAATCGTGAAAAAGAAGTGATTAATCATAACATTTAAATTGCTGGATTCATGAGAGCATCTGGGACTTCGCTGCTCTTGAATCTTATGGTGCAGTGGTGCTCAACTGGTTTTGCTTCAGGACCAGAATTTTTATTGGACATCATTTGGCAACCAACCACAACACCAAAATTGTTCATTATACGAAATTAAATTTCAATGGTATCATGCTTTCGGCAGCCAATAATTTGCTGCACAAAACTCATTGCGCTTGTCACAAACCATGTACCATCTATTCGTGTAATCTGGGTCATATTTTATTTATTATGCAGTTGTGTTCGTGCTTTTGGAGGATAAGGGCATGTCATGCAGCCAGTCCATTTTGGTTTTGTTAGAATTTGAGTAGCTTCCACAAGTGACACTTGAATATTTACTAGAGTTTGATTGGAAGCATAGCCTTTGACATCATCAAAAAGGCATTTTCTCCTCTATCAAAAAGCATATTCATTTTGTTACTTGCTCTATGCATGATTGCATCGCAGAGTAGTTTGTATTTAGCATCATTTTCTCCCTGTTCTTGTTTGTGACCGTCTGAACAGGCCGATGAGAACCCCTGGTGTCTGTATTAACCCTACAGTGTTGTAACGTCCCACAGTTTCATGATTTTTAAATTATTCTATGTTTCGGAGGTTTTGAAGTCCTCTTTCAAACAGGCTCTAACAGGGCTGCATCTGCAGTGTGACTGTCAAACCCCAGAGACTAACGTGACCTGATGAGAGGGAGAGAAAGAGCGAGAGATTGGCAGAGAAGGCGAGGAGAGAACATGCAAGGTTGAGGGTTAATGGTGAATATGAGGACGACTTTGATACAGGTCGTATGCACGTCACATGAAATATTCCTGAGTTAAAATGGGGGTAGCAGCTAAAGGAAGAGAGAGCAACTGGATGAAAAAGCGCTGTCGATATTGATCAGGAAAACGGAGCTCTGGACAATGTAGCTAAAATTTATAGCAATATTTTACTAAATGAATATTAAGAATCATATTTACTTTACTATAAACAATATAAAGTTTACTATACTGCTCAATAAATTTAGTTTTTATAATGTGTTTAAATATTTAGTTATAATTTACAAGTTCATTGAACACAGTAAGTGTGCTGAATGAAAATCATCTCCCTGCTGAAAAAAAACCGCATCGGTTAGGCTTTGTTTTGATGCTGGGATGCTGGTTTAAGATGGTCCTTTGCTGGTTAATGTTGGCAAAGGACCAGCATAAACCAACATCCCAGCATCAAAACATACCTAACCAGCATATGCTGTTTTTTTTCAGCAAGCCTGACTGCATGCACTTCACATTTATGTTCACCATGTGCTATTATTGAAAATGATGGGAGTCAGGTTGGAGAAAATAAATAAATTAATTTCCTCACAGAAAATAGGGTAAAAAGTAGTTTGCTAAAACAATGTTAGAACATACACCGTAAAACAAAATGAGTTGTAATGACTAATTTCAACTGAGGAAATTGGCTCAAAAAATATTTCACGAATATTTCAAAATATCAGTTATACTTTCAATTATTTTATGTTTCTGTAACTTAACATTTTTGTTTAAACCATTTATTTTAATAACATTGTCTCTTCTTTCTTATGGTTACCTGCTAGCTAGCTAGCTAGCTAGCAAACTGAAGTACACATGTGCTAATACAATGAGACACTATCACTGTATCAACAAGTGTCAATATTTCTTTTAAACAGCAGTATAATGTCTCTGTATGCTTGAGTCCACCCTTGACTTAACCACAGTGTCGTACATTTTTGGACAAGATTGGTCTTTATTGTTGTGATGTTTCTGTTATGTCATGTTTTTTGGGGTTACCCCAAACTCGTGCTGAAATGTAATTTACAAAATTAATTTAAATTACAAAATGTAATTTAAACATTTACTTTTCTTTCGGAATCTGAAAGTATCATATAATAAGCTACTGAGCTCACACTTCGGCAAACTCTGCGATGTCATTACGTTTTTTTGCATCAAGTATAAGTGTGGGCACTGAGTTCAAAAATATATTTTTCTAAATAAAATATATATTTTTTTGATTTATCACCTTGTTTGCTCATCTTCCTGTTCCTCTCTGTGATGGAGGGATGAACCATTGACTGAAAGTGCAGTGAAGCGTTGGATCCCCTTTGGGGAATGAGTACGCTCTCTTTTTCTTTTGTTCTCTCTCACTCATTCTCTTTCTCACCCCTCTAGCCCCCTCAACTCCCCTCAGATGCTTCGCCTGTTGCCAAGGTCTCGAACTGTCTTTTTTTTTGTTTTTTTTCTGCTCCTCTCATCCTTTGCTCTGCATCCCTTGTTCCCATGCAGTGTCCTCCTTGGAAGAGTTCAGCTTGGCCGAGCGCACCATCCCACCTTGAGTCTTAACTCCTCAACCAAACCCTCAATTTTTGCAATAACACTACAACTTTCTCTCCTACTCTTAGTTTTGGTGTTTTCAAAACATATTGCCTTCTCAAAATTTCCCATGTCCTTGTCTTCATGCATTTTTTCCAATCTCTTATCAAAGCTCCTCAGATGACCATACTGTTGGCCGCCTCAGGGCAGCTTGACATAAATATGCCCTTTTCTCATTGGTTGGAGTTCTTACAAGGTTCCTTTACTGCCCGGTCCATCAGGACCCCCTGTCTTTCACCTTTACCAGTCCTGAAGCTCAAGCAGCCAATCATCTCACCTTCTTTGACCCAACCCATCGCACCCCCCTTTTCTTTCCCAGCATGTTTCTTGTGTTTCTGTGGATAGCCTGGCATTGTTGATCAATTATCGGGTCCATTTAGCAATTAAGTTGCGGCATACAGTAAGACTGAACTGGGATTGCGTAGCTCAATTGGTATGCACGCCTTGTCAGAACTGCTCTGTATTCCTCAGCCGTGTTTGTGAAATTGTTCGTGTTTTAATTATTCTCTTTTATAAAGGGATCAAAGGTGCTGCTGGCAGGGTCGGACCCTATTTTCATTCATGTTCGTGCTCAGGCGTATACTCCCACACAGACGTTTTTTTTTTTTTAGTTTTACTATGAATGTTCTATTATTAAAATCGTGAAGCGCCTGCTATAATGGTATAATGAGTACAGTTTGGCTACAGCGCTGCAGGATTTAATCGGACACAATATATGTTGTAGACTTTATGTGGATCTTGTAGTATAATCTACTGTGTCTGTATTAAATCACTTAATTATTTAAGATCTCATGCCTTTTTAGTATTTGTTCATGCATAGCTGGAAAAAAGGGGTGGGGAATTAAATGTTAATTAATTAAAGGGATAGTTCAACCACCCAGCCCACCCCCGCCCCCCCAGTAATACAGAAATCTGGATGAATAACAATCTAATGTGACTGCTGTCTGTCATTTATATTAATCAAAGAACAAAAGAAAGAAAATCTTAAACTGCTTTGACTATATTACAGACCGAACGATTACGGCTAATACTTTTATATTCGAATAAAAGAGAGTAAAGTATGTTAAATATAATATTTTCAGTGGTACGCGCAACAAGGCAGCCCAAGTGATGGGACAGGCAGTGTGCTGACTGCCCCTCCCACCCCCAAACAAACGAAAACTAGAAACGCGGCATTCAGGTACATTTTTAGCCACAGATTTTAAATGCGGGTTTTAAGAAAATGCTAAATGTTATTGAGCCCTTGTAGCAAAGAACAGAAAGATCGTGACCTTCTTTAGCGGCCCATGTGTTGAAGACAGGATCTGTGCTGTCTGAAGAAAATGAGGATACACTCATCTTTCTGAACTTTTTCGAAATGATCGAGTTCCATTTTTTATTTTTGTTTTTGGTTATAAAGATGTTTTTTTTTTTTTTGCTGCTAAGAAGAAACCCCAGAAGATATGTGAAGTATATCTTCATTGTTGTTCAAAGTAAAAAAAAACAAAAAAACAAGATCATACTTTTTAGTTTTAATAAATAAAAATGTGAAGAAAAAAATAAAATCGGCAAAATTCCCATTTTTTTATTTTTGCTGTATCGAAAACATACCGAATCGTGACACCACTGTGTCGTATCGAACCGTAATTTTTGTGAACCGCTACACCCAAACTTCTTTATTAGTGTAAACACAGGGTCAGAACAGGCAGAGTAGTCGCAAACAGGAGTATCAAAAACACAAGAATAGTCCAATGGGCGTAGGTGTGGTCGGGCGAACGGCAAACGGTATCCAAGGGGCATGAGCGAGAACGATAATCCAGAATAGGAAACACAGGGAACACGAAAGGCTCACAATAGGAGAAACACAAGGTACATCCAAAATGATCAGCAACAGTAAACACACAGGCAGTCCTTAAGTACACCAGATAATGAGACAAAGGGGAGGAGGAACTAATGAACAACCATAGTGACAAACGAGGTGGGAGGAGACAAATGAGTGCTCTCAGAGAATAGAGAGACAGGAAAACCGACAACATAGTCCAGGCCGGAGTGCCCTCTGGAGGCTTCAGAGGGGAACTCCAGTGAAGATCGTTACACCACCACACTAGATGGTACAATATAGTTACAGATGAAATCATGGATTAGATTACAAATGAGCTTTTATTTATGCCTTGTAATGTATATTCAAATTTAAATAACTATTCCTGCGTATTTTATAATTATTTTGTTATTTGTGCTTTTATTAGTATTTTATTTACAGTTGTATATTTAATTGTATTCACTCATTCATAACCCCATCTGGTCAACAGTCACCAAGCAAACTATTTTCTAGTTCATAGTTCTAGTTCAAGGTAGATGTGGGCCTGTTTACGAAGGATTTTTATATCTCGTCTTTCCCATATTTTATTTTATTTTTTATTTATTGTTGGATTGTTTGTTAATTAAGCACATACAATTAACACATTAAATTGACAGCCCCTAGTGCATGAACCTGTAAATTTCTATTCTTCTTCTTCAGTAAACTGAGAGTTATTTTTCATTATTATTCATGCATCCATTAAAGTGTATCAAGCCCAAGTCTACGGCGGATCTCAGTTCGAGGGAAGCAGCTGTATTATCAGCGTGCTGAATATGACCATGATTACCACATAGTTTACAGATCCTTCCCCCCACTCGTTCTCTATTACTCAGGGCATTTTCATTTTTCAGACTACCTGACAGAGCCTGACACTTTAACCTCTATCTGCTGATTGCTTTATGTCTCCTGTCCCTTACAGCTCTTTTTCCCCTCACCTTTTACTCTATGTAACTCTCTGTAAAGTAATATGTAAATCTACACCTCCACTTGCCAGCTTTTAGTAATGTGTGTAGAGAAGTCGTTCTACATGCTTAATTTCGGTTGGCAGTTCATTAAAGCTTTTGTTTGCTTGTGTACATGTATTTGCGAGTGTGTGGGTGTGTTAATTGAGATGTGTTAGGCAGCTCGAGGGTGTTGAACATAGCACAAAATTGATCATAAGGCCTTGTCTGAGTTACGTTTGACTGACTCCTGATCGATTTGGGCTGTCGTGGAGATTGATCACCAATACTCAGTCACAGCTATTGATCAGCTCGCAGGTTGTGTCATCGCTCGAGTCGCTGTGGAAGACGAGAGGGAGCCATAAACACATTCCTTTCGCTTGTTTATTACGCTTTCATCTTTGCCTCACTGTAAAAGAGATGTGTGCTAAGATTGGAAGCTGAGCTACATGTAATTGCTGGTGTCTGTGAATTATAGCAGTTTGAATATTATAACTAGAGTATAATGTTGTCTGACACTGTCAAAGTTCAGCTCCAGTGCTCATATTTACACAATGCTGTAATTACATGATTTAGTCTGGCTAACCTTTCTTTTCCAGAAGGTTTAACCTCCTAAACGTCAAAGTCTGCGGGCAGGCTGTGGTTTAACTGTGCCTTCATCGTAATTGCTTGTGTATATTAGTAATTGTGGTGCATTAACTTACGATTTGAAAACAGTTTTTTTTTTGCAGTTGGTTTGAATTGCTGTCATTCGTGGGGTCACACTTTGTGGTTCAAACTTGACAAACACTGAAAATGTTATTTAAATATTTAATTTGTTTTATTATATTCTTATTCCAATTTTTTTTTATTATAATTTTTTACTTATTTTACTCTATTTTTAAATGTTAGGGTCGATAAGATTTATAAAATTAAAAATATGATCAAAAAAAATGTAAATATTAGAAATATTAAAAGTGAAAATCCCAATATTTTATTTGAATTAGTGATGTCAAACGATTTATTGTAATTAATCGCATCCAAAATAAGTTGTTATATATGTACGTACACTCTGTATATTTATGTATATGCACCCACAAACAGCATATATTTTTAAATATTATACATTTATTTATATATTTATATATTAATATTTTTTTATTTTATATAATATATAAAATGTAATTTATTCCTATGATGCAATGCAGAATTTTCAGCATCGTTGATTATTTGGAAATTATTCTAACATTGACAAATAAACCAATGCCTTCATAACCTCTGAATTATCATAAATATGAGTTTCCGCGTTAGAAATTGAAAAGGCTGTTCATGTCATTTCGTATTTACTTCAGAGAAACTTTGAGTCTCTGAGTTGGGCAGGCCCGAAACATCACTTTTTATTTCTCTAGCTACTGCCATGTATATTTCTGTATATAAAAAAACATTTAATAACCATATGCTGTATGTATAGCATATAGCCAAAATTTTTTTACATTTGACCATTTCTGAATTGCCAACAAGCTTGAAAATCTAGACACAGTGAATGTTTATATGGTTACCAATTGACTGGATGCTACATTTTTATTCCAAATCTTTTGAATATTGACTAAATATATTTTATACGTTTCGACTTTAATAAGGCTTTCCCAAAATCAGGCAAGAATAAACTCATTGGCCATACTCTGCTATTTAATAACCAGCCCTTATATGCAACAAACTTATAATTACAACTTCAGAAGCGGTATATCGAAACATTTCCGATAGCACATGAAGGCAGCATAAACTCAGAAACACAGATAACCCGTGACAGTAAGATTCCAGCACTGAAGGAACTTTCTAGATCACAAATGCGACAACATCCAACAGTGCTAACTGCAATCTCAATGTGGTTTTTAATCTCACAACTACAACTTTATATCTTGCAGTTGTGACTGGATTTATTTTAATCTTTATCTCGCAATTACCCATTTTATTTTATACTCGAAAGCGTTACTCTACCATATAGGCCTATTCATATCAGGAACGATAACAAAAACTATATTGCCATCCACATTAATGGATGATAAAGTTTTGTTTTTTCGAAGCATGCACTGCATCGTATCATATCATCATATCATATATACCAGTAAATTACATTTCTATGATCCGTTACTCACTCACGTTATTCCAAACCTGCACAACTTTCCTTCGTCAACCGAACACAAAAGAAGATCAGTAACCAGACAGTTGCTACTGGTCCCTGATGACTTCCACTTCATCGTTCATCTGCTGGAGAACAACATTGTTCTGAAAGTGATTCCAACCGAACATCATTATCATTATAGATGTGGTATGGATTTCTGTATTCTAATTGAATTAGAATGATTATTAAAACATCTATAGATATAGTTACCATTCTTGGTACAGTATGAACGGCTCTTTATTCCTTAACCGATAAATAATATCCAGTAACGATACTGCAATTAAACATGAAAACTAATCCTCAGATTAATTTCTAAATGCCTTATCCTATAAAAAAAAAAAAACAATAGAAAAGGTCAAACAAACTCCATTTATTCTGGTCCGGTGTTCGTTCATTCAGCTGTGACTCCATAAACGCTCACGACTTGAGATGATTGCCCTGATTGATGAAAATTACATTTGCTTGACAGCTAATTAGCAACTTATGGATGTCTCATCACTGGCCAAGCTTGCAGTATTTTGTAAATATGACATTTGCTGTCAGATCTGGGATGGACTATGACATGATATAGTCTGATGAAGAGATTATCTTTATCTTCAATCATCACTGTTGATGGTTTAATATAGAAAGACGACCTCAGTCAGACCACATCTTGTATTCTTCTGTAAGAAGTTTGTGCCACAAGTAATTTCTTAACTAGGTCATAGACGGTGGGTCAGATTCCTAGTTTACTCTCTAACTTTGTCTGTTTCTCCCTCTGCACTCCATCTGTTTTTCTCCCTTGCTCTTTCTCTCTCTCTCTGGTCTGGAGTCTTTCATTAGCCTTTTTCCGTCGTCTCTCTGTCCACCCATTTAACTCTGGATAACCCCCTCCTCTTCTTCTGCCCGTGTGCGCTCCCTTCCTCCCTTCTTTCCTTCTCAGACTTCCTCTGCCTACTTCGCTCTGTCGCTTCTTCACAAAAGACTCCCGGTGACAGACCTGGACCGGCCGCCTCTCTCTCACATCCTGTCTTTTCTACTTCTCCTCCGTGGCCTCCTCTCATCCCTCACTCACGTTACTTCTCTGGTGCACACGCAGGTTTGCTGTGAAGAAAGACCAATTAAAATCTATCTTGTCTTCTTGCCGTCTCCCACCAAACTCTCTCTAGGGCCACTAATTAAAACGGAACCCTTTCTTTACCTCCCTCCATGTGTCTGTCTCTCCGCTCTCTAACCCTTCTCTCTCAGTCTTCACCTCTCTTCCTGTCTCACTTCGTCTCCGCTGCTCCTTTGCTCTGGTTCTCACCTGTTCTTCCCCAGTCTGTTGTTGATCTGCACTTCTTAACTACCTGTGAACTTAAGCTGCAAACTTTCTTTCTTTCTTTCCTTCTTTCCTTCTTTCCTTCCTTCCTTCCTTCCTTCCTTCCTTCCTTTTTTTTTTCCTTTCCTTTTTTGTTTCTGCCTGTCTGTCTTTATTTTTCTCTCATTTTTGTTCATCCTTTCATTACTTTCTTTTTGGTTCATTGTGATTCTTTCTGTCTGATTTGTCTTTCTTTTTTTCTTCTGTCTTGCTATCTTCTTTCTTTTTTTGTTCCCCTCTTTATTTTTTTTATTTTTCTTTCCTCTTGTCATTTTCTTTCTTTCTTTGTCTGTCTGCTTATCCATCTTTCTCCATATATTTCCCTCATTATTTTTGTTCATCCTTTGCATTTTCATTTTTTTTTTGTTTGTTGTCATTCTTTCTTTTATTTTCTGTGTGTTTCTTTCTTCTTCTCTCCCCATCTTTTATTCCTTTTGTTAACCTTTTTATACGTTTTATTATTTCCCTCTCTGTTGTTCTTTCCTTCTCTCTCTTTTCCCTGTCTCTTTATTGATGGTGTCTTGTACACACTTCCTTTAAGTCAACAGTGTGTAAACAAATGGGAATGTGAATTTATTTACCAAGCCACTAAGGGCCATTCTATGCTAATTCTTCCCCTATTAGTGCAACTTGACTTTTGACTTTGTGTGTGTGGCAAGCGAAGAATGAAAGTCTCACTAATTAGCATGAAGCTGTTATTGAGAGCCATGGTCCGTATCTGCTGCTGTGTGAATCTTTTGACCTTACTGAAATCCTCATGGGTTTCTCTTTCCTTTCAGCGTTACAGTGCACCATCGCTCCAGTAGCCTAACATAAAACTTGCCTAATTTCGTATGGCTTGCCTAACTTTAATCTTTATTTCACAGTTAAACATTGCATCCGCTTGCATCCTTCTATCCGTATCATCAGGTACTAACTAATTGTTTCCCAGCAGTGACTGTGTGATTGATCGCTAACTCTTAATAATATTCTTTCGAGCGGCCAAGCGAGTGTAATTCAGTGCGGATCTTGCTGACGCATCAAAAATCTGTTCCGTGGTCTTGGAAAAATGCCATTTTTAATGATTGTGGCCATGAATTTCTTCGATGATAGAAATACACCCTCTAATATACCTCTCTTTCTCTCTCTCTCTCTCTCTCCCTCTCAGGTTAACAGGAGATGATTACTCTGTCCAGGTCAATCTGAGTGATTATCTGGATATACTGTGTCCACACTATCCTGCCGACCACCCGTCGAGTGGCCCTGTGGAGACTCTGGCTCTCTACCTGGTGGCTGAGGGCCAGTTTAGGGGCTGCATGGAGACTAAAGAGGCCATTAAGAGATGGGAGTGCAACCAGCCGTTCGCTCCCTATGGCCCTGTCAGATTCTCTGAAAAGATCCAGCGCTTCACACCCTTCTCCCTGGGCTTTGAATTCCTGCCCGGACACCATTACTACTATAGCTGTAAGTGAGCTGCGGTGCTGGAGAACATACACTAAAACGTCAGTCAGCGTGACAGCTTAACCTTGAACAGATACATTTGCACAAATTATGATACAGCCTACGTCATTATGTATGATGTATAACACATTCAGGTACAGGATTTAGTTACTACACTGAGCTGGCTGGGCTTTTGTGTTTATCTGCTTGTGTGTCTAATTTCTTTTGAATTTATATGAATATTCATAAGAGTATAAATGAAAATGCCCCATTTTCTTGCGTTTGGCTCCGCCCTCATCCTCTCGGGTCCAGAAAGGAAGGAAAGATGGTCTGTGGCCATAAAATTACATGACAGTTTTCCTGTTTTTACAGCTTTGGTTTCAGGCCAAAGCTTTTTAATTCCCTCTTCTCATTTCTTCTCTGGGTTAGAAAAGTGCATAAGGCATTTTTCATTAATATTTATTTTGGAAAAAAAAAAAAATATATATATATATATATATATATAAATAAAAATGTAGTTGTTGTTGTTAAACCTGTGGTCAGTAAAAGAAGGTGCTTGGCCTTTAGAAAATGTTGACATTCACCTCAGGAGGTCAAAGTAAATATATGGGCTGTTGAGATGAGATTTGCAAGTGTTGCTACACTGTTGCAGTTGTCTGCATTTGTATTGCGCATGGTTCTGCACAAAATATGGAATATGCTAGTTTTTAGTAAATAGTTTTTAAAAATAGTACTTATGACAGGTAATTGTGTCCCACTATATATTAGGTTGCCTTTACGACTTTGTACTTACATTTAAATTCATTGGTACAATGCATCAGTTGGTACAATGCACTTATTGTGCACAGCATGTTTTTACATTGTACTTACATTTATAAATGTAGAATGTAAAATTACATTTGTAATTAATTTCTGTAATTACATTTATATTTACACTGATAACCCATCCCTAACATCTTAGCCCACCCTTAACCTTATCCATACCAAAACCTGTCCCTAACATAACCCGTACTTATTTTTTGACTCAAGTAAATAGTTAGTTGTGATCGGTAATTGAATATAAATTAAACACATTAAGTCAGAATTATATTAAATGGCTGTAATTTTCACAAGTTCAAGACCAAAATCACACTATACAGATATTTCAGATCTGCTTTTAATAATTGTTTAATGCTAAATAAATGTATAAGTTATACAAGAAACCGTACGAATGTTTTGCTTTTTTGACTCGCTTTTTAAAACTTTAGTTTCACCGTGTGTAATCAATTAACCACAATTCGAAAGAGTGGTAATAATGTCCCAGGAATAGCATGATGGAGCCAAGAAATAAAGAAAATCAATATACTGTATAGGCATATAGCAAAGTGTGAAGTAGCAAACTGATGGTCTGCAGATGCCGGGGTCTTCAAGGGTGAAGGATGCCAGTCGAAAAGGAGAGAGTAGAAGAAGAGGAAAGAGTCTCCTTGAAAGAAAGAGTGAGACAACAAAGGCCAGAGAGAGGGTGGGAAAAAGAGGAAGAGACAGAAAGGAGAGAAAGTATCTTTACATAAATTACAGCAGTGCTGACCTGGACAATAGAGCATTGTTCAAGCATGAGAGTGTATACACAGCACAGAGCCATTGTGTCAAACTTCACCATCCCAGCCCTACTCTAATAATCTGTTTGTGTGTGTGTTTGTGTGTGTCTATTGTTCACTTCAAAGAAAGCGTAACAATGTGTCTGTCTTTTTAATTGTTTAAGCCCAATCCTGTAGCTGAAAACAAGGGATCAGTGTGCCCCATCTAAATTCTAGTTTGTCTGCGTGTGTGCAAGAGCATTTGAGGATGAAATGGAAGAGATGACTACTAAACAGTTCAAGACAAACTGGACTTTAGTACAGGAAACACCAGTCTTTCTCACATCGACTTGTTTCCTCTTAGACGAACAACATGGATCAAGTTTACTTGAGGAGTTCTTGCAGCTTCAGTGTAAATGTAAATAATTTAACAGAGGGGGATGGGTCAATTACATGACAATTTTTTTTTTCTTATTGAAAGCTGCACTAAAAATGTACATAAAATTCACACATCCAGACACACATATTTTACTTTAAATTAAGAAATATTTTTTAGAAAGTAATAATAATATAAATAGTTAAAAATGAAGTCTAAATTTAAGTCACGGTGCAAGCAAAAAAAATAGAAAAATCTATTAAAAATGTACATAAATTTATACACTGAATACAGTTCTATATGTGTGTTACTTTGTGTTAAAATATTTCGTTTTCGAGAAATATTTCTGAGAAATAATCATATTTGTTCAAATAAAAAATTTTGCAAAAATGCTTATTTATATTTATAAAAATTGTGCCTGTCATATTCAAGTTATGTTACAACCATCATAATAATAATAATAAGTATGTATGTGTATATGTATATATATATATATATATTCAAAATGTATTTAATTTATATATTGTCTGAATACACTTCTATTATGTGTGTTCCTTTGCATTAAAATTTATTTTAATTTTAATTAATAATAAAAAAAAAAATTATATATACAAGTTGTTAAATGTCATATGGTGCATCCACAATAATGTAATGATATTTATGAATTATGAATAAATGACATTTATGAATTTAAACTTTTCCCTTAACGGTTAACAGCCACAGCATGTTTAAAAAGCAAATTCAATTTCAAACCTTTCTTCAAAACTGTATTTCAAAGAATTTCAAAACCATACAAAACAAACAGGAACACACAGAAGTACACTTTCTAAAAATGTGGTACATTTTAAACTAGATTTCTATGAGATTATTTTCTTATGTTTATCATGTGAACAGTATGTCGTTGACCCCATATACCAATTAAACTCAATTAAGCTTCCCACTTCAATTTCTGTGCTGGTTACATACTGTAGTTTTTAAAGAAAAATTATTAATTTAAATTTAATTTAATAAGAAAAAGAGAGGCAGTTTTAGTAGTGGTCTCAGACTTTTGCGTTAAAATCCAGTCACTCAAATGCAAGGATCACAAACGAATGCCTATGGGCTTCAAAAAACCAAAACACACACCACCCACACACAACCACACACACACACACACACACACACAGAGCACTGCTGGAGTCAGCTGTTCTCATTATCGTCAATGTGAAATTACTGCGTATACTAAATGGATGTATCTGCGGTTGTTAGACATTCAGTTAAAAGCCTCTCTACTAGATGAAAATGGCCACTGCTGTGGTGTGTGTTACTGAAATGGCTGTTATAGATTTATGGTTATGATTAAACGTGGAGCCAGAGATGCTCTTTAAAACAGCAGACCCACTCAAGCCTGAATTTCAGCATGTCTACCTCAGACTTGCTGCTCAGATTCTGGGAAGACATTCATTATAGTTTTAAAGCGCTCATAACATGGCCTGATGCTAATGAGATATGAATGTGTGTAAACACACAGAGTTATAGACCCCATGCTATGGTGTGTGTGTGTGTGTGTGTGTGTGTGTGTGTGTGTGTGTGTGTATTCAAAAATACATGAATTCTGTCTGTATCTACATCTGTAACGTCAGATTTAGCCATGATGTTAACGTAGCATGCTAAAAACACCAGCAGCAGACTCTAGCAGAACCTCACATCAATTTTAAAGGTGCAGAGAGGATTTTTTCCTTGCTTAATGTAGAAATTAATGACTTTTTTTTTTTTTTGCAAAATACATTAAAATGGTGTGCACTCATGAGATAAGAACTCATCAGTAGCCTATTAAAGGCAGTTTTATTTGACATGGAGATGGTTGTCTCATGGGGTCTTTTTGGTTTGTGCATTTATATATTTCAAGCGTTAAATATCTTTTTATATGACTTTTTTTTTAATTGGTGGGAAGTAATTTTTTTTTCTTTTTTTTTTCTTTTTTTTTTTATATTGTAACGCAATGTTGTTATTAGTGCTAAATCACATCCAAAAATATTTTTTCGTTTACATGTGTGTTTTGTACATTTATTATGTATACGTAAATACACACGCATACAGCATATATCAAAATATTTACCATTATTTATGTATGTGTAAACATATTTATCTTAAATATACTGTATACATACATGTGGGTGTATTATAATGTAGACATTAAGTTTTCACACACATTATATAAACAAAATTATTTTGGATGCAATTAATTGTAAATAAATGTTTGACGCACTAGTTATTCTATTTTGAATTTTACTAATGATATACTATTTTATTAAACAGGCTTGTTCATGAGTTATCATGGTGTTATTGTTGATATTTTGTATAAAATGCAGTGTAATGCTTTCACCCTAATTGGGTTCCTGAATATATGTGTCTGTGAAATGTAGCCGTTTAATCTTAATGTTAAATTTAATTAGATTCTGCAAATGCAATAGCTACACATTTTGCCAAAATTGTGTTTTGACTAAAATTGGGTCTCTTATAATCTGTCAGACAGGTTCAGCTCAACTTTCGATGAAAAACGAATGCGAAAATAGACATCTAATAACTCCAAATTCAGAAAAACACCCAAAACTTTGAGGCCTTTCTTCAGTGTCAGTGTGCTTGCTGCATTTTGAACTCTACTTTTTCATGGCTGCAGCTGAACGTCTTTAAACGAGCAGCTCGACACGCAGCAGTTTCAGTATAGCCTTAAATGAATATCATTATATGCGATCAGCTTACTTCCTAAAGGGCTTAAACACTCACGCAACCTTTCATTTGCAGCGAAGAACAAAGCAGAAGCGTAGTCTGATGTAAAATACGTACACATTATCATCAGTACACTCAGTCTTTCATAATCAGAGCACGTTAAATTCTTTTTTTACTTGCTCAGGAAACTGTTTTGAGCACTGTGTTGTGGAATTTCGTTCAGAACCAATGTATGCAGTCATGCTCGGATCACACTTAGATATGAGCTGAAAGCAAATATGACCTCCAAGTGTGTAAATAATGTTGTAACGGTGTAATCATGTAAGTTTATGAAGTGTGAATGTCTGCGCAGAGCCCATCTGACTGCATCAGAGTGTCCATCATTTGTGGAACGGCTCACAGTCGGTCGTGCCGAGCTCAGCATTAACGAGGCCGTTTCAGCTCCTGCTAGCGCTAATGGATTAGCCATTCCATCGGAGTCAAGCAGTCTTTTTATGGCCCTGGGTTATGTGTGTATTTGTGTTTCGTGTGAGCAGTCTAAAGCATCGATTTGGTGGCAACAAATTTAGATTCCTCTTTCTCAGTGTCAAAGACATCAGTCTCCTGATTTACTTTTCTCTCTCTTGCCTTCCAGCTCTGTCCACAGACGACGGACCCCCCCTCCCCTGTATGAAACTACGAGTCACTGTGTGTTGTCCGCCCAGTAAGTACAGTGCTCTCTTCATCCTCTCGTTTTTTTTTTTTTTTTTGTCCACACTTTCCTTGGGGAAAAAAAGCATGTCACCCCCCCCACACACCCCTCTCACGCAATCAGACATGCCCCTCTCTCTGCACGCAATCCTCTCTGCCTACCTTCTGCAGATTTGTCTTCATCTTTCCATTTCCCCTCTTCTGTTAATGCATTCAGCCTTTCTCTGGTTCATCAATCTATTTTTCACCCTTTTCTTTGTTTTTTTTTTTTTCTTTTTTCTCTCTTTTGACTTAATGGTTAAAATGCAGATTAAAATAGCTGAATAAGTGATAAGGAAAGCCGCATACTTATTTTGGGCTAAAAAGAAGCCTTGTGTTGCTGTATATGAAAAACAACACATTTATTTTCAAATTAGAATATTTGTATAATATTAAAATATTTGTATATACAATACACACACACAGACTATAAATAACAATAATACACTTAAATATAAATTAAAAATGGGATTTTTTTTGTAGGTAAATATCCAATTTTACCAAGCTCTGTTGACCATTTCTAAACATTAATAAAAATTATAAAGTTTGATATGAAATTGAAATTGCATTTTTTAATTGAATTGTATTTTTGTGTAAATAAATAAATATTGCTCCAAAATCAAATGTATATACAAATAATGTATGTGTGTATACAAAAGCAAAAAAACATAATATTGTTTATAATAAATGTTGTTATTGTTATAATTTATAATAATAATAATAATAATAATAATAATAATAATAATAATAATAATAATAATAATAATAATAATAATAATAGGATTGTTATTATTTGAATTTAAACATTTGAAAAAAAAAATTGTTTTGAATGTGTATTTGTATTTTTGTAGAAAAATAATATAGCAACAAAATCTAATTTCTATACATAAAAAAACTATGTATATTTAATATATATATATATATATATATATGTGTGTATATATATAAACAAATATATGGCTGTTGTTGTTGTCTATTAATAATAATTAAATAATAATAATGATTGCAATAACAATAAAAATACATTTGTTTTGAAATTGAAATATATGAATGTTTTAGATAATATAAAAACAAAATCAGTTTTATACAAAGAATGACTATACAATACATGTACAAAACTATTACTAAATAAGAATTATTTAAAATATTATTATAATAAAGAATGCATGTTTCTATGTTTTATATACATTTGTCATATTTGCATGTTTTAAAAATACCGAATGTACTTTGTTTATATATATATACAGTATATATATATATATGGTCAGCTTTTTTTAAGTGGATCAAAACCTAATCAACGTTGCCCAAAAACCTGAAACAAAAATGTTTTCTTGTTTTATGACAACTTTTAATTAATGTTTTTTGATACACAAATATATAAATATATATATATAATTATAATTTTTTTTTCCAGTTAGTTGTACATATTTCTATTTGCCATTTTTATTCTCCTTTTGCTATAACATGATGTGTGTGTGTGCGTGTCCCGTGCGTGGAGCTAGGCTGGCTCTCAGACCCCTG
The DNA here is from genome assembly GCA_032353835.1 of Enteromius viviparus. Classification (NCBI taxonomy): domain Eukaryota; kingdom Metazoa; phylum Chordata; class Actinopteri; order Cypriniformes; family Cyprinidae; genus Enteromius; species Enteromius viviparus. The sequence goes on along the minus strand of JAUCNO010000236.1, from coordinate 15,781,871 downwards.
CAGTTATGTTGACCTTCCGCTCGGCTTGGCTGATGTGGGATCAGCAGGGAATGCCGCCCAGTAAGAGTGGGAATGGCAGTCCAGTCCGTAAGCCGTCCGACCCAATTCCACCTCCTGCTTCACACACACGCACAGACTCACACACACACTCTGAAGCTGTCCAACCCAATATCCAAGTCCTGTCCCGGCCTCAAACCTGCCTTCTGGCCTCTCGCGCTCTCTCTCTAACTTCTCATGACACCATTTGTACTTATTCAGCTGTGAAAATCTTTCATGTTCGTTACAAGCTAAAGTTTGACTGGAGATCAATAGCACTGTATTCAAATATCTAAGTTACTTGTTTCATAGTTGGAAAAGTGCATTTGTTCCACATAAAGTAAATCAAACAAACTTTCTGTTGCTAAATCAAATTCTTGAAGCCTTTAAGCTGTTTCTAGTTTGTGGTTGGAGCAGAAAATACTTGTGCAATTGATTTGAAATGTTTGTATGCGAAACATCGTGATCTGAGGTGGATGCTGTTTATTTTAGGAGCAAAATTTGATGAGGAAAGATGGAGTTTTTGTTGTATTGAGGAAAAAAAGGTTCCTCATTTAATTGGACTAACATTTATTTTATCCGTGCTAGATTCTGTAATGAATGCGTGGAATGACAACTTTTCTTCCTCGTCTTTGCACATTTTCCTTTTCTCATGCTCTCGCTTCAGATGGTCCATCTCTTTTATCCCTCTCTTTCCCTTTCTCTCTATCTTTTCCACTCTTTTTCTGTTCTCTGACCGAAACTAATCCAGACTAAACTGTAGCATCCCTGCTTCTCCCTCCCTCTTTTTTTTTTCTTTCTCCTCCTAGTGTTTAGTCGTTCCTGGAGTGGCACTAATCTCCCCCACTCTGTTTCTTTTAGTCTTTTCCTTCCCTCCCTCATTTTTATGATCTGTCGTTACCAGAGCACAACTAATCAGAGTCTTATCCACTTCACTTTCTCTCAGTCTCCACTCTTCAAACTGTCCATTTCTGGATTTCTTCTCATATTCCATTTCATCTGTCCGTTGCATCATTCTCCTGAATAGTTATAGACATGTCTATTTATATTCATACATATACAGGATATTTCAACATTTTAAGCCTTTTAGTTGAACGCTGTGCTTGGTTACTTTGTACTTTGTTAGCAATTTGTGTGTGTGTGTTTGAGTGCAGTAAGAATAATACAATAAAAAGATATTGAATGTAATACTTTAGATTATCATATAATTAAAAAAATACTATTATTTATTTTTATAATTTTTATGAGATAAAAAAGCTCTCCAAAAGTTATGAATAAATGTAAATATCAATAATATGTACATGTTAAATATTTAACATATTTTAAATATTAATAAATGTTTTATATATATTGCATATATATGGTTTAGCAGTATCATTTCTTTTTTACTTTTTCAAGGTTTAACACTTTTGCATTTTTTGTGCAGTTAGAATGTATTATATATTATTATATAATCTAATCTAATGTTACATTATATATATATTAGCAGTACTTCAGCAGTACTTTATTTCTTTGTCTAAAACACACATTTGTATTAATTTGTGCTAGTGGATTATATAATACAATAAAATAAAATATATAATTTAATCTAATATTATATAATATCATATAATACAAAATGCTATTTTTTAATTGTTTAATTATATATATATTATATTATATATATTTTTTTTTTCATAATTTTTAGAGAGGTTTTGTATTTCTTTTTTTATTTTTAAAGCAGTATTTTTTTAGTAGACTTCATGCACTTTTTTATGAAAATATTTCATTATTTTTTCATTAGTATTATAGTTAACATTTCATCGTCCACGACAAGCTAATTATTCTAAAAAATATATATATTTTTGATTTAAATTCAGCAATTTTGTGTATATTTCATTTGCCATTAAATTGTAACATTTATTTACTGCCCATCCTGTCATCAACTAAAATGTATTTTATTAAAGCTTTCATTTTTTGCAAGCCTAAGACCACTTAAAATGAATACCTGCTCACTTGCTTTCATTTATCTCCACATACTCCACCACCCTCCATCTTTCCCGCGTACCTTCTTGCACACCTTTACAGCATTTTCTGTTTTCCTCTGATCATTTGTGTGTACAGACGAATGAAAGGAGAGGTGTGTGACAGGACTTTGCGTCAGGGCATGTTTTGCACAGCTGGTGTTTGTCCCTCCTGGTAGTGCCACAAACCGACTTGGGTTCCTTCCTGTGGCAGCTCTTTTATCTGACAGTCCGTGTTGGACTGAGGCTCCTGTCAGCGTTCGCCTCAGAACCAGAGCCGCGGAAACAATGTTACAGCCGGAGCTAAATCAGTCACGCGGCACCAGCAGCAAGCTGTATTTAAAGTTTAATTAAGTCAAGCTCATTTCACTAGGTCATTTGAGCCTTAATGACCAGGCTCATGGGAAACAGAACAAGCTAAGGACTGCGAATAGATCAGAAATGCCAGAGGGAATCCAGTCACAAGTTGCTTGCAAGGTTGGTTAATGCCGTGAAATAAGCTTTTCTATTCATTTGCGACATATTGAGAATTATTAGAAGTCTGGTATATAGGAAATAACCGAATGTAGCACTCGTTATAGAGCATGACGGATTCATGGAGTGTAACAGTCAAATGGTTCCCCCTGAACAGCAACTTAATGCTTGAAGGATCCCCAAAAGCTGTGTCGCAGTTAAATCCATCCCCTCACTCGTATCTATCACAGACCGAGAAGAAAGAAAAGAAAAGCTTTGTGATGTTTATACCTGAAGTTTGATAGCAAGACTCCTCGCTCAAACTACAAAAGCGCGACCAAAACAAAAAGTCGCCAATATTGAGTCTTGATTGAGCGGCGTCTCGTTGAAAACAGCTCCTGGGTGCCCTCGTCTTTCATCCTATTCACTTTGCTCCGCTCCCTGCACTTACTCGGGGCAACTTGTCAAAACATTAATTCTGCTGTTGTTTTTTTCCCGCTTTTGCCTCATTCAGCGTCTTACTCAGTCCTTCTCTCCCCTGCTGTGAAAAACCATTTCAGTCAGTTCTACTTTCTCTCTAATTGATCCCTGTCTTTTTCTACTCTTTTTAACTCGCTCGGTCCTGCTGTGAGCACACCATTTCCTTTTCCAGTTTCTGTCCGTTTCCCAATCTTTTTAATTGTTTCAAAACCCCTGAAACTCTGTCCGTTTTGCGCTGCCCACCTCAGTGGATGCCTCGTCCTCCTCCTTTCATTCACCTCTCTCGCCTTGTTAGTTTTGTCATTCACCAGAGCGTTTTTCCAAAGCGAGAAGAAAAAAACACAAATTCGCTGCCTTAACACAAGTGTAGTTATTCCTTGAAGCGACTGATTTTTCGGAAAATATAAACTGGAAAAAATGCGGTTGCGTTTTGGGCAGGTCAGTCGAATGTTTTCGTTTTGCAATAATAAGTAAAGGGTGAATTTACAGAGATGAATGAAGCAGGAAAGCCCTCTTTTTTCTTCCTTTTCTGCATCTCGTCTGCTCTCCATCTCTCACATCCACTTCTTAGTCGTTCTCTGCATCATACCGTGGCAGCCATGTTTTATGCAAGAAAAACACAACTGCAGCCATTTTGTACTTGAAAACAAAAAAACGCCATTTTGTTGAAGCAAACATTTTATTTAACTTTAGTAAGAGAGAAAAATAGGTTAAAGATGGTTATATATTTTTCTTCAAGACTCTAATGACCTTTTCTCTTTTTTCAATGAAGTGATGACATTCTATTTCAAACAAAATGCAAAAAAGTAAATGTGTGTATATGTGTGTATATATATATATATATATATATATGTATGTAGATAGTGTACTTTTATTTGTAATTATATAAGATAAGAAAATATCTTATTTATATTTATCTTATATAATTTAGTTTATCATAGTTTTATTTAATGCCTGATTAAGGTTTTGTCATTAGTGCCTGAATTTACCATTACTTTGTGAATTAATACATATTTTATATTTATTTTTTATTCTATTAAATAAATTTATTTCTAATCTTATTTTTATTTGTTGATACAACTGTAAACAGTTGAGACCCCTTTCATCATATCAAAATCAAACATTGCATGCAGTTTTTGCATATTTTCATTTCAATTAGATTAATCATATTAATAATGATTTGTTATATTTAATAAGTTATTAATTTTATTTTTGTTTAAAACAATTATAGATAAATCTGTATTATAGGTTAATCATAAGTCTATAACAATTGCAGATGAATAATTTCATGCCCTTAACACACAAACTAGTTTAATATTTAAATTAATTTAAAATGTGAAAATTGTTATTCATGATTTCTTGTAATCAAAAAAAAAAAAAAAATGTAGAAAAAATAAATTGTACATTATTGTACAAACACATCTCTTCCATGTTTATTCGAGCCTCTAACTCTAGCGCTCTTTATTCTAATTCTATTCGATCTATTTGTTTTCTTTTTGTATTTAAAAAAAAAACCAACCCTTTAAAACGTCGGCACTATTTGTTTTCTAACTGCTCGTTTTATTAAATAGAAGCCTGTAACACTACCTTTCTTTTTGTTTTCCTTTTAGTTATTATATAATTTTAATATTAATATTGCATAACTTTTAGTTTTCTACCTGAATGTTTTCTTTTTTTTTAAAAGGGACATTTAACTCTAGCTTTCTCTATTTAGTCTGTTTACTTTCTTTTTATTTATATAATATATTAAAAAAAAACTTAAACTTGTCATAGCAGCTCTTTTCTTGATTTTCATTAATACCGTTGTCCTCATTTGAAAGTCAGTTTGAATAAAAGCATCTGCTAAATGGATCAATATAATTGTACATGATCTACATATGTGGAAGTCGAACAATGTTTGAATAGTGGCTCATTACAAATGCATAACATTCATAAATATTACTTTTAATTCACTATGATTTAATTTGACGTGTTTCTATTGTTTTGATGCTCATTTGTAGTTATTTTCTAGTCAGGCAGTTTTTATTATCTGGACATATTTTCTCTCGTTTCTTAAAAGAAAAAGAAGGCAAATGTAATAAAAGCTTTAGTGAAGTTATCTCTCCGTGTGGTCAAGTGTTAATAATGGGTTAAACTAACTTGAACTAATATGTGTTAACTTGATTTAGCTTAACAAGCAGCCAATTAGCTGACACGAAAAGCTTTTGGAAAACTGACATGTCCTGCGGTGTGACGTGCTATAGTCTAAAACCATGTAAAAACGAATATTTCATAATTACTGTAATATACATGCAGACTGAGAAAGTACATGAAATTAATCGTAACTTTTAAATCCTTTTAATTATTATTTGTCAATTTTAACCAAACATACCAATAAAGTAAACATTTAAAAACTAATTCTTAAAGTGCACAATACCCTTAAATAATTTTGAATAATTATTGAATAACATAAAATAATTTTTTATAAAACAAAATTGTCATGCTTTTTCTTTTTAAAGTTTAAGTGTGCTATTTGTTTGTAGATTTGTCTTTGCTCTTGTTTAGTCTACGCTCTACTTCTACCATATCTCTATGTCTCTCTCTCTCTTTCTCTCCATTCATCTTTTCTCCATTATGTTTCTCAGTCTGACCCCCTGTTGAGAGAGTGACACTCAAACACAAACTCCCTCCCTCCTTCCCACTTTCGTCTCTTTCCTTTTGCCGTCTGACCTTCTTTCAGGTTCTCGGCTTCCCTGTTCGTTCTCCCTCTGCTTTTCTCACACTTCCTCCTCTCGTCTTTTCTCTTCTCTGTCTTCTCCAGTGTTTCGCTCCATCACTCTATCTTTGTTGCCTTTGTGGCCCTTCTCTGTTCAGTCTTGTATCTCTTGCTCCTTCTCCCCCTCTAAATCTTTCCTTTTCCACGCTCCTTTCTCTCGTTCATCCTCCCAGTCCACTTTTTTGTTTCTTGCAGAATCTTTCATCTCCTTCCACCTTCATTTTTTTTTTTCTGCTATCTTTCCGTGTGCGACCTTTAAGAGAATTTGCATTGAGGATGTATTTTGGGGTTGCGCAGCCGTTAGTAATTTTTCAGTATGTTTCTGCCTGAGTAATGGTAAATGTGTCTCTATGTACGTTTTTCTCCTCATTTGTTCTCAAGAATAATGTTCCAAGCTTTTTAGTTCTCCAAAAAAAAAAAAAAAAAGTACTTACACCTCACATGTCTGTCTTTCTTTCTCCCTCCCTCTTTTTATGTGCTCTATAGCAACAGCTGAATCCTCAAGACAAGAAGGTTAGTGTTTATTACCATACAGTTTTTCCCTTGGTTTATAATACACAATCCCTATTATTATTCATAAAAAAAAAAAAGTTTTATTATCAATAGTTAAATAAAAAATAAGTGTGTGTGTATATGTATATGTGTGTGTGTGTGTGTGTATATATATATATATATATATAATTTTTATTTATTTAAAAAGCTAATTGTTGAATTATACATAGTTGTGTGTGTATTATATTAATTATTAATTATATCTCTTTTAGCATGGTTATATTTTAATAATTTTATAACCATGCTAAACAGAATTAACTTGTTTTTTGGTTTTATTTAATATTATTTTTACAAATAAATCACATTTGAAATAAGTTTTTATTTGCATAATATGTGTGTGTGTGTGTGTGTGGACCATGTATATTTATTATGTGTATATATATATATATATATATATATATGTATATGTGTGTGTGTGTAAATATTTTCTAAATATATACTATACATGGTTGTTTGTTTATATATACATAATAAATTTACATAGGCCTAATACATTTAACTTTTATTTTGGATGTGATTTAATCATTTGACAGCACTCAAATAAAACTGTATTTTTAGTTTTGTGGAGACATATAAGGTGCTATGATTATGTGAAGGTTATGTATAGATTATGTGAACCTTTTTTATGTGAAGGTTTTTGTTTTTTTTTTGCACATGGTTTTACATTATATTTATTTGTCTGTTTTTTGATGATTTTTACAGCCACAGAGAGACCGTCACACAGCAGCGGTGTCCATCTGATGACAGTCGGACGACTTTCTCTCCTCCTCATTTTTCTCTTATTGCCTTATATTCTCTAATATCACGTCTTAAACCTTCAAACCTAAAAACAAGTGCTCGGTTGCGGCAGATATTCCTCCATAACCCGCAGCTTTACAGTAAATGCTCTTGTGGATTACACACACACAGATCGACAGACTCTCTCTCTTTCTCGTACTCCTTTGCTCTGTCATTTATGTCACGCTAGTAATCTCCATCCCTCCGTTTCCTTCTCTCTCTCTCTCTTGTCCACTCTCAGTGGCTTCTTACTCCTGTCTGCTCTGATAAAATTTCACTCTGTAACAGAGCGACACTAATCTACCTTCAAAGAGCTTATCTTACTGTTCATTTTCTTTTAATCCATCTGTCCTTAAGAGTCAGACATTCCTTTACAAGCCCCTGCTCCTCCTCTGTCCTACTGTACAACAAACTGAGCCAAAGACTAGGAGGATGAAGCTCCTGCTGTTTGTACTACTGACTGGAAGATCACTAACATATCCAATGATCAACAGCTTTTTGTCTTTTTTTTTGTCTTTGAAAAGAGGAATACATTGAAACCAAAGCCAGACCACAGCATTAATTATTTAATTTTTTTTGCTGCATTGACTTTAAGCATCCTGGCAGAACTCTGGAATATCCTGGAATTTTGTGTGGCTGAGTGATGCGTGCCTGGACCACACAGGAAGAGGAAGAACTACTCCTGTGTTGTTCATCACTTGTGGGGCTTGATTGGTCATATTTCAGTATGGACTCTGATTGGTCTGCGTGTTTGTGTTTAATAAGGCACTTAATCAAACAAAGTCTAACCGTAACTCAAGGTCAAAACCCTTTTGCCTCGCTTTTTGAAGCTCTAGGTACCCCTTTTTAGTCATTTTTCGATGTGAAGAGTCCTCCATTGCTTTAAATAGGAAGCTCTTAGCGTCAATATTTTGAGTCAAAATAATTGATTTGTGAGAGAAATGGACACAGTCACTGTCTCCGCGCGATTTCATGAAAATCCGCTACAAGAATCCTTACGTCAGTGTTGGTGGTAAAATGCCGTTGGCTCTTGTGTATCTTGTGAGCGATTGCATCATGCTATGGCACTGTAGTATGTTTTCTTAAGATCATTTTTTGTGATTAAAACCTTGTGTTTTACTCTATTCTTCACATGAAGACTTCGTATGGCTTCAGAAGACTTGGAATGTGACACGACTCGTTTGTAATGTATTAATACTGCTTGTTAATGATTAGTGCAATGAATACCTGTACAGTAACTGTATTTGCCCGTGTGTGTTTATATTGTTCAGAGGTGGGTAGGTTTAGGGTAGGGGTTGGATTTGGTGCTCCAATAAAAATAAAAAGTAATACATTTATATATGTACACAAACCATATTAAGCCAAACAACTGAAAGCAATGGAGGAACCTTTACATCGAAAAGTGACTACGAAGGGGTACTTTGAGCTTCAAAAGTTGGAGTGAGACTGTTGCTTAATCAGGTTCATACAATATCATGTTTTGTTTTGTTTTCACATAATTATTTGGGTATGTGAATTATATTTAACACGGTGCTTCCCAAACCTGTCCTGGAGGACCCCCTGCCTTACACAATTTGTATGTCTCCCTCATCTAACGCACCTGATTTCACGGATCAGCTTGTTAGTACAGACCGCAACAACTAAATCAGGTGTTTTAGATGGAGACATACAAAATGTGCAGGGCAGAGTTCCTCCAGGACAGGTTTGGGAAGCACTAATGTGACAATAGTGTTCATTTTGTTTAACTTGATGAGGGAATATGCAAGATACGGAATTGATAACCATAAGCAATCTTTTTAAAACCTTTTTTTTTTTTTAAAGATAGTCCGTAATAATGCATTGATTATTTGATTATAGAGAAAACAATATCCTTAGTGTTACTTAATTTCTTTTTTTAACCATTTGATTGAGGATTTCTTAAGAGATTTAATTTACTGTAAATTCGAACATGAAATATTCAGTTTTTTTTGGAAAAGAAAAAAATATATCTTATTGCTTATATCTAATATAGATATAAGCATCATTTATTTTTTTCTCACATAATTAATGACACCCTTGTTAGTATGCAAGAGCATCTAAATAGTCCAAAATAATAAAAGCTGAAAAGTTTCTATTTAAATAATTAATTTTTTTGTTTGTCTGTTTTTTTTTTCCTCAGATGTATTGTTTATTTGTTTTAATTGTTTAATTTTTTTTTTTTTTTTTCATTCATTTCTAATAATGAAGTCGTTTTGTCCCCTTCAGTTTTAGAATGTTAATACATATTCTGTGGTAATGATAAATGTTTTTCTTTCTCTAGTTTCTGGTTAACTCTGGTTAACATGTTTTCAGGAGCAAATCATGTCTGGCAAAAAAGAACAATTAGTCTACAGACATTTTTAATATAGTTTTAGTATGTAAGAATGTCATTTTCTTTGTGATTTGAGTGTTTCACATTTTTGTGAAGTGATCGGGATCTTCTGTGAAGAACTTTCATCTTAGCCATTTTTCCACGGCAAAATGAGCTACAAAAATAAAAAAAATAATGCTTTTCAATCTGTAGTATTTGCAGTGTTTTCATCTGTCATTTGAAGGTGCACATCAGCTCCTGTTTATTATTAGTTGTTTTTTTTTTTTTTTCTGTTTTAGGTTAATTTTAAGCTGTTTTTTTCTAATGATTTGAAAATCTGTTATTATTTTGACAAGTGATTAGCAGATTAATAGGAGAAAATATTACTTCCTACTGTAGTAACTATATTACACCTCACCATGTTTAAAAATCATTTGTATCAGGAGGTCTGTTTGTCTCCTCTAGATGGCAGCTGTTCCACACACAGCTGCAGGAATACTGTTTAAGAAACTCACACAAAAGAGAAGGTGTGCGGTTATGAGTCACTATGAATCATTCCTCACTGAAACAAAAAACACTGCCAACTGAAACAATTATTATATAAAGTCTGTGTGTAATTATATAGAAATGCAACTACACAAATAACAGTTGTTAATTTTGAACATTGTTTAATATACATTTTCTAAGCAGTGATTTTGAATGTCACATACCGTACACTGTGTGTTTCTCAGACTGACACTTGCTGCATTGCTTCTGCACTTATATATTTCAGATTTTTGAGATGCATTGTTCACTCGCTTTACAACAACCATTCATTTAAACACTGGTTGTGTGATTATTGATCATTAACAAAGGTTAGATAATTTTTTTTAAAAATCTACAGAAGAAAAAATAAAGTTTCAGATTAAGTAACCAGAATTCAGTAACCTCTTCAACTCTGCCCCACATATGTATGAATTATTCCAACCATTTGGACTTTTCCAGTAAAATAAGACCATTTTTATCAATTTACTCCAAAATATGTGATTATGACACCATTTTAAAATTCAGGTATGCAAAAATCAGCAAAGAATATCGAAAATGCAGCAGAGTTAGTATGTAAAACATTCTTTGAAAACGCTTTTTTTTTTTTTTTTTTTACTAAAAATGCTATGAATATATTGAATATCAGATGATTATATTCTTAATCCTCTTGGAGCAAATAACTGTCAGGACAATAAGCCCAACCAAAACATTTTGCAATAACGTCTAAATGAAATGTGATAAACTGCACAAGAACTGCATTATTTACATGTATTTACAACACATTTTCAAAAATTGACATACTGAATGAAATGCAGTAGATAATTATTTACAACATCAAAGAACTTTAAGACATTCTCTTATCTCTAAATAACTTCACTAAACACCACACAACAAATGTTTTTTGTACAGGACCAGTTGTTTGCCAGTTCTTACTGTGAGATGTTTCCTCACTCTTCCACCAAGGCTCTTGCAAGTTAGGGGCAAGTACAGTCAGCTCAGCTCTGTCTCCTTATAGGGCTGTATTAACCCTAGGATACACTTAAAATCACATAATGTATGATGGTCACAGATTCTGATTTTTTAGCTTCAAACTCAGATTCCAGACCTAGTTGGAATTTGTTTGATATTTTCAGCTGATTTAGAACAACTCCAGTTTTAATAACAGCATCCTAACAATCCATCCCATGCATCACAGCCCTACTTCATTTCCTCCAAACCTGGCCTACTTCTGGTGAAAGAGCAATTCCTGATTTCAAATGAAAATGGTTTATTTTTTTCTTTAGAATGCCATATTTATCAGCGTTCATGTAGACTGTAATGCATTTTCTATGATGGCATACATCAACCATAGATTCTTTCAAATCTTTCTTTAGCTCAAAGGCAAGGTTCTTCAGAGCCACTGTCAAAAGAGTCGGTGTAAGTGGACAGCCTTTTCTGAGCTCTATAAATTGGTCAGCGTTTGGAAGCAGGTTCTCCACAATCCTGAAGTCGCGTGGAGGTGATGGATGAATGTGCTTCAATGATTTCAAAGCTTGTTTTAAATAATCCTTTTTGATTTTTTCAGGCATTCTGTCAAGGCTAACAACAACGAAGAGTTTGTAACTCTCTTTCATTGGTTTAGTTTTAAATGAGGGCCGAAGAAATTTTTCCAGTCGCCTAACAAGTATTGTGGCAAATATCACATAGTCTGCTCTAAAGTAGTGTCTTTTATTTTTGACCACACTTTTATTGAAGAGCTTTGGAATTCCTCCTGTAACCATATGGTTAAAAAGCTCTTTAAGTTCTTGCGATTTTTGCTCTTTGTTAATTTTAAAGGTTTCCATACTGTCCCCAAGTGGGGTTTCATATTCTACAAGAGACATTAAAGCTTTCAAAACTTCAGCTTCACTGATCTCACCTGCTCTTCTCTCATAAGGCCTCTTTCGGACAACCATATCTTTGAGGTTAGGACAAGGTACCTGGTCCTGTGAGAGAACGGTTGTAGTGTCTGGTCTGGGCAAACACAGACTCAGAACTACAGGGAGGTGATCTGAAATATCTCTTTGAACTCGGTAGATGTCACAGCTCTTAGCAAGCCACACATCATTCCGTGGCATGAAAACCATGTCTAGTCTTGATGCACCCTTCTTTTTCTTCGGACTTGATGTTTTTTGCTTTTTTTGTTTGGAAGGTTTCCAAGGAAAACGAGTAAATGAATCTCTTTTACGACAATTTTTAAGTCCCCAGACATCTACAAGCATTAACGACGAGATAAATTCCTCCAAAAATGGTCTAAGGGGCTCTGAATGTCCAGTTGGATATTCCCGGTCAAGATCTGTGTTCAGGACTGTATTGAAATCCCCTGCAACTATCAAGACACCTCTGGCAGTCTGACACAGATACTCAGACAGACACTGCAAAACTTTGTGCTCTTTTGCGTGGTTATACACATTCACTAGAGTGAAGAGTTTATCGTATAATTTGCAGATGAGTACAATGTAGCTGCCTGTGGGTTCTATATCATGTTTTATATGCTCAAAAGGCAATTCATTTTTTATCAGTATTGCAACGCCTTTGCTACGTGGATGATGAACACTGAAAAATGATTGCCAACCAACAAAGTCTTTAACATGCCCAAAATCATTCACACCTATATGTGTCTCTTGAAGAAAGGCAACAGATGCTTGTAGTTCGTTCAACCTTTGACCAATCTTCTTTTTTTTCTGTTCTACATCGGCAGTGTCTCTAATTCCACAAGTGTTCCATGTGACAAGTGTCAAAGTTCCAGCCATCTCTAAATGGGGAAAAAATATTGTATTGTATTTTAGTATTAAAAAATCATGAGTTTCATTATTTTTAATACAATCCAGAAGAGTAAAGGTTAATTTAAGTGTCTAGACAATAGCACTGAATGTACAACATATCAAAGAGAATATAATAAATCTTAAGTTACCTAAATATTGTCTGGAATTATATAACAAAAAAGGGGTTTGCAAGATGTCACTTGTTGTCTGAAAAAAAAAAAAAAAATTAATGCGTTAAACAATATGATTTAAGTTTTATTTATTTTATTTTTTTCTGATGCGTAAGTGATTCGATTAGTTCCACGCATTCTGATCACAGCCAACTGCGGATACTTAAAACTAAATAGTAAAATTATGATATCTTCAAAATAAGTTCAAAATAAACACTCTTAGATGCCAAAAGCAAAACATTGTGCAATAACATGTCACCTAAAATCTAAGTAAGTCTGTAACACTCAATCAAACATGAAATTTTGAAGTAAAAAATAAATACTAAAAAAAATACTAAAATAGTATTTACTTGTATCCGGTGACATTTTATTTCCTTTATTTACATTAATTTCTGAGCCTACTACAGACTGAACAGGCTGATAAATGAGCCACAAATTTTTATGAACAGTAAATCACTGCTCTTGAATCTATATTTAAATTCTGAGTACAATATCTCTATTAATAACCTATGTATACACACAATATAAAACAAAATATATCAAACATACCTTTCTGAGTGGTTGTAAGAAACTCACGATTATTTCTGAAGTAGGATATATATATATGATGCTGTACTGTCAATTGAAGATAAGAGCGAGTGGTGATTCAGCTTTTCATAGTATCGTAGATAATAAGTTGCCACTCCTTAACTTGGGCAAGTCATGCTGGAATGAAGCATGACTGAAATTTTTGAGCATTCTGAAATATGTCCCCAATAAATTAAAAGATGTGACATGTTGTACTTTTTATTAGTATTTGTTGACACGCACTACAAATAGCTATTTCTGTAATACAAGTAATGCAAACAAACAGAGATTGATAGAGAGAATATACACTATATTACCAAAAGTATTCGCTCACCTGCCTTTACTCATTCTATGAACTGAAG
>JAUCNO010000236.1:15744113-15767979 GCA_032353835.1 Enteromius viviparus | reverse complement strand
TCAACATCAGACATATCAAAAACATAGACAGAGATGGAAATGTTTCAAGATCTTCTATAGATTTTTAAATGTGCAACCAAAAAATGCCCTTCATTTAAAAATAACTCTCAGAATGCAAGGTTCCATGGTTGATTGCAATGACTTCAAATTGTGATATGTGCTGCAGTTTTATTACATATATAAAATAAATGTCACAGTCTTCAGCACTGAAAACGTCTAAAATGGTTTACTAAGATGGTTTAAAAGGTTAAAAAAAACTAGACGTACACGCCAGTACACAGTTTAACAACATTATTGTAGTTGAATAATTTAGGTTTATTTGATCTGTTTTAACAAAACAGCTGGAAATTTATAGAAACGTTGACAGAATAGTTTGCTTTCCTTACCTGGAAGGCACGAAACTGGTTGTTGGGTTTAGTCCAGGTTTCGTGGCAAACTAAATGTTATTCATTGAAGCATTCAAGAACGAGTCAGGCAAATCGGTTATTATACATCTGGTCAAACTGTACATTCACCGTGATCTAACGTTAAAGGTACTGTCACGGTCATATGAACAAAGTCCCAAGTGTTCCGCGTGCTTGTGTCGTGAAATCTATAACGTTACAAGCAAACCAGCCGTAAACAATAATACCTGCTAACGCAGATGCATATATAATACAGAATCGGGATCGTATTTTTTAAAGTATTTACTTCAAAACTCACCCTAACTACGCCAGTAACACATCAGTAAGAAATGAATACTTGGTTGCACTCCTCCTGTCAGGTGACTTCTCTTGACCAATCGATGTGAGACGTTCCATTACTTCCTTAATAAACTAACCAATCAATGTAAAGAGGGCGGGAACTTCCCCGGGAAGTAAAAGCAGACTATTTGCAGATATCCTTTACAATAATTTACAAATATCTTCGATATAAATATTGTCTACATATGAACAATTTCTAAAGATTTATATTTAAAACAAGCGTGGTTTTCTTTTGCAGTTGCAAGCAGCTTTGACGCACAAAAATATTTCTGATATTTAACGTAAATGTGTAACGTTAATTTAATAGTACGCTATGTGTAATATGTTTACTTCGGAAGTCTAGTTAGCCTACACTAAATATTCTGCTGGAAATTCATGATTATATCGTTAACTTTTTTTTTACCTTTAACGCGACGATCCTTATCGTGTCCATAGGAAATCATGTGACTGTGGTAAATATGTATTCAACACCTACTTTAGTTATTTGCTGTACAAACGGTTTAGGTACGGCTTTGGAACTCAAGCGTCTTTTATTTCCCTTGGCTGCCCTGAAATCGGATGGTGAAAAATGTTCGCAGCACACCCTCAATCCACGGATAGACTGAATTTGAGATCCACTTTCTCGATTGAGAGCGACCAGCCAGAGTTTTAATCTTTCTGGATCGTGCAGGGGCAATGTGTGAAAAGTCAAACTTTTCTCTTGCATTGATGCACACTGACGGAGTCTTATTGTTTTCTCTTGGTTAAAACATCCAGGATAAGCACACACGCGCACCATTTTGAAAAATCCACCGCCACGAAAGACCAATAAAGTTTGCGTGCACTTTGTTCTGTGCTGTGAACAGACTCAGAGCTGCTCGGTTTGTAGTCCTCAACTCAACCCCGGAAGAAAACTGTTAGATTCGAACCGTGGGTTCCCTGGTAACGGGAAACACTGCTTTAGAACATTTAGAACCAGTAATTTGTAACGTGTATCAAACCAATAAAGTCACGTGATATCAATAAAGGCGGCTTTGTTGCGTCATAACTGAAACGTTTTGAAAAGTAATTGTTTCACCTTGATGCTTAAAATTGTACAGATTTCAATGTACATTTGTATAATAAAAAGACGAGTTGTGGTTCATAGTCTTTTGTTGAGCTGGCTACCAGAACACGCCCAACAATTTCATAAACGTACACATACATATAACATATATAAGCACTTCATATATAACGCTATTGTATGGTTTATTAATTGCAGCAATACATAAAGCTTATAAACCAATATATTTGCATTTGGCGTGTAAAATTGTTTTATGCATGCTTAGGTTAGGTTTTTGTTGCATTTACTAAGTTTTGACCAGCAGGCGTCACCAGCGTGTGGCGTTTCGATGGATTCCGTGGGAATTATGATTCATCTTAGTGATTCGAATCTTTTGAAATGGTTGAACACGTTCAATCACTGATTTGTTTATTGGCCCTTTCTACAGGTTAATTCAGCAGATGGTGATTTGAGGTTTTTTTATTTCATGCTATGAATCAATCTTTGAATGATTTATATAAATTATTTCTCAAAACAATTTTGATTCCAAATGGAGCATCATATGTGTTTCCTAGTAACTAATAGATCCTAGTTTCTTATTTCCTAGTAAAGCAATATAAGCATTTTTATCATTTTTAAGCTACATTTCAGTGTTCAAATAGCCCTGTATTTTGTATTCAGCTCATTTTAAATTAATTTATTGCGCAACATAGTGCAGACCCCTCTAGTAGTGCTGCACATGCACATCCCCTGAAGCCCACTGACCTACTTAATTCAGTTTCAGTTCTTGAAAAAAAAGTGCTGCTGAGAATATTTTTCTGATTCAAAACATGCAATGTGCTTATTTTTTGAGCAGATTTAAACACTAAAATGGTTTAAACCTGAGTGGAAGGCCTCATTCAAATACTGTTTGCTAGTGTTTTCTAGGCATGGATTGCCAATAGAATGTGAGGCCTATGGACTCCTAATATGATACACTATTTATTTTAATTTATTTGACTACTTTGAGGCTTGTCATGTGACCCTGGACCACAGTCATAAGTGCAACAAATTAGCAATACATATTACTAATAAAAAAAAAGTTTTGATATATTTACAATAGGACATTTACAAAATATCTTAATGGAACATGAGCTTTACATGTATTTTTTTGGGATGAAAGAATTTTGACCTATGCAATGTGTTGTTGGCTATTGCTACAAATATACATGTCACATATTTAGTCATTATATTAATAAAGTAATAAGGCTAAATCAAGAGAGAGTATTAATTTTAAACAAATTATATAATAACTGGAGCTTGCAGGTTGGTATGAAATACAAAACTATTTGATTTTTTTATCTGAAAGAAATTAATAATTTTTTGCTATGACTGTGATTGAAACAGCAGCCTATTATAAGCTACGTGTATTTGTTTTTTGGTAAGTAATCATTTCAAGTAGTTTTCTAGTCAATAAAGAGCATAAACGCCCGGGAAAGTCCATGAATGAGTTCATAATTCCTGTTTAAGGAAAATTCGTTTCTTGTTTAACTGTGCATCGCTGAAAAAAAGAAAAGCAGGTCAAGGGCGCGCGCTGAGAGAACCAGGTGCGGGCGCTCTCGTGGACGCCAAACCACATGATACAAGCAGCCATCCGATCGCGGAAGTGCGACTTTTTTTGGCCCGTGGAAGAGGGGGGGTAGACTGGGGGAGGAAAGGAAGGCAGAGCCGAAAAGAAAAGTTTCATGACAGTACTCGTACTCGACGTGTAAATGAGCTTGGCGAGACCAGCGCTCTATTTGGTGTCTGGACCGTCTTTTGTTTCTCAAATGTGATATTTTCAGCAGTTAATCTGAACAGTGTTGAGAAGAGCAGTACCGGAATCGAGGGGCCGAGAGGAGAGGAAGCGAGCGGGTAAGTTCGAGCAGAAGTTGACCACAGTCACGACTGTACGATCCGGGACAGGAATCCATGCTGCTCCGTGCTGGAACGTGCTCGGAGGCGCGTGTTTAGCGAAAACTAGCAGTTTCAACTTTTTACTGCCTCCTAGGTTTTAAGTTAGACTTGACTATTTACTCTGGTTTCAGCAGCCTTTCTGTTCTGAACATCGTTCGATCTATGGCCTGTAACCTACTGACAATTTTTTGGCATTGAGCAAAATTTTGTCTCATTATTACCCAACGTGCATACTGTAAGACCACAAGAGAGCTTTCCAAGAATCGAGATCCGTTGTAATTTTTCAAGGCGGTGTAAATTTTATCTTTTCATGAAAAAAAGTGCGAGCAAGTTCTTATTATTAGCCTTTATGCGTCTTCTGAGGGTAAGATATAGAAATGTATTTTGTTAAACCTACTGTTTTTCGACACAATATCAATAATCAGTTGACTACAACAATGAAAACATACAGCACATTATAAATATTTAATTAGTAATAGTGATAAAATGATTATTAATGATAACAGCAATTATTAATAAATTATCTTCCACGATTATTATCCATGTTAAATAATTATGAATAATAATTATTGTTATTTTTTTTTAAATCCTCAGATTTTTTCACCTGTATGTATTTTAGATTTATTGACTAGTGTAGATTTGAAATGTCTGTCATGCTGGCATGGCATTAAAAAGTGAATAAATAATAATATGTAAAGTGTTACTAAATGTTTAAGACTTTTAGACTGTCTAATTCACTGTTAGAGACTCAGGAAATGGTTTAATTTTCGGTAGATCTAAAATTAATCTTAAAAACAAAACTGTGCTTATTATTATGTAAAATTAAGCTGATTCCAAAAGTAACTGTTAAAGAACCAATCAGTTTGAGTGTTTATAGAAACATGTATCAAACCGATTATCAGTCTCTCTCGGTATTATGTTATATTGTTACAGTGATGCAAATGTAAATAATCTGTTCTTGTTGTGAAAAGCAGTTGTCTACAACATTAGGGCCATTTATCATAGACTGCTCTCGCCAGCTGCGAATCCTACACCAGCGTGAGCTCTTATCTGCTGCATGAGCAGCTGTCACAGACATTTGGAGCAACTCAGTCCAACACAAGGGACGAGGCTATGTGTTCCTATCAGACTCAGACGTCTGGCAGTGGCATTAAATCCCAAAACTGCACACATCTCTCGATTACACAGACATTTATAATACAATGCCTGTGATCTCAATCTCAGTCAGTAGTCAGTAGTTTTGCTGCTGATGGAGTTGTTTACACCATGAGCAATTCTTGATGGCTTCTATTTCATATTATATTACTCTTCCCATAATATTTTTTGTCATGTCCAAGATCTCCTTGAGTCATGATTTGACTTTATATGGTCTAATTGGTAGAAGCTGTGGGATAGTTAAGATTTGAATCATTCATTTACGTGTAATTCATGAGTTAGAAGTTACTTAAAAATCAGAACTAGTTGTGTTTTCCCCCTTTTTTATTATGGTATTTGTCAAAGAATGATTGACTGCAGCGCCATGACAAGCCAAAAATGATTTATGATGAACTGACAGGCTTGCTTTATTGCAAGTCTCTCTTTTCTTCTAAGTAGATATGTTATCAGGTTTCCTGCAGATGACACTAACTGGTGAAGGAAGCTCTAGATAGCTCACAATTTCACCTGATTAGAAGTACGGGGTGAACAGGCGACAGTAGAAATTATTACCGCTATATCAACACTTTGAAACAGCCTGATATCACCGTGAGACACACCTGCTCAATCTCGGATGGAAAATTGCGAGCTCAGAACAAACATTTTTGTTTCTGAAGTGTATCGATCTGTCTGAGGCTTCAGACAGGGTTCTGAACCTGTCAAAACAGAGTAGACTCCTATATTGTCTGCTTAGAGGCCTCTTCCAGACGTCTTCCGTTTTAAGAACTTCAGTTGGAAGAGTATTTCAAATGGGTTCGCTTTTGTGATAAATAATTACACATTGAGCGATGTTTGCCAAGTGGATTGCAAAAAGGACTGATTTATGTTAGAATGGATTTATGAACAATTCATTCTGCATGTACTTCATAATTAAAGCCCAATGCGTGTTTGGTTTTTGGTGCTGTTATTGATGTTTTCCACTGTCTGGCTTCCTCTAATTTCTATCAAGCTTAGAAACATGTCATTTTGAGCTACTGTCCCAAACTTCCCATCTAGTCTCTGAGGAGCACTCAACAGTATATCGTGTTTCTGTGCTATCAAAACGTCTCACTGAGTAGTTTGTATGTTTTGATAGGCCAGATGACGCATAATTTTGCTAGGCAACAGAGAAATATAGTTTGTCTGGTCAAGTTGACTGCTTAAAGATGTTTCCAGATCTAGTCCTTTACCCCGGGCAGGACGTCAAATGGGTTTTTCCATGGGTTTCAGATTCAGCTGTGGCATATCTGCAGCAGTATTCTCCACTGAAGGCAGCAGCTTCGTCCCGGCCTGCCCTCATGAGGCTCCAGTGTTGTCCTCCTGAAAGTTTCTTTGTGCAGATGTTGGGTGAGAACTTTGCCTGGTACTATAACCACTAGCAGCAGAGACATGTAGGTGGTCAACTCTTGAGTCAACAGGATGTTGGTTAGGTTTGCAACAAAGCGAGTAGTTCAGCTGCATGTAGAACAGCATGGTCAGACACTGAAGCCACATTGACGATACCGAGCTATAACCGAAGAAAAAAAAAGTTGTGCTCTGCATGTGGTGTGTAGTTAAAATGTAATGTTTTATTACACAGACCTCATGCAGCATGCATTGTCTTTTGTTTCTCTTTCTTCCTCTCTTTCTCATCACGTGATTGGTTGTTCTGTACCCATAAAAGTAGGGAGGGGGCATTTCCTGTTCAATTCTGACCATGTTATGTATTTCTTTCAACAGACACAAGCATACCCACACAGAGTAGCTTTAAATTGGTCATTAAATAATGAAATGCTAATGCATTGTGCGTTCCTATACTTTTTTTATGCACATCTTAAATGTAAATTATGTCATTATGGTTTATGAACAGAATTCACCCACTTCAAATAAGTGTAGAATTATTATTTTTTTCATACATTTTGGAAATTTAATTTGCACCTTGTTCTTTTCATCCAGAATTTTTAATTCCATGATTTTTGTTTATGCGAATTTTCCCTAATTTGCATATAAATGTCACATGAAATCAGCTTCTGACACAGTATATAGATACAGACACATTCTTTGTTTATAACTTATTTATCTGGCTCTTTATGAGCCATAAGCAAGCAGTTAATAGAGCAAAGGTTCTCTGTCTGTTGCCCTCCCCTTGCGTCTGGCACCTCAGCCTGTCTGTCTCTATACAGGACATCTTGTCTCCTCAAGTTAACACCCTATTGCTGACTTGACATGTTTTGTCATGGATGAAATGAGGATGTTTTCAGTTTTTTGCTAAATTTCTAAAACCGTGAAATTGCTTCAGGAAGTAAAGATCATCTATGCAGGCTTCTTAATCCTTTACCTTTTAAAGAGTATTTCACACCAAAATTAAAAATTTGTCATAATTTACACACTCGTATTATTCCAGCTCCGTATTTCAAGTAGTGATTTATACTATCAACTACTAAAAACAATAAAAAATTCTGTGTCTTCTAAAGCCCTTCAATTGCTTTATGAGTTGAACTGCTAATCATCCCCTCTGACACAGCTGTCAAATTTTTTATGAAAGAAAGAAAACCAAACTGGTTTGAGAATAACATGAGGATGAGTAAATGATGACTCTGTTCATTTTTACGTGAACTGTCACTTTAAAAGTCAGCCATAAGGTTTTTAGTGTGTAAGGAGTGTTATGTGACCTCTCTTCTTTAAGATCACACACATCCTGCTCCATCCTGGTGAGCTGTTTGTGGTTCCTGTGAACTTTTTACCTCCTAGGATGCTATGGCCTTTTGTTCAAATGGTTTAGCTCTGAGTAAACCCACACATGGCATACCCACTGCGAGAGACAGGCAAGCTGTTTCTCAAATCCTGCACTTGTGTCCCTGACGCCTAGGCATTTGGAAATGCGAGCTCGCAAATGTTTTCCCTAGTTGAGATTTTGACAAGGATCCAGGGATGATTATGAGTTAAAATACTGGAGACTTTGACCTACTTTATGAAGTCAGTCTTTGTTTTGTTGCTCATTTTAGCGTGAGGTTGGTCTAAGGTCAATCCCAAATTAGTTTCGTTGTAGTGACACATTATTTCTGTTTGTAGTTTTAATGTCATATATCATTAAAGTGCCCCCATTGTGCCATTTTAAATGTTGCTAATATTGTTTTATGAGTCTCTTAAAACAGGTTTACATTTATGCAAGGTCAAAAAATACTTTAGTTTTCTCCCAAAATAGATTTAATTTTACCCCATTTCTAAATGACTCGTAAACGTCTCGTGTGAAGCAGTTAGAAGACTCAGTCTGTCTAAACCCCTCCTTTCCGTGAACCCTCACTGCTGTGATTGGTCAGATGGCACAGTTCTTTATGATTGGTCTATCGATACAACGTGTGTTGAGAAAACGAAATAACTGAACTCATTTTTATAACTGAAGGACGGCGCAGGATACAGCATCTTCTTGACATGATGTAATCCACGTAGGAATTGTACTGTTAATGGGCGGGGCAAGTTATTTGTGATGTAGTACGTTGGTGGACATTATGCAAATATGTTACTTAGTGACAGAAAAAGATTCAAATTGCTGACGGCTCGTTTAGGTGAATGTGAGCCGACTCTTTTTTTTTTTTTTTGATAGACAATAACTTCATTTATTTACAGATAGTTTGTTCACATACAGCTACATGACACACTGCATGAAAGATTATATTTGAAAAGGCATAATAGGGGCGCTTTAAAATATACTTTAGCACTTAAAAGAATGTTTTTCTTGACTATATACTGTCAACATATTGGTTGCTAAGGATTCATAAAAATCTATATATTTTTAACGGACAGAGATAAAAGGTTCAAAAATTAGCATATTTGTTTAGCAAAGCCACATATATATCCCACATTAAACCAAAAGTGCAAATATAAATATAACAAATATTTATGTTTCAAATAAATTAAGTTTTTTGAACTTCCTTTTTGTCAATAGAATCCTGTCTGTTTCGGACAAGATATTTAGCAGCACAATTATTTTCATTATTAATATAAGAAATGTGCTGAATCATTTCAATGATTTCTAAAGGATCCATGTGACTTTGTACACAAATAATGGCTGCTGAAAATTCAGCTTGAAATAAAATGAGCTACATACAGTTATTTTAATAATAATAATACGATTCTATTAAAACTGACTCCAAGTGAGAGACTAGTATATAGTATACAGCTAATAGATTCAGTAGATTTTGAGATCTATTTTCTGCTGGCAAGACAGGAAGAGAATGTGGAAATTGGTGTTCAAGGAAACGGGCACTGTGTATTTTAGCTGGACAAACTGCGGTAGGACTTGGAAAACAGAGGAGAAGGGAGAAACCTAAAATAGAAAGCTCACACTTTTGTAGTCTAGAAGCCTGAGTGAATGCTAATCTAATGTCCACTCAGGAAAGCCAGTGACAGATTCCCACAATTCATGCCATCACAGCTCGACTCTTGATGTCAGGTAGTGTATGTTTGAGTTGATAAAAAGTGTTTGAGTGGATTAATCTTGTCAATTGTGTCAGTGACAGGATTTTCTGGTTTTGTTAATAGTTCTGGTATGTTGCTAGAAAAGTGTTTTAGTATTTTATGTTCACGACTGTATTTGCACTGCATAATACGTGTGTGTGTGTGTGTGTGTGTGTGTGTGTGTGTGTGTGTGTGTGTGTGTGTGTGTGTGTGAAAAGAGTTTTTTTTATACAGTGTGCATGCCTGAGAGAATCAAAGATATTTTAAGACCAATATGAAACCACATGTAACAGTTCTTTGGGGCCTTTTATGTTGTTTTCCTGCCTCGCTTGAAAAACCTGCTGTTTTTTATTTTTATTTTTATCATGATTCGTACAAGATTCCCAAGAGTCCTCGTGGTCCTGCAGAGGTCACACATGGGTGAAAGGACAGGTTCTGTCTGTATGTAAACAGTTGTGTGTCAGATTGACAAAGAGATGTTACTTGCGTCTTCAGACCCTCACTTAATCCTTTCTGACTAAGATATGTGGTTTCAGGGGGATGTATGGAGGGCTGTGTGTCTGAAACATTGCGCTGGTCTTTTGGTCATCTTTTGGTCAACCCTGTCATTATGGGCCATGTAGAAAAAAAACGCAGGCTATGTTGGGCCTCTGTCCACTCCCAGGAAGAGAAGTGCAAACACGCACACCTTCCACTAATATCAGCAGTCCACCTCAGGCTGATGGAGAGCTGTGTACCTGTGGAACTGGCAGGACAAGTTGCTTGTCACTGCAAGGTTATTACCCAATTTACAATTCTTAGCTTGTCCTTTCAAAACATTTAGTTTCATTTTGTTTTCCTTCGAAGACGCTTTTGATTTTTAATTTAGTTTGTTTTTTCAGTTGATTGACTGATGTAATTTTTCAAGGAGAATTATCTTGTTTTTTGTTTGAAGTGGCAGTACAGTATATTTTACTCTTAAGCAATTTAGGTGTAAAACAGCAAGTTATTCACTGAAGGACATTGTTTTAATAATTAAAACTGCATGAAAATAAAGATTCTAGGAATTACCGCTTTGACCGTAAATCATGACAAAATTCCCCATGGGTACTATTATTCACATTTTAAGTATAATTAAAACCATATTTGATTTGCACAAGTTCGAACAGTTCTGTGGTTTGGTTGTCATGCTGACCATCATAGCTCAATGTGCTTTTTGAATTTTTTCATATTTACAGCACATTTTAACAACACCTATGATCATTTTGGTCACTAATCATGATCATATATAGAAACTTTACTACTGTTACATTTCTAGCATGCATAGAGTGGTACAAGAAACAAAATGGAGTATACGTAAAATTCACTTAGTGACATCAAAAAGGTTCTCTTCCAAAAAGACAACAAAACATACAAATTATCTCTGCATTGGGTGGCCAGGTTTTCTATATTGCTTTACCTCAAACTGATCGGTCTACACATGCAAACCAAGGCTAAGCTCATCTCATTGATTACAGGTTTTACAGTAAATTCAATAATGTTGCAAAAACAAATGATGTCCTATTCAAGGAATTTCCACCCAACAGCCCAAATTATTAGTCATTATTATGAGATTACTGTTGACAATAATTTGGCTTTATAAGCTTTAATGAAGGCACTTTGAAACCTTTTACTCTTATATTCATGAAGTTAACCATTTTCCTACTTGGTTTTAAAATAAAGAAAATATATTGTAGTTTACTTTCAGATTTTTCAATTAGGCTGTATATTTAACTAACAATACTTTCTCTCAGTTTACTCCGTTACTGGAATTTTGTCACATCACACTTAGTTAGGACCCATTTATGTGTCTGATTAATTTTTTTGTCAGTCTGAGTGGGTAGTTCTTTCCAAAAATAAGCTGCTCAGTAGCCAGTAACCAGAAGCCTCCATGCTACTAATCCTGTGCTAATTACAGAATATGCAGATAAAATACATGCAAATTAAAATTCCAGTCTAATGCTTTTTTACATCAGTTTTTTGTACACTAATTAAAATGCTTAAGTTAATACAGTCATACGAGTCTGTGTACCTTTCATCCTCTGCCCACATCTGCTAAAGTGTGAATGTGGGTTCGAAGTGCACCCACAATGCTTTTTGAGATCTGTGCACACTGCAGAGTAGCATCAGCGATTAGCAAAGAACACATTGTTACCAAAGTAACACAAAATGTTCCAGAGGAGTTGCTATTGGTTACTGACCACAGGAACAATTCTATTCTGGGTGGCTGTTCCAAGAATGTTACCTGCTCTGATCAACTCCCAGCAGGCTGGAACATGTGCGCTCTGTCACCGATTCAATCTGGAGACATAAGCGAGCTCCAGCGTACTGCGTACCCATTACTGGTCCTGACTGGGCATTCCTTTCATTCCGTGGTTTGTCTGAGCACGACCACAGACATTCTTTAATGTGCCTTTCTCTTTTTCGGGGGTGTATTTTAAAATGCACATGCATGCACGCGCAATCAGCTGGAGTCACATGGAGTTGTTATGGGGTTTTTTTTTTCCCAGGTGCTATGATGAAGCTCACTAATTTCGAAAGTCTTTTGTCATAATCCTCAACTGAATCATACATGAATAAATGCGTACCTGAGCCAAAAATGTTTTTATGCTAGTGAAACCCTTCCTATTTTTTTCTTTTGGATGATTTTGGCCTTCAGGCTAATCAAAGGCTTGCTGTAATCGGTGGCTTTGCTGACGTGTCATGTTTTTATGTGTGTCCTTTATATGTGTGTGTGTGTGTGTGTGTGTGTGTGCTAATATACGTTTACATGCACTTTCTAGGAAAACTGACACACAAAAGAGCGTTTTCCAATGGAGTATGTGGTAAGCGTTTCCCTAAACACACCTGCACTTATGTATCCCGAGGCATGGAGGCTGGTCATACATTACCTAAAAACCTGACCTGACGCATTTTGTCTAGTTAGTGTGGAAACCAGTAGGTTAACTTATAAACATACTTTATACTATTACTCAGAGACCCAACCAACTGGAATTACACCCTTTTAAAATTGGTATGAATCCCTTGTTTTTTAAAGATTTAGGTTAACTTCACCTCACCCAACTCTTTCAGTGTTTGTTATGTAGTTTTTTATTGAAACAGGCTTTGATTTTGTCCTCTGCGCTTATTTTTAATTGATGTGAGTCTGGTCCTTGCAGTTACATGGCAACAAAAGTTTTAGTACAGTGAGCCGGGTAAGAAGAGAACATCTAGTGCCGTCTATGAATATCTTTTACTGCATTCCGCACACGCACGCGCACTGTGCTTTATACACAACATTACGTTTCTTCAGGGAGTTGAAAATGTAGGTCATTAGATTTAACATAATGCTCTGTATCTCTCGGTGTTAGCTCACTTCCTGTCCTTCCGTTCTGAGATGCTCAAGAGTGTGTGGGTCTCTAGGTGAAATGTCTTCTTGTTGTCATTGATGAGAATCATCAGCCTCTATGCCTAGGGTTACATGCACTTCCAACATGCACCAGGTGATGGGATGGGTGTCTGGATGTTCATTTTGCCACATTTATATTCCCCTATTCTTTTCTTACTACTACTTTTTTCTGAGGTGTGGATTTACTTTTTCATTTCATCTCAATGTGTTGGAAATCTTGTGTCATGGCACCAGAATTGTAAATTACAGGTGGGAGTCTGGGATTTGTTTACTTTTTTTTTTACCTGCTGTGGGTTCGTCTGGGTTCATCTTTGCTTATATCTTTTTATTTTTGTTCGTACATATTATTGGAAGCTTGTCTTATGAATTCAGAACCTTGATATTGCATATTGTGTTTGCTGTGGGGTCTTGTTATGCTCTTTAATTTAAAATTTGCAGCTCCCGCAGGACTCAACAATAAGAGAAATACAGATTTCTTTGTGTCAGGGTAAAAACTAAAATAATTGTAAAATATATATTATTGTTGGAAAATGGCAGCCATATATATATATATACGCGCGCACACACACACACACACACACACACACACATTTTTTGAGTTTTTTGTGTGTGTGTAATGGAAAACACATTGTAAAATATATATTATTTCTGGAAAATAATTGCATATATACATAACATGAGATAAATGATTAAAAATGATTAACATGTAATCACAAATAAGTATGTAATGCACAAATTCTGGATAGTAAATATTTTCATGTTATATATTACTTTTAAATGACTGTTATATGAAATTATGCAGTATGTTGTGTAAAACTAACACTAAAATAAATAAAACACTAAAATCAGTGAATTTAGGCATCGCAACATTATAATGTACAGTTTGAAAAATTGACATTTGTTTTAAAATATAGTTTTTGTTTTTACGGTTTTATTAAATTACATGTGTTTTAGAGATGAACTTAATAGATGTCAACAAAGGTAATCTAAATTATCTTTTCATTTTTCCAATATTGGCTGCTACCTATAAATAAATGATTACCGATATAGTGCTATATATATATATATATTGTCCACCCCTAACTTTCAATTAGTTAAGGGTGGACAATATATATATAGCACTATATCGGTTATCATGCATAGTCAATTAGTTACCAACAATTCTAAAATTTTGCCAACGCCTTCTTTATTTTGGAGATTTAAATTACATTATCGTAGTAACATATTTACACCAATTAGCAAGAACAATTAGTTATGCACATAACCAGTTAATGTAAGATTAGTTTAAGAAAGCAAGTGACAGTTTTTTTTAGTTGGCCCAGAACGCTCACCGTCTTTATTATTGAGCCCTGCTGTGTTTGTTTGTCTGTTTTTTTCAAATTTAAAAGTGTGTAATTGAGTCAGTTGTCTTTTTGCATTGATCATGTGTTTGTTTAAATGTTTGTCTGCGTTAATTAATTTCTTGTGATTGTCAAGCTGTATTTCTTTCCTCTATGTGTTTTGCATATTCTCTCTCTCTCTCTCTCTCTCTCCCCCCCTCCCCCTCCGCCTGTCTGCTCTGAGTGTGTGCGCTCGCCAGACATGCCCATGCCCTGGAGCCAAGGACCATGATGCAACCGTGTTTAAGCTCCAATATTCTCTCCCTCCAGACGTTTCTGATGGACATTTCAGCACAGAGAAGTGACAGGGAAGAAGCAGCACAAAAAACCGAATCGATGCACCTTTGCAGCATTCCCAGTCCCCTGTGTCCTTAGATAGCAAGAGCACAGACAGAGTGCACTCTGGGATTTGTAGTTCAGTGAACTCGTAACCCTGAATTCAGGTCACTCGACTGAATGACTAACAAATCAACCCTCTAGTTATTCCAACACATCGATTAGGCGCTTTTCACATGGTCAGCCTGGATTTGTAAGCGCATATACCAAGATAACCTTGATAAATCGTTAGATGACCTGCATTTTATTTTTGCTCGGCGTTGGCTCATTGATGTGGTTGAAGATAGACAAAAATGTAATTTCTGTCATTATTTACTCACCCTCATGTCATTCCAACCCATGGAGGTTTTTTAAATATAAGTCAATGGGGTCCAATTTAGTTTTATTTTGGACCTTATTGACTTTCATTCTATTCATTCATTCACTCACTCAAAAAGCTAAGTCATACTGGTTTAAAATGACACAAGGTGAGTAAATAAATGGATTATGGAATATCAAGAGGAAGTAGATAGACATGAATAGCCTCTAACTTGCTTGCTCTTAAGTTACCATGGGAGGAGCGTTGAGGGCAGACTTCATGTTTCTCATCTGCTCTTTCCCTTCATCCATTGATGCGCTTACACTCTCTCTCTCTCTCTCTCTCTCTCAGCCCACATCATAATTGTGTGCATTAGAGTTAGAGGTGCTCGGCTGCTTGTACATGCATGCACACTCTCATAAATGCATAAATGACTGACGCTGCAAGGAGAGAGAGAGAGAAGGGAAGGAGGGGGCATGAGTGCAGGGGGAATCAGCGCTAGCATCAGTGAGAGAGAGAGAGCATGATAGACCAGACAGGGAGGAGAGGAGAATAGAGGACAGTCGGCTACATCGCTCCTCACACACACACGGAGGTGGAGAGAGGAGAGGATGAGAGACTGTGGGGGAAGGAGAGGACAAAAGAAGACTGCTGTGCCGTTCATCACGCCGTTCTAAAGAAGTGAGGCTGGACGAGTCTGACGCTGAACGAGGGAGCCTGCGTGACTTTTTGATTTTGAAGAGAACAGAAGAAAAGGATAAAAGAAAAGAGCGTGTTTTTGTCTTTCAGGGAGGGGACTGAGCCAGAAAGCAAGTGAGGGAGAAGGAGGAGGATTGTCTGGCACTGTTTAAATATTAACGTGATTATGATTTGAACATCAAGGTCGTTAGTTTTTACCGAAAATGAGTCTCTCTCATTCTCTTTTTTTAGACTTAGTGGATGAAATTTCGCTCTTTCTGCAGCAACTACACCGTGAGGACAAAAAAGCTCTTTAAAACTCTTTAAATCTTTTACTTTGACTTTTTTGGATAACAACTTATGAACTCTTGTATTTTTAATGTACATAGTGATGTCTGTTAATTGAACCTTGTTTTTGGTGTTACTTAAAAGTTATGCAGACAGAAATCAGGTTTTTTTTTATGCAAAACTTTTAGATGTCTTTCTTTATAGTGTATAAACAGGTGCTTTCATAGATAGCAGTAGATATTTCAGAGGTATCAGGACTACTTTTTAGCTTTTGCTAGTTCTGCTGTCTTTAGGCGGAAGCGTGCATGAGTGTGTCTTAAGTGTGTGTGTGTGTACTCGAGCAATATTTGATTTTCTCATTTGGACCAGTGCCACGACTGCGCTCTGTGCATGTGTTCAGATGTGTGTCTGGCACTTTTTGTGTTTGGATGTCAACCCTGATCACCGCTGTGGTGTTTGTGGCGGCAGCGGTTGAACTTTCCCTTCGTGTGCCAGCGCTTGCTGCTGAACGTTGATGCACGCTGGCTCTAAGCTCTCGTGATTGGACAGGGAGTGAGCAGGTTTTGTGTTGGCGAAACTTGTCGGCTTTTGTTTGGGTTCTGTCATGACTCTGTCTCGCACGTTTTTTTCCTCAGTCTGTTACCATGGCAACCGTTTCATTGGCATGTTAAGTTCTCACGCTTTGTCCTTCACGACTTGCAACGTCCCGAGTTATGTTTAAACCAGGCTCTACATTCAATCTTGCCAGTATTAGGAAAGAGTCGTGCCTTCAGACCTTACGAGGGTTCAAGGTGCTCACTCTGAATCTTTAGTTCATTCGGTCAATCAGAGTTGCCAACATTGGACTTATTTTTTTCCCACTGACCATCGAAATCATTGATTCATGATATTTTATATTGAAATGGTGTAGTTAAACTCAGGTTTTTCCATCTGTGCTGGAGCTCAACTGCACTAATTCAACATCCGATTTACCTTTACGTCAATGAGACATTTCAGCGCACATTCATCACAAAGACTAGGAGACTAGACAAGAACATTCTCTCTATGTGGTTGGTTTACTTGCCTTTGGTTGCACTTCACGCAAACCAGAACCTCTTGACCTTTAGATACGGTGCAGCCACTGTTGGGTTGGCAACTCATTAACTCATGTTTACTGGTTTGTAGAAAAAACCCTATTATATCAAAACAGGGATTTTGTCGTATTTCTAACAGACAGGTGCTACACCCAAGCTAGATTATCATAGTGTGATAAACTCTTATGTTATTACTTAAAGGATTTTCTACTTCTCTGTACAGATTCTACTAAACACTGTGCTATTTCTGTGCCATGTTGTGTTAACATCAATAAAGACCATGACACAATGAGCGATTTGGTTATACAGCCAAGTCTAGGACACTTCTGTCTAACTGCACTGTAAAAAAAAAAATGAGCAAAGCTGTTCAGGCTATATTGAATACAGTGAGCTCTGCAGCACTAAACCACTGATTCTGTGTCATGTCATGATACCTTTTACGAACTTTGACTGCGCTTTGTCAACCAGGTCTGAGTGTTGACTGCTAGTCACATCTGTTGGAACAACTTGGGATGTCTCGCGTTTGTTCATGCACATCTGAGGCAGGAGACCCTGTCTTTTTTGCAGACCTGAGGCTTCTTTGCGGTGCTAAAGAGTATAAAAACAATCAGAAACACCCGAAAGGACAAAGTAAGCCAGACGAATAGAATCTCAAGGTGTTTTTGTGGTTGCTATTGTAAAATATATGCAGTGAAAACCATTGTACATGGAACAAGACTGGATTTGGTTCAAGTCAGCTGGACTTGGCTATAAACTGGCGTTCACAGACCAGTAGAAACTGTTAATGGTCTATAAATGCTAATCATTTATGAGGTTTAGAGATACCTTGGTCTTTAGCTCAGAACTGTTAGAGGTTACAAGACTGTTGCCTCTCTATCAGAGGTTTTAAAGTGCTTTACACCAGGGATGAGCATTGGTGCGGTTAAATTTAGTGTTTGACTTTGCTAAGTGACGTTTAGAGGGTAGGTTTTCACTCAGGAAACGGATCTATAAAGAACAGCTCAATCCAAGACTGTTTGCCTGATTTTAAGGTGTCATTTAGGCTAATGAGCAACTGATTGATTTTCCAGTTAGCGTCTAATGAGCAGATCTCTGGAGGCGGTATTTCAGATTTGGCCAATCGGGTCTCATTACTGTCACCCTGACAGTGTTGGAACGTGCTTGTTTTAGGAACATCATAGTTCCCTTGCGACTGGATTGTCACACTTCTTTACAGATCACACCAAACAATCAGTGGTTCCCTAAATGGTGCTCAAACCCATGTTATCTTCTATACAGCCATATTTATCTTTGACTTAACTGTTTCAGGGCTTTCTGAGTCTAGTTTGTCCTTTTCTAAATCACATTTCTATAAACTGTTGTTTATCAGGGTTATTTATCTATGTAATCAAAAATTAGCTCCTTTTTTCTGAGTTTGTTTTAGTGAATTATTATGTTAATTTGAGAATCGCAACGAGGCTCAGGTGGGTTTTTTTTTTTTAAGAAAAATAGAAGTAGCAGGACAGCCTGGAGAACGGGAAAGAAGACGTGGGAGGGGGCGCGGGGGAGCGAGAGATTATCTGGAAGAAGAGAGCGAGTGTGTTGGAGAGAGAGAGAGAGCTGGAGAGGCAGAAGCTGGAGGAGGAGAGGAGGAACGCTGTGGGATACACGGTGTGGAGGCTGAGGGAGGGATTCCAGCAGAGGAAGGATAGAGAGGAGGATAGACTCAAAGGGACGAGTGCAGAAGGCGCAAAAGCAGCGCAGCCAGAGGTGATCTGGAAAAGACGCGAGGAAGAGGAGGAGAAAGATAGGGATAGAGCTCATCTTGGCGACAGAGGTCCAAAAATCATCTGGAGAAGGAGGGAAAGGGAGTGACAGGAAAAGATGGGGAGGTGTCAGCGCTAAGCGCTTTCAGATGTGTGACAGGACGTGAGGTGGCAGATTTAGTCTTACGGTACAAACAAACCTGCATGTTCTCCGATTTCATGTATCTAGGTGCTAGATAGTGTACATCAGGTCCCCTTTTTATAAATTGTATGAAACTAAGTGTGTTCATATTAATATATTTATACATGCATGATGCTTAACACCTGTTTAAATAATCTTTATTTTACGTAATGCGTTTTATTGTAGAAAAATTAAATGCACTTTAACTTCAGATTTAACTTAATTGATTTTTACCACAAAAATAGGATAGTTTAGAATAAAGTGATAATTAACAGACCTTCTAGAGGTCAATGTACCCCTTGTTGTAGATCCCTGGTGTAAATTTTTTAACACCTGGACTAAATTAAGTCTTTAAACCAAACGTTGAGAATTATGTTGATCGGCGCCAGTATAATCATCACTGAGCACAGAGGTTTGAATCATCATTAAATGATCCACGTTCACTGGATCGGTACTTTTAGCATTTTCCATCCATCTCTTCCCGCTCTCTTCCTCTCTCGCTCTATCGATCCGTCTGCCTGATGGAAGCCTCCTCTCTCAAAGTCTCAGCTGCAGCTAATAGGCTTTTTATGGGAGTCTGTCAGACAGGAGCTAGTAGAGTGGAGCCCAGCACATTCATAGAGAAATGAACGTGCACGTAAACGCACTCGCATGCATATAAAACACTATAATACTCTTTCACACATCTACTGAGACAGACTGTGTCTGGAGCACTTATATATGACTATACCAATAACTTCATGACAATCTTACTATATTTAGTAATTCACAGTGTCCTGAGAAGCTCTATGCAGACTTAAGATCTGATGCAAAACCTAGATGCTGTGTACTACAACAGCCGAAAACTGTAGTGTTTTTTTGCATCTGTCTCTTCGTCTCTTCACATCCTGTTTTTGATACTCTCCTGGACTTGAACGGTCAGCACACTGTCATCTCTCTGGTGCGATGATGAAGGAATCAGTAGAGACAGAGAAAAATAGGACTATAAAAGACAAGGGAAGACAAGTTATCGATTGTGATAGAGCAACGTGGAGAGACAATTAAAGACGTTTAGTGGACACTGAAACGGCTGAGACACCAATGGAGCTCATCCCCAAAACCAAATACACGCCCTTCAGGAGCGACTCCTTCAGCTCAACAGACGAGACGGCGTCCAATCCCTCTCTCCCTTCTTCTGCTCCTCTCACCCCACTCACCCCTCCTGGTATCCCTCCTTCTCTGTCCTCCTCCTCCCTCACTCCCATCCTCCCCCCTTCGTCTCCAAGGCAGGCTGAAAACAGCCCCACTACCCTCTGCTCCTTCTTCCCCAGGATGGGAGCCCTGCGGCTGGGTGTGTCTTCCACTCTGCTCCCAGGCCTGAAGGCCTCCAGCAGGCCAGCTAACTTGCCAGGTGGTCAGGGAGGTTTGGGAGAGTCTTCGGAAGACACTGGAACCTCCGCCACCAACTCTTCTCCTCCTCTTCCTCTTCCTCCTCTTTCTCTAACAGCCCCATCTCCTCCTCCTCGTCCCCCACAGGATATGAACCGGCTGGGCGGGGCCTCGCGGAGGGCCCGTGTGGAAGGGGGTCAGCTCGGCGGAGATGAGTGGACACGGCATGGCTCTTTCGTCAACAAGCCCACCCGAGGCTGGCTGCACTCGGACAATGTGGTCAGCTCCACTGGGGTCTCCTACACTGTCAGGGTAAGATGCCTGGGTCTATCAATCCAGGGCTACTTTTGCCAAAAGCATTGTAAGCTAAAGTACGTCATAGACCCATTGAAACCAATGGAGCTACGATCAACTTGTGCTTACAATGCAGCCTGGTTATGTTTACTTTTCCTACCTCAGTCCCTTTTCTGGTTGGTTTTTCAATGTTTTTACCATTTTTTTTGCCAATATATGCATATAGAGGTTAAATGATAGGCTTACATCACTTAAACACCATTGCATTGTGGGACTGAATCAGTGCTCTTGATAATTTTCACCATGGTTTTGGAAAACATTGTTGCAGCCCTGTTGTTGATATGAATGTTGGTTAACAGCTTGGACTTCTGTTGCTTTTCAGTTCTCTCAGTGAGTCCATTTTAGTCCAAGTCCATTTTATCTACTTAATGGATTGTTTTCTTTAATGTGTGGCGTTTTCTATGGGCAGGAACTACATTGAGAACTGCTTTATTTGATTAGTGCATCGTAATTAGAGCATCAGTTCTTATAAAACACATGCACTTAACCACATGCACGACAGCCCCCTGGCCGTCTTAATAATTTTGATGCAAGGCAATTGTGCAACACAACCATATTCCGTGTTCTCAGTTGTGGTTAGAGGGCTAGCACAGGAAGTGCTGTGACTGAAGGCTTGTCTTCTTTGTCTTTGCTGCAGTATATGGGCTGCGTGGAGGTGCTGCAGTCAATGAGAGCACTGGACTTCAACACCAGAACTCAGGTTACCAGGTAACACACACACATTCACTCTCGTTTGTACTTCCTCTCATATTCGCTCGAATATCCAGAGTATGTATATCCACAGCGTCCCACAGGAGCGATTTAATCGTACATTCTCTCCACATCCTAATGCACATGTGCACGAACATACACTCTCACACGGGTCCGGTTAAAAGCCCCTCCTCTGATGAAAAATTCATGTTGCTCTCTCATAGAGTGTGACCGAAAGGAACGCAAGAGAGAAATACTAAATTAATGAATGTATGCAACCATCTTCTCATTCTCACAGCTATTCAGTTTCCTTCCTTTCTTTATAATATTTTTTTTTATAATAATATGCATGTAGATGTGCACATGTATTAAGTGTTATAAAAGTTTGGTTCTCTGTAGGACTATAAAACCGCAGAATACTCCCCATATTAATCCACATTATTTGCAAAATGCAACACATACACCGAAATGCGTGCTTTGTGTGTCAGAAAGAGAACAGGGAAGAAGGGAGGCGTTAAAATGGCATCAGCCCTGCTGTGTAACCATAAAGTCTTATAATAGAATCCTCTGGAACCCTCGCGGTTTCCTCCTTTTTCTTCCTTGTTCGTGTGTGTGTTTGTTAATGTATGCTACACACATTTGCTTCTCAATATTGACAGTAGCAGCTGCTCGATAAACTGTTTTCATGCATAATCCTCAATTTCACTGGAGGGTGAAATGCGTTCAAGAAAAAACATTAGGAGAGTGTGCTCGACTTGACTAGTTTTTCTTTGTTAAATACTTGAAATATAATTTTCACTTTTTTAAAAATCAAAAGTATTTATAACTAAGGCGTTATACATTTCACAAGTATTCATAAAAACTATTATAATACATAATATTTACATATTTGTGATAATAACTTTTAAGAATATGGTTATTTATGACACACAATAAACTCTGTATTAAATCTATTTCATTTATAATTTATGTAATTTATAACTATATAATTTTTTGACTTGTATTGATATACTGATTTAAGACCTGCACAGTACCTTACAGCATCTTGTGAGGGGTTGGGTGCTGAGTGTTTCTTGAGTGTTTCCTGTGAGGCTAATGTGAGCTAGCTAATACTTACAACTAAAAAAAATTCAATGTTTATTATATAAACCTAAGAGTATTAATAGACTTAGAGGTAGGGTATGTAGAATGTTCACATAACTGCAAAGTCTCTTATACTCAGTATGACTGTTAAGGATGCATCAAAATAAAGTGTTACCTCATATTTAAGTTATATTTAAGACGCATTGCTAGTGAAGTAGTTGACACGCTCTACTGAAGGCTAGTTGACATGTAGTTGCAGAGTTACTTATCAACAGCTGTGTAAAGGGTACCATCAAAATAATCAAACCTGATATTATTAAAAAATAAATGTTTAAAGCAAATGTGTCATATTACACATTCATCTGATCTGAAATCTGATCTCATGGCTGTTTGAGGGGAAAAAAAATTTGCATCGTTGTTATTATTATTATTATAAGTGGTATTTTTCCGCTTTAACACTAGAAAACCCAGAGAGCAGCCATTTGGCTTTTCTACCTATAAAACAGGCACGGCAGCCGATGGGCTGGAAGGC
The DNA here is from genome assembly GCA_032353835.1 of Enteromius viviparus. Lineage (NCBI taxonomy): Eukaryota > Metazoa > Chordata > Actinopteri > Cypriniformes > Cyprinidae > Enteromius > Enteromius viviparus. The sequence continues at coordinate 15,745,259 of JAUCNO010000236.1, read as the reverse complement.
TTTTAGCTAATATCCTTATTGAAATCATTTTGTAGCATTTTTGTTTGTTTTAGTAAGTATTTATAATTGCAGTCCATTTTTCTCTCTTGTACATTTATTGTTCAATAGTTTTTATGATTATAATAGTATTTTTTAAGAATAGCAGTCCTGGTGTTTTTGGATTGTGTCCACTTGCATGTGTGTGAGATGGCAGGAAGTATAATGACTGGAGCGTGTGTCTAATGTAATAGTCTCTCGGCCATATGAAATTTGCAAACGCGTGAAAAGGAGTGCGGTGAAAACCCTCATCTAACAATCTGATTATGGGTGTACGTTTCTGAGCGTTTTTTTTGTATTTCAGGGAGGCAATATCTGTGGTGTGTGAGGCAGTACCAGGTGCCAAAGGAGCTCAGCGAAGGAGAAAGGTATTCACCGCTTTATCTTATCTTATTTTCTCAGACCCAGACTTTCAGCCGTGCAATGCATTGCACTTTTGTTAGTTACAGGAACAGCTAACAAATGTCACGGTGTTCTAGTAAGGCCTGACCAGTTTCCAGTAAAAATACTGCTGTCTTATATTTAACACACTTTCACACTCGTTTGCTCAAAGTGTTGTGTCTCAGCTGGTCAGACTGTGGTATTTGGTTTATGGCTGGTTTCAGAGGTTGGGGAGTGCAATACCTCTTTCGAATTGCTTTATAGGGTTTATATGTGAGTGAGAAGTCAAAGTATGCCCTGGTTATTGTCAACACAGCCTATTTCACAAAGCACGCATAAATAGTGTGTTAAGCAGAGCTTCAGTGGAACTGCAGCAGCCGGCTTACAGTGGCTGTACACAGAAAATAAAATGATAACATATTGAGTTTTTCCCACTTTTATATTATGTGGCCTTAACTACTATGCACTTACTTTTAAATTAATAATTTGTTACAATGCTCTTATTGTGTACATACATGATTTTACTTTATACTAGGGCTGGGCGATTATATGATCTCGATTTGTGATCGCGATCAAATTAAGTTTGATCACGGTGATCTGCTTTGGGTATACTTTCTCGATCACGTGCATAACATGCTGCAGTAAAGTGCATGACAACAAATCACAACCCGCTTTCCTGGCACCGCGCTGTCTGCTAGAGTTGTGACGTTCGCGAACGAACCGATTCTT
>JAUCNO010000236.1:15641052-15713260 GCA_032353835.1 Enteromius viviparus | reverse complement strand
GGTGCACAGTGCTAAAATACTCCATGTGTTTACCATCTTTACCCAACATATCATCTGTCCTAATGAGACAAAGGGTTAACACACTTTATTAAATAAAAAAAACAAAACTTTTTTGTGCTTTTCAACATATTACAACTTGTAAATGACTTGTAAATTAATTAACTAAACATAATAATCACTTATTAATCATTTTTGAATGTTTTGGAAATGTATATTTCATCATTAACTAATCTCTTATAAATGACTTCTAACCATCCGCTATTCTAAAGTGTTAGCCATTCTACTTCTAGAAAATAGTATCTTTTGTGTTCCACAGATAGGTATATCAGTTTAAATCGTCATATCATTTTAAAACTAAAATTTGTAGTAAAGACAAATTTAGGCAAAATAAATTTTTTAAAGCGGCTTAAGCTGTTTTTTTTAGATCTTTGTCATTTAGATCTAAAGGTTAGAAATGAGTTTTGTTGAGTTTTTTTTATTGCAAATTCATATAGAAAACAATGTTTCTATTTGTTTGTCAGGAGGAGAGAGGATGGGGTAATTCAGGGGCCGTATTTCTCATCTGGAGATAACACACCCCTGCGTCGGGCTCAGTCTCATGGCTCACTGTTGGACAGAGAAAATGGCAGTGAAGACTTCCCCAATCAACTCCGACGTCCGCTTGGAGATGGACGCTCTGGTAGCTACGGAAACCTGGATGGAGGTATTGGTATAGGAGCAGACAGGGAGGTGCCCAGAGAAAGGATGGAGAGAAATCAATGGGGTGGATCCCACCAGACAGGGTTAAATGGTACTTTGGGAAGAGGGAGAGCTGGAGGCAGTCAATACACCTCATCAGAATCAGTTGAAATATCCCCATATAACCAGCACATTCACAGCCAATCAGCTCCCAACTCCATCCGTCAGACGCCTGCCCACAGACTCTCAGACAGGTATGATGGGAGCTATGCAGCACTGGCGGGTAACACCGGGACCAACGCAAAGGGGCGCTATCCCATCCCAAACACAGACAACAGACCCACCTCAACCTCACCGTTACCCGCTCCATCTCTCATCCTAAACACCTACTCTTCACCGCAGTCTTCCTCACCGGCTTCTGCCTACAGCAGCTTGGGCCGCGGCTCAAGTTCTGTCACGGCTGTCTCTTCATCTGCTCCAGTTGATGGACATGTGAGTGATGGGTTAAATAAATTGTTAAAAGTTTCCAGCATTAAAAGTATGCACTACTCTTATGTATGTATTTTACATTCATCTCTCTTTTTTTTTACCTTCATACCTCTGTATTCTTGATGTCTCTTACATGCAGCTTTGTTTTCATAGACATATTGTCTATAGGGGCAATGGTTGTACATAGTTGTGCAGTCACATAAAATGTCCTGAGTTTTGCCTCACTGGCTTTGTTTACTTGATCGAATTTGGTAGGGCCACCCTGTTGTCCTTTTATTAACAGCAAGTAAATGCTTGAATCCAGCCCATGTCTCAATTGGATTCAAAAGTACCTAGCTTTTATGTTCAGTGATTTGACATGTATATTTAAAAATTCTTTAACAAGTTCCTTCATTCTTATGAATGTTTTCAACCTTAGTTTTTTAAACTGGTCAGTGGAGTAAACTGACTAAATATTTACTAAATATTTGTGAAAATAGATTTTCTGTTAGCATGACAGCTTTCTTTTGAGCTGTGTTATCAAGGCAAAAACCATTCCCATTATGCTTGTGGTTTTTTGAAGACTTTCTTAGCATTTGAATGTGGCGACTAGTCGCTACATTCTTACATTTTATTTTGAAAACCTGTAAGGTACCTGTAAATGAAAATGTTTGCAAAGTTAATAACTTTCAGAGTCTTAAACCTGATTGTAATTATTCCAACTGATGGAAATTAGTGTATGCGAACGTCCCTTCTGGGGCTTTGTTTCAAAATCTAGTGAACTGCTTTTCTATCTTCATACAGTATACCTTACTACCTTTCTGGTCCTTTAAATGTGGTAGTTGCATTGTAGTCTTAATGTATCCCTTCAAAATACTGCCAGAGTTTTAGAAGAGTGTAATTTGAGTCGGTTACAGTAAAGCTATTCATCAACCTGAAACTCTATTCTTTCTGGCATTGAATATCATTTAGCTTGATTTAGCTTGGTGGTGTCAGTTGACAGAGCACATACTTGTGTTACGACTCGGATGTGTCAATTATACTTTAACCAACTCTTTCAACTGTTTGAAAAATGTTACTTTATTGTTTTGCACATATTCTGTGTGGGTTGTGTTTGATGCTTAATAAACTGTTATCTTCATTTAGGTAACTCCTGACCTTTTGATGGACCAGGGTCAAAGTTCAGGGTCAGAGTTCTCATCTGAAGATCACATACAGCAGATAATCTACGATGTTCTACGTCAGGGGTAAACCATTGTTCTGATGCTTACCAGTAATATATACAGAGTAACATTTAGTAACATTTTGTTACTCTTCAGGAGTACAGAGGGAGATGCTGTCGTTAAGCACAGAGTTCGAGTCATCTGTAAGAAAATTCAAGGACTGAAGGTACAGTCTGTCACATTTCCAAGCGATGCTATTTCTTCTCTTTCATTTTTAAACATAAAACAAATAGCATCAGCCGATGTGATGTGATATCAACAGCTTACTGTAACATAAAATGAACTTGTGATTCAGTGTGACACAAGCTTTTCAGCTTTTCAGGTGAACTGAAGCACAGCCGGTGACCATACAAACAAAAAAGACACAATGTTCTCAACGATTTATATTATGAAAGGTAGTTCAGGTGTACCAATTTACAGACTGTTATTGTGTAATGTTCTGCATTTCAGTAATAAGAGCCAGTATGTTTTTTTGATAGCTTGTTTGTTTACTTCAAAATGCACTTTTTAGTGTGCTTTAAACAAAACATTCTAAATATATGATAGAATTGCTGATTTCTTTGGTGATTTAAACTGTTATTAAAGCATTATCTGGACAAACAGTTCAGAATATTGCCATCATTCCTCATTTAACGTGCATAAAAGATGTGTTATCTGCTTAGAAAATTGCTGCCTGGGGTGTTACCAAGATAGCCACAGAGTGATCTGACTTTGACTAAACCCAGCTGCATATAAATCTGCCATTTTTAAAAAGCTGTTATAAACAAGTGTCTGCAGTGTGAGATGATTTACCCTAGTGATAAAATCACCTGGTCTGGCTGTGGAAGTAGGCTCAGTTGGCACTGTATTCAGTGCGCAGACAGGCATTGCTAAAATGGGCATTACATTTGATGGCTTTTTGGGTGTTGGCATCTCTTGCTATGCTATAATGAATTGGCAGCGGATCCCACCTCACTTACAACAGCTGAGCCCATTTTAGAGTGCAAGGAGGAAGGAATGTTTACCTCCACCACACAAGAGCTTATTAATTATACAATGTAAAAAAGATCCAGTATAGATTAAGATGAAGTGATAAAATTATATAAAATTATAAATTTTAATAAGTGACAATCGGAACTTCAAAATGTAAACATATACTGAAAAAAATCCTGTCTGCCTGGCTCGAACCCTGCGTGCCCCCCATTAGAAGGGAATGGGAGACGGGGAGGTGGAGGGATTGCAAAAGCGAGATACTGAAGGGAAGGAATCTGGTTTATTTATAGTGGATTTTAGCTTGTCTGGTTGGCTAACAATATAGGCGGTGATCATAAGCTGATTGCTAACAGCTAGGTTGTGTTTCAACCGCGCTTCTCTCGAAATTGGTTTACAACTACATTTAATCATAATGACCATTTCTATTTTATTTCTTAAATAAAACAGCATGACTGATAAAATATCTCTGACATGATGTGAATAAGTTACATTTTAAATTATATTATAAAAAAAAAGGAAAAAAGGTATTGTAATATTTGATGGTATTTCACAAAATGTTGCATTTTTAATTTCTACAGTTTTAACCAAATAAATGCAGCTTTAGTGAGAATTAGAAAAACATAAAAAAATCTTACAAACTGCAAACTTTTGAACAGTAGTGTGTGTCTGTGTGTAGTATGGTTATAATAATTTGCCTTCAGTGCTGAGCTTTTGGGGAAAAATGTATAAATCTACTACCTTGTTTGCTTTGAAGGTAAGGACTATATTGTTTTTTTCTGAGAGCAATTACTTAGTAAAGGGATCTTTAGACAGGATTAAATCCTTAAGCCTATTACTATATGTCTTAGAAGGGCTAGCAAACCACTAATTACTACTTTGTCTTCTAAATACTATCATAGAGATGGATTTGGATTATAGTGTTATGAACTAATTGGAGCATAATCTGATAATGGCTTGTTTACATGAAAAGCTGTTTGACGCACGGATATATACAGTACAGTTCTTCTTATATGTTTTCCGCAAGATATTTATATTTACAGGTAGTACCATTGTAATGAAGTCTTAATTCTTATTGTATTTGTTAAAAATTCTATATTTTATTTTAACTGTTATAAAAAACAAACATTCAGCAATTAAAGCAATATTTCTAAAGTTATAATTTATTACTATCAAAATACTCCCGGGTTAAGCGCCTAGCGTGCCATGCATATTTGCACAAATTACTGCAAGCTGTTGATGCTTGAGGCAACACATGATAAACTGAAACTGAAACACAAATACAGCTATGATCTCAAAAGGGGTGTGTATACTTAAGAGCACAGGTGAATTACTGTTGCCCCTTTGATTTCAGGTAAACAAATCTGATGACTCATTGAAGGAGGAGCTTGAGACATGTCTGGATGAAAATGTACAGCTGCAGGAACAGCTGGGACGGAAGAATACAGAGCTGCACCAAACACACTCTGAGTAAGACAAACACAAATACCTTTATCACTCGTATACCAACATGGGCATCCACATATCTGTGGTGAGAATTATATAAAATCTGCAAATTAATGGATAGTTAAAATAGGTTTTATCGGTTTGTTTATCTCTCCCAGGCTAACTCAGTTACGAATGGACAGAGAGAATGCAGAATCTCATGTTAGAGAGCTGGAGGATCAGCTGGCAGGACTACAGGAGGAGCTGAGGAGAGAGACAGACAACAAAGCTCAGGCTGACACTAGGCACATGGTGATCACTCACACACACACACACTAGACTGAGATTAAAAAGGTCACAAATGCAACAAAAAATAATTTGTCATGTCAAATTAATACTTTAGTTGTAATGTGTACTGCACACATTAGGCTCCAACAAAAACTGCACAGTACTAGTTGTAAAATGGCATTGCTCTGCTTGTATGAAATTATTCAAAAGAATTATGGTTTGTTTGTGTACAGGAGTTAATGGCAGTGAGAGGTGAGTTGGCCGAAGCTGCAGCGCTGTGTCAGAAGCAGGAGGACATTGTGAGGCAGAGAGAGAGGGAGCTGACTGCTCTTAAGGGGGCACTGAAAGATGAGGTCTCCACACATGACAAAGAGATAGAGGCTCTCAGAGAACAATACAGCCAAGACATGGAGCGACTACGAGCAAGCATGGAGCAGGTTTCACAGGTACAAACCCAATGCTGTACAGGAAATTAAATGGGACCCAAGACTGAGCCCTGTTGAACACCTGAAGTGCTTAAACTTGCAGCACTTTGGATAGGAATCATGTTGCTCATATCTTTCTGTGCCTCAGTCTCAGGCAAGTATTGAAGCTGAACGTCATCGTGTGAACTCTACTGTAAGGTCTCTTCAGCAGCAACTAGAAGAGAGCAGAGATGAAGGAAACCACTGGAGAGAGCAGTTTCAGTCCAGCAGAGAAGAGCTACGTAACACCAAACAAGAGTGAGTCACACTTAGACAAGTTAGTTTAGGTATACAGTTTAATTAGTTTTGTCTGTCTTTTTTTGTTAATGTGTATTTGTCTCTCCTTTTTTATTGTATGCATTTTGTCGGGGCAGTGGACAACAGGTTCAACCCAGAGCAGAGTGAGAGACGCTCTCAGATTAGCTGAGAGAAAGTTGTAGATTTGTGATTTGATCCTATTAGTATTTGTTAGTCTGACTTGTATTCCAAGATCCCACAACTATAATATTAAACAAATGATTTGATGATTTAATAATAAATTATTGAATGCTTTTGTGTGTGATTTTTCTTTTTAGTTTGCTAAATCAAAATTTGAAACATAAAACCCTTAGTTAATTTAAAAGAACTAGAATTAACATGACTAAACATTACAGAAAATTGTGATACAGTACCTTCTGTATGACAACTCGAATTACTTTATAACTTATTAAGAAATAAAATCCTGCTGCTTGGTTTTTTTTTTCTTGGTTTTGGCGACAAACATAAGTACACCAAACTAATGGTTCCATCTCTGAATGGTCTGTCTGTAACAGAGCAAGATGACACCCTAAGTCCAACAGAAAATGCACATAAGCAACATTACTTTCACAATAACTTTCACATTATAGATCATGGATCTTACCACTAAATCAAGAGTTTGTCCACCCATATTAACATCATCAATTTATTTTTAAATCACATTACATTGAGTTCTCATTTAGGAAATGTTGGTAGCTCCTATGCACAGCAGACTTGTGTACATAGTTGTTATTACAGTTTAGCTACTTTGTGTTTTGCATATGGTGTTTTTCTGTGTTTTTATTATGTCTGTATATACGTGTATGTTAGGCTACTCCAGGCTCGTATGGAGAAAGAGGAGTCCGAGGAGGAGCTGAAAGATCTACAGGAGAAAATCAATACAATGAAACAGCAGATACCAGATCCCAAACAGACCCAGACAGTCAGCCAGGTATATACACTCACTTTTTGCTTATGAATGTTACATTAATACAAGTTTTCAAGACTCGTATTTTTTATAGGAACTTGAGCGTTGTCGTGGTGACCTACACAAGGCCCAGGCAGATATGGATAAATTCAGAATGGATCTTGATAAGAAGACAATGGAAATTGTGTTATTAAAGAAGAGCAAACAGGAGCTTGAGGCCGAGCAGAAATATGAGATTGACAGACTGAGGGGCCAGACACGCAGAGATAAAGAAGAGCTGACTAAAGCTCACGAGAGGGCTAAACAGGTACTCTGCTTTATTACTCGTACAAAGCAGGTACCATCCGTTTGTGTTTTACTTAAGATTTTTATTTACCTCTGGCAGCTAGCAGAGCCTTCTTTGGTGGAGGCCCTGCGCAAAGAGTTGAGTGACATTCAAGAAGAGATGGGCCGACTGCGCAGTCAGCTGCTCTCAACTGAAGAGGAGCTTCAGGCAGAGAGAGACAAACTCAGCTCTGCTCAAACCCAAGTAAACAATCTGACACATGAGCACAAGGAACTTGAGGAAACCAATGCACGTATAAAGGAGAGAATCATACGCTTGGAGGTTAGGATGCAGATTAACATCATTATGTAATGATGCACCTTATTTTCCCTCTCATTAAACTATAATAAAAGTGTGTGTTAGTGCATTGCTTTGAGAGTGCGGGGTGGTTAAGTGCTTCTGGTCAGCTGCATTTTAAAAGATGTGATGGTCTGGAGTTTTGGGGGTTCAGGTGGGGATTGGCATAACACCAGTGGGGAACAGAAAAGTTTTGGAAAGTTTTTTTATTATCAAGTTATAAAGAAAAAAAGTCGATGCAATTCTGTGAACTTGAAGGATTAGTTTTCTTCAAGAAAAAAAAAAAAATCCTGAGAATTGACTCAACCCCATGTCATCCAAGATGTTCATGTTTTTCTTTGCTCAGTTGAAAAAACAATTAAGGTTTATGATAAAAACATTCCAGGATTGTTCTCCGTATAGTTTTTTTCGCCCTACCTTTATAAACTATCACTACACTAACCATTCGTGACCTTTCCATATTGTGCTTAATTGAACTTCTTGTTGGGCTCCCTTTGAGGTCCACTATATGGAGAAAAAGCCTGATTTTTTTTTTTAACTAACGAAATATAGACATGAACATCTTGGATGAAATTAGGGGGTGAGAAAATTTTTGAAAATAATCAACATATCTTTTAATGGAAAAACATTGTTTTATGCTGTTTACAGTTGTTTTATGATCCTTTGTGTCAATTTGAGTTCACTAGCCAATGTCATACATTCAAAAGCGCACAGTTATAAGGTTGTTCTCTCTTTTCCTCTGATTCATTATGTGTGTGTCTGTAGTCTCAGCTGCAGGAGCGCACTTCTCAGAGTATTGAGGCTGAACAGGAGCAGCAGGAGGAGACCAGGAAACTGAGACAGCAACTGGAGGAGTCCAGGCGCGAGAACTCCAGACTGGGCCTAGAGCGGGACGAGCTGATTCGTAACCTTGAAGAGAAGGAGAAGGACAGAGACGCTGTCCGCAAGGAGAGCGCACAGCTCGAGGACCAGAAGAGACAACAGGAGAGAGCAGTAGACAAACTCAATAAAGAGGTATGTGCAAATTTACACAGATTTGAATCTGCCATGCATGTCTGCGACTCTCCTTATCTCTCTCTTGTTTCTGTATGTCAGATGGAGCGCTTGTCTGCAGCATCCCGTGAGGAGGTCCGGCTCCTGCAGGCCCAGCTGGATGAGCAGAAAGAGAAGTGGAGGAAAGAGCAGCAAGACTCGCAAAAAAATGCCAAAGAGAAGCTCAGTGAGCTGGAGAGAGCTCAGAGCACCATACATTCCCTACAGGACGAGGTGCAACTCTGGCCTCATTAAAATTCAAACATTTGGAATTCATCTGCAGTTTGTGGTCATACAGTTTTGCTTGTTTTTAGTTGGCCCGTCAAAAGAAGGAGCTGTTCTCAAGTTATGAGGACCGAGACAACGCTTTATTAGATAAAGAGATGCTCACCAACCGCCTTAAACATGTGGAGAGTGAAATCGAGACACAGCGCACCACACAAAATGATCGCTCGCGAGAGATCCGCAGCTTGGAGGTGTGTGTTTCACCTTTACATCTGATGTTTTAGTGAAACGGTGTGATGGAGAGAGCGGTGATGTGGTAACAGTCTGTCTTTGCACTATGTCTCCACCTGCAGGACAAAATCAAACACCTGGAGCTTGAGTTAGACGAGGAAAAGAACACTGCAGAGATGCTGACAGAAAGAATCACCAGGAGCCGAGATCAGGTACGCTGCCGTTTAAAAGTCTGGGGTTGATATAATTCAATAATTATCAATAATTCAATAATTATTCTAATATGCTGATTTAGTACCCAAGCAACATTTCTTTTCATTTTTATTTTAATGACTATTTTCAAGTAGTTTAAAAATGTCTTTAAAATAATTTTTGGTCAATTTAATGCTGAATAAAAATAGTCAAGCATAAAATAATATTGAATATACAAACATAAAGTAAAACTGTAGATTAGGGAACACTATTCACTCTTAACTCTTAACCAATAGACTGTGTATTAGTACTTATAAAGCACTTATTAATACCACATATTAGATCCCGTACCCCCCAATACTTAAAGATAACTGCTACAAAAACTACCTTCCTTAAGCAACCAATCAGAAGTTTACAGAGGGAGATCTCTTAGTTAATACTGAAAATGTGTATAAACAGAGAAGGAAAAGATATATAAATGTGTCTAACCCTGACCTAAAATGTTACCAAAAAAACTTACTTGCCTCAAACTTCTGAACAGTAGTGTATACACATTTATACTGCTGCCTTTGTTTACTAAATGCAATTAAATAAAATATTACAAAAAAAAAAATAAGAGTAAAGATACAGAAAGAAATATTGAAAATATATACCATAATATGGCTAGCTGGTATAGTAGCACAGGGCTTAAATTACAGAGTTCTATACATATTATTAATTAACTTTTGGCGAGATGGTGATCGTATAAGTATTTTCAATTAATGTTATTATATTTTTGTATTGTATAGCCGATAATTAATAGTCATTTAAAGTTACTTTCATATGTCTTCTACAAGGCATTCAGGTCTGTGATCTGCTAATTCTTTTAATCAAAATTGTGTTAATTCTTCTCTCTTTAAAGATTGAACAGCTGCGTTCAGAGCTCATGCAAGAACGATCCTCCAAACAAGACCTTGAGCTGGACAAAAATGCTCTGGAGAGACAGGTACGCCACATGACAGTTGAACAGTATGGCATGATCTGTAGTTATATTGTTTGCTGTATTCATCTCTGCCTGAGTTTCTAACAAAAATGATAAAAGAGTTTTTCCCATGCCATTTTTCATTTAAATTGGCCAAAGGGTTTCATCTAAACTGCATCTCTTTCAGATAAAGGATTATAAATCTCGTGTAGCTGAGATGGAGGGCCAGTCACGTTCCACTACTGGTGCGTCTCAGCTGGAGAGCAAGATCCAGGACCTCGAGGAAAGACTGCGTGCAGAGGAGAGGTAAAACAACAAAAGAAAAACAGGTCCTAATGAACTGCGGTTCTAAAACCGCTACAATGAAGTGGCAGAAACAATTACATTAGACACCAAGCACTACAGAATCCTTGAGAAAAGCACTCGTCTTTAATTGAAAGCACTTTATGATGTTAGAAAATACACAGACAGCAGACAATGCAGGCCATAAAGCGGTTCACAAAAACTACTGCTTCCACTTTAAAACGACTACTATTTTTTATAAAACAGCGCTGGGGGAATTGTCTGTAGAGTTATTTGCCTGATTAGATTTTAATTTGCTCTGCCAGTAATTTCACCCGCTTCACCTAAAATATTTAACATTTTATTGTAGCTTTGTATTTGTAAATGCACCAGAATAAGTTCATTAAATGATAAGGAACAATTTGGTACATGTCAAGTTTAGGAAGTCCTGCGGTTCAAACATATAGTTATGTGTTTTTACAGAGACAAGAATTCTGTGCTGTCCTCTCAGAGGCGCTTGGAGAGGAAACTAAAGGAGCTAAACATCACCCTGGATGAGGAGAGACATCAGCACACGGAGCAAAGAGACCAGGTGAAGAATCCACACGCTACATGTGCTCATATAGATGTGTGTGTGAGGGAACGTGTGTCTAATGCATGTGTTCTTCTTCAGCTGACTCTGCGTGTGAAGGCTCTGAAGAGGCAGGTGGATGAAGGAGAGGCTGAGGCCGAGCGGTTGGAGGGATTGAAGAGGAAGGCCATCCGAGACATGGAGGAGATGCAGGAGCAGAAGGAGGCGCTGCAGTCCAAAGTCACGGCACTAGAGAATGAACTCAAGTAAGCGTGTTGGAAATAGTGGAGTATTTGCTTCTCTCATATAGATAAGCTACTGTTACTAGCTACAGACACTACTGTTAAATAATGTTATTTTTTCCCCTCAGGAGGAAGATCCAGCAGGCCCGACAGGCAGCTCTGCAGTCTTCAGTGCTCAGCTCCGATGACGACGATGATGATGGATTGTATGATCATTCCAGCATAACATCGATCCTCACCGAGAGCAACCTACAGACCAGTTCCTGCTGAAAGTCTGGAATTCCACTTCATTGATGCTTCATTCCTGGACACACAGTACCATAATTATAAATCAGACTGTACATTATAAGGTTTAAGCATCAATAAAACGGGACCACAGCTTTTCACACACTTTGAGACACCTGATGTTTTGACTTTCAGGGAGTCAAATAGATTTCAGACGTGGCATTATTTAACTAGACATCAGTTTCACCTTAGAGACTTTTTTTCTGAGAAAAGCCTTAATGATCCTTTTAGTATATTGAAAAAATACCTTTTAGAGATCAGTTCAGAGTTGAAGCCATTTGGAAACTGAATTTCACCTCGGCTCAGATTAGCAAAGACCATTTGAGATTTTTTTAGTTCGAGTAATTAGGGATTAATAGAAGAAATAAGAACTTTTGTATAAAGTGAATTGGAGGGCAACAGGATTTAATTTAGTTTTGAGGGTCCTGTGAGCGATTATGAGCACTGAGGATTTTATTAGGAGTGTGTTAAAGAGAGGCTGATGGGAGAAAGAGGGGTATTAGGGTATTAGTAGAAGAGAAATGAACACAGCAGAGAGAGTATTCTCCTAAAAGAATAGTATATGTAACTATAATGTAGTATAGCAAAGACAAAGAGAAATACAGGTAATAGTTGAAAAACGAATCTAAACCGATGCAACAGAATAGATGAGAAAAAGGAAAATCTAATTTTGTTTCCTTCTCTGTTTAGACTCCAACTCTTCATAACACACTTATTTCTTTAAGTTCCAGGTACAAGTGAATCAGCACTACACAGAGACATAAGTGATGCTAAAATTTATTTTATAACATGATGTCAACATAATCATAATAAAGACATTTCAGCCATACTCACTGCTGTTTCTGTACAAATGCTGAACTTAAAGAATGAGATTGAAGTCCAGTGCTGCTGTACCTGCAGCAAATGTCATTTAGGTTTATAAAACAGCAGAGAGTTTATAAATCAACTGCACTGTGAAATTCAGCCTCGTCTGTTATGCAATTATTGTATATTTTTAGGTGAAAGCACAGCTAGGCCTAGTGTTTCTGTTTCTACCAGAATTGTTCCTCTTTAACGACAGGCTAAAAGAGAAATCAGTGTTTGTTCATTCCTAATGGTAAAATAATGAAAGTGATTCATTTTGTTAGTTTACCAACACGTGATCTGCTATTGCTGTATTTTTTTCTTCACATCAATGTATAATATTGATTTAAATGTTATATAAAGTAGCTGAAATAACTGATATTTTTTACCATATCATCTTGTAATCCTCTAGCGGACTCATTATCATGTTTTGATACCACGCTGCCTGTTCTCGTCTGTATCTACAAGACTTTATCTATGCACACAGCATCTGGTTCATGTGAATGGTACACCATTACAATGCCTTGTAAATCTAATAATAATTTTTTTGGTAATTGTTCTTGTTCCAAAGTAAATGAGAATGATTTATGTACATGTGTTTTGTATTTATTTGTTATAGAATTTGTATTAAGCTCTGATCAAATCAAAGGTTTGTTTTTTCTGTAAGCAAAACCTTTTCAGAAATAAATTCATTACTTTAGTATTTCCTCTCCATTGTTTTTTTTAAGGTGTAATTGTAATTTACTCCTATTCGGTTGATCGTGGTTAGAGCACAGAGTTAGACCATGTTTCCTGCTGTACTTCCATTATAAAATCGGAATAACTGAAAACAACTCTGTGACAGTGAAGCGATGTGACCTCTGCTCAGCTGAGAGCATCTGATGAGGAGGTCTTCATATTTCCTACTTCTTAATCTTCTAAGAGCAGCTTTATTTGAATGCAAAGGTCATTGCTAATAAAATCAAATGCATTTAATCAACATACAAACTAATGCAGTGAGGGTGTGTAAATGTGGCATGCCTTTATTTCATTCAGTAATTTGCACAGTAAACTTCATTTCAATGCAGTATTATAGAAACACTGCAGAATTCAAATGTCGTTCATAGTGCATGGCAGGCCCGACTCCACAGGGGGCCTGGCCCACCCCATCAAAAGCTTGGCAATTGTTATGATATTCAGTTGAGCTTCTTGATATTTAATATTTGAATGAGCCCAGCATCTCTTGATGCATGTTGGTGCATGGTCTTGTTTAATCTCTGTGGTGTAGTGCAGGGTTTGCGCAGGTGTATACGGCCTATACCTGCGTCAGGACTCGACGGCTTCCTTTAAAATATGATTGATGAGTGTGCCCGCTTTGTTCCGAGAGTCACATAGATACTACCTTTTCAACTAAAATTTAGAAAGAAGACGTCAGCCAAAGTGAGCACTCTTTCATCACAGAAAACTGGGGAAAATATTTTTTTAATCATTTCTTGCATTTACATGAGATTCATTTTTTTATGTTTAGGGACTATGGTGATAGAAAATCCGTGACATAATTAGGTTAATTACTATAATACATTCTGCCACAAAGAGTAGTAGCTATATGATCACAAAGATTTCAGAATATCGTTTTATAAAGTAAATAATGTGTGTGAATAAATATAAGTAAGGTGAGACTTAATTTCCACAATTTTATTTTTATTTTAAACTACTGTACCTGAAAATGCATAAACAACCACCATTACTTTGTTAGATTCCTCTGTCGTTGATTGATTTAATGGCTCGCCATGTGTATTAGATTTCTCTAATTGTGGTATGGTCTTCAAGTGGAAGTGACGGATGTTGCTGTGTTCTGTGGATGTCCAGGCATGTTCATCTAGGTGGTCAGTGCAGGGCAGTCTAAGCGTTGGATGTCTTTGTACATCCTCTGGAACGCTGGAAGACCTGCAAGCACACACAAAAGAAAAGGAAACATAACTTTCCAAAGAAAAGATTTTAAACAAATCATGCCTAACTGCCAATAAAACTGTTCCCTATTTATTGCCGGCAGGTATTGCCGTAAGGTAAACACTACAGTGTTTAACAGTGGTAGAATGTTTATGTCTTTATCTTCAGGCGACAAGCTAGAGCCTAAAAACCCTAGTCTTGCCATATCTGGACTCTGAAAAACACCACTGCCATCTATCCCTCATCTCTAGGCAAATTAAAATCTATCCACTCATTGTTTCCCTGCACCTTAACTGCTGCATCAGTTACTAAAAGATCCTCAAGTGGTGTTTGCCACCTGGGTTCTTGCTGCAACATGTGAGTTTTTTGATTCATTACAATTCCATGGTCCCTCTTTGGAGGTGTCAAAACATGATTCCTGGCAGTGTACCGCCAGGCTGAGTCTTTCATCAGTTTGGACAAGGCTGTCAGATGTTGGATTTTCATTGGACATGGGTTGGCCTTGGACATGTTCATTAGGGCATATTATCCTTGAGGCTTCCTTGTGGTTTCCTTCACTGCATTGGTTGTCATCTTGCTGTTCAACTCCAATTTTGATCAGTGCGGAAATTTTTTTTGTGCTCTTGCATTTGTTTACTGTCCTGCTGTCTGTGTAGTTGTCTCAATGCCGCTGTACGTCTCTCCTTTACGCCTTGTTTAGCAGCACTGTCTTCTAGGACATCATCTTTGGCTTCAGTTGTTGAGGTTTCTGTGTATGCTTTTCCCTTCTTTTTCACATACACATAAGCTTTTGGATGAGATGTCACCAGCTGGTGCTGCAGAGAGAGGTTCTTCAGTTTCCCTGCGGCTCCACAGCATTTAGCAGGGACTGTTTTTGTTTGGCTGTCAACTGCTAAAACCTCTTCAATAGGTTGTCCTCATGATTACTTTGATGTTTTAGGCTCATCTTGAAATCACGATCCCAGTGTCCTTCCTCGTTGCAATTCCTGCACCTTCCTTGAGTTTTAATTTTTTCTTTAAAGTCTGAGTTTGACGTCCTGTGTTCTTTCAATCTTTGCTGACCATTCAACATCTGGATGAATGTTGTTGCAATGCTATCCCAGTCATACTTGATTTTAAGAGCTTCAGAAATCTCAAGTTTAAGTCCACTTGTACCTGTCTTACTCTCTGTTCTGAAGCAGCTCCACCTCCTCTGTCCTCTAATATGAAAACAAACCAGCATCCAGAGTCTTGCCCTTGCTCCGATCACGCAGATCTGATCATTACAGGCTTCCATCCAAGGACTTTTTATAGAAAAATATTTGACGCTTTAAAATTACGTCGAGTTACCTCTGAAACATTGTTGCTTTAATGCGTTGAAATTTATAATGTATTCATTTTGTTTTGAAGAGGAAAGTTAATTAACTGTGGTGTAACGGCGGCCGGTGTGGTGCTGAATTTTGACCCCCTGCCAGCTTTTGAGTCCCCTGGTATTTGTAGGTTAAGGGTTAGGTGTGGGGGAGGGAAGTAAGAAAATTCTCTTATCACTTAACCAATATTACACTGGCGCCTTCACTTGTTTCTTTGATTCACAGAGAGTTCAGATAATATAATTGTAGAAAATTTGTGTGGAAGGGAAATAGGCATGCAGTCTAGACAGTCTTTATTGTTTGACGGTCTCTATCCTTTACTTCCATTTTTTTACCACCTTTCTTTTTCACAGATGTCTTGCTTTGTGTACACAGTGATAAAGGTTTTTATAGCAACATAAAGGCTTCTGTCCTTAAATACAAAACAACTGGTCTGTGAAAGATGCTCCTGTTAAACAGCGTCCATGATTTGTCCTTTTTAGAAGTCTGACAAGTATCCATTTCTCCCACTCCTTTGCTAAACACTGCTGAACACAACTGACATACACTAATTTACAAACTAGTGAATATAGCCAAAATTTTCTGGATCTGTGGACTTTCACTAAAATATTGTTCTTATTTTCTAAAATGTGAAGTGGAACTAGTTTTAAAAAGTACAATTACCAGTTACTCATAATAAAACGTTAACTCTGTTACTGTAAGTGATGTGGGGTCACATTTCCTACTTTGACATTTCAAAAACAACTCTGTATGAAAAAGGTTTTGTGGCCTTTACTCGTATTCAGTTGTACAGCTAAACTGTCAACATCATGAGGTGTTTGCATAGCAGCTTCCTTATAAAGGCCTTTATATGAACACGCTACTTCCGGCGGACTTTTACAGTAACTTAAAAAAACTGATGCGGTCGTTGCTCATACAGAGTTCAGCTCTCCTGTAGTAAGCATCTGTATATGATGAAGAGCTTTCTGCTTTCACATCTCCAACTCCTGCATCTTCTAATAGCAGCTGTATTAGAAAGAAAAGGTAATTGTCTTTTATATATAACTGAATGCAATTAACCAACTCACAAAGAAGAGATTTTATCAATGTACTGTGGATGTGTAAATGTATGACATGAATATGATTAGTTTTATTGATAGCATTTTGCAGTTAACAATGTTTCATCATCTGACATGCAATTTGAAAACCGCTTAAATGATTAAAAATAACTAATCATACATTTAATAGGGGTTAGTTGCACCTAACATTAACTTTTAATTTTAATTTTAGATTGCAATAATTTCACATTGAATCTCCAGATTAACATTTTAAATATTTGTTTAGCAAAGAACAACTGAAAATAATCAGTTTATAAATAACCAACACTTAAAAAGTTTAATAGGAATAGGATTAATTGGAGAAAAGGAATGCATTAGTTGTGTTATATAATTTGAATGCATTGAATAGTAACAAAAATTAAATATGTAACTTTTATTTAAAGCAAGGAATGATGTGAGTCCATCACAATGGACAGTTTTAATAAACACTGATGTACAAAAATTAAACTGTATTACTTGACTAATCAATTCTTCTTAATACACTGGCAATGTTAATAGATGCTTTGGTTTAGAGGAAGTCCAGACGACATCTGTAGAAAAAGTCTTTAAAGGCATATATACGGGGGTTTGATAAAATAATGTGAACACCCATATTATGTGTTACGATTATCTTCTTTTTTTAGTCTATATTCTCTGTTGTATACGTATTTAATAAAGCTGTGGGTGAAATGGGTAACTTGTCAGGCTTTCAAAAAATACAAATGATCAAAGCCTGTTTGACCAGGTAAAACTACATGCTGTTTATTACTGCAAGTGATGTGGTGGTTTCCGGATCTATGTTTTCTCAGTACTTTGTCTTATTTTGTTCTTCATTTCCTTTCAGTGGTGACACAGAGACACTGCAGCCAAGTTAATCAGTTGAACATAAACTGTTTCAAGGGTGACACTATGTCTATTTCTTGCCTAACCACATCTCACCTGCTGGAGTCTCTGACAGTCAAACTGCGCAGTATCACCCAAGATAAAGACATCCTGAAGTATCCAGACATCTCTCCAGCATCAGAGCACCAGAGATGGTCTTTGAGGGAAGATGCTGGAAATGTTACACTTGATCTGAAAGACATCCAATTATCTGATGATGGACTTTATGACTGTGAGGTCTACAAGGATGAGGACTGCCTTCGTGCAACTCGATTTATCCTGAAAGTCAAAGGTAAGAATGCAGATTTTTTTGAACAAGCTAATAATCAGCATTGGACAGCCATATATATACATGTATAATATGAGTACTACTGTGTTCCTCTGATTTCAGAGTGTGAGAAGTTGAACTCAGTCCATGCAACATTTAACTCTTCAGTGTTGCTGCAATGCAACGAACATCAACTACAGAACATGACTAATCAAGTTACTTGGAAAGTTGTTGGTCACCAACCAATAGATATAACTAAGTATCGCCATCCAAACAATCCCTCAAGCAGCACAGAGAAACTCCCGAAGCCTTTTTATGAGAGAGCAAGACAACTAAAGAACGGATCTCTGCTTATAAGAGATACAGTTCAGGCTGATGAATTGTGGTATCAGTGCAGAGTGAATGAAAAAACCTGCTATGAAATGAAGCTGCAGATGAAAAGTGGATCTGTGGAAACACCTTCCACAACATTAATAACCACAGGTGAGACCATCATCTCAATATATGCATGTCTGATCAAAATAACTTATTCAAATTAAGTGTGATTTAATGTGTTCTTTTCTTTAGTGTTCACAGATGTTTCAGCCTCTGCTGACAGTTTTGAGCAGACTGAAAACAACAGAGATGAGAGTGAATCCCCAACCTTAACTAATTCATCAGTGGTAGTGATGACCACTGTACTGTCTCTGTGTCTCCTCACATTACTGGCCATCTGTGTCATTCTGTATTTAAAAAAACGAAAACACAAAACCAACAGCCATAGTAAGTCCACTCTTGTCTCTCTAAAACATATAACACTAGTTAACAACGTCAGAGTAATGGCTTAGTAAATACAAGAAAGGAAGTGGTGACTGGTATTGTCATCAGAACATAGTTTGTATGTGTATATTATACTTCCTGTAACAGTTTCTCAAATGGAAACCAGAACCATAAAAAGCATCATTGCTTGTTTTGCAGTTGTTTTCCTTTAAATGATCAATTTAAGAGTATGTTTCTTGTGCAATAGTTAGATGTGTTATTAGTGTGTCAGAAAGTGAAAGGTAAATGGTAATGTAATAAAGATTTATTTCAGGAAGAATTATTTACAAAATAACATTCATGCATGACTGTAAAGTATCTTTTCTTCTCTTATAGCACAGCTAAACGATCGCTTATCTGTATATTACTCCCACATTGCAGATGGTAAGTGCCATTATAATTTAAAATGTTCAAATTCATAAATAAAAATGACAAATGATGTAATTGTTCATTGTTTATTTTTTGTTTTGGACAGAGTTTGATGTTCCATGTTATTCTTTAATTGAACGAAACACAGCAACAATGACCACCTGTAAGTTTATGCAAAATATTATTTGCATGCTACACTAAAAATGCATCCTATTTTAAACTAGTTTAATTTAATTTCCACAGAATTTGCAAATGCAAACATGATTCAAACAGTACATAAACTTCTTTTTTTTAAATAATGACAGGTGATGTCAAAATGAATTTTTTTTTTATCTCCCAACAGTTGGTGGTGAACAACCAGAAGCTTCAGCATTACAAACAGAAAACATGTATGAAACGTATAGCTACACTGTGAAATGAATATTGCAATTTATTTAAGTTTTGTGTTGTCAAAGTCTTTGGGAAATTACTAATTTAATAATTGCATGGCATCTCTCAGAAATGATAATAAAGGTGGACATCTTTAATACACAAACAGTTCTGAGTGACACTCGCTGAAGCTCCTTGTAATGCTATGTTATTATTGTTATTGAATCCTGTAATGTGAAACTAACATGTTGTCATGCAGCTTTAAAATCTTCATGTTTTTCAAACTCTATAAAGACAGCCAACACAACTATAAGTCTTTTTTATCATAGCTGACAGGCTGTGACTGATTTGTTTTGTGAGGCCGATGATCTGATAACTGATCTGATGCAAAACTTAAAATGTTAATGATATAAATAGACATTATGAATCCCAGTGTCATCATAGCAGCGTGTTTATCAAGGCCTCTTTGAAAATATGTAGTTTGAACAGTAAATTCATCAGAAACCTTAATCACAATTAAGAAAACAGAATTCCTTGGGTGGGTTCATTTCTTGTGAACAGCTTCTTGTGGCGTTACAATCAATCAATGTCACATGGCTTTCATTCTGTTTCTTAAGAAATATGGCCAGACTTCATCATTATACTCAAAAAACCTATTTTAGTGTGCTCCTAGAAAAACAGATCATAGCAGTATACCTTACAGTATATCCTCCTGAGACCCAGAAAAAATTATTGTGAATTAAGTATTTTTTCATGTCATTACATTTAGAGCATAAGAAATATATATATATATATATATATTATCTGTAGTGGATGATGCTAATTTTTTCTAAAAAATTAAAATGCCATGAATTAATTCATGAACAAATTGTTTAAAAAAAATTAGGTTTCGGGAACTTTATTTAAGGCTGATTCTCAACTATGTTATAAAATATATAACAAAATTATTTAATACACAGTTTTGTTTTATGTACTGTTTTTTCCATTAAACACAGTGTATCCATACTGTAACCAATTTACATATTAATGTGTTGCTGTTAGGACAGCGTGCTAAAGAAAGATTTGTCATAATGTGAGTAACAATTGGCCAGATGTTTTTAATATCTAATATTTCCATACAAAATATTTATATAATTTATTTTCCTATTTAATTTTTATGTCTCCCAAAATGCACAATAAACATGCTTGTAGCCCTGGTGTCCTCTACAGTGGACAATGAACATTTTCTGAGCTGTTGCTTTATCACAAACAATTTGAACATTATTTAGATTTAAATGATAAAAATATAATCATATTTCCATAAAGATGTTCAACTTAAGTAATTTTTATCCTACGATAAAGAGTGGACATGGTGAAACTTGCATGGCTTGCATTTGGTATCTCTGAAAAGCCCTACATGTGCTCTGTAAAAGACATTCTGGCTGAAAACTGTGACATGATGTGAGGTCTGAGAAATTCACAAAATATGATGTCCACTACAGAGGCAAAAACTCCATAAGGAAACACTCGAATGCTGAACCTTTTGGTGCTTTACAAAGAGGAGTCAAAGTCCACACCCTAGACACACACAGAGCATCGTATCACTGATTCGTGCCAATCTGTGGAAAATTATTGCTTAATATCAACTGTTGTAATATTGCTATTTACATATCGCTGAAACCGTTTTTAAAAGAAGGGGTTGGGTTGTAGACTGTAATGCCTGTGGCAAATTTTAAAGAATGATTTAGTATTACTGAAATGCACAAAATGTTTTTCATCACTTAATCTAAATTTAAATACCATTTAAAGCCATTTGAAGACCTTTCCACATTTAGACACAATATTGACACAACTGGGATTGCTATAAAAATATCTGTTACTTTTACTTTAAGGGCCATGGGCACCTTTTTTCATAAATAAATCTGCCTTACGAGATGTAACAGGGTTGACAGTTTTTTACAGATGAGTTTGACATTATTACAAGTCTTGAGTTTGATCGTTTTGACACTGCAGGGTGCTTATTGCAATCGAATGCCAATAAATACGTACTTTTAACAGCTATTGTTCACTACAAAATCAATGTAACAGTGATGGCATTTAAAAATCATCATCTTAAAAACAAGTGATTATGTATGTCCTTGAAATATTACCCAAAGAATAACAAAGTGACAGAGTTCTATTGATTTCTAGAATAGTTCATGACGTCAAGTAAACTTGATAACAGGGTGTGATGCTTTGTTATACACACATTCATGAGATGGCAACGGTTTTTGACTCTTGATTTGTGACTGATGCAATTTAACAATTAAACAGCCTTGAATAAAACAGATATGTAAAAACAGGGATAAAAATGGAAACATTTAGATGTGTAATGTTTTTGGTTAAAAATAATTAACTTATCCCATATAGTATCTCCTTTGTTGCATATGTGGGTTATGATTATCCTTCAAAACTCCAGCTCTCTTCTAGTTTAATAGGCCACTAGCTGTATCTGGTCTGGACCCCAGTGATGCAAACTTGTTAAATATGTATTTCCAGTGTTGCAATAATTAGAGTGAGACATCAAATTATACTTTGAGATGGGATTCAGCTGAATGTTGACTGTTACTCACAGATTACCTCACTTGAGTCTGATTTCCTTTTTCTTTATATATTCTTAATTTAAAATAATAAGTTCCTTAATTTATTCTTTAGTTGTACACTTATTCATAGTTTATTTAAGTTAATCTTTTTTAGTTTCGATTTATATAGAGACATGTGACATATATTTACTTTTTGTTTTATTCTGATATTTTTTGTTGTATTTTTATAATATTGCGACTGGGTTGCCTATTATTATCGGCCTATCCAACTTTATCCAACACATATCCAGCTATATAATATTAAACCTTGAAAATTATAAACTTAAGTTGTATCTGTATCTGTATGACTTACCTTGGACATGCCTATGTTTCGGGCTATCACTGACTAACTTCAAAGATATGTTCTATCAAAATGTATTTCTTGATTTTTTTGTTACCTCGGGATAGTGGAATGAGATCGTGTCGTTCAGGTGAGACACGCCACATGACGCTGTCCCTGCAGGCTGAGGCGAAACAAACGGAGAAAGATGCCGAAGCAATGAGGTCACACGACAGATTTCATTGTAACGACCGATGAAACCTGCGAGAGGGAGGGGATGAGGAGTGTCTGACAGAACGGTTCAGCTCGCGGCGAGGATATTTATTATTCAGCGTGACTGACGCTATCAGCACACAACACCGACGAGTTCGCGCGCGCAGAGGAATATTCACCTTCTGCTCTTATTTGACTTCATTTACTGAAACACTCCTGTCAGTTGAGTTTTTATTCATTAAGCTAAAATGAATCGAATGGGGAGTATGTGCACATTTGATGAAATCAGATGGGATGACAGAACGGTATGTACAAATTATTTATTAGGCTACTTGTTTACAATCTCTTGAAAAATTACAAATGTGATTATTTTTACTTGAATTTGTCTGCATAGTTTTGCACAGATCTGGTGGTATCTGAATCCCAAAGTTACACATAAAACTCGTGTGAATAGCCTGTATGAATGTGGATGGATTTAGAAAGTAACATTGATTCAAATATTAATAAAATAGTTAGTTTCGAGGGGAAATATTAACACGTGGTGCAAAAGTTTTCTGGGTCGTTTTCTCATCGTACTCATAAAAGAGGACTTTGATCCTCTATAACGCATCTCCCTGGTAAAATATTAATGTGATACGTGTTCCCTCATATTTTTACAAGGTCAAGTGCTTCATTCATTCGTTTTTATATTCAAAATTAATTTTGTAAAGACAAATAATCTCAGTTTAAATGTGACCCTTTATTAATAAACAGTATTTATAATGGCAAGCTGCACTAACCCTCCTTTACCTCCCTGTGCCCTTCTCTGTATGCACAACAGATGCTTAATCTGGTTTAATGTCACTTACTTGATATTTGGTTTCCCTAATAACCTGTAAGAGGCATTTGCGCCAGCACAGGGGATAGTTAAGCCAAATACCAGCTGTGTCCGTGTCTGTTCAACCAGCACTGTATTTAAAATCTGTAATGGCAGGTTAGATGATTATTAACCTGAGCTTTCTATCAAGTTGCTGGGCAGCCGTGTGCTCTTACTGGTTTTATGGCTTTACAGAATATATATTTCATGCTTTCTACGTGCAAAGTGGGCTAGAAGGTATGGGAAGTGAGACAGGTCTCAAGTATTTGCTTGATTGTGGAAGGTTTCCTTCCTTTTTAACGTTGTGATCATTCACACTGATCCAAAAGCCTGGCTCGATAATGCACCATATTGTAGCCTATGTTTTTCAGCAGCTACTGTTTTTGCATGTTTTTCATTTGCAAATATGAAAACAGGACATCATTCAACAGGAAGCTCTTTAATGGACTTGTCATGCATCACAAGGTCAAAGAACATTTGAGATGCATTCTTTAGAGAGTCACACGCTTACAGATTCACATCTCAAAGTACTTTTAATAAATTTATGTAGTTCTTTAGTAGATCAGGGTAAAGAACATTTAGTAACACTTCAGTATAGTTTCAGTGTAATTCTCAGTATTAACTAGTTGCTTATTAGTATGCCTATTATTAACATTGTGGCTGTTAGCACTTATAAAGCACATTCTGCATGACCATACGCTACATTCCTACCCAATAAACGTAACAACTGCCTTACTAAGTAGCAAATGTAAGTTTACTGGGGCAAAAGTTTTAGTTAATGATTTGTTAATAGCAAAAACTGAACCTAAAAATAAAATGGGGTTAGACTTTTTCACTTTTACAATTTGAAATTGATTTGGAGATTATGTAAAAATAAACTAAAATAAATTAAAATAAAAACTCCCCCTATTTAATATGATGTAAAAGCCAACAAAAGCTTTTTTGTAACTATGTTGTTTTTTTACAAGATTAACCCGGATGATCTGTGGTTATGTAAGGCGTTCCTGCTTTTTTACAACAATTTTTTTCAAACCTTTGTTCAACCAGCTGTGTCAGTATATTTACTTTCCCTCTACTCCATCTACTCTATTTATTTTGTTCATTAACCACTCCCTTCATCAATGCCTCTTTCGCTTTTGGCATAGACTTAGGAGTCAAACAACAAATATTTAACTTCAAACTTGTATTTACCTGCTTTTTATGTGGCTTGTGTGAAAGAACAATTCTTGCCTCTCTCATCAAGCTGCACTGATAGTCATTAGCCCTCTGTGTGTCTGTGGGGTAATACAAAGTGCATACAATACAGTAGTTACAAATATGTACACTATGCGAGAGCTTGGCTTGGTTGTGTTGCCTTGAGGTTCCACAGAACACTGCGGTGAAAATTACTAGTGTTTTGTCTTGTTACAACAATGCTGGAAGCACTTTGAAGTACACCAATGAAAATGAAGAACTATGTAAACTTTTAACTGTTTGTTGCTAATTTAATTTAATTTATTTATAATAAAAAAAAAAAAATTCCATTCATTAATTTCCCTTCATAGATAATTAGATGGTTTTTTTTCTGGTTTCAAAATATAAGAAAAAAAAATGCCCAATATAATCAATATATATATTGATATAAATATTTTTAATATTGATAAAGCAACATTTCAGAACCTAATAACTTAATATTTTATATAAAACATATTATTTATACAATTTATTATTCTGTTTATTCTATATCATGATTAATGGTTCTATCATTAATCTTTCAGTCCACTCAGATTCAGTATTTGTATAAAGTCACCATTGTCTATATACAGTCTCAGGTTTCCAGCAGCTATTCAGATTTCTCACGTGACCTTTACATCTTACAGAGCAAAAGACGCTCATGTGATTAGCTGAGTCTTTTGTCTGTCTCTTTGAGAGGGCCAGAGGCCTGTATCCAATGACACATTCCACTCATGGCCCTCAAACGCCCCCCCATGTTCCCTCTCTTTTTCACCCATCCTTCTCTATGTCCTGTCTCTCTCTTAAAGCTCTTCTTGTTCTATCTCCCTGCTTTGTACCTCACCCCTGCGTTCAGGTTTCACTCTGACCTGGTTTGATTTCCCAGTGAACAAACACCTTGCACTCCATCTCTTATTAATCTTCTGTTTGTCTTCTTAATACCCCGGTGCCAACGCCTCTGTTATTTTCTATTTCCTTGGTACACAAAACATGCAAATCTCACTGAGCTCTTATATAATCTCTAAATAATTATCATTCCTGTCAGTCAGAGACTTTACATGCAAATTTGTGTGCATGTTTATATGTGTCCATTTGAAAGGCTGATGTCGTGCTATGTTTTGATGATGTTTTGGTATGTGACGCTCTGTTGTAATGAATAGCCTGTTCTGATGCCTCCAGCATAATCACTACAAACTTTTTTCCAAAATAGATTTTTTAATCCTCTCCCATTACAGGCATGAAAATTGTTTTGTGCTGGGTGCGTGTCAGGTGTGTATTGTGTGTCTTTGTTGTTCTCTTGGGTAGAGGTGTGGTGAACTTGAACTGATCTCGACTCTCTAAACGCTGCTTTGCCTTTCTATGGAAACACCCGATTCGCACACAGTCTCAGGACTTCCCTGCGGTAGTGCCTGTAGATTTACTCAGGTAAATATATTAAGGCATAATTCATTTACTTTTAATTTTAAACCAACTTTTATTGTTTGGTTGTCGTTTTGTTGATAGTGACTGCGTTGCTTTACGTCGAGTCTGTCCGTCTTCCTGCTGCGGTGTCGTTGTTTTGTCTCGTTTATGGGATTACGATAAATGTCTTGTTTTGGCCAGGTGGGTTGAGGTGCGGCTGCGTTTTGTTTAGTGATTTAGTAAGTGGTATAATAGTAATAGGTCTTTTTTTTTTACTTGGACAGCTTGTGTTTACAAACTGCATCACTAGACTAATGATGCAATCCGTCTTTGTGACATGTAATGCAGTGGTGTGTAACTTCAAGCTGTATATGGAATGTTTTTGACGAAACATGTCGATTGCAGAGTGTTCTGTGGTGAACTGTATAGCATCATCTTGTTTGTCATGATCATGACTTAACATTTGCCTGATCTCGAATTCATAACAGATGCTGTCTAATGATCTCGATTCCAGAAAACAAAAACTTGTCAGCTGCAAAAAATGTGATCGACATCTGTTAAATCATTCTTTAAACATGCAGATGGCTTATAAAGTTGTAGCCTCCTCCTTCAGTGCCAGACACTGATTTATCTCTGACAGAGCTATACTAGACTCAGCCCCTGATCAAAGTAAATCTCACAACTCTCACAACTTTTTTCATTGAATTGCAAGAAAATGTCAGAAACGTGAGATTAAAAAAACATATATTTTTTATTTGATCATTCTGTGTCAGAAACAGGCTTCGGATATTTCAAAGGTCATGTGTATGCATTATGCATATGCTTTTTAATAGATTTAAACAGAACGATAATACATAAGTTGCAAATCTGAGAGGCAAACTCAAAACGGTGTGATACAAATTCAGAATTGTGAGATAAAAACTTCAACTCAGAGAAATGAATACCTTTTAAATTAGTTTATTCTGCTTCCATATATATTTGTTAACTCCAGACCAATAAAACAACTTTTAAATTAAAAATTTGAGAATATTTTTTTTATATTATTACATATTATATCGCTAAAATGCTAAACTCTTTCATATATCCCTTATATACTGGTATAGGGAATCATTTTGTTGCACACCACAGATGATTCATTGTTTTTCATAGGAATAGAAGTAATGTTATATAATGTTATTTGCTATAGTAATTTGCCTTCTGTCACATTATTACCTATTACTATATGATCTCACGTCAATTCTATAGTAGAAGGTAATAATACTAATTTGCATATATATTGCAGAATCACTGCAGCTTCTCTGTTTGAACACGATGTCAGTTTTACTGTAACAGTCATCTGCCATTACACCCCATTATCACAGCACCAACACTTCCTCGTTATATATTCCACGTCATTTGCACTAAACTGGTCTCTTGGCTTCTATCCCCACATTATTTGCACTCTAATATTGCTAAAATAGTACCTGCGCTAATGACAGTAAATATGAATCACCTTTAATCTAATACACTGTGACTGAAATATGTCTCATGTAAACGTGTAATGTCCTCTGTCACCTTTGCTCTGACTTTTAGACACTTGATCTTCACCACAGTGGTGACCAGGAACATTTTCACAGTCAGACTGGGCCTGGCTCACGCATATTTAATAAACATGTCACATTTTGTGCACGCTGTCTGCCACACGCTCACTTTCAAGACCTCCTGCCCCACCGTGACTCACACAGACTACTTTTAGAGTCAGTATAATGTTCTGGATGGACACACACACACACACACACACAGCCATCTGTGGTTGGTTTAATTGGTTTATTGTTTTACATATTTCATCAGATTATGTTCTTGAATACCATATACAGTTATTCAGTTCAGTTTCTCTTAATTTGGTCATGTGGATGTTATCTTATGCTGTGTAAGAGTGTATCCTCTCATCTGTGGTTGCCAAAGCTTTATAGTCTCTGCTTTGTCTCTTCCTGTGTCCAACAGACATAGTTTATGTTGTTAATGGGTGTCCCGGTTGTCATGGTGATATTCCGTTCTGCGCTGGAACGCATTGTTCCGTTTAGATTTGTGGCGTCCCGCCTCCATTTTTGTGACGTTTTAAATTTACATTCAAATACAAAGTTTTGGCGAAGCCTGCAAGGCTCAAGAATTTTCCAGAAGCTGAGGAACAAATCAAATCAGAGTTTGTATATCCTAGAGACTGGACTGTAAATGCCTTTCGCTTTCTCATTGAGTAACCACAGACCTTCCTGCCAAACTTTAATGGGCCACTGGCCTCCAGTCAGTCTCTCTCTCTCTCAGAGGGCATTACTCAGTTTCTCCTCCCCACATGTTCCCCTCAACCATACAGCTCCCACCCTTTTGCTTTCTATAACGGTCTCTTTGTTGCATCCCTCACTCACATTTGTGCTTCTCTCCATGTCATTGTTCAGAACGGGCACAGAACGCTCAGACTGACTCTCCAGGAGCAGAACCAGCAGCAGCAGCCCACCACAGATAAGGTACATGTCTGTTTCTTTCTGTTTTACACATAGATAGAGATGGTCTAGTCTTGACATGTTCAGATATCACATTCAGCTTCTGTATCTATGAACGATTTATATTTAGTATGTCAGATCATGGGAAGGTTTTAGAAGAATGGGAAAGTGCTTGTTTGAAACCTTTATGCTTTACCTGAAATTATACTAGAATGTTCTAGTATAATACCAGGGAAGTGTTAGTATGATTGAGCATAACCTAAATATATGTTTAGTGTGTATTTATATATTTAGATCTAGATTTATTTATAGAAATGACCATATGCATAAACTGCTTAGTCATCCATTTTTTTAAAGACTGGTTATAACGTTTTAATTTTAAAGACATAAAAGATAAATTGTTTTAATCTGAGTATGAAATGTAAGCCTGATTACCTATTTTCTAACTTCTAGTTAGTCAGACTGGTCAAATGGCCACTGATAAAGTATTGTATTAAGGGTTTGTAGTTGTGTAGTTTATTCTTATCTGCTGTTGAGCTGATTATTTCTGGTCATGTTGTGATAGTGCTTCTTTAGAATAGTTCAGATAACTTCAGTGGAATAACCCCCTCCACCACTCCCCCCACCTCACACACACACTTCCACACACTCTCTTTGGTCCATTTCCCTCTGTTTGTCTGTCTGCCAAAGCTCTATAAACACAAGGAACATGTGGCTGTGTTCCAGGGGACGTTCTTGTAGGACTAGAGGCTCATTGTTTCAGATTCCAGAAATTGCATAACTTTCCATGTCCCTTTTCCCACATCTGCGCCCATTCCTGCTCTTTAGGGGTTTCCTGCTACTCTTTGTGTGTTAGTTATTTGTACTTTGTATTTAGTAAGGGGCTTTTGTTTTCTGCAAAGAGCTGCAGATGCGAAGGTTGATTCTGGGAAAGTTAGATTGGTGTGTTCTTATTTGGAAATATAGATGAATCATATAAACATTTTTTTCTTCATAATATAAAGAAGTAATATTCCTTACTTAATAGGTAGAGGTCCTCCTGATCAAGCCTTTAGATGTTGCATGACATGAAGGTGTAGTTACACATGCATACAGTAGGCATTTAATATGTATTTACTATTTTCATGTCATTCCAGCCAATTGGCAGAGCTTTTGCTTTGGTACAACCAACTTTTGAGAGACAGCCATTAAAGTCTGATCTGATTAAACAGTCTGAGGACCAGGGTGAGGTCATCAAGGTGAGTCTGACTTTAACTTGTAAAATTATTGTATATGTTTCATTTAGGCACTTGCTGAAATAAGCGACATCAGTGCCCAAGTTCACAGTATATGTTTTTAAAATCTCTGTAATTACCTGTCAGGTTTATCTGGACGACCGCAAAGACGCACAAGCCAGACACCAACAGAGTCTAAAGATGCTCTCAGAGGAAGTTTCACAAATACAGGAGGTCAGAGCAAAAATATTCAGTATCATTTCCCACATGTTCAGATTTTTTTAGAACTTGTGTATTAATAGTGTGTGCAATACTGTGTGCAGGTGAGATACTGTCTAAAGAACCTCAGAGAGCAGATGGCAGCTAAAAGTCACAGGACAGAACATAAGGTGAGACGAAGACAATGCATCAGTTTGCATATGTTCTGCTTTAAAGCTATATTAAAAACAAAATATTAATTAACTCTTCTTTTCTCACCCTCAGCTGGTGTTATCTGGTCCCAGAAAAGTTAATGGCACTCATTCAGCACTAACAAAGGGCCTAAATGGTTTAGAGAGACAGGTGAGAAATTTACAGTATGTGCACTTTGCACACACTCACTTGAAAGATATCAGTCGATACTGAATATTTAATAGTTCTTGCTTATTTCCCCTATTTTTACCTATAGATTTCCTTTGTCAACCTCAAATTCTAATCATTTTTAACACTGTTAAATGTAATCTTTAGCAAATATTTAAATAAATGAAATTATTCATAATGTAATTTTGACTAAATTATAATATTTTAATATATATATCTCCTCTCTCTCTCTCCTTCTCTCTCTTTAGTATCTACATAACTTATTGATATCATCCAAAATGTTAATACCAGTGCATCCCGCATTTTAATATTAGCACAGATATTTTCTGCACAGATATCAAACCTTTTGCAATTATTAGATTTAAAATAAGACTTATGGGCCATTCAAATAGTGAAGAGCACTTCAGTCTGTTAGAAATGACCAGTATGCGTCAGTTATATAATATACAGTGTTAAGAAATCTGTATCCCTTGGGTGTTAATTAGGTAATTGCTTATTCACACCTACAGTACAAATCTCAACAATCTGTTAGCACAAACACATAAACAAACCCGCAGTGGTGAACACCCATTAATATTTATGTCATCCAGGAGACAGGAATTAATCACCCAGGAAACCACACAAAACCCACAGCTCAGGAAACACGTTAAGCCGCCATAATTATCCATGGCTCTTGATAATCGACGGTATTTGTTCAACAGGTTTTAACGTTTCTCACATTCTTCAAATTCTTAGCTTTTGTTGCTCTGTGAAAGTAAATGTTGGCGGCAGCGCATTCTTTTTTCGCATTGAATAGTGTGGATTAACCTCCCAACGGGATGTGTGCTTCTGGTTAGAGCAGGAGAACGGGTGGAAAAGCTGAGCTATGACAGCATACGTCAGGGTGTTACTGTTACAACGCACACCCTGTTGACGCACGCACAGGGAAGGCCCCTCCCTCTTTCTGTCTCAATTACATTGTTCTCTCACTCTCACACACGTCTATAAATAAATGCTGGGAGAGATGTGGGCGTGTTTCTATCGACATCATCTGTAATTATGATCATTTTGTAATTTGTAAGTAGTGCCTTGGTTCAGAACTGAGTACAGTTTGCTCTTATTTTTTACTGCCTAAACCACTGTGTTGCATAACTGATTCAAAACACATGTGAGAACTACATAAACACACATACAAATTTGCCTGTAACCAAACATATTCCAGATTCTTTGCATTAAAGTTTTGTCACTGCATTCTCTTTCAGGAAAGTATGGATGA
Source organism: Enteromius viviparus (assembly GCA_032353835.1). Lineage (NCBI taxonomy): Eukaryota > Metazoa > Chordata > Actinopteri > Cypriniformes > Cyprinidae > Enteromius > Enteromius viviparus. The sequence goes on along the minus strand of JAUCNO010000236.1, from coordinate 15,681,928 downwards.
GCAGGAAAAAGAGAAGATGAGGGAGGCCAGCAAGCGACTGTATGCCCAGCTCCAAGAGGCCGAGAGGAAACATCAGGAGGAGAGAGAAAAACTGCTGGTTAGTCACTTAACATGCACTTTCTGTCATCCGTTTCTGTCTTAACATGTAAGGATCCTAATGAGAGCACTCAAAGGAACCTTTGTGAGAGGTGAGTTGTGCTAAAGTGGTGCCAGACATTCCTGCCGGCCAACTGGGTCAGATCCAGATTGGGAAAGAACAGTGTGTGCAGGTGTGAGAGCGCGCATTCTTTCAGGATGGCGTGCCGTTTCGTAATCAGCTGCTGCTTGTGTCTCATACGTCAAGGATTGCAGTGTTAAGCAAACAGCTGATGTCAAAATTATATGACGAAAAATGAAACAGCTGGAAATGTTTAATCATTTTCAACTTCCTGAAACTCTCTTTGTTGTACAAATGTGTTGCAACAAGTTGTTTGAAATTATATACTTTATATTGATAAACAGGTTAGATACTTGATGATACAGGCATCTTATATCATCCTTAAGTTTCCAAAATGTTGCTTATAATGACTAAACAATCAAATTATCAGATACATGAATGAATCATTTTAAATAAATAAGTAAATGAATAATTTTATTAAATAATGAAACAAACAAACTGAATGAAACTATGCACTGAAAAGCAGTTTTGCCGCTCAGTCTGCTTCAGCACAGTCCCGAGATGGGCCTGGCGATTCCCCTGAGAAAGGGTCTTGTTAAGGGCAAGGGCACAATTGGCACCCGCGCCCCGATCTGTGGAACCTGCATGGACGGAATGCTCCAGACTTCACTGGCCTTCCCCAGGCCGTGGTGAATAACATCACTCAGGCTAGTGCTCTCTTTATGAGGCAGGTCTATGCTCTGAAGAAGGATGTTTTTAGGAACTTCGAACTGCTATTTTTTTGTTTCGGAGTCCAACAAAAGGGATATGCTGTTTTCAAACAGAGGTTGGCTCATTGGGTGGTCAGTGTCATCACCCTAGGGCTGAGAGCCCACTCCACTCGATCGGTTATATTTGGCTCCTCAGCAAGAACCTGAATGGTGAGGCACACTACCATCTTATATAACTGTGTGCACTTTGAGTGGCTGGCATGCTCTCACCGGCCAATCCCAATTGGCTTGTTCTCAAAGATCAGATCGGATTGGTCTCCCAGGTGAGACCCCATGACGTCAGTCATTGACGTTATGTGTCCGTTCCCTCCTTCAGGGAACAAGGGCTACATACATAACCAAGACGTTCCAAATATTTAATATTTCAAAATGTTAGATTTTGTTTAACATACAATACATAAAATAAGACATTAGTGACTGTAAATAAGTAAGGAGGACATATATTTAATAATAAATTTACAATGATAGCAATAAAGTATTGTAAACTCTGACTTATGTACACTGTATAACTTTCTTAATGTCAATGTAAGGTGTTTTATTGAAGCCAATCTCACAAATGTGAGAGTTTATCTGGGCTACTGTAAAAAATACAAATTTGAGAAAACTTAAAAGCAACCAACTTCAGGAGGTTTTTCAACTTCTTGTTTTCAGTTTTTACACTAAAAAGTTGGGAAAAAAAATATCCCACCAAAACAAGTTGAGAAAAGTCAAACCTGCTGAATTTTTCCCAACTTTTAAATTTAGAGTGAATGGTCAAATATTAATTTGAGTGCTCTTCGTATAAAAATTTTAGATCACAGAAAGTCTTTTGTCTCTTGTGATTGAATTATTTTTGCTGTTCATGTTGTAGGTAGAGACTGAGCAGTACAAGAAGCAGTTATCTGAGCAGAGCGAGTATCTGAAGAGGGTTCAGTGGAGCAACGAGCAGCAGGATCAGCAGATCGAGGACCTGCGACGTCTCATGGGCGGCATGGAGCAGGAGAGCTCCACCCTCAGAGACCAGCTCATGACCAAAGAATCCGAACTCCTACAGCTGCGTGAACTGAGGGAGGAGGGCCATGCAGGGAGGGAGAGGTAAAGGACATCATACATGTGTAATTTTGCCTTTTGTACCTTTAAGCATCATTTTGATGTAGCTATAAATAGTTGCTTAATCATTTAACAGGTTAGAAGAGCTGGAAAAGGACAATGCCATCCTGAAAGAGAAGATTCATCACTTGGACGACATGCTCAAGAGTCAACAGAGAAAGCTACGGCAAATGATTGAACAGGTACATGTGTATGCACGTAAACTCAGGATATAGTACCAAATTGGTCTTGTTTGGTTCACTTGCTAACTCTGGCTTTCCATCCGGGTATCGTCTAGCTTCAGAACTCACGCATGGTGATTCAGGAGAGAGACCGAGCGATAAGAGAGCTGGAGGAAAAGGTGGCCATGCTGGAAGCAGAGGTCAGTCCACGGGATTTAAACAAACATTTAATTTATCATGAATTTTTAAAGCATAAAGACTAACATTTAATTTTATTGTACTTTAATAATGTTTTATTCAGTAATAGTTTACGGTGTATGTATTAGAATATTAAACAAAAAAGAGTACAATTTGAATTCATTCATAAAAACACAAGCATAAAGCATATAGTAGGCTTACAAAAGCGACACCCTTTAATCTCATGAATGTTTCCTGACGTCTGACCTGAGTGCGCTTTGCTTACAGAACAAACAGATGCGTGATCAGATGGATTACTACCTGGGGAGTCAAAGGTCAAACTCATACCTGCCATCAGACGGCAATGCGCAGATTGTCTACAGGTAGGACATGCAAATGATCCCGACAGCAACATGCAAATTCTTTATGCAAATAGCTATATACGCTTGATAACAGACATAGAAGCCCACGCATTCAAATCCATGTGTCTTCTCCACAGCAAACCACTGAGACCATCCACCCAGACCAACAAGAGCCTGCCCTTCATCAAGGTCATTGAAATTAAATCATGAACATTACCACAGCAACATCTCAGCTGTTATGACAACCGCACCATCCATAGTGAAGAAGAACCCTAGCAGCAAAACCATCACAGACCTTCACCAAATGACATGCCATTGCTTTAAGGCCTTTTCTGCAAGAATACAGAGTTACTTTTATTGCCATGTTACATACTCCAGCTATGAGTTATCCATTTAGATTTGACAGAACAGGGACTGTTAAAGAGAATATATACATGAATATGAAAACAAATGAAGAACACATTTTTATTGTGAGAACTGTGAAGGGCTTGTAGATGGATTCTGGTATTTATTTGAGGCTGGCCCTCTGAAGACGAAGTCTTTCACTCAACATTAATAGAGAGACAGATTGTATTGCTAAACACCCTCACTGAGCTCTCCTTATCTCTCGTAATCTCCTTCGGTATTAGCTCGGCTAAACTTCAGAGTTTCTGAGTTCACAGAAATCACAGGTGAAACTCGGGTGTATTTAGAGACAATGGATGGGAAGAATATTTTTATTGTGTTTTATTTTTAAAAGAAGGACAAAGCTATGTGAATTAAAGAAGGATGAAGGATTTTTGTATCTTAATTGTTTCGATTTGTAAAGGCAGGAAATGTGTTCTGTGCTGGTTTTTCAATCCTTTAGCCCTAATTTTGCCGATAACTAATGGTCCTGAAAGAACTGAAGGGTAGACAGTGAGTCAAGTTCATCCTGAAACAAAAACTGCAACAAGTATTTATTTTTGCTCTACATGCTTTTCTCAAGCAAAGGGACACAGCAGGTAGAATCCAATGAGTCACCCTCTATAAAAAACAAAGACGCCTTGTGAGTGTTTCATAAGTTTGAAAGAATGTAACACTTGTCCTCCAGTGAGCCAGACCAGTAGGGCACAGTGTGACCTCTGTTATCCAGTCCAGACTTCGCTGCAGTACAACCAACAGTTACTCGGTTAGATATTTCCATCATTCAGTAAACCGGTTTTACAACACTTAGTTAGAGAAGGGATGTGATTGGCCGGAGCACCTGCCCTCCTCATGCCAACTGTTAATAATACCACAACAGAGATTATTTATGCTTCATTAATTTATTTGTGGGTAGGGCTGTGTAGAAAAATGCATTTCATAACCATGTTTGTCCACCTTCACATTTTGTAGATAGTGTGTATATTTTGTCTTTGTGTGAACTTTTAACTGTATGTGAATTTCTTAGGCTTCATATTAACATCTTGTTATTTTTTAAATTAATATTTTAATATTTTTTGTAGTAAAAACGAGTGGTTTGCAACGCTTGAATTATTGACAGTCTGTATATCGGAATAAATTAGTTTCATGAATGTTGTTGTCTTGCCTTTTCTGTGAAGAAATTTGGTTTATGGTTATATGGTTAGTTTTATGGCATCTTCAAAACAATGAAATATATATCCTATCAAAATTTTATGACATGAAGTAGTACGATGGAATATGACCTCCACTGTAAACACACCAGGATGATATTGTATTCCTCTCACATTTCTTGAGACTTATTTTATCTTCAAGTTTTTGAAGGTCACAATTGTCTTTTAGGAGATTGCATATACATACCTTACTGTGGATGCATTAAATGCATCAAAAAGTTTTAGTAAATTACTAAAAAAAGCATTGTGTTCAGTTTCACATAAATGCTGTTCTTTGAACTTTGTATTTATTAAATAATTCTGGGGGAAATTTCATTCTGTATATTAAGCAGTTAATAAGATAATAAAAACAATTCTTCAGCACCAAATCAGCATTTTAGAAACATATCTGAAGAATCATTTGACAATAAAGACTGGAGTAATGATGCTGAGAATTACAGAAATAAATAACAATTTACAATATTTTACATTAGTGAATTATTTTAACAATAGTTCAATGTTACTGTTTTATATGATCAGTGTAATTTTATTTTAAAAATAAATAAATAAAAAACCTAAATGCAGCTTTGGTAAGCATAAGAAAAAAATATATTTAAAAATAAAAGCAAGTTTTGAACATTTGTGTATTGATGCATTAACTATTAAGAAATATTAAAGTTCTGAATCAGCTCTCTGTGATACAGAAGCCTCCACTAATATCGGCACCCTTGGTAAATCTGAGCAAAGGTGGCTGTGAAAATAAATCTGCATTGTTTATATATTTATAGTACTTTTTTATCCCTGTGTTCACCAAACCCATCTTGAGTGTTAGCTGCTAAAATGCTCATTTTTTAGTTTTACCTGATCATAGAAGCCAGTCCCATTTGTAGTTCCAGTCCTGTCTGACAACTGAACATGCCGAGATTGTTTTTGGATGAGTGAGGACTATTGTTCTTAAACCCTCCTGAACAACTTGTGCTGATACTGGGGCTGTTTGACTATTTTTTTAAAGGTTTTCTGACCCTGAGATGCAATTATCTCTCTGTGATTCTTGAAGAGTCTTTAGCCACTCAAACTCTGCTCCTCGATGTGTATTAGGATGATAGAGACACGTCCTCTTCCAGGCAGTTTCCTAGCATTGTATGTTCATTGGGAATTCATAATTATTTCCCTGATGGTGGAAATGGAAATCTAGCTCTTTTCTCAAAGCCACTTCACTAATTGGTGAAGCGCAATTATCTTTTTGCTGCACATCAAATATTATTTGTTTTTTCTCATTGTGATGATGATTAAGGGATTTCGGGCTTTGTTTTCACTTCTATATATACTTCTGTGAAACAGGAAGCCATGACTGTGTGTTTTTATGTTCATAATCAACCTGGAGTGCTCAAAATTATGAATATGAATGAAAATATACTTCAGAGATATTTTACTCATAAATAATTCTAGGGGTGCCAATTGTAGCCAACATGTATTGGAGATAAACATTTATTTCATTATGAGATTTTCTCTCTAGTTACACTTTTTTAATTCAATGATAGGTTAGAATTTTGTACACATTTTTGAACGAAAGATCAAAAGGATAAACAATGCAGATTTATTTTCACAGCCACCTTTGCTCAGATTTACCTGTATATAGCCTATACATAGAGGTAAATAAAAACCTACAATTTATAGATGACATCAGTCCTGTTCCTGGATATCTACCTTCCAAGAAAGTTCAGCTCCAAAACTTATCAAACAAGCACCGGCTAAACCAGCTAATTGAGTTCCTCAGAAGCACTTGATAATAGCAGACAGGTGTGCTGGAACAAGGTTAGAACTGAACAGGTAAATAGATCTTCAGGAACTGAGCAAGATAAACCAGCCCTGGATTACAGTACATACCAAACCAGTGACGTCTGGCTAGTGGAGACCACTACAGGCAGAGCAGTGCATGTACAGATGATGCAGACGCTATTAGATCTGATAAGACTTTAGATTCAGTGAAAGTCAATAAAGACAGTCTCTCATATAAAAACCATATCAATTTCACAAACTCAAACCACACTTTCCTTCCTATACACATTTACATCAACTCGTTCAAAAATGAAAAGTGCACTTGAAAAGACATAATCAGTAACACCAAAGTTAATATTGTTCTCTCACAATTTCTCATCCTCTGCATAACCCCTTGTGTGGATGTGAGAAAGGTTCTTACATTAAAACCTATTATTTAAAGCGATAGTTTACCCATTCATCCATATTCTGAAGGAAATGAAAAAAAAAATGCATTGGAAGTCAACCGTTTTGCTACCAACATTCTTCAAATGTTCTTCTTTTGTGCACAACAGAAGTAAATTGGAAATTATATTTTTTGGATGAACTGTTTCTTTAACGTTTAATCCATGTGTTTGTTCCAATAAAGTCAATCCAGTTAAAATGTTAGCATCTCAGCTAAACGGTGCTTTGTTGGTGCTCTATGGACAATAAATATATAAACTTTACACTCCCTGTTCACATTAAAAGGCCATTCTCACAATTAAAAGCTGGTAAACAGTGGCTTTTAACACTGGGCAAAAATGCTCTTCCTGATAGCTCCATCATAAAAACAGACTGCTCTACCAGAGACATTTATCCCACAGATTTAGTCAAATATTAAACTCATGCTTAATGTGATTTGAAGCTATATATCTGAATCTCCTACTGTTGTCATTTCTACATAAAGGCGTTTTCAGTGAACACTTCAGATTCACAGTTTCTAAGCTATATTTACACAGTTCCTCAAAAGGGTTTCCTTCTCTAAAGTGTGCTCTCTAGTGTATTATAGTTGTCTTTGAAGTTCTTGAGCTCCAGGAAGTGTTTGGGCCTCTTGCTGCGCTGTCCGGTGGACGGCAGGTACGTGACCTGAATAGTAGAAGCAGAGGACGGGCCGGGAGAGCTGGTCAGATCTTTAGCTGCTGACTGGTGTTGCTGGTTTAGACTGGTGGTGCTGGAGTGGGTCTTCACACTGAGGAGAAATGAGGAAGAATGCAGTGAATAGAGAGATAATTTGAGAGATTAACAGCAAAACTTGAACAGCAGCACTTACACATCCGCCAGTTGTGCCAGATCTTCCTTATACTTCACAAGCTCTGCCTCACCAAACACCTACAGGAAAGAAATCATATGCCTCTTATTTGTGTCCTGCAGCGCCCCCTGCTGTACCTAAGCATGCAACACACATCTGCACTTCCTAACTGACCTCTGTCCCGTGGCGAGCGTTGTCGTAGCCCTTTATTAAGCGATCTAGTAGCGCACTGTGACTTGATTTTAACAGAGAGTGAGAGTTTTGCAGGTCCTGCAGCCACTTCTTGTAGCGGCGACCGGTCAGAGCACTGGCACTGCGACACAGCTCATGAAACGGGATATCTACAGATGGGACGGAACCAGGTCACATCAGATCAAGCTAGATCTGAATGCAAAGTCTTTCACAAGCCGATTACAAATATTCACAAGCGGAAACGCAATAATAAAATACATAGTTTAGTTAGTTCTAAGTTTTATATTTAATTGTAATTAAATTAAATGTATATCTGATTATGTGTATAATGTAATTTATAAGAAGTTAATAACCACTGGGCTTGACGACTTTGGCTGCGCTCAGTCAGAAGAGTCTTACCTGAGTCTCTGATGGCATCTAACGCTTGCATTCTGAAGAGGTAATTATAACAACCTGCACAAACACAAACATTTGTGTTCACATCTGTGATAGCATTTACAAAGAACAGCCAAGATCTTCTTTGTTTCTCTTACCATTCTGGCCTCGATGCTTCAGTCGATCGTCATCTTTAGAGAGTAGATGTGGCTCATAACGAATGTCATTCACTTTTGACAAACGGGAATCAATCTCCTCTTTCAGATCCTGTAAAAGATGCAGCCTTGCTTCAGTGCATTACTAACCAGTATGCAGCAAAAAGCATCATGAAGGTATAAAAAGAAGAACGAAATCATAGAAATGAAAGAGTGCTCATGCAAATTAGATGCATATTTGGGACTTGGCACAAGAATCATGAAGTTAAAGAGTAAAGACTTATTTTATTATTATTGTATGCCTAATATGTAAATAAGTAGGAAGTAAAAAAAAAAAAATTTACTGTTTACAAATTTTATACCACATAAATATCTTTACTACATATCATTATCGTTACTACAACAAATCATGAATGTGGCAAGGATGGACTCAAAGAAATTGATCAAATGTAATGTCCTCTACAAAGACACACGTGATATTTTAGATGTGATACCTTTGGTGCGTTGTGACCCAGCGGGGCGTGCGGTCCTCTGCGAGACTTCATCGCGAAGCGCATAATCTGTCTTTTCACAAAAATGAACAGCAGCACAAAAACCTGCAGAATGACAGACAGTACATTCATCACATTATACACCGTTTTGTTGTAGTTGATATTCTCATCAGACAGAGGTTCCGAGACAACGATACTGAGCTGCCCATGTTATATAGACAGCATTGTTAGGCATCATAGGTGCCATAATAGGACGATTTCTGGATGGGCAACTCATAACTCATTAGGTCAGACAGCCACATTTTACAGCTTTACTGCTGCTGCTATTATTAGCCAACTAAACAATTAATAACACATGATGTAGTTGGGTACATACCAAGCTGCCGTAGGTCATAACAAGCACAACATTCACACCGGAAAGAGTGTTTCCCTCTGGCATTGTGAGATCCTTGTTTAGTTGTAATAAAAAAAATATAACTTTTTTTGTCGATTTTACTGGATAATGGTAAAAATTTAGCTCTTTATTATTCGACTTGACAGCGGCATTTTCAGGCGACTTTTTGTTGACATCTCCTTTGGTTTCTTCGTCGCATGTTTTGCACAAAGACTTCCGTCTAAAAGTTACTCGTCTGTGTCGCCACCTTGTGGGTTGGCATAGTTAACGCTAACAAAACCTTTTCCTCTTCTTTGTTTTTGTTTTGTTTTTTAATGGAGTTGGGTGCATTACCTATGTTAAGGTGCATTACCGCCACCTACTGTACTGGAGTGCGGACCGGAATCTGCCACCTCCCACTTATCAAAAAATAAAAGGACTTCAATATATACTAATTAGATTTTATAAATTAAACCAGTTATTCTCAAATAATTGTATACACTTCCATTGTTATGACCATTAAGTTTGTCTGCAATGTTAATTCCTACTAGTCTTTGTTCCCTAGTTCCTTCCTTTAATAGCCCTATTTATCTTTCTGTAAAATATTTTTAATAGCGACAGTGCATGCTCCACTACAACGGCGTTTTAGTGCCACCAACAAAAAAAAAAAAAAAAAAAATCTAAAACTACGAGATTAAAGTCGTAATATTATGAGAATAAAGTTAAAACTACAAGAATAAAAGTCAGAATATTACAAGAATAAAAGTCGAAATATTACGAGAATAATCAGCCTAGTTTGAGAGCACCCAGAGATATTTGCAGCTTTCAAAATATGCCAGTTTCTTTTAGCAAAATACAAACAATATGTATATTATAACATGACATATATACTATAGGCTGACATATAGCTGAAATGATCACTTTAGTTTAAGCGGCAGTGTAAATTATTAATTTTCCAGATTACAGTGAAACTTCTTTATAAATTAGTCTATAGTCTGTTTTCTTATGCCTTCTGATGTTCCTTCGCTTTTATATCTTGTTATACACTTGAAACAAAGAGGAAACACACATTCATTTGAAAGCTGAGCTGTTTTATTTCAAAAGAAACGAAGCAGAAGATTATAGTGATTGCTGGGTCTGGCATGCTACAAATAATGAAAACAAAGATTAACAAATAATTTGTGTTTCGCTATAAAAGAGGCAGATTTTGAAAGCTGAGAATATCTCCGGGTGCTCCCAATCTAGACCGACTTTATTCTCGTAATATATTGATTTTTATTCTTGTAACATTTCGACTTTTATTCTCTTAATATTTCAACTTTATTCTCATAATATTTCGGCTTTTATTCTCGTAACATATTGACTTTTATTTTCTTATTTTCAACTTTATTCTTGTAATATTACGACTTTAATGTCGTAGTTTTAAATTTTTTTTGTTGGTGGCACTAAAATGCCATCGAACTCCACTGATTCACTGATTACATAAGCCAGTTGGATGTTTTAGGTGTAATGTTTTATTGAATCCTGTGTGTCCCATTCTCAATTTCGCAATTATACCGTCATTTTTATTATTTAAGACCTTTTATTTGTCTTCTTTTTTAAAGTTACATTGCGGTTTATCGCAACACAAGTTCAGGACCAGGGTTTGTCAATAATGCCCAATAGGTCTTCAGTGAGGCACAGGTCATTTCAGCAAAACAAATATCTCTGCAAATTGCAAAGAAAAACCAACCAAACAAACAAAAATATATACATTTTTAAAGTTTGCTCCTTATCAGATGCTTCTTTTTCTATTTTTTCTAACTACTTTTTTTCCTCTTTTGACCACATGACGATGCTTTTCACATTCCAGCATCCTATTTTAAGATAGTTACTCATAAGTAGCATATAGGGCATATAAATTTTCACCAATACCACTGTCTGTCATTGTTCCAAACCACGATGCTTTCTTGTCATCTTTTCCTCTGTGTAAAATTATAGCTCTCTAGGAGCTCACAAGCCACACGCACATGTACTGTCAATATATCCAAACACTATGCACATGGCTTTTTGACGTTCTAAAATAGTTTTTAGACAAAATAAAGTGAGCTGTGTCAAAACATCTGACTTCAGTGGACAGCTGACCTTTATCGGATCAACAGTTTGAACAATGGCACTGATTCTTTCAGAAGGAACAGAGGTAGGTGGCAGATGCATGAAATGACAACGAGGAATGAAATAGTTTTCCAGTAACAAGATACCGCAACAATCAAGACTTTTTCTAAGGCCTTGGTAAAGAACGATGGAATAAACTAGAAATTAAATCTCTATATAGTACAGACTGTGGTAGAAAAAAAAGTGACAGCCACTCTGTGCTGTTAAAAATAAACCACATTTGCATCCTGCATTTGTCAGATTTGTATGATCTGCAATCAGAGCAGAGATACAGTATGCGTACAGTAGTTATTGTATCCGATAAGGCATTACATTTTTAAAGCTGGAGTGAGGATGCAAAGCTATTCAGCAGCTAGGTAGTTAAATTCCTCTACTGTGAACAACTTCTCAAGCTGTTTTGGCTAAACAGGTCATCAAACAACTAGATGCTAAAACATCTAATTATACCGTGTGTCCACAAGCAGCTCAACAATGTGGCTTGTTTTGTTTACTTTATCATTCCATCCCATCTCTTGTGTCAGTGTGTTGCTTGAGTTTATTTGCAATCAAAACTGGTCGAAAGAAACAGTTGCTGTTACATTTTTGTCTCTCTAAAACCACAAACCAGCTTCCTTTGCCGTTGCCATTAGCAGCGTACATGTGTTTTGTGATGCAAGACAGACCGTTGAGTGATGATGGTTACTCCACACACGCACACATATTTATTCACAAAATGCTTGGGATTTGTGCTATTTGATTTGGTTTGCAATATATGTGTGAAGAATTTATTAATAGGTAATTTTTAATTCATCGCTGGTTTAGTTATTTTGGCTAAATGTGGTGCATTTATATCACAGTGTGAAATCAATATTGACGCTAATTAATAATAACGGGATTGCATTGTATTATGCAATGTACATGTGTTTTCGAGCTTGTAAAAGGTCTGGCTGTCAAGTTTCACACACATTTCAAACATAACTCCCGCCCATTTGCTCTGTCTCTCTCTCTCAGCCTCTAAGCAGCTCTTTTTGCTTGCACTCTTCATTTGCTCTTGCAGCTGCAGGAAGTTGAGCAACTCAGCCCACAAGTGTGCCACAGAAATAGACCCAGGTAATCAATAGTCAAAATGTTTTGTTTCCTTTTACAATGCATATTATAATGTTTTTAAGTAAGTATTGCAGTCAATTACATCTTTTAAGTCTGTGCATGATTGGTTTTGTTGTGCATCTGGGCCTCCATCTACATGCAATTTTCAATTTTGAGTTTATGTAAATGATGCATGATGACAACAATTTGTTCAGAAATGCTCGTGTGGTAGCCGTTTGCAAACACGTCCATTTCTAGGTCATGGTTTTCAAGATCCTAAAATTATGCAGTAAGCTGGTGTTTTTGGTTTCACTTTTTGGTCAATGCCAGTCTATTCAAAGTTTTTAATCGTCTTTTTCAAACACTTGAATTATTTTGCATTCTCTTTATTTTAAGAATGCTTCTTTGTCATCTTTCCTTGCTGTTCATTGTTTGCTGCTTGACACTAAGTATCTACATATTTGGCAACATTTGGCATACATCTCTATGTTGTATGTTTGTAAGTTTTGTAGTGCTGTAACTATTTGATTTCTGATTCACAAATGATTTGTTAATTAATTCTTAATAATAGGGTAACTGCTAATCCTCACTTCAATCATAGCGTAACACTGTTTATAAGTTTACACCATAAAGAACTGTGAGAAAGTAAACATGCACAAAGGAAATGAATGAACAAAAATGGAGGGAAGACGAAAGATGGAGCAGATAAAATAATAGCAAACTGCTCAGATAAATATATTTCTTAAAATTATCACAACAAAGCCCAAAGACGTCACTAATGTCAAGACTGGAGGGTATGCTTTCAATGAGCGTATCTAGTAAAATTTTTAACATTCCTAAAATGTAGAAAAAAAACTGATTTGACCCAGTGCTTACATTTTGTCTTAGAAATGTATTAAAATTAGCGCTAATTTGGTTAAATAATGACTTATTTAATGATAATATCATTATCATTAATGATTTCTGATAATATCAAGACAATGTGTTTTATTGTAGCCCTGTGTTGATTTAATACCATTTCAGTTTTCATATATGTTGTTGGGAATCTGTTTATTACTATTACTTATGGAATTGAGATAATTAGTTACTGAATAAGTATGTTTATATACACATGATGATGCAATACACATTAAAATATTTAGATGATTAAATACATATTGCTTTTGGAGGCAAACTGCTGTTTATTTAATAACTATACATGAGTGGCAGCTGTATTATTTAGTCCTGAAAGTCCAACTTAACAAATATCAGATATGTATGATCTCAGTTGAACTGAAGAGTTTACATTTTAATCCTGAAACTGAAATTTTAAATGGTTCTTAAGTGTTCTGTTTCAACCACGTCAGTCCATCTTTAAATTTTGGGTTGTAAATTCTATGTGAACTATAAATAACTATGTGAACCATGTCCAGAGGTCTTATAACCCCAGGACCAGATGTCTGTCACAAGAATTTACCTACTCTACCCTTTAACACTTACTGAGTCACCAAGAAACCATGGACCAGGAATGTTCTCATTAGACATGAAGGGTGTGCATGTTGACAGGTGTGTATGTGTGTATGAGACAAAGAAACTGAGACACAAATAAACGGAAGGAGAAAAAGACAGAGGCAGACAGAAAGAGTCAGGGGAGGAGAGAAAGAGGTAGGGAAATGAGAGAGGAAGGCACAACAATCAAAGGGGGTGGAAAAGGGTAAGCATGTCAAACCAGTCAGGCAAGTTCTTATTACAGCAGAAATGCATTATAGAAAAATGACAGGAGTGAGACAGAGTTTAGAGGCACAAGGCAGGATGGGGAACACCTGTTCTCTCAAACAGCTAAGAGACACAGCAGTCCTCTAAGGTATGTAACGTCTATTCGAATAGCTAAAGCTCATATATAGTTAGATTATGTGGCAGCTTGTGTATGGCCATTGTTGTTGTGTGTGTGCCATGGGAGAACAGGTGTTTCTGTAAACTGACACTGACCTGTTTTCCTTGGAAAGTCTGAAATGTTGCAGTCATGTGGGACTGGTAATCTTATTTTGCATCCATATCTGTGAAATACAAGGCAGCGGTACAAGGCCACTTGTGGTTATGAGCAGCCATGTAACAACCTATATTTACTGTGTCGACTGTTTTCAATCAGTTCAGGTTTATTTTCATCAGGTCTCTGTTTGCGCTCCTGGAAGGTGTACGTCACACCTCCTCCTCCTTCTTCCACTCTGTCTATGCTCGCTGTTTGCTCATGTCTTTTATTTTAAACATAACTCTTGACGTATATAAATGTTCAGTTTAAGATAACAAAAGCAATCTTTACAACAGATAAAGGGTGGGGCAAACAAATCTGGAAAAGACCATTACAAACCCTGATTTAAAATGTTAGCATTTCGGCCGTTGATTCAATATTGCCTAAAGAGGGTTTAAATAGATTTGTATGGAGATTTGCCTGCTTGACTGCATGTGACTATTATCAGATGTTTCTAAAGTGTCTGAATGAATTTCAATGTGCTGCTTTGAATAATCGTGGGTGTGTATTTCAGACAGGGGGCAGAGTTCCTGCTAGGCTAATTGATATTATTCACAGGTTTAAGATACATCAATCCTGTATTTTTTTATATGGTTTATTCACACGTAAAAAGAATCAAATAGCTTTAGCAATGTGTGGACTCTTTAACACATGTGGTGTTTGATAGGATTGTAGTCTGGTGTGTTTGACCTGTTATCTGACTGTGTATCAGGTTTTCTAAAAAAAAAAGTGTGACAAGTAGCATCAAGAATGCTGTCAGAATAAACACACAATCAAGTGTCCTCATATACATACACTGGCTTACTGATTTTAAACATTTTTAAGGTGTTTTAGGCTTACAGTCATTTGACCCAGAGTTTCTAGATGTTTACACATAAGGGTATGGATGCCGTATACCCGACAGAGATTTATGGACTCGCATTGTAATAAATACAGAGTTTCAGTATGTTGAAATCCTGAGGTACTAAAATGAACATTTACACTTTGTTAAGTGGGAGACGGTACAGGTATAGTTTAGTCATTGAAGGTCTGGACCAGGTTGTAAGTTCAGGCCAGAGTAGCAGAGCAACGATCTATTCAGAATTAAAGTGAATGCTTTTAATGTTAAATTGAAGTAAAATGAATTTATGAAACAAATTTTAAAAAAAATCTAACCTCCATTTGTTATTGCCTTTACATGACAGAAAAAGATAAGGACCAGAGAGTGCCGAGACCCATTGCTAGCTCTTTTTGGATCCAGAGAGCGTGAAACATCTGTCAGAAGAGAATATATTTATTCCAGCTTTTGCAATGATGATAGGAAATTACAGCCCGCCATTACAAGCAAACAGAAACAAACGTTTTTGCTGAAAATGTTAGCAACAAACTTTCAGTTCCTACTGTAATGAATACACTGTGTGACATTCAGCATGAGTTTGCATACTGGAAGTTTTGTAAATCAGTTTCCTGAATCAGACACAGCTAGCAGCGCAACTGAAGGTGCAGAATCATCCAATGCAACGGCAGCACACAGTCACAGTCAGTTCTCTGCAAAGTCGTTTGGCTCAGCGACTGCTAGATTCACAATCCGCTCTGCTAAAACACTCACTACCAAGGATCTCAGGACAAAAAGCTTTTCTGAGGGTGAAAAAGATGAAGACTCGAGCCAGAAAAGTGATGCTAGTGGTTATACCCACACTAACACTGACGACAAAGAGACAGGTAAAACTTTAAGTAAGGATACACGCAATGACTCAACTCTTCCCGGTGGTTCTGAGAAGGTTGATGTAAGCACTAAGCAATTGAATACTCAAGAAGATAAGTGTCAGGCAACAAGTGACAGGAGCCGAGGAGATGAGTTGAGGAGATTTTATCAGACAAACAAAAGCAAAAGCTTAGACTGGAGAGCAGGACATGGCAACAGAACTGGGATGACTAGTGGGACCAGAGAATCTGACAGTTTTACGAGGCGATCTGATTTACAGAGTTTAGAGAGAACAGGGACAAACGACAAGATAACTTCATACACGCAAGAGCATCAACCCAGTGGTGTTTCACGGAGGATTCAATCTTTGAGCCAATTTTCAGCCAATCAAGGCAATCCGAACAGTGACAGAAAGGTTTCCCCAGTCTCTGGATATACATCTGTGAGAATGAACCGGGTTAACTTTGCTATGGAACGGGCAAACAGTGGCCAGTCACTCCCATCAAGATTAAAGCCAAGACTTAGCCAAGGTTCTATTGGAGAAGATAGCAGTCTCTGGCAAGGTGAATCGAGTCTTGATCAGATGGACAATAGGAAGGGATCCTGGGCCAGAGAGCAAGGATCTTCCAGCGCTGAGGAAATAACTGGAAATCAAACAATAATGGAAAGAATTGCAAAACTGTTTGGGGGAGATGCCAACTCTGACCCACACCCCAAGGATTCAACCAGATTAAAGCGTGGCAATACTGTAAGTTCTGATAAATCACTTCCTAAGTCTAAGGAGATAGTAGACTCTGCTCCAAGTCTCGGAAAATACACCACTGACTATGAGTCTGGGACTTCTTTAGATTATACTGACAGCCAACAGGGGAAACCTTCTTACAATACAGAAAAAGCTGGAACATTTCCTCGAGGGTTTTCAAAAACACACTTTGATCCAAAGCATGAACCCTCTACCAACAAGGAGAACAGAAATGATCAAAGGGACAATTCCTCTGGATTAAGTTTTTCAGCAAAACCTAAATGGAGTACAGAAATGTCTTCGGTCAAAAAACCTCAGTCACTTCTGCCCGAAGACAGTGAAGAAACAAGCAAAACATGGTTTGCGGGGTCTTCAAAGTATTGTAGTAAGTCCTTAGAAAGGAACAGGAGTAAACTGTCAGCAACTGTGCAATACAGTGTTCATAGGAACCAGCCTGACAGTTCAAGCATCTCCAGACAGGGTTTCAAACCCCCATTAACTACTTCAGAAGGAATCAAGAAGGAAATTGGCAGTGACAAACAATCAGATATTGAGCTTACAAAAAGGTTGGACATCAATGAAAACAAGATTCTTGGTGGTTTGCAAGATGAAATCACCCAGCCTAAACACCCACTAGCCTCTAAAGCAGCAGCACACAATGAAATCCATAAAGAGGAAGAGAATGATGATGTATTCACAAGTAAAACTAAAGGAAGGAAAGGAGAAAGTGCGCTAGAAAAGTCACGTTTATCGTCCTCCGATTCTGTAAAGACTACAATCCACATGTTTGAATCTTTGGCTCAACAAAGCAAAAGCGTAGCAGAGATTCTTCGCACCAGGAGGGCCTTGTCTGTACCAGAGCATCCCAAGCCTGCGGCTCTAGTGAAGAAGAGTGATTCAGACAAAAATCTACATTTTGGAAGTGTGGGGCACATAGAAAGCATAAGAACAAATTTCTTTAGCAAAGCTAATTCTAATGAGGAGACTCTGGACCTAGGTAGAACTCCTCATTCAAATCCCACAGTCAAAGTAAGACCAACATTAGAACACCAACACCAAGAGACATACAAAAAGGGTGTTGAGCTTGCTCCAGCATTAAAACAAATGAATGAGTCAAGAACGGACATGAGGGAGGAAGACGAAAGGAGGAGTGTGAATAAAAAATATATGGATGAACCAGATTCTACCATCACTGCCCACTCAGGGCTCAGAGACAGAGGGGCAACAGAAGAAGAAGCAAGAATCCCATCAACCTCTCAACAGTCAAATGTCAAGCGTTTATTAAAGCAGAAGTCAATAAATGTAAAAATAGTTGACGATGATGATGACGATGAAAACACACCAACTAACTCACCAGACAGAGCCCCTCTTACAGTGAACATTCAACAGCCGAGTAGCCCTGGTCCTGTAACACTCAATGGTACCCATCCCAACGTGCTGCCCAATCATTTTCAAACATCTTCTCCTATGCAGACATTTTCCTCACTCAATAGTTCGAATAATAACAACTGTCAACAAATAAGGAAGGATTTGGCCACAGTCACTACTAGCATGGCCAGGTGGAGCTCTGATGAAGACGAAGATGAGGAAACAGACACCGAAGAAGAAGACTCTGATTCAGGAGAGTCATCCGTGACTATCACAAGCAACATGAGCCAGTCAGAACGCAGAAGTTTCTCTTTGAGGTAACTGATATGTACAAATATAAAGACTTTCAGCTTAGTTTACATGCACAGACAAGCAGGTTACACAGTTTAAACACATTGCATTTCTTTTAATTTATTTCTCCACTGTACATAACTCACATTTTCTTTCTACAAATTTACCTATTAGTCTTGTGGAACTATGTAATTATGGTGGGGTGGACTATAAATCATCAGAGGATGATGAAGATTTGCCATCTGGACGCTCTGCATCCTTGAGCTCAGACATCTCCGCCTTCTCTTCTGTGACTCTGCTGAGCACTGATGAACTCGATCGTTTACTGGATGATGTCAAGGGCTTGGGAGATGACACCCTACAGGTAAAACAAGTTATATACATGTACTTTTTAATGCATAAAAGCTTTTTTGGATAATGTAATACACAAAAACTGTCGTCAATTTTGTTACAAAATATATATACAAAGACAATTACAGATTACAGGAATTTGTAGAAATTTTTTTTAATTTGTAGCAAAATTTGCTTTTGCTGTTTTAACTTGTACCTCTGACTTATGACAGAAATATGAAGATGTGCAAGTGGTTGTGTTACACAAGGACGTGGGGAGTGGCTTAGGATTTACCTTGGCAGGTGGAGTTGATCAGAATAAACCAGTCACAGTGAGTATCAATGAATGCTTTAATGCTGACTAATACAAACAAATCCAGGGAATCAAACATAAGTCTTTACACAAAGCGGCAAATGCATGAATAAATAAGTAAGTAGAAAATGTCCCAGTTTGTGTAGCTTAAAGTATACTATAATGCCTGTATGTTTTTTACTTTTTGGAAGTCATTAGGTTAAAGTCAGATTTCATCTAAACACTTAAATCTTGTTTCTTAGGTCCACAGAGTAATACCAGGTGGTGTAGCCGCACATGAAGGCTCTATCTTCGAGGGTGCTCAGGTGCTGTCGATCAATGGCACTGCCCTGCAGAACTCTGCTCACTGGGAGGCTCTGCGTACTTTGAGAAAAGCGAGGGGGCAGGGCATGGCGGTGGTTGTTCTTCAGAGTGGTATCAGCAGAAAGGAAGTCACTGAAAAAACAGGAATCACAGGTGAGTGATGGACAGAAAACATTTTCTTATACACACTGTACTGTATATGCATATGTTGGAGATTATGAATGTGAAAGCATCTGGAAATCAGTCAGCATTGAGCGAAGGTTATAATTATTTGATAATAATACTGGTTGCCTTACCTTGCAGACAGGTGAGATAAAAACATGCAAAGCCAGAGTCTCTTGTGCAATCTGATGCTGATATTTTGTGTGTGTATGCCCCCTACAGGCAGCAGAGTCCATGTAAACCTGAACAAGTGCAGCTCTGATCTTGGCTTCAGTCTGGAAGGAGGGGTGGGATCCAGCTTGGGAGACAAACCTCTCACTGTACAAAAAATATTCCGTGGTAAGAGCAGCTTTTCCCCCCGATTTAAAACAATCCCATTCAACACAAGTGTGTGAAAAGATAAATATTCATATGATGCCATCATTGCAAAAGTAAGGTCATGCTTACCTCACACGATTTTCCTGTTGGCAAAGTCTTCCCAACACGATTAAGCGTACTATTTGTTTCCAGGTGGGCCAGTCAATGAAGTGTTTCCTGGGGATGAGTTGTTGGAGGTGCAAGGGCAGAGTTTGGTGGGTATGATGCGTCTTGAGGCTTGGAACCTTATCAAGAAACTGCCCCCTGGTCCAGTGGAGGTCTTACTACACCGTCCTCAGCAGCCACGTTGAAAACATCTACTTTCCTTCTTGCATCTCTTAATGCAGTTTTTTCTTAAAGCATCATAGTGTTTTGAAGTGTTTCTTTTTTTCTTCACTGATATGAGATCATATCATAACTATGAATTAATCATGCCAAAATTAAGGGCATAAAAGCACTGGAGGCCAGGAGGTCTTTTTTTTTTTTGTTACATAACTTTTTCTTAATTATGTTTAAGCTCTTACATTATGTAACTATTAATGCAACATTGCACTATCAGTCTTTATCAGAAGATAAAATATTTTTCCATTACATATTTTTGTTTTTTAATGCTACAATGTATATGTGTATAGTTGTCTGTACAGCACAAATCCGTCCCAAATAAACCTTTTTCATATTAAAGACAAAAAAGCAAATGCATTTCTTTTATATGGCGTATTTATAACATTTAAATGATTTTTGTCTGTCTTTATTTATTTATTTTTAAAATATAATAAATCTACTAATAAATTTTAATTGGACAGGGCATGGCAAGAAAACTCATTTCTTTGCTTTTGTAAGAATATACTGTTTCAATTATTGCTTGGTTGAAACAGCAGTAATAGTGCCAATGGTAACATTTACCATTATTTTAAACATGAATGGTGGTTTTGGGAAAGAAATTTGGGTGTAGAGATATTTGAGCTAGATAATTGCACAATTATCTAATTTCTATGTCATGTAATCGTCCAGTGTCAAAATGATTAGATTATCTGTAAGTACGGAAAAGCATGATAAGTGTTTTACAGCAGCGGATCATAGATCACTAATTCTTTCTCTCGCTCGCTTCTCTTTCTCTTTGTACATGATTATTAATGATTTATTATGGGGTCGTAGTCTGGAACAGACAAGCTATGATGTAGATGTCGACGGCTTATTGTGGGATGTTTGTACCCTGCAAGTGTATTTAAAAGAGGGTTTAAAGGTTAGCTGAGCTAATAGACACAGACTAAGGTCAGCAGATCATCTCTGAAGAGCGGGACAGCAGGTTTTGCACAAAACCCAAAATCCAATTCTGAAAATGAGTCGGTTAAAAAAGATAATTAAGGGGATGAAGGTGAAAAATGAACTTGTACGACAGATAATGGGAGAGGTCTTAGGCACCTTTGTACTTTTGGTAAGTTTTTGCATATTCACTATTAAACAAACAGTGTAGTTATTGATTTATAGAGTTTTTCCCTCACTACTGAAATAAATTTTAAATGCTTGTCATTTTGTAATTCAAAATTAACATTATGAAATAAAACAATTTGTTAAAGCATTAAGTATTGTGAGATAAGAACAACATTGTTTACAGTATTTATAAATTATTATTTATTAGTCTGTTAATAGTAAATTATAAATAAACATTTCCCAATGCTAATTCATGCTTGTGCAAATTGTTAGCTAATATTATTGTATAATTTAAAGATGTAATATTATATGAAAATAAAATGCACATTAACCTAGATTCATAAATGCTGTGTAAGTATTGGTCATTGTATGATACCGAATACATTAACTAATAAATCATCCCTTTAAAAAACACATTGTGTAACACATCAGTGATACACAAAACTGTCTGAAATATTTATATATTTGTATGTTTTCTTATTATTAAATCACAAAAAAAGGTTTACACTGCAATATATAAATTTATCATTCTTATACTCTTGCAAAAGGAAAGTCTACTGTAAAACATAGCATCGATATAAGTAATATGCATATGCATAAGATGCATAACATGCAGTTAAGAGTGGCTCGCTGTATGTCAAACATGATTGTGTTATCATATATGTTATACCAAGATAAGTTTTTACAATCCAATGTTCTGTTAACCTAAAGATCTGTGAGTTATATATGTTGACAATGTATTTGTCAAGCAGAAGGTTTTTACCTAAAAAATATCATCATTCATAATACAATAAATAATCCAGTGCTGTGTAAATGTTGTAGACTACTATCGGGGTCAGTATCTCATAATAATTGCACTCATTGCAGACAAAGAGCATGATTTGTTATGGTGATATTTGTAATTCAACAGTTTAAAAAATAGGAGGTTATTATGAAGTAACTGCACCAAGCAATAAGGGAACAAAATATCGCTGTGCTGTTTATATACATCTAAATAAAATAATAATAATAACATTCTTTTTTCCTCTTTGTAGCTGTTTGGTTGTGCTGCAGCAGCTCAGGTGAAAACCAGCAGAGAAACAAAGGGGCAGTTTCTGTCTGTAAACATGGCTTTCTCTGTAGGCGTCATGTCTGCCATGTACCTCTGCAGGGCAGTATCAGGTAAAATACTTACATGTTCTGGGTCGGTGAAGGCAAAATCCTTTGAAGTATTGATATTTCTTTGGATCAACATAACACTGACTTCTCCTTTAAACTTTCTTCTCTATTATTCACCCCCTTAGGAGCTCATCTTAACCCAGCTGTGTCTCTGAGTTTCTGTGTTTTGGGAGATCTAGCCTGGATAAAGCTACTACCCTATTCTCTGGCTCAAATATTCGGGGCTTACCTCGCCTCTGGTCTTGTCTATCTCATTTATCATGGTAAGATAAAAAAGAGAGAAATGCAAAAAGTTTTTTAAAAAGATGCATCCTGCATTTTTGCAATGCTTTCACATTCTATACTTGACAGTTTTTTATTTTCGAAAAAAAAAAAAAAAAAAATAGGATTAATTTGTCAACTCTCTACAGATGCGATAATGGAGTTCAGTGGTGGAGTTCTGACTGTATTTGGTCCTAATGAAACAGCCAGTATCTTTGCCACTTATCCAACTGATGTGGTGTCAATGCAGACCAGCTTCCTCGATCAGGTCAGCAAAAGGGCAGGAGCTCTTTAGTTCATGCAAGCACAGTAGAATTACTACTAATGTAATAAAACTGTGAAATCTGATCTAAAACTAATTGCTCTAAAGCAATATAATATTAAAGCAAAATTTGTAATATAGAGATCAGATCATGCCAGAAATGATAAGACAGTCATCTATCTCCTGCTTATTTGTATGTAGGTGGTCGGCACAGCAATGCTGATGTTGTGCATTCTACCTCTGAATGATAAGAAAAATGCTCCTGCTCCTGAAGCGCTGCTCCCTCCAATTGTAGCAACTGTTGTCCTCGGCATTTCCATGTCAATGTCGGCTAACTGTGGAGCTGCCATAAACCCTGCCCGTGACTTTGGTCCACGACTCTTCACTTTCACAGCAGGCTGGGGAACCGAAGTCTTTACGTAAGTAACCAAATCTGCCTACTACATCTAATAATGTCAGATTAACAAAGCCTTGTTATCTCTGCACATTTGCCTCCTACCTTTCAACTCATATCTCTACCGATAAAATTAATTACTGGTTGTGTCACTTTGCTTAGCTCCGGTGTTCTATTAGGGTCTTAGTGCAATGTCTAGTTACCACGTTGGTATTTCACTGTAACCAGTGCTTCAACATGGTCCTTTTTTTTCTGACTCTCACAGGTGCTATGACTACTTCTTCTGGATTCCATTAGTGGCTCCTATGGTGGGGGGTGTGATTGGGTCCATTATTTATCTGATCTTCATTCAGTGGCATCTGCCTGAGCCTGAGGATGAATCTGAGTCTGAGGATTTTAACGAAGAAAAAAAGGTCACGGAGCACAACAACAAAAAAGACGAGTTTTTCCATAAAATGTCTGCGTTATAAAGGACTGGGCATTGCTGAATGTAGCTCATGACATTTCCAGATCCTGTTTCCCCTCTACTCCACATTATTTCATGACTGTTTCATATTGTAAATAAATACATGGGAAGTGGCCAAAAACAATGGGGAAAATGTAAAGTGGACTCCTAAATCTTTCACAGAAGAGCTAAAGCCTTGATAAACCAAACGTTATTTATTATTTCACCTCTCTTTCATCCTTTCTGTAATACAAATTTGCCTTTCAAATTCTCTGTTGTTTCTTAGAAGTGAAATAAAAGATTTGTATATAGAAGGCCTATGTATAGTGTATTAGTTATTGTATTCTAGACCAGTGGCAGCTATACACATGCGCGCACACAATAACTTATTTAACTTGTATAACTTATTTCAGGTCAATTTATTAACTGTAATCTTTCAGAAATTTAACATAAGCACATCAAACTCTCATGTTCATTAGTTGTCTAGTGCTATTTCTAATGTATTTTGCAAGTAAAGGTTGTTTATG
The DNA here is from genome assembly GCA_032353835.1 of Enteromius viviparus. Classification (NCBI taxonomy): domain Eukaryota; kingdom Metazoa; phylum Chordata; class Actinopteri; order Cypriniformes; family Cyprinidae; genus Enteromius; species Enteromius viviparus. Next base: position 15,657,748 of record JAUCNO010000236.1, on the reverse strand, counting down.
TTACAACACTGTTACAGTGTACACTTTTGTGGTGTATATTAACAGGTTCACAAACAATGACTTTTAAAAACTTGTTTGAAGTCACTGTCGCGCAAACATTTAGCTATCTGACCTTTGGGGAATAGGTATATTGATTATGTACTCAGAAGGCCACCTGCCTACCATTTCTTGGAATACCCTCTGTGTGAGCAATTATTTCACCATGCATTTAAATAAAGATCTTGCTATGACTGAAAATATAACTGCAACCAGGAATATTAAGCTATCTTCTGTCATGAAGAGTTTTTGGTAATATTACTGATCAGGGACTTCTGTTTGATTACAACTGAGCAGAGATGAGGTGTATGAGAATGTTTGCTTAGTGTTTGGGGTCATTAGCTCGAAAGATGCACTGTAATAGATTTTCAGGTTACATGTGGTCAGACGGAAAAACTGTAAAAATCCAGATGTGTGGGTAAAAAATCCGCAACAGCCATTTAAAATATGTCCAGATCTTTATGTTCAGCTCATCATTCCCAAACTTTAGTTTAACAACAACTTTTAGACATCCCCGCAAAATTTACCTCGCGCGACAACGCAGGCGGCAAACGTGCAGCGCATGCGCACATATTGTATTTAGCATATTGATTACGGAATCTCACCTTTTTTCAGAACAACGGCAGCAGACATGTCACAGGACAGATCGAAAGGGTGTTTTTAGAGAAGTTCTCCAGTTCTTAAAATAATAAATACACAATTAGTCCATCGCCAATATCGTTTTATTGTGATAACAGTTTCAAGCTACTCAGCTGTTCAGCCATCCTGCACTATGAACAATCTGTGTCCAGCAGAGGGCGCACTCGACAAACCAAAACAATGAGCACATGGTAAATGTCAGCACTGCCTCCATGCTGCACTGTTAGCAAAGTTACAGCAGGTATCTGCTGCATTCAGTTAAAATAGTCTTTTACGCATTTTTTTAAAACACACAGTAAATGAAATGGATAATATGGATGCATTCACAAACAGTATAACCAAGTGTTAGTGCAAAGGCTGAAAGTGGGAGACAGCAGATGCAGATGCAAACACCGCCCTCCACCCCGCCTCCCTCATCCTATTACTATGAGCAGCCGCTGGCCTGTCGAGTCCGATACACTTTCACCTTTCAAGGATGTTTTGATCAGCGCGTGCATCCGATACATAACCTATGTTGCCTTAAACCCGACGGGATACCTGTAAAGAAGGAAGATAACAGAGATGCCTGAAATCAACATTGCTTACAGGAGGAGCTGATAAAGGTAACGGTGGCTTTGCTTAACCGCTTACAGTAAGCGCTTTAGTTTTCCTTTAGTTCAAGGCTCCACGTCTTATCAGCGTGACTTCTGAGAAAACAGTTACTTATAAAAATATTTGTATAAATATCACAATTTTCCCTTGTTTAACTGAACTAAAACTGTTGAAATATCACGCAGTGGGCTATATAAACAATATGGCCACCTAATGAATGCGATAGACTGATAATAGTCACAGGCTTATTAATGGACTTACAGTTACACCGAGTTATTTAAGGCATTTCTAAGATATCTGTGAACGTCAAAGGTCAGTTTACAGTCACATCTCAACTCTGAAATATTTTTTGGCATATCTCAAAATTTTTTAATTCATAAGTAATAAAAATGTATTACCTTGAGACAACATAGAGACATATTACACATTTGTACGTGGTTACTTTTAATAAGAGCATATCTTACCTGGTATAATATACCCTTATCAGTGTTGCAAACTGTAATTAGTTGGAAGTAGCTAAAACTGGCAGCTAAATATCACTAGATAACATCTCAATGGCAAATTTACTGATCTATTTAAAGAGACATATATAGATCAGTAGGCACGAGGATAACTTAGATGATGTTGCTATATTTGAGAGGTTGCTATATTTCTCTCTGAACTTTAGAAAAAGTCTCAAAAGAGGTGAGGAAGTCAAAAAATCTGATTTTAATAAGAAAACCCATTAGCCGTTACCCAACATTATTTAGCTAATGCTAAAAAGTTTATTACTTACAAGTTACAATATATATAAGCGTAAATGGCATGAGAATTTAAGTTCTGTGTTCTATTCTATCCCTTGGTGTACCCCTGTTTAAAAACCCTGATTAAAACCCTAATTTTTGATTAGTTATGTTAAAAAGAATATCAGACTTTAACAGTGTTTTCTGGTTAGAGATGTGGGTTCATAATTTGGGTTAGGTATTTTCGTGTCACTTGAAATTTTAATTGAACCAGGGATTTAAGCTCGTTCTTGAAATTCCTTTGAAAGTGAACTTCTGACTGACAGCCAAGAAATGTGCTTTGTTGCGCTTAAAGAGCCAACAATGTAATAATTCCCTAGAGAAAGAAAGCGTATCAACACCATGCAGAGGCATGACCACCTAATGCACTACTATAATTGTAAACGCATTTTAAAGATACATATCTTTATTTATCTATTTTTGTTTGCGTGTGAGTGAGAAAGAGTGAGGGAGCAGACTCATAATTTTCTGTAGTCAATATCATTATTGTGGTTCTGGTTTGATGGTGTTTCCTGTTTGACCTTTTTTAGACCACGAGTGTAAAAGATGGGGAAAAAAAAGGTAACAGATGGGAAGCCAATGATCGCAGAAGAATTACTGAACAATAAACTAGAAAAACATACAGGGAAAAAAAAAACAATGGAAGTAAAATATGCTGAACATATGCTGATCATAAATTATAGATCATAAAACTCTAAAGCTTACTTGTTCAGCCTTACATGACCGCACATAAATAACTAAGAGTGCCTTTTTCACTTGATTAAAATGCAAGACTGTGACAGACTGTGTGTGCATTATGAATGCATGTAACATATGTGAGAGAATGTGTGCTGCATGACGCTTGTTAGAGACGCTGAGTCAAATGACCTGCTTCACACCACTGCAGTCGGTCAGTGTGAAGATGTGTACTAGTCTGACTGTGTTTATATTCAACGTGGCTTTCAAATCTGGGTTATTTAGTGTCAAAAGCAGCCTGTTTACTGAGTCTGTGGAAGCCTCTAGTCAGATACATGGTAATAGACTCTAATCATGGCTGACACACATGTGTACTAGCTTGCCTGTCTACAGTATGTGAGTGTGTGTAAGTAGTCAGAAATAAGTAAGTAGTCGCCAACCTTTAGCGTTGAACTAATGTTCTGTGCTTTCTTAGCATCTCTGCATTCTATCATCTCTGGATTTGCTATTTTTGTGAGAACATTTTTACCTGCAGCAGCAGATAGCTTTTTTCCAACCCAGGGGTGGCCTCCTCTAGCCCAGCTCTTCCCACGCTCTCGTACAGTCTGTTTTGATTGTCTACATAAAATGAAATCACAGATGATTGTCAGTAATGTTCTGAAGGCAGCTCGATGGATATCTCTCTGATGACTTTGCGTGATGACACTTGTTGGTTAAAGAACATTTTAAAGACAATATTTGAAAGATATTAGTAATTCACAGAGGAGATGGATTGGAGGAGGCAGGGCCGTTTTGCAAGCTGGTTATGATGACTGAAATCTCCTTCAGGGAAGGTCAGAATGCCCCCAATGTGAGATGATGATCATGGACTGAAATCAGTCTTGATGTGTAGTCAAGTATTGATGTGTTGTTTGAGAAAAGGTTTGTTTCTAAAGTAATTGATATTGTACACTAAGAAATACAGGAAGGAACCCTCTGCTGATCAGGTGCAGAGCTCTTAAAGGGTTAACTCTTTGTCACATTTCATCACTGTCCCTTTAAATGTGTGCTGATTATTCTAAATCTTTAAATTTGGCGGATTATAACTTTATGTTAGGTCGTAAACTATTTTATAAATAATGATTATGTCCACTGTAAAATTACTGCATGTCGATGTAGGTTTGACCACTAACAATGATTTTTAATAAAAAAGTCTATTTAGGCTATGACTGCTGTGTTTCGCATTACTTTGTGTTGAGGATGTAGTCACACCTTTATGATCTTGCCTGATTTATGGAATGTGTATTATCGTTTTATTTCATTTTTGTTTTATTAATAACATTCCATAGTAAGCAGAGTCACATTAATATAGAAAAGAGCAATTTAGCAACATTTCTAAACAATTGAATGCACTTTCTTTCTGCCTCTATATTTCCTATGTATTAGCCGTAATAGACAGAAAGCAGACAGCATGTGGCAGAGAAACATTTATTGGAAACCAGACCTGCAGGCATCAATGTGCTTCTGGAACAGACCTCACCCAGACCACTTTACACAATAACAATGATGTTTCCAGTTTGTTTCATTACTAATGTGGTTGTGTAACTGCATTAAACAGTCTTAATAATTATCTCAATATTAGCATGATTAAAGAAAAAGAGATTCTAGGGTTCACGGAAGTCAGAAAGTCTAGATTGCGTCTGCAGGTTCATTAGCAGTGGCTTAGTTTTAGCTGACTGATCTGCATACTGTCGTTGTCAAGGATTAGATATCGTTGAATTTCCTGAGTGCGCGTAAACTGTTGGTATGTCCCCTGTTTCACCCTTGAGATCCTGTTGACAATGTGGTTCTCTCTCTTTCTCGCTGTGTGTGTGTGTGTCTGCATGTCTATGTAGATTTTCCCATGGGACGGAGCGGCAAAATTTCAGAGGTGTGGAAATGTTCAGAAAGAGACCTCCCACAGGTAAACAATTAGCTACTCTTTCTAAAAACACACACACACACACACACACACACTTTTAAGTTTAACTGCCATATTGTGCTCTGAATTTAAAATACACACTTTAATTTGACCCATTGTGTTTCAGCAAAATAAAGTTTGTTATTATTCAATTTAGAAGTCCCCTGCACACTCAGCTCTACCTTCATTCTCATGGCAACATGGTTGTTGATTTAGTTTTATTTATTGTCTTTGGACTAAAATACCATTTAGTTTTAGTCATCTGAATAGTTTTAGTCTTTTTTTATTTTTAGTCTGCTAAATATGATAAGACTTTAGTAAACTAAAACCACTTTAGATTTAATGGAATGTAATCTAATGGGTTTAGTTACAGTGTACATACAGTATCTTATATATTCCCAGGGATAGCATCTATTAACCTGGTATTATTAGTGCTGGGCAACAATTAATCGGGATTAATCGCATACAATATAAAAGTTTTTGTTTATATATGTGTGTGTACTGTGTAAATTTATTATAGAATGTTCATATTTGAATATTTACTTGTATTTACACATATATTTATATATATATATTTATATATAAACATAACATGTTTTTCTTAAATATATAAGAGTGTATTTATATATACATAATAAATTACACAATAGACACACATATTTTACGTACATAAAAACTTATTGTGGATGCAATTAATTGTTGCTCAGCACTAGTTTATGTTATTAAGATTTTAAGATGCAATATATATATTGATTTAACTGCACATAACATGTCTTTATGTCAAAATTAAATAAAACCACTTCCCCTCCTTCTTTTGCTGGTTCATTAACAATAAGGGCAAAGACAACAATAACTATACTTCAGTATACTGGCTATATTCTCCCAACAGTTTACATTTACTTAAGATGTAACCAGGTGCTTTAAAACTCTTCAAAAGTGACAGTTTGAGATTACTTTTTGTGTATTTCTCTACTAAAATGCGAAAGAGAATTGATTTCAGTAGTTGTGCGTTGTATGAGAGGTGCGTCTTTGTGTGTGGGATGCTTAGAAAACCAGACCGACTTAAGCGTCGTCACTCTTTCAAATGTATCTGTATGTCTGCTTCTCTCTAACTTTTTTACATTTTAAAGTGTGCCGTGTATAAAGTTATTGTCTCTTAAAAGAAAGAGTCAACTCTGAATCATTGAAATCAATGTTGACATCAAAATGAAACCATAGCATATTGCCCGTGCTGCTTTTGGGGCATTAAAAGCTCACAAACACTGCTTTAATTGAAATCGACCAATCAGCAGAGGGGTTTGGAAAGATTAATAAGTGAATTAATTGTTTGGAAGTCCTTAAACAAAATAAGGTGAAAATAAATGCACATTATAAGAAAATGTAAGTGTTTTTTGACCTTGCATGCATGTCAACCTGTTGTTGGGAATCCAAAATATAAACCTTTCTTAACCCATAATAGGGGCACTTTAACACTGCATGGCAATTATTAACGGTTTTATGTTTTGGTGAAATGGTGGCTAATTCATTAGAATACGTACATCTCATTTGCACATTTTTGTGAGATCTACTTACTCATAAACCTGAACCAAGCAAGATGCCACATTGCATTTGACTACACCGTATATACGTCCTAGATCATGAGTTTTTGTCTACTATTTTGGACAGTTGGTATGTTAAACAACAGTATAATCCATTGAACACACTCTACTTCTATTCCTCATTGACTCATTTTCATCAAAAATGTTATTTGCCAATACTTGCCAAAGGTTATTTTGAAGGTTTGTTTTAGGACTTTCATGCTTTCTTTTTCATAAACATTGTTAATTTCTATACAGATCGCATTGCACATATTCATTTAAATTTGCCACCAGGAAAAATGTTTATTCATGACATCGGGTTGCTCAGCTTAAGCAACGATTCTTATGAAAATTAGATTAAAAGATATTTAATATCCTCTTTAGGCTTCAGCAGACCTCAGCAGTGAGCTCCATATTTCATTTTTGATGGGGATGAAAACAAGGCTGTGAGGGATAGAAGTGCAGTGCATTCAGTGGAGTGTTTATTAATAACTTATTAGAGATTGTGCAGCTGACAAAATGTCTTTAAAAAAAAGGAATAAACTGTTTTGAAAGCTATGAATCAGCACAAAGTACCTGACCTAGGATATATATGCCATTGATGCCATGATAAAGACTGTTAGTCTATCCCGTTTTGTTTTCACTTGCGTTAAATTCAATGAGATGTCTAGCCTGACTAAGGCCTATAAAATGCAACCTCCTTGACCTTCCTGAACTTGTCTGTCTGATTTAATTTACCTGTATACTGTTATTTGGTTCAGTCAGATATGAACAAAAAATTGTGGTTAGTATTTAAAAATGAATTTTAAATATTATCACGTGTATATGTATATATATTATATTATATATAAACTGTGTGATTGGGCAGCTATGGGTGTGTTTTCACCTTGGTGCAGTGCAACATCAAAAGTTAAAGATGTAGGCTACACGTGAGTATGCTGGAGCATTGTGTTTAACAGTCGGGAGGTTTCCTTCCTTGGCACGAGACTCCCTCTCTCTCCACAAACTCTTGAGATACACATCAGGCGTAGCACGTGCAGAGACACCTGACTAGTCCAGATGTCTTCCGCAGTGCCACCCTTTCTCACCCCCCTTCTTGCTCTAAAATATAAAACTGTCTGTTCATCAGCCATTTTGCCTCTGAATCTTATTACTGTATGGATATTTAATTGCCAGATGAGACTATAGTTGCTGGCTGCTTGTGTTCTAACCCATACATGTTTTACAGCTCTGCAGTGTAAGTTGCCCTGGCAACCTCCTCAGCCAGCTCCTATTGGCCACATCCTTGACCAATAGAGCGACGTTCTGATTATGTCATATAAAAACAACGTCGTAGCTCTAGTGGCGCTGCTCCGTGTTTTGAGAGAGTCTAGTGACAGTGCTCATATAACATGTCGTCGTCAGCCTGGTCAAAAAATCGATATTTTAATTGAATGTCAATTTGTGCTTGCTTATTTATACGTTTAAAGCCATATTCATCTAGTATACTTTAATGTTTAGACAAGTAAAACATTTAAAATACATTTCTGGAACGAAGAAAGTTCTTAGTTGAGATGGAAATGCAAAGACCGTGTAAAACATTTGAGAACTAGATTAGTGAAAGTGCTATCGAATCACTCCGAATGACCTCGACGACTGCGGCAAATCAAAACTGAGGGAGTGAAGTGTAATTTACCGCCGCGCATACAATCTGATGTCTTCCACGCACCGCTCCGTCATTCGGCGCCGGTCTGCAGCCGCCGCGCGCGCGTTTCTCCGTCGCTCCGCCGGTGTGATGCCCGACTGTTTGCGCAGAGCTGTGTAAATTAAACGACGTTGGGACAACATGACTATCCTGAAAGACATCCCAGAGAAGTGGTTTCCAATCATTCTCCCTCTAAAAAGGAAGAAAGAGGGATTAGGCAACGCCAGAAAAATAAGAAAAGGAGCAGGTACCTTTACTTTGCGTTATTTGTTTACCACTTATGAAGTCTAGTTGGTAATGACTTTTATTCTAATATAGGCCTATGTAGTATTTATATTAGAATAGAGGTCATTTAGACATTCAAATAATAATTTCAAACATATTAATTTTTTTATTATCATTTAATATTTTTTATTTTTTTTAACACTTTCCTGTCATGTAAATAAAAAACGTTGTCTTCTTCCATAAGTGTACCTATTCATTCATTATTTCACCCTCATGACTGTCTCACAAAATCACATCAATGTCCAGTGTGTCCATGTATGTCCCATGACCTTGTGTTCATATCCATCATGCTTTACCCTGTCAACATTCACAAATCACTGTCAGTTAATAACACCCCAGTGTAATTTAACATAACATATGTAACATAAAACTGTCCGTATAATAAAGCTTTAGAATGTCTTGTTATTGACATGTTTGCATAACCTAATTTCTACATTGAAAGTTAAAGACTTATAATCTGCCACAAAACTATTTCATGATATTTAACTACACAACTTTGAATGTCTTTCTCATCTGCGTTTTTCCTGTGCCTCAAAGCACAGTAGGGAAAATCTGTGAATTGCTTTTAAATGTCATTTATGTAATGAACACAGACTGCAACATTTTCACATTGTCATGTTTTGTTGTTGCAAAGCAGTGTACTCTCACTACAGAGGTACTGTAAGTGGTAGAACCTTTTGTTGGTGAAATTAAGTAATTGGATGCTGTTCTGGTTTTTTAAAAAATTGAGCTGGATCTCTCACATTCAGTAAAGCCAGACCGCAACTGATCAAGCATTGCTGTTTGATTGGTGATCAACTTCTATGTGCTTTTTTTGAGGTCTATGTACTTTTGTATACTCCCTGGCCTCAATATACTGTATATGTGTAGCCATTGCTGAGTCATTTGCGCCACATTGTTTGAGATGTTTTACCTGTACAAAATGCTGGAAATGATTGTGAGATTATTGTTTCTTTACCTCTTCATCTTTCAGATTTATGTCTCACTTTCCTTATGACAAGATAAGTTAAGATGCCTGTCACATATTAGTCTCAGTCACTGCATAGATGCTCTAATTATCAGTCACTATACAGATAGCGCCATCTAAAACTGTCTAGAATGACTCAGACTACAGAGGTGGCCATGTGTAAAGGTATCATTTCAAATCAAGAAGAGTCCCACAAAATCACCTTTGCTGTCTGATTTGTACTTGTTGTTAACCTTTAAACATTTCCGATGTGATTAGACTTGAATAGGCACTGACCTTAAGTTGACCTTTAGGCCTAGAAATATCTATTGGACAAGCTGTAGAATGAAATGCATTGTTATAGTGGCCTTTTCACCTTAACCCAAGTAACAGCTCCTGGCTTTTCATGGTTTGATTTCTTTTGTTTTAAGTGAATGTCTTGAGAAGCAGTCTACTCTGACACACTGGCTGTCATTTCCTTCCTGACTTGACTATCGTATCTACATGGAACATTTATCAATGTCATCATTATCATTACTTTCAATTGGATTTGGTCAGAATTCAGAAGTATATGGGTGATAAGCATGGGAGATAAGTTATATAATATGCTATTAGATTTTATAGAGTTGGATGGATGTTGTCTTGAGCATTTATAATGAAAAATGAGGGTGTAAATACTCAATTGATGTATTCTTTTACTTTATACTTACAGGATAAGTGCTTCATGTGGTTACTCTTTCTCACTCACACACATCTAAAATAACCATTCTGGAACATGTTTTTGTCTATTTCTGTCTCACTAAATGCATGTTAGAGTGATTTGTTCTGAGTTGCAGTCAGTGGGTGTTGTGTCTGTCCTTATGTGAACCCCTAACTCCTTAACTCAGAGTGCAGTAAAAGAGTGAAGGAATACTGTAGGATGGTGAGAGATGGAGAGTAATATACGATAGAGATAGATGAGTCAGACAGATGAAGGCACTTGGCAAAAAGAAGAAGGGATGGGGAAATGGGAGCAGACTGCAAGAGGAGGAAAGGAAAAGCAAGCAAAACAATCCATAGAGACTGAGATGAAGAGAAGGGTCATGTGGAGGTCATGTGCTTTTTTATCAAGTGAACAAATGCTTCATGATGCTCAGCGTATGTTTTGACATTACAGCACAGTACAAGTTCTCTCATCATGTACAGAACAGAAAACCTGCCTTCAGGAGAAAGGGAGAGAAGTAAATATTTAAAGCGTTAAATTAAGAGAATAACTCTGTTGGCAAATGCAAGCATTTGCATGAATACATTAGTGAGCATTTGGCCTCTGTTAAGGATGGAGTCATGTATTTGGCTGTGTTCTGGTTGTTCCTCTGCTGTGTTTGCAAAAAGGTTGGAGTACAGTAGCAATTAGCTCACCCACTTAGAGGCTAATTTGAGCCAGTGGTTTGCGTCTTTTAGACATTAAATGAGACGAATGCTTTCAAATAGTGGAGACAACAGAAACTTCAATGGTGCTTTAGTGCTGCTTTGACACTTTAATTAAATGTGTGACCTGACTGAAAGATTCCCTTTAATAGCAATTGTTTGGGGGGTTTTTTTATCAAAAGGCAAAGATATTGTTAACTTAAGAAGAATCTGTTATTTGAACTTTTATTTCTTTCTCCAAAATCATCTTTCTTTCTTTAGACTTCATGGTAAAGAGAAAACTTTAGAAAGGTGTTTATAAATTGTGAATGCTTTACGCTCTTTGTATTCCTGTTAGATTCATATGGTTTGAAAAAACATTTATATAATTTCCAAGAATAAAATCACGTGGTTTAACCATTAATATATGTATATCATTTTAATCATTTTTAAAAAGTTGAGTTTTTCCAAGTTTTTATTATTAATATTATTATTAATATTATTTAAAAAATATCATGAATTATTAAAACAATTTTCTCAAATAGTAAATGTTGATGTTTTTAAATGATCAGATTTTTAATAGACTTATTAACCTTGACACACATCATTAGGGTCTGTTATGGTCCTTTCTGTAATACTATTTTATGTTATGTTATGTTTACTATTTTTTGTTAACATAGGCTTACTATTTTTTTCTGCATATTGTTTAAACTATGTGAGCATGCGATACTGATGAGGTAATAGCTGCTTGAAATTCTGCTTTGCCATCACCATAATAAAATAACAATAAAATATTTAAATTATACTTCATAATTTTACTGTATTTTTTTTTAAAGAACCAAAAAAAACAAAACAAAAACAAATGCAGCCCTGTTGAGCATAGGAGACTTAGGTCTGTGCCAAAATATTTAGATTGAATTTAGAAATTAAAAACTATTTGTGTATTTAATGTATTTTTGAAAAAATAAAAAATGAGCATCATGTCAATCACAACAAAGCTTGGCATGACTTTAAGTTAAGTTCGTCTATGCACCACAAGCTTACACAAGACATATGTTCTGCAACACAGCACATCTATAACTTGCTGGTCTGTTTGAATTTGCACAGATTTGTGAGCTAGCATAGCGGATGTCCTTGGCAGTAGTGCTGAATCACAACAATAACCGCTCCTTCTCTGTCAATGACTGTTTTTTTTTTTTTTGAGAAACGTCACACAAGCAGCGTTTCACTGCGGCTCTCGTCCGTCCTTGGCTGTACTAGTAAGGGCGCTGTGTTAAAAGTGCTTAATGGCCCAGTTTGCTGAGGTGCTCTCTGGATGGAACCAGACCCTCCAACGGCCAAAGCCATTATGTCATCGGCAGCCAATAGGCAGGTAATGCTCTCCCAGACTCTGGCAGCAGCAGTGTGGTTTTCCATCATCACTGATAACGGAGAGGCAGAGAGTACAACAGATAGCCACGAGCAAAGGGAAAGAAAGACGTGACCTTGAGGAAGATAGGAGAAGATGAAAGCATATATGGAACGATGAGTGATAGGACAGGAAGGAGATAATGTAAAGATAGTTGAGAGGACAGATACAGGTTTTAGCTTTTTAAAATACAGTAAAGTAAAGAGTGAGTAAAATAATGACAGAAAGATATTTGTAGGATACTACCACAGATCATATAAAATATGTATAAACTATAAAAAATCACTTGATATCAAGTTAAACTCTAATACATCACAAAATATTCTAATCGAAATAATGCAGACTTCTGATGAAGACTTATTTACAAGCTACCAATGGAAATGCACTATAACTGTGTAACTTGTCACAAATGCCAGTAACGAGGTACTAAATAAAAAGATGTATAGATAACTATTAGCTCCACACCAGTGTTCAATAATATGTTTTGAGTTTTTTTTTTATCTTAATTTTGCAGCTTCAAATGCTTGAGGGCTTTACAAAGTTGGAATTGGATTGCATTTCAATGTTTTTATCATTCAGCAGTGATCAAAACGATAGTCTCTGTTCCTCTTTCGCTATTATTTTAGTTAAGGTATGACTTTCTGAGAAAGATTATAAAACTTAATAGTTATCATAATTTGTGTGAATGGCCTTTAACCTATATACATGGTGCATTATAGATTTACAGAATAGTACCTAAGTATAGTTAACCCAAAAAATTCTGTCATCATTTCTTCACCCTTAAGTCATTCCAAACCTGCATAATTTGATTTGAAGAAGATTTTTGAACAAACATTAGACACCACTGACTTTCATTCTAGTGCTGTCAAACGATTAATCGCATTCCAAAATAAAAGTTTTTGTTTGCATAATATAAATAATTATGCAAACTAAATATTTACATAAATATTTACATATTTATATTTACATAAATATTTACATTAATATATAAATATATTTAATATATAAACATAAAATTTTTCCTAAATATATACATGCATGTGTGTGTGTGTGTGTGTATATATATATATATACACCCATTAAAATAACACATCCTAGATATGAATGAATGAAATATTCTTATTAAATACTTTGTTCTTTATTTCTGTTCTGCAGAAGAAGAAAAGAAAAACATGTTTGGAATTACAATACGAGTGAAGTACTGACAGAATTCTGCACATATTAGTACACTGACCTACTTCATACAGTTAGGAGCACAAAGGTGTACTTAAAGGGTACTGCCCCAGTGACAAGAAAATTTTTTGCTGATGGTTTGTTTTTTGTGGCAGCTAAAGTGCTTGTTTCAGGGTGTTGCTGTGTGTTAATTATGTGGGCAGTGCATATAAATCGGCCATAATAGCGGCGAAATATGAGAGAGCCAAGCTGTCTTTGCACAGGAAACCACAGGCAGAGAGAGTCTCGGTGACTGAGCAGAGGACCCGAGCAGGTGTGAAGAACTCATGCAGGAGGAAACAGACAGGCTATATCTATTCGCATGCATGGGTTTATGGGTTTGACCTTTTGATGCACATGAAAATGGTGCAGATGCAGCTCTCGGCCATTCATCAGACCTCTTTGCCTCACTTCTGAGCAGGGAGTAATGAGGTCAGTCTCTTTATTTTTGTACAAGATTCCCATCAATATTACAGCAGCACAGAGTGAAACCACACCATCTTATCTTTATCTGTATAATAAGTCTCTTGCAAACAACCACAATGAAAGGTTTTGTTAAAGGTGAGGAAGAGATCTACAGTATTTGGAAATTCATGCTGGAGTTCTTTTCAGCAGGGTAGACCTCACGAACATGTCTCCTTCAAAAAGATGCAGCGAGTCACCCATGGAGAATATGATGTGATACACACACAAACACACACACACTCAGGCTGTCACATGAAGTGGCCATTACCCAGCATAAAAAAACTGTAACTGTGAGTACAGGATGTGAAAGACGCATAGCAAAGTGAATCTGACAGACATTTTCTGCAATTTCTGTCAGCCGAGAAAACCAAAACAAAGAGCTTTTCTCAGATACAAGCTAGTCTATTTACTACTTGGTGTGTTTTTGCGTCTTATGTGTCAGTCCGGCTGGATACGCTGCAGTGTTGAAACTGTAAGTCTCATTTTCAACAGAAGTGAAAACAGCAGGTTTATGACTATAAGCTAACCACAGCTATACTCTCACAGTCCCGTTTCCAGCCTCATAATGCAGAAATTAATTCCTACACACTACAAATAGCCATGCTTTCCTTCTTATTTGCTGTGTTGCACTTGACTTAGCAACTACAGATCTATTTGACTTTATTCACATTTGTGTTTAGCACTGACACGACCCTCTGATTGAGTGTGGAACTGAAAGTTTCTGTATGCAACTGCATGATATATGTGAGTGTGCTTTGTGCACTCGGCCTGGTTGAAATGTTTTCCTCAGCAAACATAAAGCATATATGGCATGACTTCCTGTTTCATTCTCCTCTGGGGTCAATGCAATGACTAATAAAAGAAGCACAGCAGAACAGAATGCTTAGTGTATTTTATTGAGCAAGTTCTCTTACTAAACATATAAAAGACGTTGTATATTTTCTATTTCAGTAAGGTTAACCATTTCTGAAGCTTCAAATGGTTTCTGACGCAGCTAACATGCTAAGAATGTTTTCCAAATATTCATATGTCAACAGCGATTTTGAGGAAATCATGAAACTTTCCAGTTTTCTTGATGACAGTAGAACTTTAAAATAAGAATATAATGACTAAATTGTAGTTCTTGATTGATCAGTTAAAAGCAAATCACTTGGTTGAAATCGAGGATGCATTTCCAGACGTTATGAAAACAGTGAAGACTCTTTTTTAGTGGTCTAGCACTGGCATCAACATTATTTTTATATTTTACATATTTCCGGCAAATTTTACATCTCAGTGTTTGTTTTCTTTACAGAGGAGGAAAGGAGAGTGCGAGCCAATGATAGAGAGTACAATGAGAAGTTCCAGTATGCAGTAAGTCGCACATCATACATCATAAATATACTAGTTTATTTTAAGTGTTTTCTTCTGCATCTCCTTTAACTCTCCCCATCATCTCTTTAACTGTTCACAGAGCAACTGCATCATGACCTCAAAGTACAACATCGTTACCTTCCTTCCAGTCAACCTGTTTGAGCAGTTTCAGGAAGTTGCCAATACCTACTTCCTGTTTCTCCTCATACTTCAGGTAGGCTATAGTTTATACTCCGGTTGAATTCTTAATTTTAATTGCCCAATTATAGGTAATGAAAGGTTTATATTTTGGTTTTGGGAGTCCCCAACAACATGTCGACATGCATACAAAGTCAAAAAACACTTTCATTGTCTATTTTTTACCTTGTTCAGCAACTCCCAAACGATTCCCTCAGCGATTCACTTTAAACAATTAACTAATCTTCGTTGATTGGTCTCGTTTTCATTACATGATTTCTGTAATATCTGATAAAGCAGCGTTTGTGAGTGTAGTGCTGCTTTGTGTGCATAGACCGGTTTGTGTACAGCATTACCGGGGAAACCGCTACAGCAGCACCTAGTGGTAAAAAATTAATTAGCATTTTAATTCATAGCTAGACCTTGTAACGCTGAGTTGAAATGTCATACAGCCTAGATGAAGAACGGTGTGGTGCTAATAATGCACGGGAGACAAGAAGATGGCAAGCTTTTCCCAGTTTAGTAAAACGCCTCAAGCGCTGACACACTTGTCCACGTACATGGGGAGCGAGTGAGGAGAAGGGGAAATAATGTACATAAACACTCCACACAAACGGAAAAGAACCAAATAAAAGAAAGTGTACAGAAAATAAATTTGTCGGTAGGGCAAGTTATCTCTTCACCTTGTACTGATGCACACTATGCGCCGCGCAGTTGTCATTCACCAAAATAACCATAAATGACGCAGTGGCCGTTACACCTTCAAGTGGACAGGCAATATGCTAATGTTTCAAAATATACCTCCATTCCCAATGGCTACAGTTAGCAAGCATGTGTAAGCTTATTAACACAATAATTTTGACAGATTGTTTGAACATGTTCACAAACTAGTAACACCAGTAGGTGCGTTAATATGTACTATAAAATGGCTTTAAAAAGTAACTGTGTGTATGTTTTCTGTCTCAGTTGATTCCACAGATTTCCTCTCTATCCTGGTTCACCACCATTGTGCCTTTAGTGCTGGTGCTGAGCATCACTGCAGTTAAAGATGCTACCGATGACTATGTGAGTCTCACGCACACATGCTGTAACTTACTGTAACTGCAAAGCCCCCCTACACACAGAAATATGGTAACACTCATGCCAATCACCTTACCCACCACAACTGCCACACTTAACACTGTCAGACACATGCGTTTCACGCACATCTCTGTTTCTTTCAGTTTCGTCACAAGAGTGATAACCAGGTGAATAACCGTCAGTCTCAGGTCCTCATCGGTGGCATGTGAGTCTCATATTAATATGCACACTTCCTTTTACATTGCATTTACAAGAAAATACAGATCCATAGTACAGTCCAAGTTGGTCGCAAGAGAGTGAATGTTCATTGACATGAAAGCAGTGTTGGCTCAATATTTGCTATATATAATGAGTAATATCTAAATAAATATATATATATATATATATATATATATATATATAATGAATATGTAATATAAATTAGATTTATGTTTAAATGAAAAAAAAAATATATATATATA
>JAUCNO010000236.1:15618431-15629244 GCA_032353835.1 Enteromius viviparus | reverse complement strand
CAAATTCCATTCATGTAAATAAAACACAATTTGCATTCAAAACAAATTACACATTATGTGTTAAAAATCTACACAACGTGTGTCAGAATGCTATCAACACAGCCATGTGTGTTGTTTTTTGACACATCCATTTTTGCAGTGTATGTACAGGATTCAGCCATCATCTCTTCTTGTGGTAACATCTGGTGGTAACCATAGGAGGAATGTAAGGCTTTTTGAAGCAAGAAAAACAATTCTAGTTCCCTTTTTTGGCTTATGCAAAGATGTCCCACAGAAACCAAATAATTGATATTCGGTGGGTTCGTTCAGTTTGTTGTTGTTACATGTGGTTGCTTCATTTCCCTTAACTGAGCAAAAACATCTCCGAGCTGTGCCAGTGGGCTCTCACGGTGTCACAACTATATTTCAAAAGGCTCCTGTGAACATGGATAAGAACGAGATGTGGAGGATGTGGTTTATGTCCAAATATCTTTACACCATCCTGTGCTGTCCCAACTCAATACATTTACACGCACACACACAGTCTAGCCCATGTCAACAGCAATGTCCCATCTTCTGTTTGTTTGATGCTGTGGGTGTGCGCAGGTTATATTGCTGGTGTGTAGAAGTCAAATGTCAGTCTCAGTAGGGGACACTCATCAAAAGACTGATTGACAGCAGTACTAGTGTAAAGAACAAATCATGATTTTTTTCTGATTTGAATCACTTTGGACTGCCCAAAAGTCTTTGTTTTTATTTTGTGGGGTATTTACACACAAGTTTATTTGCCTTAACCTGCCGTTGAACCTAACCGAGAGCAGGGGCTTTCAGACTAGACTCCTGAAAAGTGTTTGGAAACACAAGGGAAAAAAATCTTTGTGATCCATTTTAGGGGTGGTAAATTTAACATGTTCACTCGAGATATACAGTATGTTTAATGCAATGATTTTTCACATTGTGTCACTAAGTGTAAATAGCCTGTCTCGTTGGCAGAGGCTATTTACAATAACTCGCCCACCAACATGTGATCGGCAGTTTCAAATATGAAAGTTGAAATATTAAACTGAACTGCATTATCTGAAATAGTTTGTTTCTGTGTTTCTGCAGCAGCTCACATTGGCGTGGGCATTAGCGGTCAGGAGGGGATCCAGGCCGTGCTGGCATCAGATTACTCTTTTTCCCAGTTTCGCTTCCTGCAGCGTCTTTTGCTGGTGCATGGACGCTGGTCCTATCTGCGCATGTGCCGCTTTCTCTGTTACTTCTTCTACAAGAACTTTGCCTTCACTATGGTGCACTTCTGGTTCGGATTCTTCTGTGGATTCTCAGCGCAGGTAGGATTCATTCTGAGCCTCAAGAAAGTGTCCTGTGCATAAGGTGACATCATAACCATGGGTGTTTGTTTTATTTAGACTGTCTATGACCAGTACTTCATCACTCTTTACAATATCGTATACACATCTCTGCCGGTGTTGGCCATGGGAATCTTCGATCAGGTGGGAAAAAGAGAACATAGACCTAATACTGAAACATTTTTGTTTAGATTTTATAAGATACTCACTTCCACCTCAATCTACTGCCGTCTCAGGATGTTCCTGAACAGAGGAGTCTGGAGTATCCAAAGCTTTATGAGCCGGGTCAGCTGAACTTGCTGTTTAACAAGCGGGAGTTCTTCATCTGCATCGCACAGGGAATCTACACGTCTGTGGTTCTCTTCTTCATTCCCTACGGTGTTCTCTCTCACGCCTCACAGAGCAATGGAGTCCCGCTGGCAGACTACCAAACTTTTGCAGTAACTACAGCAACGGCCCTTGTCATCGTTGTCAGCGTCCAGGTGAGTCCAACATCAGCACTTAATGGAACAGTTCACAGGAAAATTCTGTCATCAATTCATGTCATCACGAGTAAATGATAACATAATTTTCCTTTTTTGGGGTAAACTGCTTTAAGTATAGTGTTTGTTGATTTATATAAACGTTATGAGGTTACTTTATATTTTTAGTTTAAGGTTTTCTATTAGCAGTAGCAAGAAATGGTTTTGAATAGCCCTAGCTTTTTGCTATTTAAAAAGCAAATGCTATTTGTTTCTAGATTGCTCTGGACACGGGTTATTGGACGGCTATAAATCACTTCTTTATATGGGGCTCTTTGGGTACCTACTTCACCATCCTCTTTGCTATGCACTCCAGCATTCTGTTTAACATCTTCCCCAAGCAGTTCCATTTCCTTGGTGAGTCAGCACTTCAACCTATCTGTGTGGCTGCCATCTTAAACAGAAAGCCACATTTGATAACATCTTTTCAAAAAACATGAAAAATCTAACTGACCTCAAACTTTTATATGGTATTGTACACATACAATTCCTTTGACAGTCATGTAGGCTACACTGTAAATGAATAGATTAGCAAAAAAATGCATACATACATTTTTAACAATTATTTAACCTAAATGAAATAATTCAAATATAATAAATTGAAATAAGTGTGGCTTTTTAATTGTAATTTTAAATTAGATCTTGTTTGTATTTAATCTTGATCCAAATGTGTGCTACATTACATTGTGTATGAATATGTATGACTTACTTTTTTGTTTTGTATGCATGCCATGTGTTAATTAACCACAGGTAGTGCTCATAACACACTTGGGCAGCCAGTGGTGTGGTTGACTATTGCTCTGGCTACGGTCATCTGCATTGCTCCAGTCCTTGCGTTCCGCTTTCTTAAACTGGACCTTAAACCTCAGCTCTCAGATACTGTAAGTATGAGTCTGCCCCTGCAGCTGGTTTGCCTGTCTTAAATCACAAGCCATTTTTTAATGTGTAAATATCCACGTTCAGCCAAACAAAGTCAGTATAACAGTATGTTCATTATAACACGGTAAAGACAAGACTTCAAAAAACATTCAAACAAACTTATGATTAAATGTTTAAAAGTTTTTGTGATGATTAAAGAAACACACCACCTTTTTTCAACTCCCCTTGAGTTCAACAGTTGAGTTCTACCGTTTTTGAATAATTATCAGCACAATATATATATATATATATATATAGTATATATATATTTACACACACTACCAAGATTTTGTAAGTATTTTTTGAAGATGTTTCTTATATTCATCAAGGCTGCATTTAATGATCAAAAATACAGGGAAATTTTTTATATTGTGAAATATTGCAATTTAAAATAACAATTTTCTATTTTAATATACATTAAATATAAATATAAAAAAAATATATAAATCTAATTCATTTCTGTGATGCAGTCATGCTGATTTATTATCAGTGCTGGAAACGGTTTTGCTGCTTATTATTTTTTTGGAACCTGTTATATTTTTTTAAGGATTCTTGAATAAATAAAATGTTAAAAAGAAGAGCATTTATTTTAAATAGAAATCCCTTCTAACAATATACACTATAAGTCAATAGTTTGGGGACTGGAAATATTTATTTTTGGAAAGAAATTAAAACTTTTATTCAGCTAGGATGTGTTTATATTAGGTCTATATTGTTATAAAATATTTGTATTTTTTAATAAATTCTGTTTATATTTGCCATTACAACATTGATAATTCTAATAATAAATCAGCATATTGGACTGAATTCTACTTTGGACTGTGGTAATGACTGATGGAAATTCAGCATTACATCACAGAAATAAATTATATTTTAAAGTTTATTAAAATAGAAACCCATTATTTTAAATGGTAAATATATGTTTTATATGGTAAAAATATATCCCCTGTATTTTTGTATTTGCATGTATTTATTAAAAAAAAGCAGCCTTGATGAACATAAGAACGAACATCTGTTTCCAACCTTTTTACTGGTAGTGTATATATATATATATATATATATATATATTTATAATTAATAAATTATATTCAATTTAAATGGTCTCAAGCACTGCTCATTGAAATTGTGTTTCTGATTGTCAGATAGTAAAGGTTGGTTGATTATTGCTTACTCTGACTCATAGCATAGATCATATTTGTTTCGCTTCAGTAGGTTTGACACATTTGTTTGTTTCTGGTTATCCCCTCACACTCATCCCCACCCTTTATTATTATTCTGCAGGTGCGCTACACTCAACTTGTGCTGCAGAAAAAGCGGAAACCCGGTGGACGTGCTGGTCGTGGAGTGGGCGGTGCTGGTGTAGCCAGTGGCAGTACTCTTGGCCGCTTGGGACGTGGTGGATCCCGACGCTCTGGTTATGCGTTTGCACATCAGGAGGGCTTCGGCGAGCTGATCACATCAGGAAAAAATATGCGCCTGAGCTCGCTGGCTCTCGCCACGTTCGCATCTCGCCACAGCAGCAGTTGGATCGATACCCTTCGCAGGAAAAAACACACAAACAGCACTGCTGCGCAAAACACCCCGCCCAATGGAGAAGACAGCACCGCCTCCTCTCAAGCTCAAGCTTCCTCAGCAGCAGGCCAGGCAGAGCATTCATGTAATGAACCTGTCCTCACTCACAGCCCTGATGATATCGCTCTCGGTGTTATTAGGTGTCCAGAAAGAGAGGTTGGAGAATGTAGTACAGCAACTGTGCAGGTAAATAACATCTAAAAACAAGTTCAAGCACAAATTACATGCAGATACACCACATGCACAAATATAGGATGTTATACAACATTAAACACAGCGTTGATTCTGTGGGAGTACAAAAACTCATTTTGATTGACAAAAAAAGAAAATTTCCCCAAAGAAGAAAACGGCAGGAAGCAGAACTATTATAAACACTTTCATTTCTCACTTTTGTACATAGTAGTGGTCTCAGCTCAGTTCCCCAATAATTAGGAAAATCCTATCGTTCTCTTTTGTAATGGATACAGTACTGTTCAAAAGTCCACAATCAGTATGTTTTTTTAAAGAAATGAATACTTACATTCAACAAAAGTGACCTAAAATACATTTATAAGACATTGTTTTAACTAAATGTTATTTACATTTGATTTGTCAAAGAATACTAAAAGAAAAGTAACACAAAGCATTAAGTAGCACAAATCTGAATTTATATAAAAAATTTATATTGAAATATTTGATCAGCCTATTAGAATGATTACTGGCAGATCATGTGACACTGAAATCAGAAATAACGCCTTCTTAAAATTCAGCTTTCTTTTTATTTATTGTTGTGATTTTTTACAGTATTCTGTCTTTACTGTGTTTTATTATTATTATTTTTTTTTTTTTCAAATGAATTGAATCATTTAGTTTTTTAATAATAATTACCAATACACAATATAAAAAAATCAATAACTTGATTAATGCAGTGGTTGCATTTCAGTGGTTATGTAAATTTTTAAAATCTGAAAACTTAGCTGTTTTGGATTTCCTACTTCTTTTACTCTCTTTACTGATTTGCATGCTTTCAGTGCCTGTTCTTTGGACATAATTTCACACAGAGCAAAAATCTAAAAAAAAGTTAAGCTTAACTATTGGTTGGACAGCTGCTGTTGTTGACCCACGGTTGAAAAGAAAAAGTATAGCTGTGGTTGCAAGGGGGAAGTAAAGGCAAATTGAATTTGCTAATTTATATCTGAAATGCATAATTCCTAAAGTCTATCATCTTCCAAAAATAACAAAAATTTGTCTTAGATTGAAAGTCAATTGTAATCAAAAAATTAAAGTGATTGTAGGTTTGTAACAACATGAGGTTGAGTAAAGGATGACTTTAGTGCAGATATTTCATTCTTTCTTCTAGGAAGCACCGTTTGTGTGGAAGGGAGCCGGAGCTCGGATCAGTGGTGCCAGCAGTCCTGGTCCACCTCCCATTGCAGAAGAAACTTCCAGTGGCGAGTGATGGATTGATGGACCAGCTGGAATCCTTCATGTAAACACTCACACCTTCTGACGTGTGCTCATGTTTCTGTCTGAGGACATGTGCGGTGAAGACAGCACCCCAGACAGTTTAGGAGTAAACACATGCTTGAATTAAAACACATGGAAATTGATGATATAAACTTTGCATACAGACAGCAAAAGACCGTACATGTCCTGTATTATGCTCATTCTCAGATTTACTGTCAGTGAGAAGGACAAATCTGCTGTTATTTGGGCTGTTTATGACCGAGTTTTCCATTCTAGCCAAGTTATCTGACAACAAACCACTAAAAGCATTGCCAAGGCTGATATTATAACACACCTGACTATCCAAATAGCTGATGTAATATGCAAAATTACATTTTACATTAAATTAGATTCATTCATTTATAATTTGGAGACAAACAAAAATCCAATCCTGTCTCATATTTTACTATAAATATATCCGTGCATATCCCAATATATTAATACACTGCACAGTTTCAAGTAACAATTGTACAGATATTCCCGATAACTAACTGACCTGAAGTATCAGCCTCAGCTGTATTGTGTTTTGTATTCAAATTGGGTAGTTCTGGATCTTATCATGTTCATTTGAAATCTCATTCAGGTCAAGGATTGTCTGTATCTCTCTATATGAAGAGTGGTTTATCTTTTCTTCCGTTTTTTTTTTTATCTCTTAATGACTTTTCTGTGGTCTCATACTGTTTTGACCATTTTGTCAGCACATTGTTTTGCTGAGTCAAATACTTCAGCTTTTTGTCAGTTTGTTGCTCAGAGGTTAATAATGCTACTTGAGTTCAAGCAAGTGAACTTCTTGCAGTATGTACTGTTAGAGAAGGCTAAAGATTTTCTGTTATTTCCACTGCTGAAAATAGCACTAAGATGTATGTGGTTCTGTGATAAAACACTATAGTTCTCAGTGAGAACGTGATTCTGTTGGATGAACCCGTTCTTTCTCATCCATTTGTTTGCACCATATTGGTGCTTCAACCCTGACGGATTGACATAAAGTCCAGTTCAACCTCAAACTCTGGTCTACTGGACCTTTGAAGGTTTAAGAATTTGCATTGATCCAGTGTAATGTGTGTTTGAACCTTTTTTTTTTTAAGTTGTATTCAAATAATAAACATTAGAGTTACCAAATGGATTCCACCTTGACCATCATGGTCTAAATGTGGCCTTCACCAGTGTTTGGATTTAGGTAAATGGGCTGATAAGAGTGTAAACGTAGTGATGTGTGCGTTATTTTGAATGGGTGAGACAGACCAAGAAAGTTGATAAAGATGTGTGAGAAGTTACTGTGTCACCATACTTGTCTTGTTTCCTGTGTAAGTTAGGCCTAGCTCTCATACTGTTAAATGAGTAACAATTATATGCCTTAAAAGCTAACTTTGTGATTGTTTTTTTTTAAATGTGTATCTGTTTTCATCCACACATAAAAACATGTACATATATTGCTGTAAGAGGTTAAAGGTCATTTTATGGATAGTTTCAGTGTCTGTTAGCCAAATCCACATGATTTGTGAACATTACAACCCTACTGTTGTAAATGGGCCAGGTTAAAAAAAAATTATATTATTAAATGAACAAAATAAAAAGAGTGATCATGGTTGTGTGTCTAAATACTTTGGAATCAAAAATCGTTTATAAAAGGAATAGTTCACATTAAAATTATATTTGCTCATTATCATGTCATGCTATGTTAGAGTGGTCTGCTCACTCTTTTGCAGTAAATGAGGACTGAAGCACCCTAAAAACGACACTTTTCTCACAAATTAAATAGCGACGGCCAATTTGTAAACGATTCGTTCTTTTGAGTCGGATCTTTTCAGTGAATCAGTTCATACGGTTAATAAGACCAGTTTAAATGATTCACGCATGAATCGGGTTCTAGAGTTCGACTCACGACTCAGTGATCTAGTCGCAACCAAAACAGTGTAATGAGCAACGACCATAGAAAAGTATGGACTTTTTACATTTTACGGCGTTTTTTTTTTTTGGTGAAGCCTCTGCAACTTGAATTTCTAGTTTTTGTTCCACGGCTGATAAACAGTCAACATTAGTGTGAGTAAATCATGAGACTTTTCATTTTGGGAGCTATTTCTAATTATTAATCAAATGTATTTATAAATGTTATTATAATCTTACTGCTAGCAGCAGACCTGAGCTATTCTGGCGATGCACGGAGATATAGCAGGTCCTGAGTCACGTAGTAATGTTTTATAAAACTGACCGCGAGCAGAATTAGTTTGTTCTCGGTCTTTGCCTTGTCAAATAGGAACTTGTTTGTCTTTGTGGTCCATTGGTGTCGCAAGAGCGGATTTGCTAAAGTAACAGATAGTAAAATGTGCTGGGAGGAGAGGAAGGGGCTGCCAGTAGTCTTCTGTCTGTCTCGAGCACCGGTTTAGTTACAACTGACAATAATATTACTGTTTTGTCAAGATCTGTGCCATGAATCAAATAATAGGTCTAATGCATCATTTATACTGTTAAGTTTTTTCTTTATTTTAATAATGTTTAAAATCTTCATTTGAGGAAAATGTAATTTTCGTCTCGTTAATCTTGCTGAAAGGGCTGACATTATGAGCCGTTATAACCATATTGTATATTTTGGTGGCTGATTATTATTATTATTTTTGGACGTGAAATCTCGTTGATAATGTGGACGCGGTCTACACTCACGCTTCTGCTCGGTGTATTAGCTGCGATTGAAGTTCCGACTGTCTCTGAAGAGCTGTGTCCTCGACAAGGTATTTAACCATTTCATTTCTCTTTTGGATTAATTTGTATGATTAACCTAAATCAGTTATTCTTAAACTGTATTGTTTATTATGACTATATATCTCTTTAATGCAATTCTTCTTGTTGATGTAGTTAGAGTGATTCATCTCTGACTCAGTGGTTAATGGTTATGATAAACGCTTGTGGTTAAGAATAGCCCAATAATAATAGAAATCCTTTTAGTACTTTAGCAACTTTTACCACGGGACCGTTCTTTGATGCAAAGAGGTCACGTTTAAACCATCTTGAAAACTTTTTACCTCACATTAATTTTAATTTTTTTAAAGCTTTGCTTTAAAATACAGCATATACTAAATATTAAATATAGTACAGTATATTAAAGCAAAACAAAACTAAATTATAAAACCATATAAATATATGAATGATCACTTTTTAAATATTTTGCATTAAGGGTTAGGGTTAAAGAGTATTAAAATAATATATACTGTTTCCTTAATCACTGTTTATTGTTTTAAAAACAAAACTATTGTGGCAAAAAATATGAACATATAGGGATGTGATGTGTGGAAATAAAAGATAAATGTAAACACAATATTGTGCATAATTTGCAATCAAGTTATAATTAAAAAAAACTACTGTTGGGCTTTGTAAGTGGACAAATTAAACAGTTTATTTCCTACAGTCCTGAGACCAAGAAGTTTGCATAAATGAAGTAACACTCACACTTGGTACAAATAAAAACATCTATGAATATGATGAGAATAGTATAGCGAATATTCAAGTATGGCACATAAAAATGAGGCAAAGTGTGGATTTTATAGGCTTTCAATAATACTTTATTGTTTAAAAAGGCAATGTACTTGAAAAAAAGTTGACCATTTTCTTTTACATACAGTAATTGTCTTTTGTCCTTTTTATAGTTATTATGCTGTTGTATTGGCTTTAAATCATGTCCACTGGTCATCATACTTGACAAATATGACAGAAAGAAAGAGTGATTGTGAGGAAGAATCTGGGGGATTTTAATAAAAGGAACTGAAAGTAAAAGTACCACTTTGTTGCATAAATTTGTTCCATATTTAACCCACGCTATGAACTGTGGGTATAATGTACTGCCAATATATACTAGATATAAAAAAAATTAAAACTGGGATTAATTATACTTAAAACGGTTTTGATTCTTCATCAGAGACCCCTCCTGGAGTTTTGGTCTTGAAGCCAGGAAGCAATGTTGTGTTTGGCTGCAGAGGTGATATCACTGTGGACGGTGTGCCGTTGACTTCGGCCAGTGTCATGAATAAAAAATACAGAAACAAGCAGAGAGAAGACATCACTGTCAACTTCACATCCCAAAAAGGTTATGCTGGTGCTACACAGCTAAACAGTATAAAGGGAAATGCTACGACTGGGACATACAATAAGACTGATTCTGCTGTGTATACCAAAGCTAAAGGGGACACAACGGTTACCGCTAAACCACTTGTAACCATAAGAAAGGAACAAGCCACTTCTAAACGAGTTTTGCGTGCTGTCCCTCAAACTACTGGACAGGAGGAAGAGTTCTCTGATATCACAATGGGGACAGATTTTGAGCAAGATGATTATGAGGATTATGATTATGAAGAGGAACGGTCCAGGGTGACAAGAGGCATCAAAAAGCGAACGCGTTGGACTCTCAATGGGCGACAGGTCCATGCTGGAGTGGAAAGAGGGGGGATTTTAAGACGGCCTGATCTCAGGTATGCTGAAGCTGGGAATTACAGTTGCTACAGAGGAGAGAGGCTCATTTCCACACACACAATCAGAGTAGGGGGTGAGGACCTTCTTTTTGCACTCATTTTTATAAGGGGTTTACAGACATACACAGAAGAAATTCACATCGTTGTGCTATGTTCACAGTGCCCCCAGAGACACCCACTGTCCACTGCTATAGGAAGTTTCACAGGAGTAAAGTCCGCTGTGATTGGACATCCAAAAATCCATTAAAGCCACAGCCGCTGTGCTACCTACTTCTTTTTAGAGGGTGAGTTTGTGAATGTGTATGTGTTAGATATAATGAATTCGTTTAGCAGCAATCAGATAAATAACTTACTTTCATTATTATTATAAATAAAGTAATATATCTTAAATTATTTTTTGGCATTTTTTTAGATTATAAAATGTGTAAGTTGAAAATATGTGTATATTTTAATATATATATATATATATACAGTATATATATATATATAAAGTCAGTTCCTGACTTTGCATAAAAGCATAGAATATAACTAT
>JAUCNO010000236.1:15577156-15598206 GCA_032353835.1 Enteromius viviparus | reverse complement strand
GAAACTGCTCTTTATATGACTTTGTGGGGTCGCCTTTAAAAAGGCGTGCTGCAAGGACGCTTTTACGGGCCTTGTAAGTGCAGCGTTTGAAAGACTCACCATGTCCGGAGCTTGTCGGGACAGAGGGGAATGAAGGCAGAGCAGCTTTCGGGGCGGTCCGGCATCGGCGAGACCGTTGCCCGGCCGCTTGCTTGTTAGGCAGACTTCTTTACCTCGGGGTCCAGCACAACCTTGGGCCTAGGACCCTGCCTCCTAGGGTTCGGGAAGCGGCGAGAGGAGGACGATCTGGAGCGGTGTCTCTGCTGTTCCCGTCCCTGGCGCGGCTGGGGCTGAGCGGCGGGAGGCTGTAGCTTGGGCTGCTGCGTCGGCGGTCTCGGACGGCTGGAGGATGCAGACCTTTTCGGCAAGAAGTGCTTCATTGCCTGGGAAGCCTTCTGCGCCTCCGTGAAGCGATCCGTGAACCCCTCCACGGAGGGTCCAAACAGCCCGGCCGGAGAGACGGGAGCGTCCAGGAACGGCGTCTTGTCGGCCTCCTTAATTTGGGTCAGGTTGAGCCATAGATGGCGCTCCAGCACCACCAGGCTGGCCATAGAACGGCCGATGGCTTGGGCCGTCACTTTAGTAGCCCTGAGCGCCAGATCAGTCGCGCTACGGAGCTCCCTCACCGTCTCCTCGTCAGGTGAGCCTTCGGCGGTAGCGAGCAGCTTAGCCTGGAAGACCTGCAGGACCGCCATGGAGTGGAGGGCGGAGGCGGCTTGACCGGCGGAGGAGAAGGCTCGTCCAGCAAGGGCCGAAGTCGTCCTGCAGGGCTTGGACGGGTGCGTGGGCTTAGTCTTCCACCCCGCGGAAGACTGAGGGCATAGATGGGAGGCCACAGGAGGATCGAGCGGCGGCAGCGACTCGTAGCCCTTCTCGGCGGCGCCATCTAGCGAGGCGAAGGCGGCGGAGGCTCTGGTGTTCAGCCTGGAAGAATAAGGAGCCTTCCAGGACCTGGTGAGCTCCTCGTGCACCTCAGGGAAGAACGGAATGGAACGCTGACGAGGAGCCTGCGGGCGCCCCGGCAGGAACCATTCATCCAGCCGGCTCTTAGAGGGTTCCTGAGGTGGGGACCAGTCGAGTCCCAGCTCGGCGACGGCTTTGGAAAGGACGCGGAGGAGTTCGGCGTCCGAACCAGGCTTGGCGGAGCTGATGTGGGAAGCAGTAGAAGGGGCGGGGTCCTCAGAGCTCGACAGCTCCTCTGCTTCCGAAGCAGCTGCTGAGGCGGGGTCCTCCAGCAGCTCATCCTCCGATACCCCAAAAGAAACTAAGTCACTCGCATACGCGGAGGGACGTAGATCCTCGTTGAGGTACCGGATGGGCGACCGGGACTCTTCCCGAGGTGGCGAGATACGCAGGGGCTGCGCCGACGTAATCTCGCCGCGCTCGGAGCGCGGCTCTCGGCCCCTTTGCCTCTTACGAGACGGGGGGGCGCGAGGGCTAGGCTCTAATCCTGAAAAGGACAAGAGCCTGGCGCGAAGAGTGGCCATGGTCATCTGCTCGCAGAAGTCGCAATCCCCGGTCCCGGAGAGAGCGGCTTCCGCGTGGCGTTTCCCAAGGCAGGCGACGCACTCCTGGTGTTCGTCGGCATCAGAAATGGGAGCGCCACAGGAACAAAACATCGTAGACATATGCTTCAATTCAGGGACAGCAAAGAAATTCCGTCGCTGAAGGAGAATAATCTGAAGATGGTTGGCGATCGAGGGTCTTATATAGACTTTTATCGCACCATATCACGCCACTTTTGCGCGGTCGCGGCCATTCGCTGCGGTTTCGCGCCAAAAGGGGTGTGGTCGACGGTATTGGGCCATTGTTGGCGGGCCCTTCCCCAATTGGTTAAAGTAAGGTCCCCCAGCAACTGCCCAGCAACCGTGCAGTATCACTGCGTTTTTAAAATAGGCTTCAGTTTAGGGGAAAAGAGGAGTTTTCCCATAGCGTCTTATCAGACGCAGTACGAGTGTAATGTCGAAGGGGAACAAGAAGATACACACCCAAGTGAACAGGAAATGCACAAAAAAACAGGAAATAGATTCCTGTTTGAAGAAGCAGGATAGAGTTATTATTGTGGTGTTGTAAAAGGGAGTTTCCTACAAGAAGTAATACCATGTTAAAAAAATAAATATATATACATATATTAAACAAGAGAACATATATGTTACTTGCAAAACCAAGGAGTTTTCCCTATGCGTCTTAGCAGACGCAGTACGAGTGAAATGTCGAAAGGGAACATATTACAGACAGGCTGCTAATAATTAGTATTATCTTTAATGCCATCTTTATAATCTATTATTCTTAGTGCTGTCAAACAATTAATATATAAACATATTTCTAAACATATTTTCTGAAATATATACATGCATGTGTATTTATATACACACATATATATAAATATTCACAGTAAACACTCATGTACTTCTCTACAGATTGTGCCATTGCGGTTGCTTCAATTTTTGCTACAGTCCTTCTTATTTTGGCTTTCCTCGTCTGCAGAACAAACAGGTACTTGACATATACCCCCAGTTTCACAGTCAAGGCTTAAGCTAGTCCCAGACTAAACTGCATGTTTGAGCTGTCTCAGATGAAAATATCTTACTCCGACATATCTTAAAACATGTCAGTGTCATTTATTCTGTGTTAAGATGCACACCCGTAATTTCTTTCTTGTAAGGCATTTTTGTCAAATTTGCTTAAATATCTTAATTTAACTAAAGCCTAGTCCTGGATTAAGCTAAGCCCCGTTTGTGAAACCGGGTCATATTGTGTTAATGCCATGTGCACACAAACTAAAACACTATTTTATTTTTTTCTAGAACTGGAAAATATGCTTCTGATGAACACAATCAGCATGGTTCTGCAGAATTACCCTGAGGAGGGAACTGTAATTGCTCTTTAAACAATAACAGATGGCGTGGAGTCATCCTAATGTAACAAATATATTATAATATATTTTATTGGACTAGATATTTATATTATACTATATTTTATTATATTTATAATTATATTATTAGATATTTTAATTAGGGGTGGGCGATATGATGATTTTTGATTGTGGAAGATAAATGTATCTCTGCAATCTGCTTTTTAAGGAATATCGTAGTATCGTGCTATTTTATCATCTCCGTCTCAAAATGCTGTAAAACGCGAGATACATTCACATCAGTGTTAAGTCAGTGGTAGAATTACACTCACCAGACACTCACTTATTCGCAATCACAGAAGTACATTATTAGCTTTAAAGTCTTGCCGTTTACACATTTCATATGTCACACCTGAAGCGCGCGTGCACTAAAAGCCTGTCAAATAGCGCCTAATTACTGAACTAAGATATTTATCACATGTGATTGTGGTAATACTGTCAAAAACAAACAGTTAAACACAGCTGCTTGTGTCTAAAGTAAAAGTAAACAATCAAGATAAAATGGGCCAGAATATTAGATGCGTGCAGCTCTTAAAGGGACAGAACTAAACATGTTGCCGCTTGTCAGTAAAGGGATAGTTCACTCAAAAATTATAATTAAATTTTTTTTTTATAATCATTATTTACTCACTTACATGTCCTAATTCTTTCTCGTGCTAAACACAAAATAGCATATTTTGAGTAACCAAACAGTAGCTTGTCTTCATTGAATTTAATGAAGAAAATTATTTGAAAAGAATCTAATGATTTTTTTCCCATATCGCCCACCCCTAATCTTAATTATGTTATACTATATTTTATTATATTTAAAATTATATTCTATTAAATATTTTAATTGTATGATATGATAGTATATTATAATATTTAATCTTATATTATATTATAGTGTTGTTTTTTTACTGATGCATCACTTAGCTTGCCAGAAAATTCTATTTCTGGGGAGAATTGTTCATTGATTGTTGGTTACACGAAACAGTGAAGACAAGTGAGGGTTTTGTATTGATTTTCTTTTAGTATAAACAAGGTACTTAATTCCTTTAATTATTTACTCAAGTAACTTAATATTACTTAAGTTAATATTGTGCAAAAACCTTGTGCTTTTGGTGTTGACACACAACAGACAATGTGGAAATAAGATAACATCAAATTCCTCTTCTTGTTCAATACCATCTGCAATCTTGTTGCTTTACAGACACAGACTTTACAGACTGTGAATTATGAGTGTTTAAATAATATAAGGATGTACCTCACTATATTTTACATTATAATAAAGGCTAATATAAAAGTTTTTATGTCTTCTATTACCACAAGAGTTCGCTGTCTACCATAACGCTTGTATTCATGTTATTTTTCTTTTTGCTCAAGGCTGTAAATCTTGTTTGTTTGCTTGTAGGTCGTGCCTATATGCAATGTCGTGTAGCTTTTAAATGTAGTCTCTGTGTTTTAGGATATTCTAACCTTTCTCAATGATTAAATCTGTTGAGTCACTGCAACGCCTGCATTTGTGAACGTGTGTTTGAACTGGAAGTGTTTTCAAACTTTTCTTTGAATTGACTTTGATAACGAGCAAGCCAAATTTTCTTTTTTAAAGTTGATTTTCGCTCCTGTGTTGCTTGGAAGGTTTCCTGTACGCGAACTTGAGAAAGATTTAGAAGTGGTTAAGATGTTTTAAACAAATAAAAATCTCACTTACCGTGGAGCAACAGCCTTATATGTGTCTGTCTCTGTTTGTAGACTGCTACATCGAACGACAGTGTTGAGAAGATAATTCGCGATAAACTAATGAACATAAACTAATAAATTTACTGAGTAACCACTAAGCGTATATGGGGAGGCTGTAGGTCGATATACCACGGCCAAAGCAGCTTTACGCCTGTTGTTCCTGATGTGTCCAGTAGGGAGAGTGCAGCGTGCATATGAATATATGTGGTAAAATGATTAAACCGACGCTCGAAACTTCATGAATAACCATTCTTTTCCATTAAAATTGACTGAGAGTTTTATTGTTTTGTGTGAATTTAAATTTAGACATTACATAAAGATATCAGATGATCTGTACTACGTATGATCTCTGTAAAAGAAAAAATGAATTAGTGAAAAGATATGATCTATACATTTATTACATTATTAATCTTTGCTGTGTTGCCCCAGTTTGGTCAGCTTTCTCCACTGGCAAAAAACAACAACTGAGATGTACACTTACCTTTCTGTCTCAAACTGCTCACCACCACACCAATCCACGCCAATATTTCAACCAAACATTAATTGAAATGTTACAGGATAAGTCTTCACATCTTATTGTTAGAACTCAATGACCAGCAATAGGGTACAACAACTTGCAAATTGGCAGTGTGCATATATTTGCCCAGTGAGAGTAAAAAGAAAAATTAACAGACTACAACTTTCAGCTCCATAAAACGTCTAAACTACGGCTGATATAAATTTAACTACAGCTGATATAAAAAATAATGTAAAAAAGATTTATATCGGCATTTATATCTGCAAG
Source organism: Enteromius viviparus (assembly GCA_032353835.1). NCBI lineage: Eukaryota > Metazoa > Chordata > Actinopteri > Cypriniformes > Cyprinidae > Enteromius > Enteromius viviparus. The sequence continues at coordinate 15,592,747 of JAUCNO010000236.1, read as the reverse complement.
AGATCACCAAAAGAGCTAGAACAAAAGTCTAAGATCTTTAAACAAAGAAACAAATAGCATAACGTTAATGCAAATGTTAATCTACTGGACCATCAATAAGCAATTTTGCACTATTGCTGAAAAATCCGGTGCCACATGCACTTTTACAAGCTGTTTGGACTGAAATGTGTGGGAGTGTGTGTACACAACCACTCTACAATGATAAAGATCCACCAGTAGTTTTCTTTGAATTTAATAAAATTAAGTAGCCCCTTCTGAAACAAGCCATTCTCAAATCGGTGTGGCGTCACACTGACAGAGGACACTCCCGCAATAGTTGATTGACAGCAGCATGTCACACAGACTGAACTGATGTCTTACCTCAGACCCATCCTGAGCGAGCCGTCATCAGACCGAGAAGCAGAGACAAGCAAGACTCCTAAGAGATTGAGGTGTTTTGTTGTTGAGTGTATTAATGAACATAGCAGTAGTCATTTACTCCCGTCATCTGAGCGACTAAAGACGCGAAAGATTGATGTTACATTTGATTCTGAAGGGAAACGCGCCCTTGATCAACCTAAATGCATTTATGTTCGTGCAAATCATTCATGATCCATACAGAAGCAATGAGTATAATGTCTTTTAATGAATCTTTGCAAATCGCCTTACCTAATAATTTGACTCCTTTAAAGGGCCCCTATTATGCCATTTTAAAGGTTGCTAATATTTTTTTTTGAGTCTCTTAAAACAGGTTAACATGCATGCAACTTCAAAAAACACTAGTTTTCTCGAAAAATAGATTTAATTTGACCCCATTTCTAAATGATTCATAAACGACTTGTGTAAAGCAATTCGAAGACTCAGTCTGTCTAAACCCCTCCTTTCCGTGAGCCCTTACTGCTGTGATTGGTCAGATGGCACAGTTCTTTATGATTGGTCTACCGCTACAGTGTGTGTTGGAAAACGAAACGTCCATTGTCATAACTGAATGACTGCGCAGGGTACAGCATCTTCTCGAAATGATGTAATCCACGTAGAAATTTTACTTTGGGTGGGCAAGTTGTTTGTGATGTAGTACTTGAGCGGACATTATGCAAATATGTTACTTCATGATGTGTGGACGTAACAGAAAAAGATTCAAATTGCTGATGACTCGTTCAGGCGAATGTGAGCTGACTCTTTTTTTTGATAGACAATAACTTTATTTATCGTGCACTGTCAGTGTCACAACTTTGCAGATGGTTTATGTTCATATACAGCTACATGACACACTCAATGAAAGATCATATTTGAAAAGGCATAATAGGGGCACTTTAAGTGACTATTTAACGTACCTCTTTTTTGTGTCGCTTCTAGACTTGGTCTTTTCATACAGGTCATACTTTTTACAGGTCATACTGTATAGCATCAGGAACAACAGGGGCTTAAACCCACCTGGTCAGTGACGCTGCCTGCTTCATGTCTCATTGTTACCATAGCAAGCCGACTATGCCAAACTGTTTTTACATTTAATCTATATCCAATTTCATACTTATAGTATTATTTCCATTACAGACAGAGAGCCCATGCCTGCCTCGATCAACAAGCCATCAGTTAGAAGAGTAACCAAACTGTCTGCCTGAAAATATCCCCTAAACCATCTGTCAGACTAGAACCAACCACGGAGGACATTATCCTGTATGTGATCCTCTCTGCCTTGGGAGTTCCAATCTAGTGTTGGCAACACACATAATCCTGGAAAGCCCTTTTCTTCTTAGTCCTAGTGTTTGTCCCATGATGGCGCAGGGTTCGCTTGTTTGCATGCCTTCCGCCACTTGACTCATTCCAGGGCATCATCAGGGGGGATCTCGGTTGCACATGTGTCCTCCGCCAGGTCATCGAGCCACCGCTTCTTTGGCCCTGGACCGTGAGGCTGGTGGACCAAGATGGAGGTATGGAGCCCTTGTTGATTATATTGTTTAACAAACAGGCGAGAAATTCGACACCTTAATAGCTTCCACTCCTTTACAAATTATCACCCAGACTGCTTTCTTTTCTTATGTGTTTTCTGTGTTCTTTTGGTTCTTCTTTTTACAGTTTTACCATTGTTTTGTGCATGTGTTTCCTACCAGACTGCGTGAACCAGAGTTTGTGACTGATTTTACTTCTGTATTGTGATGTACTTTAGAGTAAACTAGAGGAAGTTTTGTATCAATACAAAAATTGAGGAAGTGTCTCACTAATTACTTAATAGAATTTATCCTGCTAGGCATGTTTTGAAAAGATTTAAGCTGAACATTTTCCCAGTTCCCAGTGTATAAAGTCCCCGTATGTCTGTGTTCATCACAGTTCGTTATACTGTCTTCTCGTCCTGTATTTTTTATTCATGTCTTTGTGTCTTTGGATCTACTGTTTACGACCTCGCCTGTTTCTTGGACTATTGCTCTTGTTTTGCCCTTAGGATTCTGTTCGCTACCCACACGATCTTTGCACAGACTTTGACTATTCAACTTACCCTGTAAGCCTGTTTGTTTCTGCTAATGTTTCACATTAAATACAGTTTGCACGTTAATCCGAACGACTCTTCGTCTATCACCGTTACAGAACGAACCGTCATCTAGGATTAAGCAGCTGTCAGAAGATGTGTGAATTTATAAACGTTTCATTGCCTCACAGGCAGGATAACTCGCTGGTTTCTCCTTCCCATCTGAATAGGCAATTTCAGATTCAGATTACGTGGAGGAATTCATCGTCCTCAGCCACTTCGTTATCGCAGCGAAGAACGTTGATAAAGACCTTAGTCTTTTTTATAGTTTGCCAGATGATGATCCCGACTGGTTATAAGGGCAACTCGTAGACTTTGTTTTATTGTTTTGTGGATCACAATTCACTGTAGAAGAGGTGCAGGATCATTGTGCCGCTACCATCAGAGCGAGTCTGTGGCTTGGCTCACGCTGCGCCATTCGGCGAGCCCCACTATCGCTCAATATGGCCGCTGAGATGGTGACAACACCTGAACAAGCTCTCGACATGATCACCGCACCTGAAGTTGCACTCAAGATGGCCGCCGATCGCGAGATGGTGGCTGTAAATACGACTTGCCTGTGTAACATTACCAATGAAACTAATTCAGAGACAGACCCATTATCCACACCGTTGCCGGTTATAGCAGTGGCTCTTATGAGTGTGTGGGCCGCACACTGCATGCCAGAACCTTCTCCGCCTAAAGGCATGTCGAAAATCCTCATGGTCCCTAATCTGCCAGTGATAGGTTCAGCCTCGTAGGGGCCGTGCATCGTCCAGTCGGTTACGGTTAAACAGCCAGGAGAGCTGTCAAAGGTCTCTGCGGTTCCTAACCCTCAAGTCCTAGCCCCGAACCACGGTACGAGGAGCCGTTTGTTGTCCAATCGGTACTGGTTATACAGTCAGGGGAGCTGTTGAAGGTCCTCGCGACCCCTAACCCGCAAGTAACGGGTCCTAGACCCATATCACAGTACGAGGAGCCGTGTGACACCCTGTCGGTACTGTCCCTTTGCCTGAAACACCGTGTGAAATCCTTACGTGTCTAGTCCACCTCGGTCGGGTCCTAGCCCAGAATTAACATGGCTCGAGCCCTCGAGTCTGCCATTGACTCTGATGTCCCATGGCTCGATCCACCGGAGCCATGTGATATTCCTGAATTGCTGTGGCCCGATCCTCCCGAGCCCGTTTCCCTGCCTCTGTTCGGGCCCGGCGCGTTCACGGAGTACTCCCCAGTGATTGCACAGACCTCAGAGATGTCGACTATGGTCGTGGAATTTCTGGGGTCTCCACTGGTGGCTGCACAACCTCCGAGTGGGTCCGTCAGGGCTGTTCAGGAGCTCAAACTCGACCCTGAACCAGCCACAGAGGCCTTTGAGCTTTGCCTTGCTCTGAATCAGCCATGGAGGCCATTAATGAACTTTTGCCTAACCCCGAGCCAGTCATTCAGGCCTTTGAACTTTCTTCTTGCCTTGAGTTGTCCTGTTTTCCGTTTGTGTCTTCAGTGAGGAGCTGCAATGCATTTTAAAACAAAGTTGGGATTCATTTCGACTTCACATACAAATTTAAGTATAATATAGGCTGATTAAATTTGTCTTTATTTTAATATGATAGAAAACATTTTTGTCAGTATAGAAAAATTATGAACATTGTATAAGCAAGTTTAAGCACGTTTAGTTTAATCATGAATAATAAAGTGAGATCATATTTAAATAAAATTATAATAATGAGAAGAAATATTTATTTGCAACAACTGTAGGAGCACTGCTGCACTCACGCGCAGCGTTGTCAAGGTAACGTTTGGTCCGTCGCTTCCTTCCTTCCCAAGGGAGTTCAAAAACGAGACAGAAATGCCCTACACCCTTAATAAAAGAACACACTTCAAGGGCTTTGCCTTTCGAAGGAAGTAGGGCATAGAGATGCTCACCTCTGTTTGAAATTCGCCCTATGTGCTGTAATATCTGTCCATAGTTTAAAGATTAATACGGAAGTGTATGTTGCGTAGCAACAGAATGCGTGACGCACGTCAACATCAGGTGTTTCGGGATACTGGCGCCGAGACGCAGAGATGGCGGAGAGAAACACTCTGGAAAAACTCGATTTGGGCGCTTTAAGCCTCGAGCAGCAGGAGAAGCTGCATCAGTTCAAGGTATTTCATTACCTTCTGCTGAAAGTTAACGAGTCTGCAAACCTGATTGGCGCTGCATGAAGTTCTGCGACGTTAATTATACTCGTAAATACAAAAAACTGTATAGATGCCATATATTAAATAAATTGTATGGGAAATGTAATTGATATTTTTCTAAAGCAATAGCCAAATTGTTGTGTGATTTCACATACTCCAGGTCAAAACGCGGATAGCTAATGAAAAATATTTAAGGTCTCATCCAGAGGTGGACGTGTTACTGAGTGATTTCTTAAGGTCAGTCTTAATGTTTTATATGGCATAAGTAAGACATAGATCACTCAGCTTTTTTTAATCCTCTCTCTCTCTCTCTCTCTCTCTCTCTCTCTGTCTCTTTTTTTACAGGGATGTGTTTCTGAAAAGGCCCACATGTATTCGTGAATTTGCAGCAGGTAAGTTGGTAACTTATATCTTTTGATAAAATGCTTCACATTTAGCACATAATATAGTCTGCTTCTTTGAAAATAATTTATTGTTTTTCAAAAAACTGTTAAGCGTGTCTTACAACAGAACTGTCTTCTGTCTTTTAAACATGTAACAAACATATACATCTTATTTGAATAACAATAATAATATGTACTTTAAATAAATAATGTTCTTAAATTAAAGCCATCATTTGTCTGTGTGTGTGTGTTTCTGTTTTTTATTTATTTTATTATTTATTTTTTATCTCCAGATCATTTCAGTGACCCAGGACTGCCAAAGAAAATTCAGGAGCAATTGCATATCCATAATAAGTAAAAAACGAAAAACGATTTATAGTGTTTTATAATAAAAGAGAGAAAAATTATGCAATGTGTGTCGGTCTTGATCCTTAATTACATATATGAAAGCATCTTTGTGTTATACTATTATCGGCAACAATTAGTGTGTGTATCAGGGGAGAGGACAGTCCAGGCTTGTTTGCTAAATGAGTCCACAAAGATCAAAGGCAAATTACGCTGGATTGAACAGGTCTTTCTGTTTAAGTATGTCCAAACATGCTATGGGTTTGGTCTAATTACTCACATATTATTTCTATTATGTCTTATAGCATGAACAGTTTCGTAAAGCCTTTCAAGCTATTATTTCCATTCAATTTGTGACAAATTAATCCTTAATTTATATGTAGCTTAAAGTCTAACTTAGTGCTGTTTTTTGACATTTAGTCATTTATTTACTTTTTTTTCAGTACCCAAGGGTGAACTATTGTACTAGTTACATTTTTGGACTTAATAAGCCATCAGGGACCAAATAAGTTATTGCTTATACGGACACAGGTAATTGAGTTTGTTGTTTTCCGAGGTCAACATCTTTGTTCATCTATCATCATTCATCCGTCATTCATCTATCATTAAATCTGATTTTAGGTATTACTCATAAGGTTAGGTTTAGGTGTAGAGATATGGACAAGACAACATTTTTGGGGAAAAAAATGTTCAGGGTAAACAAAATATGTTGTCCTAGGAACATCTCAACAAAATCAAGACATGCATCAACTCAATAACCCCTATACCAATATAATTTGTCATGTAAAAAGCAATATGATAAGTTAATAGCGTATTATATCAAATATTAATATTAACTGCTATAGAAGAGAAGTCTGTAGCTTCATGTCTTTCATTTTAAAAATGCAAGGTGAAGGAAAATCTTGTTCCCACAAACCCACATGTAATTTCATAGCTGACGCACCTGCACAGACAGACTCCCATGTGCTGGGTGGGGTTTAGAGGAAAACCATGTCCCAGTGAACACCTGTTGAACAGACTATCAGCTGCAGTACACATGTTTCATCTCAAGATCATCGCATCACAGTGAGTATAGCTCCATCACATTTTACTTCAGTTTGCCTTAAACATCCTTCTTATAGTATACTGCTAGTTTATTTCTGTTTGCTTAAACATTTAAAGAAATTAGAGAGTTTTTGGTAAACCCTTAAATATACATTTTTACATTTTTAATGTAAAACGTAATTTCAAAATCTCTATCATCAATTCATTGTACACTAAGGAAAAATGTATTAAATTTAATTTAGTTAGATGATTTGTACATTGTGAAAACTGGTGACATCGGTATTTATTAAGAATCCATTTTGACTTGGAACTAAGCCTTAAAAATGTGTAAACAGGAAACAGTCGAAATACTAATAAATGCATGGATTTAGCTTATGTGGACATGACATCAGAATCTATTGAGGATCTATTCTTATTTGCTGTAACACCCTAAAACGAAGTATGTAACTATGTAACTTATTTGCTATGGTTTACTAACTCTGAGGCAGAGTGAATAAAAACGTTTGCGTCAAATCTGTCAAAAATGTTTGCTTGGTTCATGCACTGATAATATTCTTTGAAGCCACATAATACCGCAGCCCCAAAACAAATAGGCTATTCAAATCGAATGAAACTCAATCATGTACAGATTTGCTTTGTCATACAGCTATTCTACAGCAGAAATAAAGGCTGTTTTTGTCTAGCTGTATTCCAAAGAGAGTGATCTCACACTGGCAGTATCCTAGCACATATCCCAAATCCTCACAGGTAGATGGAGAGAACGTTATGCAGATAGTCAGTTGGCATGCCTACAAAAACCATAGTTACATTGGAACATACACAAGTTTATGCAACACAAATAGGACAGGGACACCGCAAAACAAGGCGAAACTGTATGGTTAAATCTCCAATTCAATTTTATAATATTATCCCTATATAAAAGATGATGATTTCAGCATACAGTTTCATTTTGTTTAAAGAATGCAAAGTTTTTGCACTATATGCAAACATTGAGGCAATTGAATGGAACTGTTTTGCTTGTCATCAGATATGTTTGTATTGTCCTCATATGACTTACCTCTGTCCGATAATGCCATTGCTTAATAAAGCTGCCACGCTAGATAAAGTATTTTGCAGAAGAGCATGTAATATGGTTATTTTAATGTCTGTGTGTGATCATTTCAATGTGATAAATTCACTGAAGTCTTCTAAATCCCCATATTCATTGTCCATAGAGCTTCATCTGGAGAAAGAGAACAGGGAACAGCACAATGGGGTTATATAGAGAGGTTTTGATCCTCTCGTTTCTGGTCCAGTGGGCCACAGGTAACTGGTTTAATAGTAGGCTATTACACTTTTCATAATTTTGCATTTTAAAGAGAAGAGACACAGTTTTGTGTACAATGAGCCAAAATTTTACTGATTTATAATGTTACAAAAGTACAAATGTTCTGTGTTGTTATTATTTACAGTAATGTCCCAGAGTATGAAGGAGATGCCCTTTAACCAGTCAATAACAGGATTTCCCAACCTACCTGCAGACTTCAGGGACATGGCCAAGAAACTGGTAACTATACCACACGATCAATAGTTATATCTCAAAATTACAGTAATGTACTAGGATAAATTGTTTCATTTTTTTTCTTTAGGGTACTGAAACACTATTTCTAAATCGTCATTTTTCTGAAAAAACAGTGTAATTTCCATTATATTATGTGGAAATGACACACACACACACACACACACACACACACAAATTAGTTAACCTCTTGTCCTGCTAAGGCTAACTTATTGATCATGTATCTTAAACAGACAACATTTTTTCGAACCCTATCTTCACTTGTACAAATTCATAAGTTTTGTGAACAACTGAATGTATTTTACATAGTAAAACATTCACATCAAGGCGTTTGAAATAATTTTTGGTCCAGCCTTCATACAAAAAATAAAGGAAACAAAGTAAATAAAATCCATTTCTGGGTGAAAAAGAAAGTGATGAAACACCCAAGTGTGATATTAAAGATGAAACTAAAATTTGATAGTTTGCTATCAACTATTAAATGAGTTTATTCCTAACTAGTTGATTTCAACATTGTTATTATAAGTGTGCATGCATGCATGTAAATCCTTTTCAGAACATACCAAAAAATTTTTGTAAAATGTACAATTCCTTTTTTTACTGACAGATGAGCATGTGCTTCAAGAAAGGTAACATTTGTACAGCCACATTTTCATTACTTGATTATTTTTGTACCTTACGTAATCATGGTATCTAAATGACTTATGTGTCGCACCTGTGTTTAATATAATAAATTAAGGTGAGCTATATTGCATAAACCATAAGCAAATACAAGTGTCCTAGGAAAGAGTGTAGGATATATTTGCATATAGCATCCATTCCAGCGCTGCCACAACCTGAACACAATTCATTACTAATCTACCATCATAAATGCAGTATATATTATGAAGTCAGATAACAATTGTTGTATAGTTCCTACAGAACAGCAAATGTTTGTTCCTTTTGTTTCCAGTCACAAAGAGAGGGGTTTTGTTTCTCGGTCATGCATTATGTTTTTTGTTAAATGATGTGGTTGGATTGTTTTAGGTCACCAGGTGCCTGTTATGAACAATTCACTCAACAGGTAGGCTGCCATTGAGCAAAAGTTATAGAGCAACTATATGCCAGGTGTATATTTGAATACTAATGATCACATTTCATTGCATGGAAAACTACAGCAGTTTCTTTGTCTATCTTTAAGCTCATATGGACAGATGATGGAGAACCCCATGTCTGTTTTCCCAGAGCTTCTCTCCTCGTTCCCTCAGTCTGGCCCCCCACCGTTCAATCAAACAGCAGAAGCGCTGGACTCAGTCTGGGTAACTCTCAATATCCCAAACACACACATATAATTACCCTTTGCAAAGATCCTCCACCTTCATTACTAAAGCCCAATCCAACAATAAAACTTTTTGCAGCTTTTAAAATAAATAAATACACGGTTAGTCTCTTTGTGATTGGTTTGGAGGGATCTTTCAGATTTAGTTAAGTGCTTGGGAAATTTATTGGCAAGTACGTTTTTGGCGCACATACAGAGAGATACACAGACGAGACACCCATATGTATTTATATATTTTGTCTTCATTTTATGTTTTTCCTGATGGGACATCTACATTAAATTTAGAACATTGCTGAGAAGATGCGGAACTGCTCCAACTTGGGCCATATGATTGATCTCATGAGGAATAGTACGGTTAGTGCTTGACTAGCAGAAAAAAAAACAATGAGTAAAAAGAAGAACATAATTATTGCTGTCAATAGATGAATTGTGATTAATCGCGTCCAAAATAAATGTTTTTGTTTGTATATTTAAGAAAAATATGTAATGTGTAATGTAAATATTAAATATATTTATATAAAAGATCAAATATAAGAATATGAATTATATAAATGTAAATAGTTTTAAAATATATACTGTATGTGTGTGTATTTATACATCCATAATACATATACACAGTATGCACACATATATTATTTAAACAAAAACTTTTTTTTTAAATGCGATTAATTGCGATGAATCATTTGTCAGCACTAAATACAGTATAATATAATATATTATTGGTAGTACTTATCTATGGGATTTCCAGTGCTTCATATTCATAGAACTGTTCAAACTGTTCAGTCATAATGGCATTAACACACATTTTTTCCATTTTTTTTTTTGTTTGATTTATTTATTTTTACATTTGTATACACGTAGGAAGGTCCTCGTTGTTTTATGCGGGCGTTCATGGCTCCTCTTTCCTGGATGATGATCATGCAGAATGGTACAAATCTCAATAAAGAAGATCTAACAAAGCTTTTATGGACGGCTAAACCCTTCTTAGAAACAATGCCTCCATCAAGCTTTGTGTTGCCAGCCTTTTCACAGAGCTCTCAAGTGGCTGAAATGTGAGCATATAGCATTTTATTCAGCTCAAGTGACGAAACAGTATCTTTATCTTACTCAGTTCTGAAGTCAAATATTGTTACCTTGTTTGTGTCCGTTGTCTCTTCTCCCTCACGATGCTAAAGGATGAAGGTGTTTGGTGAGGTGTTCAGCGTTCTGTCTGAGGAAAGGAAAAATGCAATTATAGGGTGGATTAAAGAGAGAGTTATGCTTAATGAATTTAATTGCCTTTTGAAAGCACCTGCCTCCAACACCAAGCCTGGATCAATGGTAAAACCTATCATCCGTAAGTCTTGAGAGATCAGCAAACCTTTAGAATCAGACCTGATCATTGTAAATGTGATAATATAATAATCTATCCATCACATCTCTTGATTAATCTAGAAAATGGCCCATCGGTCAGAGCTGAGATGACTGGTATGAATGTAGGAGCTCAGGTGACTCAACATTCAATGATGAATGGTAAATGGGAAAGAAATCAGTGAAAGAATTGAAAACTGTAATTGAATGGCAAAGTGTTGAAACATTGGAAAAGAACATCTATATTTTAAGTTATACACTTTTTTTAGGTTCAACAGTGGTCCATATATGTCCTTCCAAAATGCCCTGGCTGAACGCTACGGTGTTGACAATGATGGGGCCTTTTCTATCTCGACTGTCTTTAGAAGAAGCAAAGGCTATTCCTAAAGAAGAGGTCAGAGTCTGTGATATGATATGCAAACCAATGCCATAGTTCATTATCTGTGTTGTTCCACCGTCTTTGTGTTTAAGAGCATTCCCTACTAACATAATGTAAATTCATAACCACCTATAACTAATATAAGTTATATATTTCTAAATAACTATAGTAATATTTCTCTTTCTCAGCTGTGTGGGTTTTTCAGGACTTCAGATTTCTCTCAGTCATTTCAAAATGCTAATGGCATACCTCCTCCGCTTGGCCGAACACTTTTTCAACGCTTGTCTGAGTGTTCAAGCAGTGACAATTTCACTCAAAACCTGGACAGGTCAGAATTTCCATCATTAGTGTGTGTTTAGTGCATGCTTTGGTAAAAGATATTTAGGTTATCAGCAGTAATACTCCAGTTCCTCTGGAAGCATGTTACCTCTAGGTTTAAATAAAGTAAATTAAAGTATATAAATTCACACTGTGCTAAATTTTATATTACAAGAAATGAAGTCGAGATTTCGAGATAAAAAGTTCCATTGTGATGCAGAAATTCACATTGTGTAATATGAAGTCACAGTTATAAATTTTTTCTCAAATTTGAGGAAAAAATGTTACGTGGTGAAATATAAGTCACAGTTATAAGAGAAAGAATTTTGTAACACTCCTGTTACATCAACTTCCTTATTGACAGGCTGGGCTCCCTGGCTTGTTTCTTTGACGGTGCACAGTCTCTGAATCTGAATCTCAGTAGAAAACTGCTGTCTCAGATTGATGCCTGTAACAACCCCGAAATAGACAAGGTCAGAATCGCCACTTTGTTAAATCACTGTTGCTTCCAAATCTCTGTAGCATAACTCTAATGTAACTTGTTCTTCGACTCAACTCTCCTTCAGGTGAAAAGACAGCTAGTACAGAACATTCTGAGTGATAGCAGTTCTTCCTCTCCTGAGATTCTGCTGTCTCTGGGATCCGCCGTGTCTGCCCTTCCTCTATCCCGGCTGTCCCGCTTCACCTCTGAGGACCTGAACAATACCCTCAACAGCTTGAGTCAGGCCAGTTGGAGCCCGGCTCAAGCTAAGACTCTGGCTAAGAAACTGTTGGAATCTGCTAAGGTTAGATTTATGCTCAGTTTATAGAGCTGAGTTTTGTTCCTTAGATAAATTTTGTTTTCACATGAATTTTGTTTTTGTAGAATATAAGTGGTGAGAAGTTGTTGTCTTTGGGGACGATGGTAAGAGGGGTGGCCAGTTCCCTCCTCAAGAATGTGAAGGCAGAAGGGCTGCTGGGAAATCAAGCACTGAACAATATGAGTGAGAAGATGTCTTCCCTACAAAAAACGGCACTACTGGAAGCGGTAAGAATAAGATGAGTTCATTCAGAAAAAGATAAAACTTACCCCAAATAAGACGAAAAAAGTGACGAAGCTATTCTGCTGCTCTCTGTCTTTGTTTTATTAAATCCACAGTTCCGTCGGGATGTAAATGCATCTGTACTGGTGAAGGGGTTGCCAGATTCTCTTCTCTCTTCTCTGTCTCTGTCTACACTGGAAAAGGCAGACTTCAGCTCCGTGGATCAGCTGCAGGGACGCGGCTGGAATCGTGCTCAAGTATACGCACTAGATACTAATATAAAAATTATATAATTAAAATTATATATTTTTTCTCTAATTCCTTATTTCTATTTGTAGTCAGCTTTCCTTCTGAAGAAGATTTTGGGTAATAAGATCAACCTTGGTGAATTACGGTGAGTATATGATTGCAACATAATAAATCTTTGCTTTATGCACTTTATGTAGACCTACAAGGATTTTTCAATGAGATAGATAAGATTTTAAGAAAAAACTAAATAAAAATGCTACTAAATTATTTTAAAAAACTCTTTTTTTATGATAAATATCTCATAGAAAATTGTGTGCATAGATGCAATTTCGTAAAAATAAAAATTGTCTGCATAAAGGTTGTCTGCATAAAGTAGATTGCAAAACTGGGGCAGATTTTGAATCACACACTACTTGACATTCAGGTCAATGCTGAATGGCTTTGACTTTTAACAGTTAGTGTTCGGTTGTCCAGACTGCAAATCTGGGCAAAAATCTGTGCACAATCTGCGAAGTAATCCTGATCGAGCTCATTGTGTTGTCAACAGGAAGTTGGGTCAGGCTGTACAAGGTGTCACTTGTGAAATGATTGAAAAAATCAATCAAACAGATGCTTTGGAAATGGCACAGACACTTAACAATTCCTGCCCATGGCTCTCCAGGGTTCAGGTAAACATCACGTATTCTTTATGCTTTCACACACCTCCTAGTGTGAACTTTTCTATGATTAAATATACAAAATATCAAATATAAAAATATAAGAAATCCCATCCTTTTTATTTTTAGATTCGCTGTACAGCTCAAAAACTCTTTGCAAGTTTGGAGGAACAGAGACCAGGATATTTCAATAACATTAAAATCACTGAGCTCCAGGCCATCCCAGCTGCGCTGCTCATCCATCTACCGTAAGAACACAACAGTGCTGTACATGCATAAAACTTAAATGGATTCAAATTCAATTTAGCTTTAAATCATATGCTAAGACATATTTTTTACTTGTTCTCTCTCACACTATGCATGACACATTCAGAGTGGAGAAGATTCAAAACCTGTCCGATGCTGTGTGTCCTGCTTTCATGGAGAAGATGAATCAAGTCAATCTGTCCTTTATACCGAACAGCTCTCCAGCACGTAGTGCACTTACCAAAAGAGCCATCGGCTGCCTGGTAATATGTGACTTTCTTTTCCTGTCCAAAATAACCCACACACATCTAAAGTTAACATGCTGCTGTTTGCAAGTCATTCCAGTTCTGTAATGCGATGCATTTCTGGGTAAAAGTGAAGTGAACAAGAAAAAATGCAGGGTGAGACTTATCCATCATGAACTTATTGGATGGTGTACATTACATATTAGATTCCAGACAGACTAAGTCACAGTACACTTTTCTGCCATTGTCTTACATGCAAATGCAGTAGACAGGAAACGCAAACTTAAGCAAATTGCTGCTCTCCAAATCAATGTCACAGCATGACCTCGTAGCTGCTTTAAAACCATCCAAACTCTAAACTTTTTAAAAACAAATTAAAAGTTAAAAATGCAGAGCATGTGACATCAGCAGAACAGGATAATGATTCTTCTAATCTATTTTCTGTATTTGTGCAGAAGAAGAATGCGTCTGATCTGTCTGCGGCAGAGGTTTTGACTCTAGGCCCTCTGCTGTGTGAGTTAGACCCTGTCTGGATTTCCTCTCTGAATCCCGCGGCCCTGAACTCCACCCTGCAGGCTCTCGCCTCCTGTCAGTGTATCCAGCAACAGCAAAAAGATTATCTGTTCAGACTGCTTACGACCACCTTTGGGTAACAGCATGTGCAAAATCACACATAACCCACAATGGCTTCACACAGCCCACTTCTGCAGACCTCAGATCCCACATCACACAATTTCTAGTTGTTTCAAAGAGACTGTGCATCTGCAGTGATTTGAAATATTCTTCTTCTGACGCCATCTGTGCTGCAGTCAGAGTAATTATACATGTGTCTTTTCTTTGAACAAGGGACCCTACTTTATGGTCAGAGGAAGATATGAGGGTGCTTGGGCCACTTTTGTTACTTAATGACACTGCCATTGAAAAGCTGCCACCCAAAGTAAGAATCTCAGCAATGCTGTCAACCAGTAGATTATAAAAAAGTAGGATTAATTTATGTGCATAAATGAAAATGTATTCAATGTAAAATTAATTTAACTGATGTTTGAATAATAAAAAAGAAACAATAAATAATAAAGGATTACTTAAATTTTTATATTTGTATTAATATGTAATTGCTATATTATATATTTTATATAATAATAATAATAGAAAGATTATAAACTTAATAATAATAATAAATATTAATATTATTAAGTGTAATCTATATATTTTAATGAATTGATTACTGTTTCATTCATTTTATTTTAAATGGCCATTCTGCTCATCTGTCTTGCAGAGCTGGATAAAGTCATATCTGTCAGAGCTGATGGACAGTTTGCCCAGTCAGCCTGATGTTCTTCCTCCAAAGGAGTTCCGCTGTTGGTTTGATCTCTCTGCACTTCGTCGCAAAGTTTTTGACCTCAAAACGAGCAGCACACTACAAAACCGCAGGAAGCGTGAAGGTATGTGTGCCAGAGAGTGTGTATGAAACAACCAGAATATTCAATAGTGGAATTTTCTTGATAAATGTAAAAATATGTCTGTCTCTCTATTTCTTTCTTTTATCTGTGGCAGTTATCAGCACAGACCCCACACTCACATATATTGAGGATCTCAAACAGGGGAATGTATACTGGACTCCTGCTCAGTTCAGTAAAATGACTGTGCAGGCTTTCAAAGATGGTGTGCCAACATTAGGAGAGATAACCAACTACAGCACAGAACAACTGGCCGCACTCAGATTAAAAACTCTGGAGGTACACACACACACACACACACACACATGTCTGGTTTGCCATCTTCGTGGGGACTCTCCATAGGCGCAATGGTGTTTCT
>JAUCNO010000236.1:15550994-15572576 GCA_032353835.1 Enteromius viviparus | reverse complement strand
GTCAAAATTTACTAGTATTCCTATCTTTGTGGGGACAATTGGTCCCCACGGGGATATAAAAACCTGTCCACACATATGCACACACACACACACACACACACACACACACAAACCCTGCAAGTTCAATTAAAATTTATCACAACAGAATATAGGAAGACCTTTACAACTTCTCTTTACATCTTCAGTGCTCAAAGATAATGTATTTGTATATGGCAGGCTTGGGGGAATGTGTCCATGTGGAATGAGTCTCAGATTGCGGAGCTGGGCTGCATCAGCCAGGGCTTCAGCACTGAAGAGCTGAGCAAACTCAGCATTGCCTCACTGGACACTCTTGAGACTTTGACCACCTGCAACTTTACCCAGATGCAGGTACGCACACACACACACACACACACCCACCCACCCACATACACACATTCAATCACCAAACCACATTCAGTTAAAAAACTTGTTTAAAAAAAAAAACTAATTATTTATATTAAAGCAATTAAAGATCTTACCAACCACTAACACTTGAATTAATTAATTTTATTAATTTATTGTATTAGCATATATTAAGTATTTAAAATATACAAAAACAAATACTGAAAATGCTGAATTCTGCAGAGGACAGCAGTCTGGCAGGTCTTTGAAAGAGTGGCTGCAATCAATGTGTCTAGACTAGGACAGCTGGACATGGTGGGTCTAGGACAGTTTATCTGTGGTCTACAACCTGGCCAGATCATTCAGCTCAATTCCCTCAGCTTCAGGTTAGACAAATCACTTCCACATTTACGGTTATATTCTCAAATTTAAGTATGTTTGTTTACCCTACAGTACAAGAACACTGCTTATACAGACCTGGTCATTGTGATTCCCTGTGATGTGTGTGTTTCTCAGGGAGTCAGTAGAAACGGTGGGTCGTGCTTCTTGTCCTTTGAACATTAGAGAGAGTCTGAAGGAAAAGGCAGTGGCTGCTTTCGGAAATTCACAAACATGGACTGAAGCTCAAGTCAGCACTATGGGCAACATCATTGGTGAGCTAAAGGACAAAAGTGATAAGCTAAGTGATAAAATCTTAAATATTTACACATGACTAGTTCAAGCTGACTTTGTCATTTAATGTATTTCTAGCTGGTTTAAGTGGTGCAGAGCTGGGAAGTCTAAATGTATCCGTCCTGCCATTCATTCAGCCATCTGCCATCCCTCTCATATCCTCGGAACGCTTAGCTGTAAGTTTACTCTCTTGTCTTTCATGTTTTTTTTTTTGTAAATTTCATTTTGAGTAATTGAGTAAAATGCCATCATAGATGACTTTTTAAAAAAAAATGTGAAAAAAGAACACACAAAAAAAAAACAGAGTACAGAGGACAATGCTGAAAGTTGGCTGGATAGAAAGGTTCATAGTTTAAAGTTAAACAAATGCGAACGGTCGTAGCACCAAACACTCATCCAAGTGTCCAGTAAACCAATAGTATATGGTGCAGATCCAAAAATGGTAAAAGGTATAAGGACCAAAAAAAAAGATCTGCGCTCATTCAAGTCAGTCTAAACTATAGCATTTATTGTACAGAGGTCTCTAATTAATACAGAAAAGTGCAAAACCTTTTTGGGTATCAACCCTTTGTTATAGTCGAAGGTTAAAATTATTGGTATTTTTTTCACACACACCCATTGTTTCATTTCAAAAGACACTATACACAAGAGAAAATGATAGTTGAACTAAAAAAAATGTCCCTGTTAAAGAGTTTAACTTCCCTTGATTCTTAATACTGTGTTCCTCAAATAATAAAAAAAGATTTTTGTCTTTTGAGAATTTAAGAAAGAAGTAAATAAGAAAAATGTCCATTCTGTTCAAAGGTTTTCAACCCTTAATACATGGATTTTCCTTCAGTGATCGTTTGAACCTTTTGTAATTCACAGAGTATTAAGAATCAAAGGGGATGTAAACTTTTGAACAGTGTCATTTTATAAATTCAACTATTATTTTCATTTGTGGACTATCTTTAAACATCTTTTATGTGAAATATCTTACTCAGGTCAGTACTAAATAAACAATAAAACTCTAAGTAAAGAAAAAAAATAACTTGTCATTTGTGATCAGGCACTGTCAGCCAGCAAGCTGAAGGCTTTGGGTCCTGACAATGCTGCGGCAGTAACAGAGACTCAGCGTTCAGGGCTGAATGTCGAACAAAAGGCTGCACTGGATGAGGCCGTGGGACTGAAAACTGCACGTACTGAAGTCACCGCTGGAAACTCCACCGTGATCTCCACTCCAAGCTCCGGTGGATCGGCCCCACTACCACTAAAAGGAGGTAAATGACAGGAAAAGTGATCCCACAAATCATTATTAATAATCTCAATGTAACCCAGATTTAGTTTTGTTGCATTATCGTATACAACACATCTACAAAGATGTTTTGTCTTTGTACTCCAGGTGCAGCTGTAGAGAGCATGGCAGGATGTGTCCTCCTCATGCAGGCCATTGCACTGCTCTTGTTTGGATACATTCTCTAAAGAGCAGAAGTTGTCAAAGGCCACAGGATGCCATGTGTCCGATGGCAAATGCTTGATATAATCGCTTTGTTTCAAAAATTTATTTAACCCTAAGTCACTGATTGCACATTTAAACTCAGCAAATAAACCATAACCAAAGATAGCGCAAGATGCTGAGATGGCGGTTTGATAAAATTTGGGTCTAGCCCATTTTTTAACTTATTACATTTATTTTGGAGAAAAACTTTATTTGATAATACTGCTATTTAGGTATTTTCAAAGGCACATCTACTATTATTTTATGGGAGACAGTAAACACAGCGTATACTTCATCAAATGTATCTAAGATATAGTTTTATAATGTCTTATTTAATCACAGTTAAATGTTTGTATTAGTTAGAGGTTGTGTTCGGTTTCAAATCACTTATACCCAAACATAAGGGTTCATAAAGATCTGTCTGTACAGAGAGTGAGTGTGAGATTTGAATAGTCAAAGCTGACACTTTCACACTCTCATGTTGTGTAGAAGATAACCTTAACCTTAGCTTCTGATGCCTTGAAGTTCATGCCAACTTTTCGTCAGATGCACAAGCCATCGAATTTGTCTTTGTCTGCTGTTGTCAAATAAACGGGTTATGTAAATTATTCAAAAGAGCTACACTTCATTTATTTTCAAAGAGTGTAAGCAAAATGAAACATTTGGTCTCTCAAACTCCCAAATGCTATGCAAATATCAAGATATGCAATATGCATTAACATTCAAGTCAGTAATATTTTGTTTTCAAGAAAATTAATACTTTTACTAATTTATGCAAGGACATATTAATTTCGATCAAAAGTGACAGTAATGCCATTGGTCTAAAAGTTTTCCATTTTAAATAAATGCTGTGCTTTAAGAACTATTTATCAAAGAATCCTGAGAAATAAATGTGTCATAGTTTTCACTACAATATTAGGCAGCATAACCATTTACAACGTTGATAATAATAAGAAAATATTTAAGCACCAAATCAGCACTTTAGAATGATTTCTGAATGATCGTGTGCTGCTGAAGACTGGAGTTATGGCTGTTGACATTTCTAAAATATATATCATAAGAAAATAGTTATTTTAAATAATACACCAGAAGAAAAATAAATACTTGGTATAAAAAAAAGATTACTTTACTGTAAAAAATACAGTAGCAACATTTTAGGTTTTACTGGACTGAATTTGGATGGAGAATAAAAAAAAAAGATATATATATATATATATATAGAGATAAGTTTATCAGATGAGTACAGTAGACTATATAACAAGGAAGAGTAGTGATTTATGCATTACAGTTTTTTTTATTTATCTCAACACAATCCATATGAAACAGCCAGAAAAATTCAGGAGGTTACAGTAAAACAAATCTATATTAATCATATTTGAAAAGAAAACCAGTAGACAAGATATGTAAGGCACCAATAAAACATAATTCCAGCGCAAGCATACAAACTCTTTCAAATCATCTGCAGCTTTTAACAGTAATCTTAGTTTCAGACTAAATGAAGAAGGCACTTTTTTTTGTTCTCATTCTAAAGATAAGCAACTATTCAGCGAGTTTCCTGATTTTAATGCCTCTGTGGAAACACAAATAGAAGAAATACAAACATTAAACAGGAAAATAATTCAAGCACAAAGGAGTCACCTGATTTGGGAGCGTTTGGCTGTGCTAAACCGTTAGTAATTACAGTATTTATTCTACAAGCAGCTGCATTTTGCATTCGAAAAAAACGGACTGTTGTAGAATGGAATCAGTAGGCACAGGATTTTAGCAGGGCTGGTAAACGTGTGTATGACACTCTCTTAATATGATCAATTAGGAGCTAGTAGCAATCACTTATTAGGTTGAGCAAACCTAAACCTTTGTCTGCTGTACTGTGTTTTTAACAAAACTTGCCTATCAGAGTTACTACATGTTACTATAAACATGATGCAGTGTATTTCTCTAGTTTTTAGGTGAGAATGTGGAGTGTTAGAAGCCTGTGACAAACCCAAATTTATCATTTGCAGACTTTCAATTATATATTTATAATGAATCTTACAAAAACACCCCAAAAATCCAAAAAATAAAATACAAGAAAATATATTTTGCATTAAAGAACCAAAGTTAACTTGAATAAAATTAAATATTACAATTAAGTAATTTTTCTCAGCAAAACCATCTTTATCTTAATCTAAGATTTTCTGTAATTTGACATTCATTACTTTAATACAATAATTTGTTGTGTATTATTGGTTTGTTATTTGTGATGCTGTAGTTTTTATTAAATCAGCATAAATGGCTATAAATTATATAAATAAAAGACGTATAAATTACTATTTTTTTACATTACAGTAATGAAAATGACATACTTTTTAAATTAATTGCAATTAATAGCATCCAAATATATAAAGCTTCTTGTTTACATAATGTGTTTACAGTGTATATTTATTAAATATATAAATACACACATTTATATATTTAAGAAAATAAATTAGGTTTATACATTTAAAATACTGATATATGCAAAATATCAGTTTTATGAAAATTTATATATATATATATATATATATATATATATATACACACAAACACACTTGAGTAGATGAAATCTATTGAAAATATCTAATTTGTGTGTGTATAATTATATATATATATATATATATATATATATATATATAAATAAATATACACTGTGTTCACATTATGTAAACAAACTTATTTTGTATGCAATTAATAGCGATTATTTGACAGTGCTAATATTTAGTATTTAAGTAATCAGAATTGTTGTGTTTAATTAAAATTGAAATGCTACAAAATAAAAAGGAAATCATAATTTCTTAATTCTTATTGTTTATTTTGGGGTGACATGAGTTTCCTTCTTTCCTTTCTCTCTATGCTGGTTTGTCTGTTTTGTACGCGGTGATGAAGGCCATGCCGTGAGTTCTGAAGTGTGTATTAAGATCAGCAGATTTGCTAAAGTAACGTCCACACACCTTACAGGTGTGCTTACCTTCCCCGTCCTCCGCCTGTGTACCCCCTACACTCGAGGGTGACCCTGGGGACCCTGCTGCAGCTACGGAGTCAGAGGTCACCGAATTTGAACCGGTGAGAGGAGACCCCTCGGTGTGCTCGGAGGGGGAATCACGCACGCGATGGCTGATGAACAGATGTCTGCTGAGAGAGGAAGAGGAAGCGAAACACGCTCCACACTGCTGACACTGAAAGCTGCTGCCCCCGTCACGGTGACAAACAATATGCTGGAGAAACTCTTCTCTGAGCTCTGTGATAAAACCACATGGCATGCAGCGGAATCCTGCGGCTTCCTGCTCCTCAGCTGCTGCTGCTCCTCTGCCAGGCCTGATCAGGCTGCTCTCGGCCAATTGGCTTTCTGCTTCAACTGAGGCCCCGCCCAAAGTGCCAGGACCACCATCATGCTCAGACGAGCTGTCAGCTGCATCTGTGATTTGAGGAACTGCCTAAAAAAAGTGAGAGACTTAGTGTGCTAAAAATACAGGAAGTTGTTCACTTTCAATGAGCTTTAGTATGATTAAATGGTGTCCAGTTACTGGTTGCAGTTGTAAAAGGTTTGCCTTTACGTTTGAGAAAATTGTATTTGTTTCATTTGAAGAAAACTTAATCAACACAGAACAGACGCGAGCTTCTGAAGAGCTGCTTCTCACTGAATTTCATAACTTTTCTCAATATTTTGACTATTGCTCAAATTGCCCAGATTTTTTAAACGGCTGTCTCTCAGCTAGATATTTTCCTATCTTAACAAACTATAATCAATAGAAGACATATTTATTCAGCTTCATATGATGTATAAATCCCTTGTTAGTGGTCCAGGGTCACATATGTGATCAATGAAGAAACGAGCTGCAACTACATTTTCAAATCTAAGAGCTCTTACCTGACACTTTGTGGCTGCTCTTCTGTCTCCTCCATGCTGAGCCTGAATATGTTTCTCAAGAATCAGCTTACTGCTGAAACTCCTCTTCCCACCTGTACAGATCCTTCATAACAAGAAATGACTGAGATAAGAGGAAATAAAAGAACGAGTGCTATTTTAAAAAGACTGCGGAATACTTTTTACTTACTGGCAATAAAATGCTCTTTTGATGCCTTTGTGCTTCACACGAATGTGGCGTCTCAAACTTGAGGATGAAGAGAAGGATCCTTCACAAAGTGTGCATGGAAACTTCTTGAGCTCCTTTAATCACCAAAAGAAAAGAAGAAAAAAATCATGATGAGACATTAGCTCATTTCCATCCAAACATTTGAATTGAACTTATTTGGAACTGGAATATCACATAAAACATTTGTGAATAAAGCACCGCTTCGATTAAACCAATCAACGAGAAAAACCATAACATATAGGTGCTGTGAACATCCTCTGCTAGTCAAGTTACCCCGTGTCATAACTTTTTATTTGATGCGAATGTGGTGAAACACTGACAAAAATATTCTTTTTTTCTGAGGTAGGAACAATTAGCCTTGTTTTGTGATCTCTGCGTGATGAAGTCCTGACCTTGCCATGCTGCTCGGACATGTGTGTGATGTAGTTCTCTTTGTTTGTGTAGTGCGTCTGACACTGTGAGCAGCTCCAACTCTGGATAGCAGCGTTCCCATCCTCTCTTGCCATTCTTCCTCTGTCCTCGTCTTCATCCCGTCCCCACTCCTCCCCATCAGAGCTCTCCATTTTTACCAAGCTGCTCTGTGCTGCTGTATCGTAAAAGTTCCTGTGAGAGTCCTAAAGACAAATTACACGGAGATCATATACTCATAATATCACTGAACAGAGATGATTTTTTGTGGAACTTAATAGAAATCACACCTTAACATGGTCAAGAAGGGAACCTCTCTGTGTGAACAGCTTGTTACAGTCGGGACATTTAAAGACGTGCATCTTCTGCTTGGCTAGGTGAGTGTCAATATGAACACTGAGCAATGCTTTTTGAGTAAAAACAGTCCGACACATCACACATTTATAGATCTCCCTGTCATAAAAAATATATATATATTGTTACAATTTTTTATTAGCACCTCAAAATATGTAAACATTCAAATGATACATTTTTTGGTTAACTGTTGTTACAATTCATTACAATTCAAGTTTAACTGCAATTTCCTGTAGCTACTGTTTCAAGGTAGTTTCTGCAACTTACTTGGACTGCCTTGCTGTCTCGGAGAGTTCAGGATGCTGGGAGGTGCAGTGGGCTTCAGCACTAGAGGAAGATTTAAAAGCCATGGGGCAGGAAGGGCATTTATGGAAGACTTCACAGTGAGCTGTCTGCATGTGAGTCTTTACAGCGCTCAAACTATTCACTCCTCCAAATACCAAATGACAACAAGCACATCTGCAATGAAAATGAGAGAGACCTAGCATTAAACTGCACTTTTAAAAGCAACAGATGAAACAAGGGTTTTATTAGTAGTCTGTATGGCTAGGTGGTCACCTATATCCAAGGCGCCGTGAGTAGTGGAGGCAGGTTTGGTTTAGATGAGTGTTAAGGTCATGAAACTGACAGGTGACACCACATTCAGGGCACACCAGAGGAGGGAGCTGCTGATGTAACCGCCGGTGAGCTGCAGCACTACATGAGTTCCACATCGGCATCTGAGGGGAACACTGCATGCAACACTAGAGAAAAATCAAAATGTAATATTATTAGTGAATATTAAAGTGAAAATTTAAATTTGCTGACTTTTTTTTCACCCTCGGGCTATCCAAGATCTGAGTTTATTTCTTCATTTAAAAAAATTTAAATTTAGCGTTACTATGGATCTTCAGAGTTCAAACAGCTGATACAAACAATGCAACAATCCACAAGCAATACACACGACTCCAATATGTCAATTAACTTCTTGTGAAGCGAAAACCTGCGTGTTTGTAATAAACAAATTCATTATTAAGACTTTAAACCATTGTTCTCTCTTATCAAAATCCACCAAAATATTTATTAGAATGGATCTAGACTGATTTCACTTGTAAATGGTGCTTAATCTGTTTATATTTCTCTCTTGATTCACACAAGACCACTTTTTAACTGGAGAAAGCAATTTTGTAGATGGAAGACGTAATGAAAGCAATGGTATGAAGCTTAATTATTGGTTTATTTAGTACAAACACACAACTTTTCACTACACAAGACATCATTGAAAGTCTGGATTTGTGTAGATTAGATCTCATTCTGATGGCACCCATTTACTGCAGAAGATCTATATGTTGAGCAAGCAAATACTACATTTCTCGAAATCTCTTTCAATGAAGAAACAAACTCATCTATGCTTTGGCTGGCCTGAGGGTGAATACATTTTCTGTTTCAGCTAATTGGAATTTTTATGTAATCTTAACAACTTATGATTTATTTTTTGATGTTAAATAATAATAATATTATTACTGTAATGAAAAATGTAAATATATTTTCCAGATGCATGTAGGACATTTTAAGTGTTAGCAGGCAAATCCATGTCTAAACTACTGGAAAACAACAACAACAAAAAAAAAAAAAGATCACTATTGTCCTGACACCCACACATGTTCTCACTTACCGTTTCAATGCCACCAGGCTCCACCTCTTGAAAGTGTGCTACTATTTCTGCCTTCCCTTTGAATGTACTCCAACACTCAGGACAGCTGAGAAGATTGAGTACACAAACATACCAGGCAGCATCTTAATCAGTCTCTATTCAGTTTTTCATTTCTGACCTAAACATGATCTGACAGTGTGTTGTTACCTGTTATCAAAAGATTGCGACAGATGGACACCACTTTCTTTAACGGCAGACAGAGCGGAGGCAGCTGGAGAAAGCAAACCTGTAAAAGAGACTGCACTGTAAGCACAAATAACATATCAGCTAAATCATTCTGAAATGCACATGGGTTAATGAAATGTACTAATCTAGATAATCGTGGTCAATTATCTACACAACTGTAAACCTTCTGTGATTTATAGTTCAGCTCCCTAAAGAGTACTATTGCATTGCACTGAGCACAGAGACTGTTCTTTGAAAAAGCGTGCAGAAAGAACCAGCCCCAGCTGAATTATTCTGCATCAATGCTCGAGTCCTTTGTTTTGCAGTGCACAGATTCCCTGTGGATTGAGACTAGTGACTGCTCCTGATCCCTTTGTGCACACCTGCTACTGTTACCTACAACTATAAGTTTCATGTCTGCTTTTTTTGTTTGTTTGTTTTTTAAAATGTAACAAAAATGCTTATAAATCCAAGGCACTCTATTCCTTTATTCACATGGCTTTATAATAGAAAAACAAAAACCCATTTGTACACCTACGCATTGCGACCAACTTGCCTTCATTAGGGTGTCAATTTAAAAACACACTCAGAGTTCATTTAAACAATCAGCTCGTCAAGTGACAGTCACCGGAGCAGGTATCAAAACAACAAACATATCTACTAAATTCAAAATTGTAACAAATATTATCAAAAAAAAAAAATAAATAAAAAAATAAGAAAGAAAGAAAGAAAGAAAAGAAAGAAAATAAATTATATTTCACTTAAAAGTAATCTAAAAAGATCACGTCTTAAATCAATCACAAACTAAGTAATCAATTACAGAAAAGGAGAAAAATCCAATTCTCAAGTTAAACCTGGAAATTGTGATCCTGTTAATGTATAAATCCACAATGGCTCTCTCTGTTGTAACCTTTTTATCCTATCCCCTCCTCTTACTGACCTCGGAATATGCTCTATACTTACTATTTTCAGTGTACTGGGGTTACTAATCTATATCAATTATTGAAAATAGTGCACAGATGTTTTGTTTGTAGTTACAAAGCCATGTTAATAAATGCATTTTAAAATAATCCTGTAACCAAAGAGACTTTCTACACACCAGAAGCAAGTTGTTGTTTTTTTGTGTGCCTATTTTGGAATGTTTTTCAAATGTAATTTGTTCAGGCACAAAGAAAATAGATAACAATAATTAAGAATGAAAATTAATCCACATTTGGCGTTTTTGATATCTTTGCAAGGAACTCTTTTCTCTTATGCTCACCAATATTACATTTATTCGATCAAAAATAGAATAATATTGTGAAATATTATTACAATATAAAATAATTATAATATATGTAAAAAAGCACTTTATTCATTTTACAATTACTCCAGTCTTCAGGGAAAATGTACAAAATATATAATAAGAGAGCCGTGTTTTTGGTTTTTCTAAATCACTATGACACACCTATAATAAGTGTTTATATTTAGACTGGTTCAGACAGGTACTGCTGCAGAGTAGCCCGGTACCTGTGTGATCCATCATAGAAATAAATAGAGAAGTACAAAGTACATTGTTTTTTCACAACACGCACACAGTTCTGTTTACTGAAGGGGTCATCGGATGTCCATTTTCCCAAGTCAATATGATTCTTTAGGGTCGTAATAAAAAGTTACTTTTTTTGTGTACATTTCTTAATGGTGGTGTAAAAAACACCTTCTTTTCAGCTGTTTTTATCAAGCCAATCTAGTTCTTGTAATGAGCTCTGCTGATCCAATGGCGGACTGATGACAGCTGACTCAGGGCTAAGGTAAGACAGTCGTGTCAATTACTCATCATGGAAGAGATCTGTACAAAAGTATATAATTCTGCCAGGAATCTCAGAACAGTCTGATTTGAAAAAGGAGATGTTAAAAACAACACTGGGGGGATTTTCATCATTATAGGATAGATCAACACACATTTATGTTCAAACAAAGTGATTTTTACACCCGATGACCCATTTAATCGCTAGAGCGCCAAAAGTTACAGATTGCGGCTATAAGTAAACAGGACACTTTCTAATGTATTGAAAAACAAAAACAACAATTCAAAGCTGTATTATCCTGATTGTTTTGATACTTGAAAACCCTTTTTTTGGTCTTTGACCTAACTGCAATTTCAAATGTCAGGATTTCTGACAGGTTTTTTGAAAGCAAATTAAAAGAATTAAATGAAAACATGCTTAAATAAACAAATTGATCCTAACTTAACATTTAAAATACACTTCTTAAAACATTTTTGGCTTCTCTCAAATTTTTCACAGACCACCAATCATCCCTGTGCAGACCATATTTTGAAAACGCCCGATCCAAATAATTCACAACGTAAATCTAAAATATATACTCAAGTAGTGTTAGTTCATGATGTCTAAAAATATTGAGGTTTTGAGAAAGTATTTTTTTCTTACTGCCTCGATAAAAACACTAACAATGATAGAGACACAAACCTATAGGCACGGTATCCTGCTGGCCAATCATCTGCTCCACACTGACAGGACTCATGACGAGGTGTGAGCACTGCATAACCAGCCCCTTGTCCTTGTGCTCTCGTGCATGGAGCAGCAGGCTGCACTTATTAAAGAAAGCCAGGCGTTTGGAGCAGTGGTTACAGGTCACCTCGATCCTCATAGAGCGACGATCGTAGTGCCTCGCCAGGCTACGCTCCAGAGCGAACGCATCCCCACATTCAAGGCAACGGTATCCCGTTGAGGGCACTCGAAGACCCCATTCTGGGGGAGGAGGGATGGAGAGGTCTGGTTGATAACTTGGCAGTGGATTCTTACTGTTTAGGATTTTGTTGAAGGCCTCAACAAGGCTAGACTGGCTGCGTGAGATCACAGCTCCTGGGCTATTCACAATGGAGGCTGGTTTGGCAGTCCCAGGATTCCCATTCATTGTTTTCTGCCCCAAACCGCGAACCCCAGGCATGGGTGAAGAAGTGACAGAGGGAAGGGTTGATGTTCTGGTGATCTTGACTGCAGTGGAGGAAAGACTGGCCATTTGATTCTGTGCCTTGCTGGCTGCAAATAACATAGCTGTGCTGGCATCCTGAAGGGTGGACACGGGCAACATCGTCACCTTTGAACCCTGAGCTCGCCCTTGAGGAGCATTACCAGACCTCTGAATCCTATGGGCCCATGCTTGAACTTTAGAGCCACCAGGACCCTTAGGGGTACCTCCTTTGGGAGCCACTTTAGATACAGTACGTGTGATGTTTCCAGCAGACGTTTTGACAGTCTTGATTCTGACTTTGAGAGGCTTGGAGGAGGTTTTGCTTGAGCTTGTGATATCTCCAGAGGGGGAATCTACCAAACTAGTCTTGGTGGATTTCCCTTGTGTCTCCTCACCTTCACCATCCCCTGTTTTTTCTTGAAGAGCACTATTCTCCTGTACACTTAAGCTCATGTCAGTAACTTGATCATGAGGGGCTTCTTCTTTTCTGACCTTCTGTTCTGGCTTATTGGCTTCTTGTTGATTTGATGACGGAGGTTGAGGGATTTCTGGCTCAGGGCTTTCAGGAGAATCTCTCTCCTCGATTATATGCTCCACGTCTTTTTCTTCAACTGGCAGATCCTTTGTGGAGTTCAAAGATGTTGGGTTGTCACCGCTTTTTAGAAGTGTTGGATTCTGGACTGATGGCTCTTCGATTTGAGTGTTACTAACTGGTAAGGAAGGGGATGAGGGAGAGGGTGGCTGAAACACACTTGAAGGAGACCGCTGCATGCGTGGTACCTTGGGAGCTGAGCACCGCTGGGAATCCGGGCTTTCTTGTATGACAAGAGCAGGGCTACCAAGGTCTGGTTCAGATTCTTCATCTTCAGATAAGCATCGGCGAACTCCTGTCCTCAAAGTGCCATTTAATGGTGGCGCTTCCTCACAATCAGCACTTGGAGGACAATCTGAACTAATTAAATGTGAAGACAAGATGGGAGGATCAGTCAAGAGTAAAGACCGAGGTGGGGAGAAAGTGCTAGAAGGGTGTTTAGAAGAAGTGCCATCCTGGTGGTCATCACTAGAAACACTAGGAGCAGAGAGAGACCAAAGTTGCCTGTTGGGCTGCATCCGGGTTAGAGCTGGTGGTTGAGAGAGTTCTGTAGCCTCAGCAGAAACAGTTTTAAGTCCATTATAGATGAATGGATCTGGTGGCACCAGGCCATCTCCGCCAGAACCTTTCTGGGGAGACTCATCAGCAACAGAAATGTCCCCTTCAGTTACATTCCCCTCAGTTTTGTCATCAGAATGTACACTGTTTTTAACAATCACACTGACCATGGACGGGTCATTATGAGGAGCTAAAGGAACAGGCTCAGGGCTTTCTGGAGGTCTTAGGCATGGACTTCCACTTCTCTCCTTTCCAACAACACCGCTGCGGTCATTATGATTACCATCAGTGTCAGACTGAATTGCTTCTTTGGCGTCAATGTCTGGAATGTCGAACGCTGCCAGCAGGTCATCAAAATCTGGTGTCTTCATGTCCCCCATTCCCATGTGAGTGACAAATACCTGCATTACAAGACATTACAAAAAGGAAAGATGTGATCAATAGTTCATAAAGTAGAAAATAAATTACCTAGAAAATGTGTTCATATGTATTCAACATTTGGAAAACACGAGATAAAGCACATAATTTGCTCAAGATGCAGTCAAATTTTTTTTCAAGCTACTATGTTCAGTTATTTTACTAATACTTCAAAGAAAAGAACCTATTCATAGCCGTGTGAAACTAATGTCAAATTACTAAACCTACACATAGCAGACATAAAAAAATGCTCATATTAGTAGAAAAAAATACACATGGATGGCTTCAAAACATATATAAATAGTTAATAGCTACATTAAATAAACGTCAGGGGTTAGACAGGAAGTACGCTACCAATTACATTTTCTATCAATAACATCTTCTGCATATGACATTTTACATTCATACAGTAGCTTTGCTCAGCTGCAATTTAATCTGTGGATGTACGAAATAACGAGTAGTGCAAGCGCTTATAGTTTGATCTGCAACTTTACATTAGTCATTTCATATGCTAGCTAACCCAAAAACATTTAAAACAATATTCCAGGTGTCTTTTGCGCGACATTTCGGCTACCTATTTTCACAGAGAATGTAGTTCGTAGATAACTGTCAGTATGCGGGTCGCAATTATCAATCGTATCTGTCATATATATAACGTTAATAGTCTTGCTAAAGTGTCTAGCCCAACAGCTAACGTTACACTTGATTAGCTTAATGCGCCGTCTGCAACGTCTGACGTCGATAATACAACAAACAAGAAGTTTATACGATGATTATGGCAATTATTAGTCCGCGTATATATGTATAGTGAAAGTAAAACGATAAATGTGTGTATTGTTGCTCTATGTACCCAAGCATAAAACTTTTTTTTACCTGACCAAATATTCTCGTCTACTCCTGGACTGACCCAGGACGGCGCACAGCATTTGCGTCACCTCTTAAGAAAAACAAGTCGTACACATGCAAACGTCGAGAAGGAAAAGAGAAAAGCGAGCGACTCGCTGATATCTGTGTTTATTTGTTTGTGTTTAGCTGCTTCGCAAACGGCCACTGTTATGGAACTACGACGCAGCTATTCATCAAAGGACGTTAAGTTAACGTGACCTGTTGCATATGACAGCGGCTAACAGGAGTTTATGTCCATCATAACCACACACGGGGAACTTTTTGCATTTGACAACACTTTCACTCCGGCTACAGCTTCATACAGCAAATGTGTGACTGTGAGTGTGTTTTTTAAGAGGAACCAACACCATGTTGTTCTGCAGCAGCCTGCAGTGCAGTGCTACGTCGATGTCAAAGAATCGTTCCATCGAGTCGGATCTTCCGTAGAATCGAATCTTCCATCTAGTCGGATCTTTTTAATGATTTGCTTGACTCGCTTCACAGTCAGTTATGTCATAATTGAAGGTAAATGTTTATTTTTATTTATTTATTTTTTTACGTGTATCAATATATTGGAAGTATACACATTTAAAGTGACCTCACTGCGGTCAATGTCCTTGATGTTAATACAATAAAATCATTCATTGCTCTTGATTAACTTTAGTAGCTTTACAAATGGTTCATGTATATTTAATTTATACAGTGAACAATATGCAATATTATTACATTGGATTATTCACTTTCTGTACCCGATTACCTACAAACCTAAAGTAGTGTTTAATAAGTATCTTTGTTCTATTTGTTTATTGTGATATTGTTTGTAATTTGTTCCACTTGTATTTGCCTCATATTATTATTAAAAATATATATTTTTTAAGAAAACAAGATAGCAAGGATAAAACAACAACAACATCAACAATAAAACAGCTATTTTATTCTTGTGCAGAGCATGAATAAATTCGCATTTATGAATACTGAGCTGTCAGTTCATGTTGAGGTATGGTCAGTATTTCAGTAAATCGTTTGCACAGATACTTTAGTTGTAATAATAGTTTTTATGGAGCTAAACTTCTGTGAATTCACTTTGTGCTGGGCAATGCAGTCCTGCCCTATGGGGGCGTGCTCAGGTATTTCGCTTGCATTCAATTGCTCACTTCAACTGTCACTCACTCGTCACGCAAAAGCCGATTGGTCAGCTCGTGGACTCGTCATCAGCCGAACACGTTCATTGAGGTTCGTTGCGCGCTGTTCGAGGACCGGAGAATTTGTGTTTACATAAAATTAGACTGAAATGCCCCTGGGATAGGAAAAAGCTGTTAACGTTCCATTGTTGGTTTTCTGTTCATTAATGCACGGCGAAAATAGGATATCTGCGAAAGAGCTGGAGGGATAAACACGCCAGGAGAGGTAAGCTAACCCAGTTAGCATCAACACAATTGAATAAAGCTCACTCGTTTCTGTTTTTTTACAAATCAGTTTTTTTATTTGTTCCTATATTTAGTTTTTAAGACTGCTAAAATGCGTGTATATTTAATTGTTTTCCGACCAGAAAGGAGCACAATGGTCGTTTTTTCTTCACATTACGTGTGTTGCGCGCCGTTTAGGGGTCTTGCAGGAATTGTGGTTGTTGAAGTGTTGTTACACATAGCGACCATTTTCATTATGAATGTAAACATGAATGGAAAATACAGCTTTACTCCTTGTCAGCTAGATGTCAGTTAAAGTGCCAATATGATGTCAGCCTGAGCGGTTTACTTTTCCCAAACTAACTAACTAACTAACTTTACAGAAATGCTACTTTGCCCTTGTGATGTGATTTGCAACAGCGTATCTGATGTTGCTAGTGTTTTATGTTGCACTTACAATCACAGGGAAAATATGAGACCGGCTCCAACTTGCACTGCGAAGGTGGCTCAGCCAGAGGAGCTTCTGAAGTGGCATTCAAGTATACTGTTTAATGCTGCTCAGAAGTAGCATGTATGCATTTCCACAAACTACTGTATACGTTGTCAACTTGCATAATACAGTTTTGCTTGTTTGTGGCATTGCAAACTCACCCTAGAAGGATTGTGAACTATAGAATGGCTGTATTTTTTTCTTTATAGGTATCTTCATTTATTTTTGTGCAGTAAAAAAAAAATCTGTGCTCTTAAGCTAAAAAGTAGGAAACTCATAATGCACTAGGTGTTGAAAAAACAATGTAGAAGTACAATCTGTAACAAAAAGAAAAAAAAAAACTTGTCTGGAGTTGTCAGATAATGCGATTTTTATCTTCCAGATGGATGTTTGCTAATATCTTAGTGCAGGAAACAAAAAAAAAGTTGTCTACAATTCTACCAACATGTAATAATACAAATTTGGACTGTTGTATACTGTACTGATTCACATTGGATAGGAAGTACAGCTGTCTACAAGTTGACATACTGAATAAAGATCTTTTCAAACATTGTTTTGTGATTCCTGCTGTGACATGTTAACACCGTCTTCCCTTTTTTTTAAAGCTATGGAGGTGGATGCCAGTTTGGCCTCAGGCAGGGAGATGGAGTTGGATCCAGAGTTAGAGGAGGAGTTAGGGGTGTCTTTGGATGAGCTGCGCCATTGGATCGAGGAGCAGGTGGACGGCAGCGAAGCCGTGCAGCAGAGGAAAGCTCAGCTGGAGCAGCTGCAGGAATGGGTTGAGCAGAGGGAGAAGGAGGTCGCTGATATGGATTCTCTTTGCTCTAATGCCTCAGAGTAAGTTTAAAGTGTGAGAGATGATGCATGGAGATCAGCACAACACAGCTTGTTTAATTCCGATTCCAGTGGTGTATATGCTTAAGCATGCACTTTTTTGTGCAATGGACCCAGGTTCGAATCCACCTTTCACTAACCGCTAAAATTCTTTCTTTAAATTTTATGTCGCATGGGAATTGAAATAATTAGAAAGTTAAAAATACAGTATCAAGTAGTATAATTGGAGGTACTGGGAGGGCTTTATTGTCATAAAAATATCCGTTCATTTAATCATTTGAATTATAATTTACACTCAATGCGTTATTATTTTCACACTGTGTTTTATTGTATTACGATACCGAGGTGCAGATAATTACCACTATTTGCAATACGTAGTCCTGCTATTTTAAGTGTAAATAGAATATATAATTAAATAGCATATTGATAAAAATGACTGCTATTTTTACTGTTTAAATAGAAGCCATTGACATCTGCACTTACTGTAAATAGCTAATTTTGCTTGGTATAAATAGCATTGATCATTTGCTAGGCTTAGCAAATAGCCACGGCCAACATAAATACAAGTTCAGTGATTGTGAGATTCTACTACATCAATAGCTGTATTCTTATGCCTACAATTGATTGAAAGAGCCTCTACTTCTGACAATATTGATTATCCAAAAGCCACCATTTTATTCGCTAAAAATGTGAAATTTCTTAAACATTGCATAAATCTGTTTTTAAAGGTCTGTGGTCCAGTGTGAAGCTCTGGTGAAGGAAGTGTACAGTAATATGGGTTTAGTGTATCGTGAGAGCAGCTCGGAGGACGAGGCAGGAGGCGGCGCAAACCCTTCTGAGGTCATTGAAATTGATGATGATGATGACGACGATGTCATTGCTGTTGGATGTGGTAAGTTAGATGCAGTGTTCTATTTATTTACTTCAATTTTTTTATGTGAAACATGTACAGTAACAGTGTGACTTCCTCCACAGTGGTTCCTCCCAAGAAGGTTATTACTCCAGCCAAGGACTCAGCGGTAAGAGAAGCGTGTCCTTTTAATCACATGACAAACTCTCTAAGGGTGTAGTGAAGTTTAACCTTGTTTGGCAGTTTTTTTGCGTAGATGTGTCTAACAGAAGTCCAGGAATTTTCCATGGCTGGGAAAGATTTCCCCACACAGATTTTACATCAAGTTCAAATTTGCAGTGTTGACTAACAAAGCTACTTGGTTTGAAATTGGCTTCTATGTGAACTTGCTTCATTGACAAAAGACAATGTCACTTAAAATTGACCTTTTTGCCGCCACAATTTCACTAATGTGATCACACCTTAATGCTATACTGTTTTTTTTTGTGTTGTGTTGTGTCTGTATTGTATTTTAAAGTTTAAGGATGCTTCAGCTGCTCTTCAAAGAACGTCTCAGCAGGTGCAGAACCTGGCCCAGTCTGTCAACAGACCGACCCAGTCGAGTATCACACCAGCTAAAGCAGTTGCCCCTCCCACACCATCCCATGGTGCTCTGGCTGTTCCAGCAGTGTTTATGTCCTCAGGCCCCAGGAACGCGCCCACTCAGCCAAACCCTAATTTAAAGCAGGATAATATCAAGATCAACATGACACTTTTGGGTAAAAAACGAACCAAGACGTGGCATCGTGGAACACTTGTTGCCATCAAACAAGTGGGTAAGTGCATGCAGTTTATTGTCTGTATAATCTACTGTACATTTCACCCTGCTATGTCTGTATGCGATGGATAAAAATTCATCAAAAAGCTTGATTCATTCTTTTGGTGTCACAGGGAACAATTTCAAGTACAAGGTGAAGTTTGAGAATAAAGGGAAGAGTCTTCTCTCTGGGAACCACGTGGCATTTGATTACCACCCAACACTGGAGAGACTGTTTGTTGGTGCCCGTGTTGTCGCCAGATACAAGGATGGCAATCAAGTCTGGCTCTATGCAGGCGTAGTCGCTGAGATGCCCAACAGCAAAAACCGTATGAGGTGAGATAAAAACATTTAAAATGTATATTTCTAGAAACTTATTGTGCATATTAATGTGAAGCCCAAAGAACTATACTATCAGATTGCTTTATTTGAATACCACTGTTGTATTTATTTGTAAAATTATACGGTTCGGTCTTGCAGTCTTATTAATAGTGTGGTTATGTTTGTTTTTCTAACACCAGTCAGGAGCTGTGCTCCTAATTTCATTGTATGCAGAGAAATGCAATGAAAATAATAGCATTCAATTTAATGAACCGAAGTTCTTGAGACAGTATAGAAGGATAGAATGCATTTATTACTGATTTTAATGTTTTTGCAGGTTTCTGATTTTCTTTGATGATGGTTATGCCTCATATGTGGGCCTGCCCGAGCTCTACCCAATCTGCAGACCATGTAAGTGAATTTTTTTTTTAGTTTCCAGCTATTTCTGTTTTGCTCTCTACTGCTGATATATTTTCAAGTGATTACATTTTTAATTGAATCAACTTTTAGATATAACAAATAGAATAAATAGTCATTAAATAATATAAAAAATGTATTTTAGTTTATTAAATACTACTAATAAAATAAATTAATAATAGTAATTACAATGGAACTTTTTGTCTCTCTCTCAATCTGTGTTCAGTAAAAAAGACCTGGGAGGATATTGAGGATGCATCATGCAAAGATTTCATTGAGGAGTACATCACATCGTATCCCAACAGACCCATGGTGCTGCTGAAGCCAGGACAAATTATAAAAACGGAATGGGAAGGAACGTGGTGGAAAAGCCGCGTGGAAGAAGTGGATGGCAGCCTTGTCAAAATGCTTTTTCTGGTCAGCTCAGCAGCACGTATAGCTAGATGTGTCATAGTTAAAGATTCTTAGATTCATTTGTTGATAGATTTCTTTAATGGTCCTTCTACACTCATGTTCATATGCATGATGTTTGAACGTGAACAATATTGTCTGTTCAATGTTGCAGGATGATAAGCGAAGTGAGTGGATTTATCGGGGCTCTACAAGACTAGAACCCATGTTTAATCTGAAAATGAACACTGCTAACAGTCAAGAGAAGAAAATGGCTGGTCAGCAAAGACCTAATAGGCCTAATATGGGTATGAGATTGCTTTGTGTTTGTCCATAGGTGTCTGTCTTTTAAAAATATTTTGCCAAATTTTTTATGTTCTTATGTACAACTTAATGCATGCATAAACCTGGACAGTAAATGGTATCTGATGACAGTACATCTTCATCGATAACGATTAAAAGAAAATGTTTGATATAGTGAAACTATTGAACATTTAATGCTATGAGTGACAAGAAGATGGCACACAAGAACACATGCTGAAATCAGCGCTGTGTTCATTTTTTATGTGCTTATGCTATTTGCAAGTTTAAATTTGATTTATGTTCATTTAGATGTTATGCAGTTCTTATTTCATTGCTTTGAATAAACATTGCTCATAGCGCAAAAGTTTCTATTCTATTGCTCTTTCTTTAAAAATCTATAATTATCAATATCAAATGATATGAAACATTATATTGTGATATGCATACATTTTCTTAGTATAAGTGGTCTTTTAAGAATGAACTGGTCTGTCCAATTCTCATCTTAACTAAAACTGTGTATGTGTTTTTAGGAGCATTGAGGACAAAGGGCCCTGTAGTGCAGTACACTAGTGACAACAGTGCTTCTGCATCCAGTCGGCCTATAGCCCCACAGATCCCAGCACCTCGTCCAATGGCTCCTGGACCCCCACAACCTGCCCGCACTGAGTGAGTGCATCAAGAGCTACTGTTATTTCAAAATATATCATTACCTGATCCTGGTCAATGATAAAGCCATGTTTATCTCATTCTCTTCCATTTCAGAAGTCCTAGTTTAAAGAGTCAAATGGCCAAAAAGAGCACTGGTCAGGTTGCCCTGCAACCTCGTCAGACCATGACCACTGACCTCCAGCCCAAAGCACTGATCGGCACTGTTCATCAAGCTAATACCTCCAGGTTAGTATGACACCTAATGATCACTACTGTAATCTATATATCTGCTAAACACTGAGGGGCAGTTTTCTGAACAGGGTTTAAGACTAGTCCTAGATTAAATAAATGTTAAGAGCTGTCTAAACTGGAAAAAATACAGAGATATCTTAAAATACATTATTGTTATTGTTTGGTCTTAAAATGCTCACAGATAATGCATTTTTGTAAGACATGTT
>JAUCNO010000236.1:15489040-15544628 GCA_032353835.1 Enteromius viviparus | reverse complement strand
GAATAGAATAGAATAGAATAGAATAGAATAGAATAGAATAGAATAGAATAGAATAGAATAGAATAGAATAGAATAGACCTTTTTGCTATTGCCTGGTTAAATGTTTTGTATACAACATCAGGATAATACATGCAGACATAATTCCAAATGTAAATTCTAAATTTCTCTGATAGGCAATGATAATGAATAGCTGATGACTTATAGACCAAAAAACATGATGGTGTCATTAAGTCTTTGCACGGCTGCTGGGTTGATACATTGATATATAAACCTCTGTCTCTCTGCAGTGGTAAACAGTGGCAGATCATCGGTCGCTGTAAAGCCAGTCAAAAATGATGAGTCTGAGTCTGCGTCTCTAACTCTCAAACTCACCGCCATGCAAGAGCGTTTCTCCCGCCTTTGCTCTGAATACACAACCCTTGGACAGACTTGTTCAAAACAGGGTGAGGAAAAAAAAATATTTGTGTATGTACAGCTTATTTTGGAATAACATTTGATGCCCAAGGGTCAAACAAACTCTGTTATTGTTGCTTTCTCCCGCCCTTTCATTTATCTTCTGCAGTGATCAAATGTAGGCCATGCCCAGAAAACTGGCTGCATTTAGAAGGGAGGTGTTATTACTTCAGTGATGATAAACTTGACTGGGAGCACAGCAAAGACAGCTGCGCTTCTATGGGTGCCCATCTGACTATACTGCACAGCCACCAACAACATGTAAGCGTGTGCAGAGTTTGTGAATGCACTCACGTTCACTTTAAAAGTATGTTTATTCAGTATGGCTGATATATTTTTCATTTTTATTACAGCACACACTTGAGAGTGTCGCACGCAATCGTGGTGGATTTGACTATCATTACTGGATTGGTTTATCAGACACTGAGACTGAGGGAGTGTGGAAATGGGTGGACAATACAGTGGTTAATACAACGTATGCACACACACACATTTACATATTTAAATTTTCAAATAGTTGTATCTCGGCCAAATATTGTCATATCCTAACAAATGAACCCTCATGACTGGTCTTGGGAAACTTATATAGAGCTGTACATAAAAATATAGCTTGTAGCTACATTTATATTTTATGTCCCCTTATATTTGGTGCTTAAAAATCAATATTTGCATAAGTATGTTTGCATACAGTTGCTCCTTTGTTAATCTTGATTGCTTCCATTTTT
The DNA here is from genome assembly GCA_032353835.1 of Enteromius viviparus. Taxonomy (NCBI): domain Eukaryota; kingdom Metazoa; phylum Chordata; class Actinopteri; order Cypriniformes; family Cyprinidae; genus Enteromius; species Enteromius viviparus. The sequence goes on along the minus strand of JAUCNO010000236.1, from coordinate 15,543,450 downwards.
CTTGTTTCTTTTGTAAATAGCTTTGGTTAAAAGCATTTGCTAAATGACTAATTGTAAGAAATAATAAATCTGAAAACCCAGAATTTGGACAAGTAAAACCAAAGTAGGAATTTGTCTAAAAACGTCTCAGTGGCGGTGAAGGCAGTGGAGGTTATTTAAATGCAAATTGATTTCTCTGGGGTGGTCTTAATATCATGTTTTCCTGATTGTTCTGCTGCTCTCTGTAGGTTCTGGAATGAATTGGAAAAAGAGCCCAATAACCACCAGTCAGGTGGGATTCACGGAGAAGACTGCGCAGTGCTGGACTCACGCTCCAAAACATGGTGTGACGTGCCCTGTGAGTTCAATTACAAACGAATCTGCGAGATGGATCCTATTACCATTAACGTTTGATTTGAAAAGAAAATGTATATAAATGCTAGTCTATTTTTCTATTGCCTTCATTCTTTTTAATAAACAGTGAAACTGAAGATTTGAGTTAGTTTGTGTGTCTTTGATTTGACTTGAGATTTGGGACTCTTGAACGCTGCATAATAATGTTTTTACGTCTCATCATTACCTGTTTGCCTCAGGCACCAAAGGAAAAAAAACATAAAAAGTATTATGCAATCAAACTGTGAAATTATCCAGGCACTTTTCGAATAACCATTCTGCTGGAAAAAGATGATATCTTAAACAAGATGCTGGTCTCAACTGGTCTTCTAACCTGGTCCCCCTGATAAAAAAAAAAAACAGCATATGCTTGTTAGGTATGTTTTAAAACTGGGATGTCAGTTTAAGCTAGTTCTTTGCTGGTTTATGCTGCTGATTTGCTGTTCCTTTGCTGATCCGACCACCTTAAGACCAGCAAAGGGACCAGCATAAACCAGCAAAGGACTAGCTTAAACTGACATCCCAGTTTTAAAACATACCTAACAAGCATATGCTAGTTGGTATGTTAGCTGGTTTTAGAAAGATATCAGGCACTCTTCAGCTGATCAGTCAGGGAAGCCAGCTCAAGCCAGCAAAGACTAAACCATTTAGTTTGGTTTAAAAATGGTACAAGAATAATTCAATATAAAAGAAACAATACAACACAAGATCATGACATTACATAAGAATAAAAATAAAACATAAAAATAGTTTGGCAACATATAAGCTTCACACAACTCTTCTACAGATACATTTCACTTCTGGACACAGCTGACTGCATTCAGGTAAAGATTAATAGGAATATAAAAATGCTTAATATACAATATACTGCATATTGGTTTTATAAACAAATGTAACGTTAGTGTAGCCTAAATTCCTTTTCAAACGTTGTAATCACTGGCTTTGAGTAACCTTCGTAAGACGCTATAATTATCATAACCACACGGTGGCGATGTGTATCCGCTCAACCGCACAATCAATCTGTGGCCACGCCCACCCTTCAATCGCTCCGCCAATCAGAGAGCACGTTTTCATGTCGCAGCACGCTTGCTAGCGGAAGTAGCAGTGGCACCCCAGTTGACACAAACAACCTCAGTCTTTATTAAATAAGGTAAAGGTATCGCTTTTTCTGCATGTTTCACTACGCGAAATGTGGTCGCATGTTAATATTAACCATTTAAGCGTACTCGGCAAAGTATATAACGATGCGTGTTTACGTAAGCCCTTGGTTTAGTCACGGCAAGGCCTAGCTGCTGGTGTGTTGATGTGCTTCTTACCGGGTGCTAAACACTGAGCACGAGCTGACTTAGTATTAATAAACACTGGATGAATTTAGATTCCAGTCAATAACGTAAACGTACGGTTAGAATGTGAATTCATGTACTAAAACTTTGTCGAGGAGCGAAATGAACACGTTTGTTCACTAATAAAGCATTGCTTGTTTTCTGGTGTGTTGTTATTCTACGTGCGTGCGTTAGTCGTCATGTGTAGTCTCCTAAATAATCTCATTGTGTCAAGTGCATTTAAATGCATCTCTTCTTGGCTGTCTCAGAGCTATAATCTTCTAGTGCACTTGGCAGCCTTGTTTTAATCATCATGAAAGTGCCTCATGCATAACTTCCCTGGTAGTGTAGTTATTTTTAACACAAGCCACCTATCATATTAAATTCCTGCATCAAAGTGTCGTCGAAAGCATATTGCTGTGGATCAACAGCAATTTAACAAGCCTAATGAAACATGTTTATTGTACTCGAGTTATTGAGGCTTGCAAGTACAGATTTAATAAGAACAGCTCTTGCATTTCATAAGTCTGAGCATATTCCTCTCCTATCTATGAAAGTTCCTTAGCTTTGAATACCCACTGTTTTCAGAAGCTGGGATCTGGGTTGTTTAAACTCTTTCTTTCTGTCAGATGGAGGTGGATCAGCTGTTGTCTCTCTCAGGTTCAGCTCTGGCTCAGGCCATCAGCTCTCTGCTGGAAACCCCAGGCCTCTATGTTTTCTCAGACATACTAGAACTGCCCAACGTCCGCGAGGTGAGTTTTTGTGCTGAATTTTTTTATTTTATTTTAAATCTATCTATATATTTCTATATATGTTCTGTGTCAAATGTAATTATTTTAAATAGCAGCGCTTGAGTGGTATATTTAATGTCAAGGCGATTAATCATCTGTCCAAGCACAGTGCTTATTTTGTTTCTTGTAGTGTTTCACCATGGTGCCTAAAACCAAAATACATATTTAATGAATCTCATTAAAATACCCTTTTAAGAGCATATACAAATTTAATATGAATGGGATCTTCAAAAACATGCACTTCCACGTGCATCTGATCAATCTAAAGTCTGAAAGCATATTTTTTAGGGTTTGATTCACATTCAGGCAGACAAGGTGCCATTCCAAGGTTTTTTTTCTCCATTTTTTTTAACCCATTCAGGGCATCCCATATTTTTGAGGTCAGATATTTTGTAATATAGCCTACTATCACTTAAAGGTTTGTGGGGTTTTTATGGTTTTGACAGAAATCTCCTATTCTCACCAAGGCTGCATTTATATGACCAATATAAAACATGCTAAAATATTAGTACAATCTAAAATCTAATTTATCCTGTTGATGGAAAAGCTGAATTTTCAGGAGCATTTATTCCAGTCTTCAGTGTCACATGATCTTTCAGAAATCATTCTAATATGCTGATTTCCAACTTGAATACATTAATTCTTCTTGTCAATGCTACATTTATTTCACGATAGATTGACTAGAAAGGCATTTATTTAAAATAGAATCTATTCTTGCCTTATAAATAAACAGTCATTTTTGAACATCTTAAAGTGTCTTTGCTGAAGTACAGGATCCAGACTTTTGAACATAACGTATATTATTATACTGATATTTGTTAGGAGTGATGTAATAAAAACTAATTGTCAAGTCGTCTTCATCAGTGCATGACATGCATGTTTCTCCACATATTGCACAGAGATCCCAGAGTACTCGTGTACCGCACCGCCACTCCTACAGAGCCCAGCTAAAGTGTTTACCTGCTCAACACAAAATACTTCAACACTTTGTCATATCAATCATTGTCTGCACTTCTCTTTCCCTCTCGCTAGCTGGAGACGGGTCCCCACGCTCCCGTGTACCAGCTTCTCAATCTTTTTGCGTATGGAACCTACTGCGACTATAAAGGTAACCATGACAACAAATGATCTGACCAGATATTGGCCCCCTGAGGCGGCAGGTTCATTCCCTGTTCTGACTCAGAATGAGACTGTATACGCTGCCCTTTGCCTTGCTAAATAAGTTAACTCCTGTGAGGGGGAAGCGCGAGTCTCTGGCCCATGTTCAGTTGCAGATTTTACCAGAGCTTTAATGTAATCAGCTGTTTTCCTCCCGGCTGTGCGGATGGTTATAATGTATGTTAATTTAATGTATGTCTGCCATTTAGAGAGGGCAGCCTCACTTCCTGAACTCACACCCGCCCAGAAGAACAAACTCCGTCACCTGTCAATCATCAGCCTGGCCTCCAATCTAAAGGTAGTGATTCATCCGTTCTCCACTGAGGGTTTATTAGCCCTGTTTTTAATGAGTTCCGGTATGATCAGCACACTGCTGTTAACAATATGGGCTATTAGTGTTATCTACTGCATGATTGACGAAACCAATATTCGCTTATCAAGCCTTTGTAATATAACGAGAACAAATCCGAAGCTTTATCTTACCCCAGAGCATACAATTCATAAGAACCGAAGCTAAAAAAACAAACTCCTCTTTCTCTGGATAGTGTCTGCCGTATTCACTACTGCTCCAGCAGTTAGAGCTGAAGAATGTGCGGGAGCTGGAAGACCTGCTGATCGAGGCTGTTTACAGTGACATTATCCATGGGAAGCTGGACCAGAGGAACCAGCAGGTCGAGGTAGATTGCAGTATAGGTCGAGACCTGGGCCCCAACGAATTACCCAACATTGCCAACACACTGCAGGAGTGGTAAGCTTGTGTTTGAGTTTGTGTGAATTTTGTTGGCGATGTAAAAAGGAAAACGCCTAGCTGGTGTGGTATGAAGAATTCTGTTTGTCTCTCTCAGGTGTGCAGGCTGTGAAGCAGTTCTGTGTGGCATCGAAGAGCAGGTGTCAAGAGCCAATCAATACAGAGAAAGCCAACTCAAAGTTAAAGTTCAAGTTGAAACAGAGGTTTGTGTGTAAATCCTTATCCGTCCTAAGTGATGCACAGTTTGAGATAATATCTGAGATAATAACTACTACAGTATCCCTTCATAGATGGTTATATATTTTATATAAATAAAAAAAAATATGCCAAACTACTTTGAAATGTATAAAAATCAATCTTTTGAAGCGTTTTTTTTTTTCCTTTTCTTTTTCCTCTTCATTGTGATTTCAGGACGGTTGCATCACCCTGACTTTTTTTTTTTTTTCTTTTTTTTGAGCCCCCCCCCAACTGTTTTATATAAAGTCTACGTTCAGAATAGATTGTATTTGCTTAGTTTGTGATTTGACTGCCAAAAGTTGCAGGGGTCGATTATTTATTTATTTTTGTTATTTTAATGTGTTCCTTAAGATTAATAAGGTAATGTTAATTAATTATTTATGAGAAGTCACCTGTTAAGCAAGTGAACGCCAGTAGATGGGGCCTATGATGTGTAACTATTCTTTAACGTCTTGTTCTGCCAGCAGCTGTTATATGCCTATATATTTGCCTGTCTGATTTTACCTGTTTTTGGAGCTTGATTAAAAAAATGCTTTATTTATAATGAGTGGCGCATTTTAAGCTATTAAACTTAAAGGATGTTTTAATAGTAAGTCAGAAGTAGATTTTTTTTTTATGTCATGGCCCTTTAAGACATTTTTACTCAAGTTTTTTTTTAGTTGCCAATATAGAGTATACTGTGTTTTAATGTACAGGGTGGGCCATTTATATGGATACACCTTAATAAATAAATAATAAAATGGCCAACATGGTCACCACCTATCTTGAAAAGTGTCCCCCTTTACATATACTAATGTGCCACAAACAGGAAGTTAATATCACCAACCATTCACATTTTATTAAGGTGTATCCATATAAATGACCCAACGTAGTCTCTTTTTATTGTATGTTTAAAGAGTTCCTTTTCCTTACTTGGATAGCTCCAGGATTCAATGACAAGTTTTTTTCTCACCTCTTTATTTAGGTATCAAACCTACAAAAAACCCTCAAGGCGAGTTCTGCTTCCCCATCATCTGGCCCCGCCCCTGCTGGAGCAGCATCCAATCAAGATGCAGACCAGCCAGCTGAGCCAAGAGACCCTGCCTCCTCTCAGGAACCTCGGCAACCCGGAAAAAAGAGCTCAAAGGTCAAAGGGTAAGTAAACTGCATTTTAAGGTTTACTGCTTCAGAATCCCTTCCAGTGGCTTTCTATAATCTAAACTCTAGAAAACATTACAGTGGTTTATATTAAAACTACTAGTCTCTCTATATATAAATCATACATCACAGGGAGCTAATATTTACTAATGGCATTTTTAAGCACATAGAATTTGATTTATGAGTATTTGTGTGCACCGTTTGGATGAGCTTTTGTACTGCTTCCTGCCTGTATTTAAGTGTGATGTATACGAAATCACCCACAGGCTTACAGTCCTAATTAAGCCTCAGTGAGTTTAAAATTGTCTCTGTCCTGGTTTGGAAATCTCATGTCAGGATGTGCTCTGGAAAGAGAGGGGCTTTTGATCACCACTGCTTTTTCTTTGTAACTGAAGAATGTCAGCTAAGAAGATGTATAATTTATTCAGGGCTGATCTGACACAGATTAATCTGAGTCCAAGGCTTTAAAGGAATCTCAGTGGAGACTCGTCATTAACATTTTAGGACTACTCCGTGTCCGTGTGGGAAGCTGCTGCAAATGTTCCAATAATAATTATGCAATTATTAAAATATGATTAGGAAAATACATTAAAGACAAGTCCTGACTAAGCTACATGCTGAGATCATTCTCATTTGTGGTATAATGAAATTAATTTAGATTTGTATATTTTCAAGGCATCTAAAATTAGCATAAATAGGGTCAGATATTTAAAGAAATAGTTCACCCAAAAATAAAAAAACTCTTAAAAATGAATCATCCCACAGGACTTTTAAGAGTTTGTTTTACTTTGGACCTGATTTTTAGCGTTACATTACTTGGTCTTCTGCAATCAATGGGTGCCGTCAGAATGAGAGTCCAAACAGCTGATCAAAATATATAAATAAAGGGATTGGAATGACTTCAGTCCATCAATTGATGTATTGTGAAGTTAAAAGATGCATGTACATAAGAAAAAAATCTACCATTAAGGTTTTTTCCCAGTCCATACCAGATCCTTTACTGCAAAAAGCAATATTATGGTTAGAGGACTTATTTAATATTAAAGACATCTTACTGATAGTTTCTTTCTTACAAACATACAGATTTTTGCATCATGAGATGTAATCATAATCATATGGATTACTTATGGGATTATGATGTTTTTATCAGCTGTTTGGACTCTTATTCTAATGGCACCCATTCACTCCAGAAGATCCAGCGAGCTTGTGATGTAATGCTCCATTTCTCTAAATCTGTTCCGATAAGAAACAAACTCATCTACGTCTTAGATAGCCCGAGGGTGAGGACATTTTCAGGAAATGTTCATTTTTGGGTGAACTAATCCTTCAACCTTAAAATATGCAGCATTTATAGCCACAAGGAAAATCATTAAAATATCAAATTCTCACTGAGCAGTTCTTTGTTTTTGTTTTTTTCAGGCTTCGTGGGAGCGGAAAGATTTGGTCAAAGTCAAATTGATCTCAAGCCCTGAGTTCAATCTTCACTAACCCACTCACAGACAGATTTATTGTGGAATGCTTGCTTGGATAGACAGATAAACATTTTACCACTTCTCAGACAAAATCCACCTTCATAGTCTAATACGACTTTTACACAAGGCTGGTGTGCGTGTTTATGTACGTGTGTGCTGTAAATGTCATTTAATTTGACTCATACTCCTTTTCGTGTTTGTTATTTTGTTTGTTATTAAAACTGGATGTAAATTGATGAAGCCAATGAATAAATGATATCCATCTGTCACCCTGTGTAGTCTCTGGCTTTCATGTTTCCTTTCCTCTAATGTTAAGTGCTGCTAAATGTTTCGTCTCAATGGGGGCATGTCTGTTAAGAGGTCATGGCATTAATTAGCCACACTTTAATGTTGGAGCCTTGAAATAACATCCTGGTTTCCTCTCCTCTTCCTCTCAGCACATACGCTCCTTCCCACCACTGTGTAATGCGAAATGCCCTTTATCCAGCCATAAAGCCAGACTAAAGCAATGTTTCTCTCTGTGTTCTGCATAATGGTCTGTAATGGCAGCGATTAACTTGTGGTAGCCACTTAGAAATAAGGAGAACAATAAAAAGCAAAGAGCGATGATCTACTTTTAAATTAACCCCTGCCTCCTCTCTCTTTCTCACTGCAGAAATCCATCCACTTCAAAATCCGTGATCCTTTTTTTTTTTAAACGCACACACCCTCTCCTGTTTCTCTCTATAAATAGTGGTGTTAATTTCAGTCTGTGTGACTGAGGTTCACTGTTTCTCAGCTCTGAGCAGATGGGAGCTGTGAACTCTTGCGGCTTACGTACAGCATGTGTGTGTCTGAAGTGAACGTGTGAAGCATCTTTGTGTCCTGGTGTTTTGTTGCTGTGCGGTGGCTAATGAGTGTTCACGGTGTCCCTTTGGCCTGACTGTTTGGCGTCTGTGATTGGATGAGTCACTCTCATATAGGAAGTCCTTTAAAACACCACACCAAAGAAACGCATTTTAAAACACCAGAGATGGCTTTTTTATTGACTTCATAGTACATTGAATCACATATTTAAGGCAGTGCTACATAAATGATGTGAAACCTCTATAAACATATCTCACATGGTGTAGCTTCTTGTGCATGATGTGAAAAATTACGATCTGATGTGGCCATAAACTATAATGGCACATTAGTTTCTTTTTCCACTCACTGTATTTTGTTTTTGAGAGGGGAAGATTATAATTTTTCTTGAAAAAAGTAGCTTATATAACTTATATGGTTTAAAGTGAGATTGAATCAATATGTAAAACTGACCATCTTAATATATGTTCTTGGTCATACTGTGAACAACTCGTTATTTCAAAGAAAACAAAGGACTTTTAAATCAAATGTACTTGCTCTTCCTCTAAAACAACACACAGGCTATAGAAAGTGAAGTCAGTAAAAATCCCATTCATTTTCTCCATAAGGGAACTGATTTTTAATGCTAACGTTATCTACTATCAAGTACAGAGCTACTGTGAGCTACGAGGTTGTTATAGATGTCTGTTGAGGCACTCAACCATGCATTATTGAGGCTTGTTTTTAGTGAAAATCTAATTTACTCACGATTCTTACAGAGAAATCTCCAGTAATCAGAGAATCGTGATCAGCAAACAGTGCCAGAAGAACACTTCACCACCTGCACATTACCATGAAGCACTGCCAAAAATGAATTAGAGTCAGTCTCCCTAAACTCTCAAACCACTTAAATATCTGTATTTCTTGCAAAAAAAAAAAAAACATGAAATATATCACTTCTATATATAATCAACATCTTTAAATCGGTGGTTTTATACCTCTCATATCTGTGAATATTCATTCACAATGCTAATGGAAGTACAGGCTTGCACTTTCGTCTGATTTTCAATGTTGTGAGTCACCTTGTGTTTTAAGTTTCATGTTTTTTAACTTTGAAAGCCTTCCCTATGGGGAAAAAAGAATGGGAAAAATACTTTAAAATTGAGCCTGCTGATAAAGTGGGCGGACGCTGTTGCGCTATTTATTGGACAATGTTAACCACTGATTAGCCAATTAGCTATCCACACACTGATTTTAACCCCTTTGCAATTAGTCCGACTTTGCGATAGAAAGCCAATTTTTCACACTCGCCCTTTACAACGTCCTTCCTTAATTTTTCCTGTTGAAAACTTTTCCTATCCACTCCCATTTTCAAATTAGTCTAAATACGGAAGTAAAACTGGTAGCAACACTGACTTCAGGACAGATTTTAAAACGAGATCTAAAAGCCCAAACCCTCCTGATAGTTGTGTTTCATAAACAAGAAACCCCAAGCTGCCTCGCTAGCCGTGGGTTGTTAGCATAGCGATACATCAAACAAACTTTTGTGGCGTGTTTTTTTTTTAATTGCCTTTCAAACGAAATATGCCATGGAAGCGCCAAGCTTACTTCTTAGTGTGTCTTCATACTTGTCCCTTAATTGTGCTTTCCTTAAACTCAACATGAAAACAACACACACACACCAGTCACATGTAGTTAACGCTAGCTCTCCGCTAACCAAAAAAAGCCCCCGAGAAGAGCTAAATGGCCATGATTTAGAAGTATGAAGCTAATAAGAAGCATAACAACACACTCGGAATAGAATTACGTAGGTTTCACGAACACCTCAACAGATGTGGAGTCAGATTTACGAAAACGTCCATCTGATAATTGGTGTAAATTATAAGATAACACTGCAGAGGTGTTTCCAGATATCAGCTGACGTCGTCGCAGTCCGCTGTTGCCATGGAGCCATATGAAACAAAACACTATAAACAAATGATGGGAATTATATTTAACTCTTCAAAATAACTGCAGTCATTTATTAAGCTGAAATAAATGCTACACAATGTGCGATAAAGGCAGTGGTAGGCAGCTGTAACCTTTGTATGCATGTGAGAGAGGCTACTGCAAGCATGTCACGCCGGTTACTAAATTAATGACTACATACATCACAGCTTATTCCAGGATCAGAAGCTAATGATTGTTTTTATGGTAGAGGACATAGCATTCCCGGAGCCCTTGTGAATGGCTGCGTTGAGCTAATGAGTGTAATACTGTACAAACGGCACTGGAAGAAAGAGGTACAGCCAGAAACAAAGAGCCACTGGACCACAAAACCTCACAGTCTCCATCAGAGTGTCCAAACAGATGTGTTCATCCATGTGTCTATCTACACGTTATGTACATTCGCATGGCCTGCCCACATGTTCTCACCAAAGTCTTTGTCGTGCCTGCGGGGTTTGATTATCATGCTCGGAACAGTCAGCTCTTCAAAGATTGACCACTGGTATCCTGCAGCGTGGAGTAAAGAGATGAAGAAAGAGACGGCAAATTAAATTAATAAGAGTCTCACTCTAATATCGACTGTGAGATTAATTCTGAAATGCACAGAGCAACAGGAAGGGGTCTGATTTCATGGATGGCACGCTTTCTTTTGCTCTCTGCATCTCTCCTGTTAAAATATTCACAACAATTGAGAAAAAAAAACCCATCACAACAACGCTTTACTGGCTGTTTTGTATTGCAAGGCATACCATTGATCTAACAGCACTACGTACTGATGTGCATGCATAGAATCAGCCATACATACGCGGTATCTGCATTTTTCAAATTTAAATAGATACCGATTTAATTAATTAAACACATTTTTAACAAGAGTCTGATGAATTTTGTAGCAGAACAAAGACCAAATATAATATTTTAGTCATTAATAATGAGGTTTAAACCTCATCAACACATTAAATAAAAAATAATCACTAAAATAAAAATAAAAAAATAAGTACATTTTACATCAATAAATAAGTTGAAAGAAGAATAATAGTACTATTAATGAAAAAAAAAAAATTTTATTTGTTTAACAAATATGATACAATTCTATTTTTATATTTACATAACCATTATGAACACAAGGCCTAAATTATATATATATATATATAAGAAATAAAATAATGAATATTTAATCATATATATTTATATAGCCTGCTTACCACAATGCATCAAGTTCAAGTAGTTAGGCCACTACTGTACATTTTCCACTTAGCTTTTCATGTCATGAAAGATTACCCCTAACAATTAATCATTGATTTTATGTAATAATAATTTAAACTTCAATTCATATCAATTAGTGCTTAACAACGATTAATTGCATCCAAAATAATGTGCAAAATATGTTTTATACACATAAATACACGCTGTTGTTCACACAAATATATTATGTACACAAAAATATTTATGTTGCATGAGATTAATCACGATAAATTGTTGTCCAGCGCTAAAATAATACAGTTGTCTTACTGTCAGTAGTCTTTCCTTCCACAAATAAACAATATTTAAATGATGTTTAGCATGCTTTTTAAAGTTTTGCTTTTTAACAAGGACCCACAGACACTCTGGCATGATTTTAAATGAACAAATCTGTCATTTAGTAGGCTATAGCCCCTAGTTGTGTTTATTTATTTGTTGGGAACATGTTCTTTTATTTATGCAGTTCCCTTTGACAGGGCTTAGCAGTCTTGTTATCTCTGCCTTCTTGGTTTCCACACACACGCGCACACAAAGAACTTAAACCAGTCTTGGCACCCTGTCCCACAGGCTCACAGCCACAAGCACGCTACCTCTCTCTGTCGGGGAAGGATGGAGTGCTGTGCAGAGTCTGCCTGCTGTCCTCCTGAGCTATGGGGCGAGGGATGGCGAGGGAGAGAGGCGGAGGGCGCTGGGAGAGACTGCGGTCGTAACTGAATGAGAGGAAGAGAGAGAGTGAGAGATTAGGACGACAGCCAGGGAACGAATCGAGAGTATAGACACTGAAGAAGGTGAGAAACAGGCATGAAAAGAGAGATTAAACAGTATAACGGGAAAGACGACAAACACTTCAGTGACACTGACGGGAAGTTCATTCACTCGCTGGCTTAATTTAATAGACCGCCTTCGGCGAAAGACAAAGAGCAGAGAAGGGGAAATTAAAGCGCGCGAAAGAGAAGACGCCGCTGAAATATTCAGTTAAAATCATATTTGTCCAGCAACCATGAGGAAGACAAAGCGTCGCAGACACGATGTGACGTCCCATTTAATATTAATACCCCACACCGACCCGCACTTATCTTCCGTGACTCAGGAGCGAGTTTACTCCATCTCTGCTCTGAAGGGATGACGGACGGAGGGCTGGAGGTTGTTAAATGAGTGAGAGGATGTCTGTCAAGGCAAGTGTGTGAAATACAGAGATTAATTGCGGAGATGTAGCTTGCCTGTGCAATAAAATCGCCCTCGGCTCGCTCAGATGAGCGTCGGTCTGATCTTGTACGTGAGCGGCGGCCTCCATTAACATAAACCTGTCGAGAGTTCGCGATGTGACACTTTTAAACCTCTCTATCGATCTTACAAACAAGCTCACAAACATCCCCATAATGTCTGATTTGTGGTATCTGCACCATTGCTTTTGCCGCAGCATAAAAACGATGTGATTGCTTAAAGCAATCCGAATGTTATGATACAACATAACTATTTTACAAGTTGGCGCTTTCGTGGGCCTATATGAATTTGTGATTTGTACAGAAACATTACTCTTTTAGGATGTAAGATTGAAGGGTCCACCCCTGAAGTCAACAGTATACTTCATATTTCTATGGGCCTGATGGGGGAAAGTGGCCCAAAGGCAATTGAGGGAGCTGCCTGCTGGCCCGTGTACTGTCTGTACGTAATTTCCACCAACACAGTTCACTGATATACAGTAGCTAGTCAACATTTGAAGTGAATCAAAACCTTTCATCAAAGTTGTCCTACAATCAAAAACAATATCTATTCTTGTCGGACAACTTTGATGAACTTTTATAATCCACTTCAATTGTTGACTACTGTTTAATGGCACATGTGCAAGTGATGAACATGTCTGTCCAAACTAATAGTCAGTAGAATACACTTCGAGTTGTGCCGAGATAGAAAGTTTATCTCTCCAGAAAATAAAAAGTGTCTTCAGTTATAATTGCAGGTATCTATTAACCCCCTCACACATGTACTTGTCATCATGGCTGTCTGTTTTATCTTTTGGATAATGACATGGTATGTATGTATGCATACTATGTTGATGGCACTGAAAATAATGCATATGAGATTGTACAAATTCATACAAATTAGTCAAAATAGTTATGAAATGCCATGAGTGTGTGTCGGCTGAAGAGTTTGAAATATTGCGATGAAAGTGAATTCAGCGAAGGGAAGGTTCTAGCATAAACTAAGGCAGGTAGTATTAAATCACACTCATAACCTGTCACCCCTGTGTTTATAGTTACTCTCAGGATGATATGGGCCGTTCCTCAGCTCTCTATATCATTTTAATGATCATCTATGCGATCGAATGCTGCCGTCCGAGTAAATATAAATGCATTCCTGTGCCTGATGGCCCTCAACGCTCTGGGCTACATTTCTAATTAAACCAGTACAATAAAACACTGTAAGGTATCCACACTGTTAGTGTCTGCAGAGTCAGAGTATCCATATATGGCATTTTTAACAGTTCTGCAGGGAACTCTTACTGAACAGAAGAACCCTCGACTGAAAGTTTGTGGAAATCTGTGGTGTGAACCTATTATGACACACTGACTGTTCAGTCACAAGCAAGCAAGCTGTCTCAGGAGAAGTATGACAAAACCATGCAGGGCAGAGGAGTGGTGAAACGTCTCACCAGAGTTTAGCAGAGATGATGACCGCAGAGAGAATCAGCAGAGATGAGATCGTCACTGTCACATAAAACTGTGGGTCCACTGAAGAAAGAAATAGCACAGGAGAAGTATAATTAGACAAAGTGAGGGGACTCTGAACAGACATTAGAATTAAACCCATGTGACGTTAAATTCTACTTTGAATTAGAATGTGCAGAACAGCCATTCAAATTTATATATATCTCAAATGCAATGAAAAATATTTAATATAATTATAAATTATTTGTATAAATATGCATATACATTAAATATTAAATACAATAAAAAAGATATTTAAATAAAATTGCATTCTAAAAAGTTATGCTTTCAATATGGTTCATTTAAAATAAGTAAATAAAATATTTGCATAATAATTCTAATATATTTAAATAAATGTAATATGTGTGTGTGTGTATATATATATAATGCAATGAAACATTTAATATTATAAATTATTAGAATTAATAATTATTTGTATAAAAATGCATATACATTAAATATTAAATCAAATTTTTAAATAAAACTGCATTATAAAAAATAAAGCCCCTTTCATCATGGTTCACTTAAAATAAATTAAAATAAAATAAATGAATAAAATATTTGCATAAAAAGTCTAATACATTTAATTAAATCTAATATATATATATAATATATATATAATATATATATATAATACAATGAAAAATATTTAATATGATTATGCCTTATTTGTATAAATATGCATTTCCATTATTTATTAAATACAATTAAAAATATACAAATGTAAGTATAAGTGTCCATTTTTAAACATCAAATACTAATATCACCTAATCTGAAAATATTGTGTAGGTATGAACAACAGTTGTATGAAATCCATTCTTTAAAACCTGCTTTAAATTAAAAATGCATTCCTCAAACAGCATAGCTTTGCAACACCAATGTCATGGGTTCAATTCCCATGCTGTGCATTACCCCATTGTAACATATATCTTGAATGCAATGCAAGTTGCTTTTGATAAGTGTCTGCCAAATGCATAATTGTAAATTCTGGCCTATTTGCTCGCTTGATACAAATGCAAGAACTGAACTGGAATTTCAAAACTCATTCCCAGTTCGCTTCCAAATGGCCCACATGCCTATAAAAAAAAAGCAATTAAAGGAAACATTAAGATGTAGAAAAAGTGTGTGAAGAAAGACTTGCAACAAGGAGCCGTTAGAGGAGAAAAGAGCAAGAGAAATGTGGGGGCAAAAAGGGTGGGCAGAGTGTCATAATCAGGTAAAATAGTATTGATTGGATTGATGCCTGCCTCCTGCTCAATGAGAGAGAAATCTAAGCTCTCCTCAAGCGCAGATTTTCTACTATGAGGAGCCAGCATGAGCCCAGAGCCCTTTCGGCGATACAGCTCCCAGATAAAGAACTCATTTCACGGATACCAACCTTCCTCGGTGTCCTGCTCTTCTGTCTCTATCTTGTCCCTCTCTCCCGTTGTCGGGCGTTGCGTTTGATTGGCAGCCGCATTTCGATGGTGCGACCAGTCCTCCGGCGTAGTCACCCTCAAACCCTCCGTCTCCAGACTGGACAGCAAGTGATGGGTTTCATCCTCCAGGGGCTGCGTGGGACCCCAGTCCACTGCCCACAGCTGAGTGGTGCTGGCCTGCGCTGTGACTGGCATCTGCATTTCGCCCAACTCCTCCCACTTCCTGTCATCTGTGTCACCGGTGGCAGTGCAAAAAATTACAGTGACCAGCAGGAAGCTCCTAAGAGGAATGAATCCAATGTGGGGAGAGATGGAGCTGGGGGGAAGGAGAGACAAAGCAACGAAAAGACGGAAGGAGGGATTGAAAAGGAAAAGCTAGAGATCGGAAAAAACACTTAACTGAGGCGTGAATCGCGCACAGATGGAAAGAGACTTTAAGCAGAAGCTGATGTAACCCAACGGGCTGCAGGAAACTAACTGGTCAGATCTGAGAGCACAGTGCAACCAAAACAGTCTGCTCGGCACTCTCGGCTTTGCCTTACCATCGCTCCATCGCTTCAGCCTGTTCACTGACTCCTCGCCACTCCAATCATCCCTTAAATGAGAATGACATAAAGAGAAGGATGAGGAGAGAAGCGGAGCTGGAAAGGGGGAGGGTTCAGTCTTGACACTGACTAAAAGACCATAAACAGATGGCTGTAGTGGAGAAATACCCTGCTGGCTCTGAGACAACACATAAACACACACACACACACACAGACTGTAAGAGTACACACTTATCCGGATCAAAACGGGTCCCGCTTATCAAAAACCAAAACCACAAGACCCACAGAAAAAGACACAAATGCGAACACACCTGTGGATGCCTTCCCCGTGTCAAGCCTCTTCCCGAGCCGTCAAATCAAACTCAACATCTGTATCCAGATTTACGGCACACTCTCTGACTTCCAGGCAACACTCACAAATACACCTACTCACACTTGGAAGCATGCAGATTCAAACTCTCAAGACAGATCGGCTCGCATGCCTACCTCATGCCACTGAAGAAGGGAGTGGGAGAGAGGCAGAGCGCCTGGAAGTGGGGAAAAGCATTGGTTGCCGTAGCGACAGAGACATGTAGAAATTGCGCGAGTGAGAAATAGAGTGTGGAAGAGGAAAGGAGAGAGAGAGTGAGCCAGAGGAGGGAGGGAGGAAAAGAGGATTGGAGGAAAGATTGAAATACTAATTATGCATCTTAACTGGTTCAAATTAAATAGGCAGCGAGGAGAAAATAAATGAATTTTGAAGGCGAAAATAGCCGGACGGAATAAAAGAAGCGGCTTATTAATATTCAGAAGACCAGCTGAAGTAAATAAAAAGTATTCAGACAGGACAAATGAAAAGAGGCAGCGGCAGGGAAATCAATATACATTAATGTAGCGTTGGACGGGAGCCTTACATGATGAACAGTGCTATAGATATTTATAGACAGAAGTGCCAGCGATGATAAATACTCACACATGTACACAGACATAACATGGTAGGTTTTATTGGATCAACATTTACATAGAAAACAGTCTGTTGTTTCTCTCCTCCTTCTGTTTCTTCCAGTCAGTCAATCTGTTCTGCTTCAGTCCCTTCGCGTGATTTCTTGCACTCCATCGTCGCCCCTTGACCTTGCCTTTGCTTTCTCTTCATTTCCAGTTTGTTCCAATCTCCTTTCCCTCGCTCTCTTTTTTTCTATTCACTCCTCCTCTCGCTCACTGAAGAACACAACGCATCCATGAAGAACTTGTGGGTTCCTCTGTTTCAGATGCATCTTGGGGTATGAAGTCTTCATCATCGTCCACTAGAGGAAGAAAAAAAAATATATAAATATATAAATATTCGTAAATGCTGCTAAAGTGATTTATAGGTTTTATAGCATCCCTTTTTTAAATGTTGTGAACTCATTTATTCAAAAACACCTCAAATAAAGTCCATAAAGGGCGTGAAAAGTTGTTTTCATTATTAAATTACTGCTGATTTTGTTTGGACTGGAATTTTTTGACAGAGGGTAAAACATCCGTCTTTGGCTCCCTCTCTTACCCTCGCTTTGCTCGTCTTCTGAGTCTCTGTCGGATTCCAGAAGACAATCTACCAATCGGTTGTCTCGTCTTACTGTGATATCGCCTCTAGAAGAAAAACAACAGAAGACCGTCAGTGCAGGCCACTTGGGTCACACTGTTTACAAGGACAGAAGGATGTTTAACTCAGCCTGAAGCAAAAAGCAAAGCCGTTCTGCTGACAACAGCACGCTGTCAACTGGATTGAAATGACTTCATTATACAAACTGCTTTTGAAGTATATCATTAAGAGTCAGGCAGAGGCAGATAAACTTAAAAACCTTCTTCATATCTGGCTTAGCATTTCAATGGAAGGGTATATCATCTATTTTCAATAGTGTAGAGAAGCATGAATATATGACTGGATATATCGTATGAAAATGAAGATGTTAAGTGTGACTGCACCCAGGGCCATACCAAGCTAGCACGAGGGAGCGCTGAGCTCATAAGCCCTTTCACGGTACTATTTCAGGTCCTGGGGTGAGTGGTTGGGTTCCCCCTCAGTCTGTTCACGATAGCATTTGTCCCATTCCATGTACCCATTGTTTCATTAGCGATCGCTTTTGTCCCCTTGGGTTCTTTGTGATCAAGTTCTAGGTCCACTTGGTTTGTTCGTGTTTGGGTTTGTCCCACTCAGTTTGTTTGGATAGCATTCCAGGTCCCCCTCGGTCTGTTCACAATTGTGTTTGTCCCACTCTGATCGTTTGTGATCTTGTTCCAGGCCCCCTTCAGATTGTCAGGATCTCATTTGTCCAATTTTGGTTCATTCGCGAGGTCCCCCTTGGGATGTGTCCGATCAGGTTTGTTCCTGATCGCATTCTAGATCCTGCTTGTTGATTTGCGATCGAGTTTTAGGTTCCACTCGGTTCATTTGCATTAGCGTTTGTCCCTAGCAGTTTTTGTTTGTGATTGCATTCCAGGTTCCGTTTGGTTCCAGGTCCTCATCGGTCTGTTCGTGATTGTGTTTTGGGGGGTGTCCTCCTCAGTCCATTTGCCGCATGTCCCGGTGCAGCCACACCAGTTGCATCACCCTAAAGATGTCCCTGACTGCACCTTCAGTTGTTCAGCAGTTACTCCTGGTGACCCAGCACAGCAGCATAGCAACAAAATTGTTTAAATGTTCTGCTAAAAGAAACTGCTTAAACCAGAATAATCTGTTGGTTAATTAGTTGGTTAAATTTGATCTCCCATCTTTCCAAGATGGTGTTTTGCTGGGCAAAAAAACAGCCAGGCAAACCAGGTTAGACTGGTTTAAGATGCTTTTTCCAGTAGTGTGTTAAAACGTAAAAACACATGTCCTCGAAATTAACCATTATTGTTTATACTGACATAAAATGTTGGCCTCTGCCTAATTTGGAGAGTTTACAAGTGCCAAAAAATGGTTTTGGTTTTTACACTGGACACTGTGTAATGATCAAACACAACAAAAACAGCACCAAAACTGTGGTTGTTGATGATTTAATCTGGTCTTCTTGCCAAAACCACTGTAATTCCAGAGAACTGACAAGCCTGAGAAGCCTGGGAGACCAGTTAAGACCAGAAACCAACAGCAATACATGCAAAAAATGTCCTTGAAATTAAACATTGATATTAATATCGCCATGAAATTGTTGGCATCTGCCTAGTTTGGATAGCTTCCAAGTGACAGATTAAGCTCCAAAATACAGGATGCAGAGTCTTTGACATCAACAACAAATGAAATGGGAAGCGTTCTCTCTCCCCTTTAAAAAGCGAGTCTTTTTCACAAATCTGAATGCAGAGTTATACAGCTAGTTGCATTTAAATATTTGCATTCAGCATTGTTTTTCCTGTAACCCACCAGCTGAGACCTGAAGCTCCAGACAGAATTGTAGTTACAAAGAAATCAATATTTTTTCCACAAAGTGATCATCAGCTCGGCATCCAGCACTCGATGTGGGCTACGGTTCTCATTGTCAATTAAACTGTGCCCGGAGCATTCCTGCAGACTTCTCATTAATAAGCATCCCAAAGATACTATATTCCAGCCAGTATCTCATTACTGATGTACATATTGATATACTGACTAAATGAAACATTGAGCAGAGTGTCTTATATTAGTAACTATGTGTCAGCAGATGCCTACGAATTGATATATACAGTAATGCATTATATAAAGTAGGTTGTGAAAGGATAAGTAATGGGCAGAAGGGGTTGTAAAGTATATCTCTTAGAGAAAGTGAATTTGAGAGAGAGAAAGAGCCCTTTATATCTGGGGGAAAAAAACACACCTCTTTTTAAAACTTCCAGGAAGCTGCTCCCAAACAATGAGGTTACGACCCCCTGTAACCCAACGATGGTCCCCACTTGCTGTTAGCCACGCAGCAAAACAAAGAATCCTGGGTAGATCTGAAGAGGTGAGTGAAACGAGGTATTTGCACTGGGGAAGTGAAAACACTGCAAGAGTGTGAGAGAAAGAAGAAAAAGAAGGTGGTGATTTATACAACTCAGTTTTCAAAGGTGTTAAAATAAAATTTTCACTTACAGTTAATCGCGCTCTCTCCGTTAGTGATGTCAAAACAAGAGCCAATCAAAAGGCCGGGTATTTGATTGACGCAATCTGTGACACCAGCAGTGCTGCTGTGATTGGTCAGTCTGGTCATCATGCCTGTACATGATTGGAGAGAGCAAACATGCATCATTAGGGGCACTTTCTAACGTTCATCCACTGAAACACAAATAAACCATAAACAAAAAGTAATTAAACTCACATAATCTGTCTATTTATAGACTCCATTCCTACTCTGTCAATAGCTCTCGACTTTGCTGTGTGTTTTATGCTGCTAATACCAATGTTTTTTTTGTCTGTAAGAAGCTCATTAGTTCTTTGAGAGCTCCAGCTACGAGTTGTTTGATGAACTGGGGGTCATTATGAATCTCAGCGCTCTCGATTAGAGTGTCACATCATGGCGTGCTTCTACCAGTAACTCTGATTTATCTGATGTAATTGTTTACAGGTTTTTTTTTTTCTTTTTGAGATAATGGCCTTTAGCACAAATATCCTGTGAGAAAACGGGATTAAAATGAGAAAGTGGCGGATGTTTTTTTTTACATTTTCCTCTGCCCTGGGGCACACACCCCCTCTCCTGTCTGTGTTCTCTGAGCCACTGGGACTTTAGCACAGATTATATTAGCAGCTCTGAGCGAGCAGACTCAGTCAAGATGTATTCCATTAATAAATCTGTTAAATAGCCCTGAGTCAAAGAACAAATGAAGGTCCAATGGGGGTTGTAAAATATTTATTGCGACAGAATCCTGCATATCTATGAGAGGTGCTTTATAAAATAAGATGTTGACTAAATATTGGTGTTGATGGCAGATCATAAGATTATGATGATTTATCCTGTTTATTTGGTGCGATTCTTTAAAAAGATTTTGGCCTATTCATCTCCACACTTTTATGTAATCTCTTTGAAATATCTTTTTCTAGCTCTTCTAATTTGAGGGCTGTTTTTATCAAATATTTGATATTTGAGATTACCAGTGGTTTATTTGATTCAAGTATATATAATTTGTAAATATATTTTTGTATACATAAAGTTAATATTATATAATTATTACTGTTTAAGACTTAAGTCAGTCATTTTTTTTAAGATCAAAAATATATATTTTCAAGAAGCTAACACTTTTTATTCTGCAAAGATGCATTAAATTGACCAAAAGTTACAGTAGAAGCTTTGACATTGTTGCAAAATTATAAAAATGCTGTTATGTTGCACTTTTTAAAATCTTAGATTTTAGGGCATATTAGAAAGATTTATTTTTATTTATTTGTTTGTATAGATTTTTTAATCAAAAAACAAAAATGGAGTCTTAAAACCATAAATCAAAAACAGATTAATCACAATCAAACTGCAGTTGGTTTGTTTTTAATAGGTTAAATATAGCTAACTAATAAAATAAAACCCAATAAAATCTTGATAACAAAATAAAAAACATGCTTTTTAAGATTTAAAAAAGTTATCTGTGAACGTAAAATGCTTAAAAAGAATAACTAAGCATGAAATGAATAAATGCATTCCTAATTCATATTAATGCAATAAATTACCCGTTCTCCAATTTAGGATTCGTATGCTGGCCTTTCCACACGTGAGGAACACACGGTCACCGCGGGGGCTCAGAATCAGCCTCCCGTTCACCCCGTCTTCCCCACCACACCCTGTGACTTCTGGCCCCCAGACGTGCAACCTGCGGAGGGGCTCCGTCCGTTCACCGGACAGCTCCCACACACACACACACCCCTTCGCGGAGCCGCTGAACACCAGAGGACCCTGGGACTGTGAAGAGAACGAAGGGTAAATGCCACTGTGTTTCCATGACAACTCGTGCCAACTAACAGCATTAAATATGGAAAGAGAGTCACCGCTGTTTGATGCTACAGTATTCCGTTTCTTACCTCAACCGCTACATGATTTACTTCTATTCTGTATCTATTGATTTCTTTATATATTGTTCCGCCCAGTTTCATTTCACACAATTCATTAATCACTACCGTAAAAGAGGCAGAGATGGCATTAAAAAAATTTTTAAATGCTGGCATTTAACAGTTTGTACATCTCTGTGAACTTTAGACTGTGTTTAAAGATCGCGAGGAGAAAACTGCTCTCAAGAGATTCCTCTACAGGCAACAATTCAGCTTTGAGCGGAGGCACAATCTTTTTTTGAAACATGTGCAGCTCTAAAGGGCAGACTGGGAAAGTTCTAGATGCCAGCACAGTTCTGTTGCCATGGCACTCGCCCACCTGTAGTGTGGTGACTGCGTCCAGGTGTGCGTTCTCTGACTGACAGTTCTCCAGCGAGCTCCAGCTCCACACCTGCAGCTTCCCAGCGTCTAGTGTAAGATCAATATCACCGAGCCTCAGACGCAGCTCATATGTGGAAACTGACGCAAGACATGGTCAACTCAACCTCACTCTCACACACACGATACCTACCTGAACCTGTAACAACAAAGCCCTCTTCTTCAGGAAGGAAGCACAGGCTGGAGACTGCATTGAACGTGTAGATGGATTTGATGCACTGACCTGCAGGAATAACAGCATGTGATGCCAACCCCAAACACACTTGAGTTTAAATTACCCTCATCGGCAGGGGATGGAAAAAGCTGTGGTGTCCAAAAAAAGACTGAGTAGTACCCTCTCCACCAGTTACATAATGACTGAGATTCAGATAATGGACGCTCAGAACAACAGCACATCTACTGTACACTCTCTATCCTTTAGCGTTTCAATTTTGAAATATTGTTTGAAATAAATACTATCAATTTGACTATACAGGGTCTGGCAAAATTCCGATTTTTGGAAATGGCTATCTTTGTGTGAATTTCTCAAACAGCACAGTATGTTGAATTGCAATTTCAAAAAAATTAATTTTGCAGCAAATATATATATATATTTACATTACATCAATCATTTTGATTAGTTATGTTTTTTCCCTCTAATATAGCTAGTTCATCATTCTACATGAGACACCACACAAGTTTCTAATAGTTTCACGAAAATAAAAAACTTCTCTTCCAAATTAGTATATAACAGATATGTAATACACTACAATCACATGGTAATGATTGTAATAACAAATACGATTACATTAAAATTTCATGGTCTTGTGATGTACAGGTCTGTGAAAGGGCAGTTTTAGATCTTAAAAAAGCATATATTTATAATAACCTATCATATAAATTATGCGATAGGTAAGATTTTTTTTGTGTTTGCTCACCAAGAGTGCATTCGTCAGATGAGAATTCATTTTAAGTCTGATTATATCAAATAGACTTGTATTTGCATTCCTCCTTATAATCAAATTAGTATTCAACAGTGCTGCCTTATAATTTATAGGACATTCATAATTCTTAAGCTGCACAACCTTCATCTGAAAGTGATTGCTGAGGCCACACATTTCTGTGTGTGTGTGTGTGTGTGTGTGTGTATGTGTGTGTGTGTGTGTGTGTGTGTGAAAGACTCACCCGAGCTCAAAGCCCAAATTCTCACACAACAGTCTGTGGAACCACTTAGAACAAATCTTTCCTTGTCAGCCAAGTCGAACACACGCGCTGAGGAAAAACAGATCAAGAGAGTAAGTAAATGTGTGACTGCAGGACACAAGAAAATTGAGAACGAAGGACAAAGGATGCGAAGAACAAATGCACTGTCAAAACAGCACGACAAGAAGTGATGTAGAGCAAGAGGGACAGATGGGAAGGAGGGCATAAGTAGCCGGAACAAAAGAGGTAAGAGAAAAGAGAGAGAGAGCATAAAGGATGAGTGAACAATTGCGGGCACATCTGTATCAGCCGGCTGGCCCCGTCAACAGGATCAATTATTCTTTACTTTCCCGGGCTTGAGAGAGTGTGAGTCTGTGTGTGTGTACCCAATCTCCTGCAGTACTCTGGAGGTGGTGCACTGAGACAGGTGACTCCACCGCTGTGACCTCCCAAATTGCGCTGCTCCGTTGCCGTGGGAACGTGCCACACTTTAACAGTTGTATCTCGACTTAAATTGGCACAAACAGTAGGAAGAGAGAGAGAGGTGTTAACGGATACGTCAGCAATTTCACAGTCAGTTAGAGTCATAAACTGTTTACTTTTTGCGGTACCTGCCAGAAATCACAAGATTGTCGACGGCAACCGCACAGGTGATGATGTCACTATGACCCTCCAGAGTTCTGAGACGAAACTTAGCCTTTTCCCAAGTTTGTTTGCGAGATTTGAACTCGGCATCTGCGGCGTATGAAGAAAAACAAACACTTTCATATAAACGGAGGTCATGTTTTTTCCTTTCCCGTGAATGCTGATAAACTAACCATCTGTTATATCATCGCATGAGACAGCCATAAGGCAGAACTTCCTGTGAAAGACAAGCAAGCTTGTAATCAACATCTGTGCGGGTAACTGTAATTGTGTGTGTGATTAGTGCACTAATTTGACCTTCTTGTTCTTCAGCACTGGGGCTGACGGGGAGATGCGTTTCTCCTCTGCCATCTGTCTGGCTTCCATCGCTTCTTTCAGTCTCTCGCCTCTCCTCTCGCGCAATCTTCAGCGCAGGACGGCAAGCCACGGCAGGTTGCTCTGTGACCTCCTCACTATCAGGAAGAACAAACATCAACAAGCGCAAAAAATATCACTGTGAATTATTCTCACGCCCGTCCAAACACTGCTTGTCTTGTTATACCTTTGTTGTAACAAGTATATTATTAAAAAACAATGCATGACACAGAAAGCCTGGGTGTGGGAGTTTTTAAAAAAATATGACGAATCAATACGGCCTAGACTAGCCAGAGAGCGGAAGACTAGCCATGAGCAGAGGTGTAGAGTTGCACTTACACTTGTCTTTTCATGTTATCCTTCTCCTTTCCCACAATCCCTTGAGTTTGCTGGGGGCCAGAATGCTGCAGCAGAAGCTCAGCCAATCTGGAGCGGAGCTCCGCCTTCTTTGAGACCTACAAAGAGTGATGTGTGATAATCATAAAAGGCACAATTATGGTTTAACTGAATACATTAGTTATTCTTAATATTGTGCGTTTCTGTTCAGTCTATTCCTGAGTGAACTCTTTATGTGTGATCTGAACTGAATATACACGGTCTGTTCTGAGTGCAGAAGTAACACAAAAATGTCATCGAGTGAATAAGAACGTGGTAATTCTGTACCTTTACTCTTTCCTCGGAAGTGAGGAAAATTTTGATCTCCAAGTTTTCAATTTGTCTTAACTTCTTTTGGAGTTTCCTCACCTCCCCCATCTGACTTCAGTGTAAACACAAACTCAGTGCCGATGGAATTCAGACTGCAAGGACTCTTCTTCTAACGTTAGTCACTGAGCTCTTTGTTTTTAGACGTGCATGCTTTTATCGGTGTTTTTATTTGAAATGCATCCACGGTTAATATTGTACAAAAGGGTTAACGGATTGGTTGTTGCTCTACTCAAGACTGCACTCACGGATACTGTAAAGTAGACGTGTACCCAAACCCCAGCAGCCGGAAATCAACAAAGAGTGACCTCATCTGAAGAAAACTTGTTCAGTGAGTCTCTCTGGCGACATCGCGTGGATTTAAGAGAGCGTTTTCTTTTGCATGCATTGCATTGCAGCTCTAATCTTTTGATTAAACTTTAACAACCAGTTTCCCAGTCAAGGCTTAAGCTAGTCCCAGACTAAATTGCTTGTTTGAGCTGTCTCAGATGAAAATATCTTGCTCTGAGATATCTTAAATCATGTCAGTGTTATTGTTCTGTTTTAAGATGCACACGTGTAATATTTTCTTATAAGACACAAGTAGCTTAAATATCTTAATTTAACTAATGCCTAGTCCTGGCTTAAGCTGTGAAACCGGGCCTAAATGTATATATGTATATATATCAATGGTTCAGACGGCTCTCACATTTGACGGTGTGCGCAAATAGAAATACAACAGTCATAGCAAACATAATGAATAAAGCATAATCAGTCACAATAAGCAAAATACGCAAATTAAATAAAAACAGATATAGGTATTATAGGTAAATATGTAACAACATAGCTGTTCTTTTTGGATGGCCATACATTGTTGTGTAGCATAGACATGAGCATTTCCATTATTTAATTTTCAAATAATTCATTACATCTAAAGGTATAGAATAATAAAAAAGAAATTGGAACGTGGGCATGTTGCAACGTTTTCCTTAACAATATGAAAAATAATAAATTGTTAAGTTTCATGATATAATATAGTATATTTCCAATAAAAATTGTAATTTACATCCTAAAACTACTTTCCTGGACATGTTTGACCTTACTGGCCGGAAATTACGTCAGGGCGCACGGGCACTATTCGCGCCGCTCGGGAGGAAGTGCTGTGTAGACAGTTCGGCTAACTCCGTAAGAAAAGAAAAAAATAGAAAAAAAAACACAAGGGAGGAAAAAAAACTCATTGAAATTCTTCAATCGAGTGGGTTCGGAAAGATTTCGCAAACTACCCCGATCGGAGGAAACCCCCGGCGGGCGAAATAAAAGTCTTGAGAGCTGGTAATCGGTCTTTATTTTTCACTTTGAAGCTTGTTTTTGGCTGTTGATGTGAGCCGCTGGCGCTGCTGTCGCCCGATCGCCGACACTCATGTGCCGGAAGTCTGCGTAAAACCGCCTCGGTCCCAGCGTCGACGTTTTTTTCCCCACTTGTTCTGTTTTTTTTCTATCGTTTTTCGCCTTTCCTTTTTTATTTTAGCAGGCAGCAGTGCGAGCGCGCGGGTCACGTCATGCTGTGGGCTGCGGGTCCGCCTTCGTTATCGTTCAGTTGATTCGCCGCAGCCTGTCAATAATATTCAGATATTTAGATGGGATGGGATATTTGTAAATATACATTTGAATACTTTTAATGTAATCAAAAAACATGATTTTACAGTGCATCGTTTTGAATAATTAATAAAGCAAAGCACCTTCTCTTTTCTGCAACACAATGATAAATTGCACCCAGAAAAACGCGAGAGCTAATATGAACACCCAGTCTGTAACAATATAGCCTGAACACATACACTCCCGAGTGCTGTATGAAGTGTATTGCAGTCACGTTTGAGGGGTTTATAGCAACTAGCTAAAGCGAAATGGGTGATTTATTTGTTGCGGTGTTGACCATTAATAAACATGATGGGCAGCCGCTCTTCCTGGATAAAAGTCATCGTTCATTTCAGTATATAATCGTGTTATTGAAAAAAGTGTTTATTAGTAAAATATGCATCTATTATTGTTGTTTTCTTTGTATATCTTTTGTAAAATTATATCCACCACAGGTTTTTTTTTTTTTTGCTTTTTAATTTAAATGGATAATGAATACCTCTGTCCCTACCCTTAACCTCTCACTTTAAAAGGTTATAGTGAGTGCAGTTTTTGCTTATCAAAATGTTTTCTTTCTTGTGTCAGGGGTGATGGAGGATTCCCATTTTAATTCTTCCTATTTCTGGCCCCCTGTACAGGGACAGGTAAGACATTTTAAATGCATTTAACTGCGTTTTACACTGATATGTACATACTGTATATATAAAAATTGTAACTGTTTACGGCTGAATTTCATGGCTGGCCTGTGATGGCATTAATATATTACAAATTATGTATTTACATGCTTAATGTTGCATTTTACATTACATACAATAACTATCGTTTAAAACTCTAAAATATAAATGTTATTATATATAATAATATATAATATATATTATAACAATATATATGTTTTGGGTTTTTTTGTTTTTGTTGTTAGTTTTTTTCTGTTTTTAAGTAAAATCGAAGAAAAAACATTTTTAAATGTGTTAAAAAAAAAGGAAAAAACACTTTCACAATTTTACAGCGTTGTTATTGTATTTTTTTATCAAATAAATTCAGCCTCATTGAAAATATAAGACTTCTTTCAAAGGGGTCATGAACTTTTTACATAAAAAAAAATATTTATATTATGTCCTGTTTTAACCTGCCTTAATAGAACGCTTTGTTGACGATTGTGGACTCGGAAGTAAATGCCACTGCTATGATTGGCTAATAGTTGTGTATGTTTGACAGAGTGCATTCCTCATAGATGGACGTTGCTGTGATTTAGGTCAGAAAATAACAAATAACATATGAAATTATCTATAAGCAGTAGTGACGATGTAAGAAAAACAGTTACTTTCATTTGTGTTTTGACATTGCTGTCAGATTCAATACAGTCGCCACAGTATCGCCTTTTAATCGTGCCTTTTGTTATCAAAAATATCAGAAGGAAATGCAAACAGTTTTCCCACAACTTGGCACTTTCCAGAATCTTGTCTTCAGAGCATTGTTATTGTTCGGTTCTGCATAGATTTGCACATTTGTGGTTAAAAATGCACGGCAGGGCCAAACGGATCGTGATGTAGAAGCATCATCTGCGGATGCTGTGCTTATCCACACTTTTACATCATAGCGTAGAACCTTCCAAAAGCTGTTTTTGGTCTAACCAAATGTTTTTGTCTTTTAGATTGAGAATACTGTATTTCTCAATAAGGTAAAAGAGCAGCTTGGTCAGGACAAAGGCACCACCTACTCGCATGGCCATGCCCACTATCCCACCACAGCAGTGGTGGCGGTTGCTGGGGGTGCAATGGATACAACGACGCCAAGGACACTTAAACAGGAGCATGCACAACCGTCTCAGTCCTTACACAGCATCACAGTGTTGCCGGTACCGCCTAACAGCATCATGACGGCAGGTACTATGCGTGTGCTTATTTTTGATCGCTAATGATTTCAGGGCTTTCTCTGGTTAGTTAGTTTGCACTTTCTTGCACTTTCATAAATCTTCCATCACTGCCTCACTCTTTCTAGCGGGTTTGGTCACTCTGGTGTCTCCAGTGTCATCTGCTCAGTCCCGTATTCCTGGACATCCATCCACCACCATGATAACAGTCCAGACTGGTAATGCACCTAATTTCACATAAACATTGACATGCACATGGTTTTTACCACAATATTGCTTTTTAAATGCGGTGTAGCATTTCCTTCTTTTCGTTTTGATTGTAAAATCAAAATGATGCCAGATGGGTTCACAAGAAGGAGCAGCTATGACTTTCATCTTTTGCCCAGGCCCAACCTGCTCTAAAATCTTTTATTTTCCTCGCAGTATTGTGACCTGATATTTACAGTAATTATTATGTTTTATATTTTGTTCGTTCTTGCAAAGTAATCTTGATTTGTAGAAAAGATGATAAGTGTATCATCACCATCGTTATTATATTATACAAGTAAAACTTGTACCCAGCTTTTTTTGTGATCTTCATGGGTCCCCATTTAAATCAGATCTCTGTCTGTGTGGCTTGGCATTATTGCCCTTTAGTTTTATGTGTGCAATATTACTGAGACTGGAACAGATACATTTTATTGTCTCATCAGTCTTTGTTCACATAGTTAAAGCATTTTACTCTTGCATGTCTCCGACAGACAAGAAAAATGATTGCGTTCCCTGCTCACCTGTTATCATCCCATTACCATCAAAACGAGGCAGGAAGAAGAAAGAATCACACCCATTGGTTGGCTCATCTACTGGGACAGACCCCTTGATTTTGGGTCTTTCAGGACAGGTATGGCAGCCCCGCATATAGATGAAACCTTATTGATATTAGCCCTGATACACAGCTAGTCAAAAGTTTGAGATAAGAACGTTTTTTCAAAAAACAGTAGAAATAGTAAAATTGTGAAATACAATTTAAAAGGTATACATTTTAACATACTTTGACCCCATGGATGAATCAGAAACGCTGAATTTTTAATATTCAGTGTCACATGATTCTTCAGAAATCAGTGTTAAAAACAGTAGCATTCTTGTGATCCATTTCTTTGATGAATAGAAATGTTCATCTCTAACATTAGCACTCGACTGTTTCTCAATCATCTACTTGTTTTCTTTTTGTTTCTCTTACAGTAGTGTTTTAAAAAATTTTTGTAGTCTTTCAACTTGTTTTATATTTATTTATTAAAAACACAAAAAGTTAGCCTCAAACTTATTTTTCTGTTCTGTCTACTTCTTCATTTAGGTCCCACTTTATATTAAGTGTCCCTAATACCTGTGTACTTACTGTACTAGATACACATCTGGTTACTATGTATGCAACCACAGTGTACATAGTATCTACAGCTGTAATATTTCTGTGACTACACACATGTAACACCCCTCAGAATGGTGTACAAATGTGTAACAAGACATTGGTAACAAGACTTTTTTCACTTCACACAGTAGTCATGTAAGAGGGATTACATAACTACATTTTGTAACAGCAGTATGTATAAGAGTAACTGGAACAGGGAGTGATCAGGGGGTGTAGTTGGGTAGGTTTAGGGATATGTAAAGTGGGTGGAGTTGCTGCACATCTGTAATATACATGACAACTTCTCAGAAGCCCACTTAATATAAAGTGTAACATTCTGGACACCAACCAGAATTTATATGTCTAAACCTAATTAACTGCCCGCTGCTGTGTGACATCAGAGTAATAACATGCTAAAACCATAGCAATTGTCTATTGAATATAAAGTGTAACACTTTATTCACCAAAAAGTGCTGTAAGTCCTGTTACACATTTGTACTTTCTTACCAAAAAGTGTTGTTACCAATGTCCTGTTACGCATTTGTACTTACACACACCATTATGAGGGTTGTTACATGTGTGTAGTTACAGAAATATTACAGCTGTGTACTTACACTGTGGTTACACACTCCATACACATCTAGTTACTATGGAAGTACACAGGTATTAGGGACACTTAATATAAAGTGGGACCTTTATTGATTTATAAAAAAAAAACTCTAACAATAGCAGTCTCTATTCTTTGTCTAATCTTTTGAATTATTTTCTTTTTCTTTATTTAAAAAAATTGACTTTTTTCGTTCCATCTACTTGTTTTCTTTTTATTATTAAAAAACAGAAGAATAAACAAAACCTGTCATAGCGCTTGCATATTAATACTCTTTTGTTGGTTTCTATTGTCCTCATTGGTTAGCTTTTGGTTTCCTTTTACCTTGGATAAAAAAAATTGGAACATTATGTCTTTCTGTCACGGTTGATGACTAAAAAAACTTTTGAATGGTAATGTATACGCAAAGCAATTTTATGATATAAGCAACAATCTTTTGACCGATTTTCCATTTCTCCGCAGCATCATTCTGCCAACCCTTACAGCCTGTCTCCAGAAGAAGGGCATGCTGGGAAAGAGGGTGGAAAAACATACAGGTAGGGCTTTCCGTAAGGACATTGGCTCAGCATGCACTCAGTGTGTGTTCTTACGATCTATTAGAAGAGGCGAAGACAGAGGCAGGGATTCCTAAGCCACTTCATTTTCATACTGCAGCAATGCATGGCCCTCCCGGCCGACACACACGCACGCGCACACTCCTGGCTTCGCAATGAGCGTATTTGCGTGTTTGTCTGCTGTGCTTCAGTAGAAAGTGTGTAATCTTTATCAGCAGCATGTGCAGCCCCAGCTACACACAACTACACACACACACACACAAACTCCTGTCACCCTCTTTGTTGCTCATTCCTTGCCCATCTGCACTTGCTTTTCTGGCTTCTCCCTCTCGTTTTTCTTTTCTGGAGCCTAGAGTCTACCATTTCCTTTTGGATCGTTCTCTGTTGACCTCTTCGTCTCTCACCCTCCTGCTTGTGTTGTCTCTTTCTCGCCTGTTTGTCACGTCTCATGTTTCTCCTTTCACTATTGATGGACCAGACTTGTAACTTTCCTTTTCTCTTTGTCCCGTTTCCATTTGTACGTCTCCCGTGTTTTCCTTTTCTCTCATCCCTCTGTCCTCCCCTTGGTGTGTGTGTGTTTTTCTTTCTGTAGGTGCCGGATGTGTGGTTTGACGTTCTGCAATAAATCAGACATGCAGCTGCACTCCAAGTCGCACACGGAGGTGAAAGCTCACCAGTGTCCGCACTGCTCCAAATCCTTCGCTAACACCAGCTACCTGGCCCAGCACATCCGCATCCACAGCGGTGCCAAGCCCTACACCTGCTCCTACTGCCAGAAGGCTTTCAGACAGCTCAGTCACTTACAGCAGCACACACGGTACTCAGCACCGCACCTCAAGAGTGTGTGTGTTTGTGTGTGGGTGTCTGTGGCAAAGCAGGCGGATGATGGGGAGTGTGTGTGATGAACTTCCTCGTGTCATGATACACATTGACATCATACTGCATCAAACACGTTAAAAAGAGCATTAGGTGCTTCTCTTCACTTGTGTCCAGTATGGTGTAACATATTGATGCAGCAGTATTGCAGCTCTGGCTGATCCATATTTAGTTTCATATTTGACCAATGATATATGAATATACAGAAGTCAGTATTTGAAGTGGAAGTTTTCCTAAGACAAGAACACACTGGTTTTATGTTTTAGGAAACTTTGATGAACGTTTTTGATCAATTTCAAATTTCTAAATGCTTCACGTACTTGCTATGCAGCATCACAGCAATATAAGGTATGATATACATAATGTATATTTTGAGATTTGCTAAACCTTTGTCCAGGATTATGCAGTGTATGGATGTAGCATTAATAAAATTCTGGCAGATCTTGAAATGATATATATTTATAGCTAATATTAGAGTTCAGTATCAAACAAACTAATTTAAATCAATAATTATAAATTAGTCCCGGTCAATTGATTCATTAATTACACTGAAATTATTTGTGGTAAATCCCACCAAACACCTACGTTTTAAATATACTTTTATTTTGCTATGTAGAAATAACATAAAAACAGTATACCCTGTTCTTTGTTTGTTTAATGGGATAATTATAATAATACCAATACTACTGATGTCTTTATCAAATTATTTTGTTCCTAATATTTAAACATTGAATCTAGCATTTCAACGTTAAAGTATAATTGAGAGCTATCAATCTTGACATTTATTATAGATATAATATAATAATAATAAGATATAATAAATATCTATGCCCTTCGGCAAGTAGTAAATGTAGAATTTTTGAATAGTTAGCGAACACTGAGTTCTACATTAAACTGAATGAACTACATGAACACTAAATATTGACAGATCCTGAAAGCAACAAAAACATTTTATTTCCTTTTTTCGGTTTTTGTTTTTCACAGAGGCTACAGCAGCTAGGTTAGTAGGTTATTTGGGTGCTATTACTTTAAGAGCTGCTGCTCCTGCTCGCATGCCTGAAAGGTTGCTGATTTGATGTGCTCATAAAAACATTCTGTGGCTAAATAAATGCAGTCCAGAAAAAAAAATACAAAAGCATTAGTAGAAAACTTTTTAAAGATTTATTTTTGCCATTTGCACCTTTATTATAGGACAGATCAGAACTGCCAGAAAACGAAGTGCGATAAGGGAAGGGAAGGGAAGGTCAGAAAAGGTTCTTGAGTCAGGATTCTTAGCGCATAATTATTGCGTACAATTATTTTTCACACAGTTGTTTGCAGCCACCTGGAGGTAATTGAATCCTGGTCTTTAGAAAATGATATGAATAAACATTAAAATTCTTGGATAAGTATTGTGGACCACAAGAAAAATTGATGATGATGATGTTAATAACACATTAGAATTTAGAACCTCAGGTCTTTTTACATTTAGAATATGTAACATGAAAAAAGTGTTGACAAATGTTACTTGGAAATGTTTTTCTGCAGCATTATTTTCTGACCGTGTTTTCAGCCCACTTATTTTATGAATAACGACAAAAAGCCTGCGTGGTTAAAGTGCTTCTTTTGACCTCCACATTTTGCTTTCCGTTGTGCTCCATCTAGCCGTTTTTGAACGCAAACACGTGTTCTGGGTGTCCGCCCTCTGAGACATTCTGCGGTCACGTTGGAAAGGTTGACAACAGGGCCTCATCCTCTCTAGCTTGTTGCTATAGCAACAAACTTTGATGATAGTTTGCTTAAATGTAAGTTTATGTGTAATGGACTGTGTAATTATATACCACAGTCTTTATAATGGCGCAGCTGATGTCACCATGTGTAGTGGGCAGATTACACATTAAATATGTCTCACTGATGGAGGGAAAAATTGTTAGAAGAAACTAAAACTTGCCAGGAAAAGTTCTCAGGTTTCAAAGAATAAAAGAAATATCATTTTCTTCTGTATTTCCCTTTCATTTCTTTCTCTATTTGTTTCATTTATTTCTCCTCTGGCACACTTTTTATTACTGCAGACTACTTAAACTTTTACACCCCACCGTGCAGCTTTACACACGCACACACACACGCACACACACACACTGATGGATTGAACTGAAATTGCAGCTGTCAGTGAAGGCCCAGTTCTCTTTGACTCTACATTATCGTCCCATAACTGTGTAGAAGTTTTATGAGGTAGTGCCCCGCTCTGAAATAGAGGTCACATAAAGGTTTCGTCCACTCCTGATCACACTTGGACGTGGGATTGGGCTCTGCTGGCCACAGAGTTCCTGTGAGGATTTAGTGCAAATGTTTTTTTGAGAAATGGATCTGCCCTTTCTCTGACCTCATTCAAACACCTACCACACCACTTCCAAATGTCTTTGAAATACACTGCAGACTTTTGACAATTGTTGGCGGTACTGATAGGGACCATCTAAGAAAGGTCAGCAGAGTAAGCGTAGAAATGAAGAATATTGTCATGTCAAATATTTGTGTAGTGCGTGTAAATTATTGAAAGAGCCCCTGGTCAAGCATGTTGGTCTTTCCTTTTTTGCAGGAACCACACAGAATCCAAACCTCACAAGTGTCCTCACTGCACCAAATCGTTTGCCAACTCAAGCTACCTTGCTCAGCATATACGAATACACACAGGAATCAAACCTTACACCTGTAGCTACTGCCAGAAGACCTTCAGACAACTCAGTCACTTACAGCAGCACCACAGGTACCACACAGGACGCGTTTTTCTTTTATGTTGTCGGTTCTTTTTTTAAATTTGTGTTCGCACCTGCTTCATTATTCAGTCGAGCTTTCTGTTATTTCTTACCTCTTGATATTTTGTGCCCGTTCAGGATCCACACAGGAGACAGGCCATACAAATGTTCACATCCCGGTTGTGAGAAGTCTTTCACTCAGCTGTCTAACCTGCAGGTGACAAATTCTTTATTTAAATAAAGTCAGTTTCAAAAGTGTTACTTTTTAGAACATTCTTTTAAAACTTTTCTTTAAAGAATTACGTCTTTCAAAGCCTGTATTCTGTTTTCCATGAAGTGAAAGTAAAGGGTGTGCACAGTTCAGAGTTAAATTTAGAATGGCTTTGATATTCCAGTTCAGGTCTTGAAGTAGAATTAAGTCTTGGCTTTAGGGTGGAGAATTGCAATTTCAGTTTCTATACAAGAAAGTGCTATTCAAGTGAAGTGACATTTAGAAAAGTGTTTTTTAAACCTTTGAATGTTGGTTTGACAAATCCTTGTTTGAAAATTTTCTAAAATGTGAAAAAATAAGTTGACCTTAAAGAGAGATGAAGATATAAACTGTATTTTTTTAATATAAATTATACTTTTATTTAGCAAAAACACAATCATTTGATCAAGAGCAGCACTAAAGACATTTATAATGTTGCAATGGTTTTGGTTTCAAATATATGTGTAGTTGGCAATAAGGACGGTGTCCTGTGGTGTGACGTAGGGGAAAAAACCTAACGCACAAATAAGAAAATATATCTTTATTCTAAGAGTTACAAATAGCATGAGAGAGGTTTATCCTCAATGTTAGAAGGGTTTTTTGTTTTTGAATTGTTCTGTCACACCATAGGACATATTGATATGTCAGACACCCATATGCTGTTCTTTTGAATTTTCTGTTCAGAGAATCATAGAATCATGAAAAAAGGTATCATGGTTTCTCCTGTTTCTCACACTAAACTATTGTGCACCTTCAAAACACAAGTCTTATGGGTTGTTTTATGTTTTTACGCTGTTTGGAGCTTAACAACCCTTGCGTCCTTTCATTGTTTGTGTCTGACTTGGACAGGTTTGGAGAACCATAGTGTCACTAAATAATGATTTCTCAGGTGAATTGTCACTTTCTCAATCTTTTACAGTCTCATCGGCGTCAGCACAACAAGGACAAACCGTATAAGTGTCACCACTGTAACCGTGGTTATGTAGATGCAGCCAGCCTGGAGGTTCATCTGTCCACTCACACGGTCAAGCACGACAAACTCTACTCCTGTGGTTTATGCAACCGCACATATACCTCGGTACAAGCATCAGCACCTTATCCCACATAAATGAACAGCCTTCACAGTTTTTTTCCCCCAGTGATCCTAATATGTATCTCTGTCTGCAGGAAACATATCTGATGAAGCACATGCGAAAACACGCACCAGATATGCTTCCGTCTCCACCTGGATCGAACCAACAGAATCACAGCCCCGGTCATGTTGGAGGAAGCAGCTCGGACGGAGACGGGCCAAGCCAAGCCGAGAGGAACAATGCCTTCATCCAGCCAGTCGGTGTGCCGTGCATATTCGACCTGAACCAATACAAGCCAGTAGCGTCTGCAGATGTGCAGTATAAAACTGTCAGTGTGTCTGATATCTCCCCTCACAAAGACCTCTGCATCACTGTGGAGGCTTCTGCCATACAGGTGGAGCACCTAAACTCATGAGGAATCCCATGAAACTTTTGTAATTGATGAGATCCACACAGAGCTGTGGATATAGGATAACTTTTCTTACTCGATACCTTTTTATTTGTATGAAGGAACAAGTGGATTTAAATGGACACAATTGAAGAAAACGGACTTTTGTATTTTTTTGTAATCCTGATCTTCCTCCTAAAAGCTTCCTTGAAGACTGTTGCTGTTTCAGCGGTTACCCAGCAGCTCTTATCTCAAGTCTTTTGCTGAAATTTCTGGTTTATCTTGTTTGTGTGATTGTCTGCGTCTGTAGTTGCTGGTACGATCACTGCACTCTCAACATGAATATTGTTACTGTCAATGAGAACGGAAATATTGTGTCTTGCACAGTATGTATGGGAATTGTTGGTCTGTTTTTTTTGTTTGTTTTGTTTTTTAAAAGGGAAGTTTGTTTCCTTTCACACACATAAAAAGGACGTATATAGGGTTAAAAGATGTATTGTCTGTGAATGAGAAAAATACAACAGAAAAAGATGTATGTGTCAACTAATGTCGATGGAAAATATCTAATGAGATTGGGTTTTTATTGAAAAATGATCGTGTTTAATATTTCCATTTGCAGCTGACGTAATATTCCATTATTACATTAATAGAATATATAATATTCTTATCAAAATAACTGTTAACATGCAACAATCTCTAGGCATTAACAAAAATTGATTAGTATGCGGTAACCCTTTAAAACAAGATATTAAAAAACAGAAATTATTGCTTCTAATGTGCCTCTTTGTGATAATCTGTTTTATAATCTGTTGGTTGTTGTCAACCTGGGTTTTTATTAACAAATAGTATTGCCCTTTATAATAACTAAATCATTAAGCAAGATTGAATATCATTTTTAATGTTTCCAGAACCAACCTCAAGGGTTTTGATAATTAAGTTACTTGTGGTTTGTAGATTTCTAACTTTTATATTAAGATTTGTAAATTCCCTTAGAATTTAACACCAGTTGTTTGTCAGACGTCAATGAAACAATATAATGAGTTGTGCTTAACTTTGTGTATACCATCAGATTTGTCTGTACTTAATTTAAGTCAAATATTGGTGTTTTTAACATCCTATTCTGTAACCGTAAGTTTCATTTCTGTGACAGACTGCACCACTAGTCAAAATATGGGGTCAAACGTACTGCTTTATCGTTTGACTTTAGTAAACAGTAGTTGCATGAAGGGAACAGAGGTAGTATAGAAAGAGAGAGTAATTGGCCACAGTCGATCAAATGGATTTCTGACTCCTAACGTTAGTGTTAAATCCTTCAGGACTATAATGGTAGCGTCCGCCCGTCAGTGGGCGGCGTCACAGAAAAGTCCATGCGAGTAACGGAGAAAGTTCACGAATGTAAATAATAAGCGAACAAGGAGGATACGTCCTCGCTCATTCTTTCAATTTTTTTCCTTCTGACTAATGCGAACATGCCACGCAAAAAGCCTTTTAGTAACAAACAGAAAAAGAAGCAGCTCCAGGTGAAACGCGAGAAAAAGCGAGGTAGGTAACTAGCTTAGCCGAGCGGTCGCAGACATGCTAACGTAACGTTAGCCACGTGACGCATTGTTTTATGATTTATATTTCAGTGTAGTAATGTAAACAGGTTCCCCCATGTTATAGCATTTATTGAGCTACTGCGCTTCTGCAGCTACTTTGTTTGATAAGTTTGTTGTGCTAAGTTTTGTAAGCAAACTTGACAGCTTCAAAGCAGCACGCTGCTGTCATCTTTATTTAACGTTAACGTTATGCGTTGCAAACAAGAAGGAACGCTGAATATCACGGCCAGCAACAGTATAAACTCATAAGTGAGCTTGATATGGAGGCTGTGTGCAGTAAACAACCCCGCTCCTGACAGCTCGAACGTCACACACTTAAAAAGTTATGTTTCTGTATAGACTCAATTTCGATTGTTATTTGTCAGCTGTGAAAGTAGGAGGTGATTATTACACGCATTCTGAGCAGCTCGTGTTTTGCTGTAGTGGCGCTTGTGTTATGCGGTATATTGTGCGCAGACTCAGCGTGAAGTTACGTAACACAAAAACAAAGCGATCAATACACACTAAAGCAGGCTGACTGTTCGCCTGCAGTTCTAGAAGTGCTCCAGTACACGGCTAAAACAGGTGCAGATGAACTAGTTAATAATTTCATAATCATGCCATCAGTGTTAAGTACACTATATACTCATAGGAACTACACTGTTTAAAAATAATAAAGAGAACACTAAAATAACACATCCTAGATCTGAGTGATTAAAATAGTCTTATTAAATACTTTGTTCTTTACATAGTTAACAAAATCACACAATTCACAAATTAATTCACCCATGGTGGTCTGGGTTTGGAGCCACACTCAAAATTGAAGTGGAAAAACACACTTCAGACTGATCCAACTTTGATGTAATGTCCTTAAAACAAATCAAAATGAGGCTCAGTAGTGTGTGTGGCCTCCACGTGTCTGTATGATCTCCCTACAATGCCTTGGTATGCTCCTGATGAGGTGGTGGATGAGATCCTGAGGGATCTCCTCCCAGACCTGAACTAAAGCATCCACCAACTCCTGGACAGTCTGTGGTGCGACGTGGCATTGGTGGATGGAGCGAGACATGATGTCCCAGATGTGCTCAATTGGATTCAGGTCTGAGGAACAGGTGC
Organism: Enteromius viviparus; assembly: GCA_032353835.1. Classification (NCBI taxonomy): domain Eukaryota; kingdom Metazoa; phylum Chordata; class Actinopteri; order Cypriniformes; family Cyprinidae; genus Enteromius; species Enteromius viviparus. The sequence goes on along the minus strand of JAUCNO010000236.1, from coordinate 15,504,213 downwards.
GCCATTCCATAGCATCAATGCCTTCGTCTTGCAGGAAATGCTGACACACTCCAGCCACATGATGTCTAGCATTGTCTTGCATTAGAAGGAACCCAAGGCCAACTGCACCAGCATATGGTCTCACAAGGGGTCTGAGGATCTCAGTACTTGATGGCAGTCAGGCTACCTCTGGCGTGCCCATGGGGGCTGTGCACACCATTACTGGTCAAATGGCAAACCGGTCATGCTGGAGGATGTTGTCACGTATGTCACATGTGCTCAGTGTGAACATGCTTTCATCTGTGAAGAGCACAGCAGAATTGTTGCCCTTCTATGGTCTCCTCCACATCTTCTAATATGTACTGGCCTGTCTCCTGCTCTGGACACTACGCTGACAGACACAGCAAGCCTTCTTGCCACAGCTCGCATTGATGTGCCATCCTGGATGAGCTGCACTACCTGAGCCAGGGTTGTAGACTCCGTCTTATGCTACCACGAGTAAAAGCACCGCAGCTTAAAAAAATAGGGCTGTCAAAATTGAGAGCAAACAAAACAACTGCTGTACAACGCCGTCCGCATAGTTGAATTGGTCACATGACTGCATCATGGCTGGGCGATATATATTGTACGATATATTATGCGCATCTCATCAGTAAAGCCTGAGAAGCTGCGCGTTGAGTTTCGCGGGTGATTCAACGTGCAGATCCTCAGCGATCTACGGCTCCGTTTATAATTTGTTTTTAATTTGTTGTCCAACAGAAATATCATTGAATCAAGATAAATTTACTTTAGTCTAAATTTGAACATGATCATAACATAAATCTGTTTATTTATTTTTTAAGTGAACAAAATGTATGTATGAATATCTACAAGTGGGGTATGATTTGTTTTTTTCTCACACTCATTGTAACTTCATTTAAGAATCTTCAGATTCTTGGATTTAATTTTGCACTGGAATACAAGACAAAAATACAAAGAAGAAAATCTTTATTGCAATGTGATCAGAAGGTACAGAAGTGATTGTAGCTATTTTAATTTGTCATATGAAAAAATAAGAGATGGAGAGCTATTGGAAGTTGTATCTTTTTTATTTAATCTGTAGATTTTTCTTAAAATGTCGTAAATGTACCTTCATAAAACCTGCAGAAACTCTGGACTGGAGGTGAAGGATGTTTTTCACAGTAAATAGAAAACATTCTTTAAAGTTTCTGAATGTTTGTGTGTGCAGGAGAAACTGGTTCGAGTCACAGTAGCCGAAATGCCAGTGTAGAGAGAGGACCTGGCAGAGACAGACAGTCGGATACATCAGACAGCGAGACGACAGACATCAAGAGGATCAACCATCAGCCTGGCACCAGAGACAGTAGATATGACCCCAACAGGTGAGCTAGGACAGGTGAAACAGCCAGTCTAGCCTTGTCTTATAAATTCAACATGAGGTATTTTGGCACGGGCATGTATCGTCCTGTTTGTTAATCTTTTAATGGCTTGTTTTAAGATTCCGTCTGCACTTTGAGAGGGAGAGCAAGGAGGAAGTGGAGAAGAGGAAGAAAATAGCAAGGGAGAAGATCCTGAAGCCAGTGGCAGAAAAAGAACTAGAAATTGATATGACCCAGATCTACCCAGAAGAGAAAGGTATTTATGCAACTTAAAGTGGTGACAGAGTGTTATGATAATAAACTTTGAGGGTATTGTTTTCACAAAACTAGCTGAAATGTCACCTTCACAATTAGTGCATAGTGCGACTTTTGTCAAACAGATGAGCCAGTGAATTGTAAAAAATTCTGCATCTGTTGACGTCCATTTGCTGTAAATGAGAATAGGTTGTGTATTTGCTATATTAGAATCCTGTAATCTTTTACAATTGATTACAATTTACAACAAAAACACTGAAATGCACACAGTTCAAATCTTTGGGGTTGATTCTTAAGTATGACTTATAATACAATAGAAAAATGTAAAATACAGAGAAATTTGTATTTTTGTGAAATATAATTCCAGTTTAAAATAACAATTTTTTTCCCATTTTATTATATTTTTAAAATGTATTGTAATGGCAAAAGCTGAATTTTCAGCAGCCGTCTAATATGCTGATTTGGTGCTTTCTTTCTTTAAAATTTGGAAACAGAATGTTGAAAACAGTTTAATATTGCTTAATGTTTTTCTAAAAGTCATGAAACATTTTAGGACTTTTTAAATCTTGCACAAATAGTGACATGTAGCCAAGTATGATTCCCATACTTGCAATTTGTGCTTTGCATTTTACCCATCCAAATGCACAAACAGCAGTGAGTGGGCAGCCATCTCTCTCTAACAAAGCACAGCCTCTAATAAAAGGTTTTATTTACACATTATAATAATGATCATACTTACCTCAAACATTTGAATGGTAGTGTATTATAAAAATACATGTTACCTAGCAAGATTTAGATTTTGTTTTACTGTGATATTGGTTTTGGTCCATGTTGTTAAGGCTTACTTCATTTCAGTTTAATTTTGTCTAATAACAGGCCTGGATTTCCCACGGCGGCCCTCATGGCATTACAACATGCGGCGTGAGGAGTTGCTGCGGAAAGAGGAGAAGTCATTTCTGGAGTATCTGGAGGCTCTTCACTCCAAAAACCCACCCAGTACCCTCAGCCACTTCGAGCACAATCTCGAGGTATGTTTTGTTCCAAAAACACAACTCAAGTACTCAAGATAAAATATTTTTTATCAGCAACCAGAATTTGATTGCTGCTGAGTCAATAGCTGTAATGAAATCGCTTTTTTTTTATTGCACATAAGCATCTGTTTGGCCAGACAGTGCTGGAGGCAAACACTGTTAAGTGTTCAAATTCACTGCTTTATGAGCCGCTGCTTTTCTCAAGCTGTGTGACACAGAAAACTGTTGTCTGCTTAGTGCAACAGGAGCAATACTTTTTCAACAGTTAGAATGCATAACACTAATTAGTATGCATATTTAGTTTATTAAAAGTGGATGTGTGTTTTGAACAGCCTGCAAGCAACAGAAACACCCCACTATTGTGCAAATAATTTTAAAGCAAACAAGCTTTTTTTCTAAAAACTCATAAACGTCCATCTAAATGTTCCAACCCCTTAGCTGAGGAGAGTATTGGATCACAGTGAATTCATTGTTTTTTAACAGTCTGCAAATTTTAGATGGTTTTGGATTATTAGAACAAAAGGAGACCATAAAATGCCTGAGCCAAAAACCATAAAAAGACTAAATAAAGTGGACCAAAAGACTTTAAGCAAGTTGGCTAATCCGAAAGAATGTGAATAACAGATTAAGGGTTCATTAGTGAAATTCAGATAGCCTTAATAATGCTCTCTCAAGTAAAAACTATATACTTTTCTACTACTGACTGACTCCCTTTCTTCCTCAGACATGGAGGCAGCTGTGGAGAGTAATGGAGATGTCTGATGTCATTCTCCTCATAGTGGATATCAGACACCCAGTGAGTGTGCGACTGTAACGCCTGTTAAAAGTTTTAGCAGTTTTCAAAAGATCATCAAAATTGCATAGGCATTCCTCTATATGTGGGAGTGTCAGATTATGCAAACTGAAGTAATACAATTTCCACTAGGTGGGGCCAGAGATTATATTGCATTTACTCTCAGCACTTTTTGTATTGCATTAAAAATTTTGAGCAAAAGAAGGATGCCCAGCGTAACATCATTACCATTTAGTATAAGCAAACCTTTTCACTCTCTCTGCAGGTGCTGCAGTTTCCTCCTGCTCTGTATCACTACGTCACTGGTGAGTTAAAGAAGCACCTCATCCTGGTGCTCAACAAGGCGGACTTGTGTCCCGCGCCGCTGGTGTTAGCATGGAAACACTACCTGACTAAACAGTTCCCACACCTGCACTGTGTCTGCTTCACCTCGCACCCAGGACAACCCTACAGCACACGTGAGAGAGCCTTTTCACTGTCTGTGCTTTATCTATAATATACCGGACCAAATAGACCAGAATAAAAGTGTCACCTTCATCTGTACTCTCTGCAGTTCTACAGAAGAAGAGGATGAAGAAGAAAGCAGGATGGAATCAGGCTGGAGGACCGTTTCACATCATGAGAGCGTGTCAGGAGATCACAGCAGGAAGAGGTTAGACAACTTCCTCCCAGGCAATAAAACATCAGCACTGGAGAACACAGGGGACTATTAAATGATGATGATGGTTGTTGTTTATAGTGGATTTGAGTAGCTGGGAGAAGAAGATCCAGAGGGATGCTGTTGCCGTGGGAACAGAGGGGGATCAGGCCGAAGATGGATCTGAATCTGTGTTGATGGAGCATCATAGTGACGTTGCCATGGAAATGAACAGCCCTACACAAGAACTTTATAAAGACGGAGTACTAACATTGGGCTGCATAGGTAAAAGCCTGAGATTAAAGTCACTATAAACTCAATAGTGACACTATTTTTAAGGAATATTGCAGTGTTTATTATATGAATGAACATCATTATTTAAAAACAACCCCGCTACGACATCTGTTTTCTCATGACATGCATTGGCACGAGGCTCTCCCTCATAGCAACCTGTCACTCAAATGACAAAATTGCATTAAGCAAATAACAACAATGAACAAAATCAAATCACGCGCTACGTTTTTTTCCATTCAGGAAGCGAAACAGGGAAAAAAAGATTATCACACTGTCCGTTACGTGCTAAACCTGAAGTATTGTTTTAATTCAATATCAGTTACAGGTGTCTTCTCCTCAGTGTGCTAAAACTGAATCTGAATCTTCTCATCGATCCTTGACATTTAAATTTGTTCATGAGTTTGAAATTCATATGGAGTCTTTTTGCACTTTCTCCAGGTTTTCCTAATGTAGGTAAATCTTCAGTGCTGAACAGTCTGGTCGGCAGGAAGGTTGTGAGTGTGTCTCGAACCCCAGGTCACACTAAATATTTCCAAACGTACTACCTCACTCCCACTGTTAAACTGTGTGATTGCCCTGGGCTAGTCTTCCCTTCTCAAGTGGACAAGCAGCTACAGGTAAAACCTGCCTGATACTGTATCATTTCTAAAGCTTTGTTTGTGTTTTGTTGATGTTCATGTGCGTGTGTTATTTATCTTCTCAAACAGATCCTAGCTGGTATATATCCAGTGTCCCAGCTGCAGGAGCCTTACAGTTCAGTAGGATATTTGTGTGAACGGACCAACTTTTTGCCTGTGTTAAAGTTGAAATATCCTGACTACGGCACAGAAGCCCCACAGGACCCCAAAACACAGGACTGGACCGCATGGGACGTGTGTGAAGGTGCCTGTCCTGTTATTTAACATTCAACGGGAGGGAGAAACTGAAGTTGTTGTTATTGGTTTATTAATAGTCACATCTGTTATTCTCTCTTTTTTTTTAAAGCCTGGGCCGAGAGGAGAGGATATAAAACTGCTAAGGCAGCTCGTAACGATGTCTATCGAGCAGCCAACAGTCTTCTGCGTTTATCCATCGATGGACGGCTGTGCCTATGCCTGAGACCACCTGGATACACTCAGAGTAAAGGTCAGAGGTCATTGTTCATGTCATCCACCACTCAAGACCAGATTTTATGTGTATTTTCTACGTCCTCGGAATATTGTAGGACTAACATATGTTTTTGGTTTGCCCAATTTTTATGTCATTTTTAATAGGCCACACTCGAAAAGGCTTTTGTTTTATACTATGGACCCTAAACAACTTTTTATAACTTAATTGTATTCTTGCATCTGCCATCTCTTCAGATGAATGGGAATCACACCCAGACCTGGCTGAGATCATCACTCTACAGGGAAGAAAGGAAGAAGAGGAGGAGTTTGGTGAAAGGGAAGACGAGGAGTGTGAATCCAGTTCTGAGCTGGAAGAGGACAACGATCGGGACGCAGACGATGATGAGGATGCTGATGGGGATGATGAAGATGACACCGTCAAGTCTGACAGGAAGGGCCTCACTCTCAACATGTTCAGTGTGCTGGGAGAGAACGAGTGTGAGTGAGGGATCAGATCCATGTTCATGCATTCCAGTTTCTTTATTTATCACTGTGCTGTTTATGACCATCTCATTTCAATCTGCAACGTGTCAATCAAAGGACTGTATAAAGTTTTGTATTTAAATGCTACGCATTTATTTGTTGCACACTTATACAGCCCATTGTACAGACAACAAACTCTACCCATTTTTGCTGGTTTTGTGTTCTTTTTTTCAGTCTCTCTGTGCCTCTGTACCTTCCATACTTTTCATTTATCATCATCAGAAATTAATCAAAATGTTTGAAAAACTTTTATACCTCCTGCATGCAGCCTTTTCCCTTTTTGAGAGGGCAGAAGGAATGTCTGTACAACCAGTTATTGTACAATCAGTGTCACTAAACAAACATTGATGAATACAATCGCGGATTTATCATCAATCACAAAGCAGTGATGCCAAAGGTCAGGTAAGGGTCAAAGGTCACCGCTTTGACCTCAAACTGTGAGTTGCCCAGGCGAATGTATTTCACCCTCAATCTCAGTACCATAATCCTCTGCATGCAGGCCAGAACCAGCCGTGTTTGAGGATGAGCGATAGAGGCCAGAACCAGGCTGTTGACTTCAGATTGTTCTGATAAAAAGACACTTAAAGCACTTTTTAAAGTTAGCGGCAGCGACCAGCGGACTTTTATAGTTCAATACTTTTATTTCTGAGCAGATACGTTTATTAATGCGGGAAATGAAGTGAAGGTGTTGTTTGGAGTTGCGGTGGGAGTGATGTTTTAGACTATGCAAAGTTTACAGCGATATCAGACTGAAATTAGTGTTCCAGTTCTAGAAGTGGGATTGTTGTTAATGCACACTAACACAAGCCACTTGAAGATTATGGAGTCGGGTTGTTTTGGACTAAAAAGTGCATTTATTTGAGAGAGTGTTTGTTTTGAAGAACTCTATAGGACTCAGGTAACAGTGATGATGTGCAGAGATACCGATTCAAGGGTGCTGGTTTCCTGCTTTTCAGCCTCCAGTCCTGCATGCCCTTACTTAGGGATTTCATGTGGGTGTGTCTCTGTTTGTGTGGGTGTGATAGTCATTCTTTCATTATTAAAATGTTATTATACTGACAGAAACAGCCCTCTGCAATAAAAATGTTCCCCTGACTCTTTGCCATCCTTATTTTTGCACAAGAGCACACAGCTATTAATGTCTTCACAAAAACAGCATGTCAGAATGTAAATGAAGATATATTGTCATTGAATGTGTAGTGTAGGCCAGGAGGATCCTGGAGGCCCTCCAACACCGTATGTTTTCTATGTCTCCTTAATCAAACACACCTGATTCAGCTCATCAGTTTATTAGTAGAGACTCCAAGAGACAAGGAGAGATACAACATGTGCAGTTTTGGGGGGCCCCCGGGAACGTGGTTGGGAACCACTGATGTAGGCATGCATAATATACATAAGTATTAGAATTAAAAGAGCACAAAAAAGTTTTTAAATGCAAAAAAAATTAATATATAACATTACATGCATTTACAAAACAAGTTGATTTAAATTTTTTGCATACTTTAACCTTGTAAAGCCCTCTGTATTACATATAAATTATAAATGCCTGAGGCATGAGCAGAACTGCTAAAAAAGCTGTGTTGTACACAAACTAAGCCGAAAGCATTTTAGTGTAATTCTAAAAACGTCAAGGTGAGGGAGGTCATCATGTACATGTCTTTTTGCTGAGAAATCCTTGATTATCCATACCACTTGTTTTCTAGAAAAAACATGTTAAAGTCAGGCTGTTAACTGCTGTTTTGCTAAGGCAAATTATTGAGAGATAATATTTGCATTTATGTAAGTAGTCTGCTATGCTGTTATAAAGATCCCATTAATTTACAAGCTGTCAGAATTTCATTTAAAAGTTTGGCCGTAGAAATGCCAGCAACCGCACCTAATGCCATATTTTTGCTCAGTTTGGGCCTCATTATAAACATGGTATTTTTGTGGTTTACTAGTGCGTGCTCCATATTGATTCTCAACATTTAACCCAGCATTTTTTAGAGTGTATGTGAGCCATAAAAGCCTGATGTATCAGATACGATACTCAACAAAAACATACACATGCTTATTTTGTGTAAAGCTATGATAAAATCAAAAACTATAAGATGTCAGGCTTTAAATAGTTACAAAAAACTTTGCATGAACCAGCCTAAAAACCTTTGGAAAAGTAAGCGGTTACCTCATTTGAGAGTGCGCTGTTTCTAAAAAGCTGTTATCAAGGGAAAAAGTAGCCGCTTTTAAGAAACCAAAATTCAAGATTTGTTTAACAGTTTTGCTCATTGCATAATTCCGATGCTTCCAATCAGTGTTTTTTCAGTCTTAATTACTGTTATTGTAAAATATGGAAAATAGTAATCATAGCAATCATGAGTAGGTGTGTGCACACTTCTGACTGGTACTAATTATGAGCTTTACAGCGACACACTTAGGAAATATAACCTTTGACGATCGCTGGCAATGAGATCATGCTGCACTGCATCACATCAACTTTACCAATCATCATTTCCTGCCTCCTGACAATGAAGCATTCCTATCTAATTTGATTACTGCACCACAATCAAAAACAAGTCATGTAAAATCCTTCATGTGGATTACATTATAATCCATTTCTAATTAAACGGGGAAAACTATTAAACGTGCTTGTGGTTTCGGGTGTGACTTGGAAACGTTACAGTGCCTCACAAGCATAATTTGCTCATAATAACCAGCACAAATAATAAAACAGTAAAACACAACTCACTAATTTCCTGTATTGTTTAAAACTATTTGCCGGTTTGTAACCACCGACAGCTCCACGCTAGTCTCATATTTCACTCAACCGTGACCTCATAAATTATCCAAATGAAATTCTGTGGTCTTTAACAGGAGCCATTGGTCATGCTTGTGCTGTCCATATGTGTTGCATTAGTGTAGAGCAGCCCGCTTTTCACATGACGTACATAACCAGTCTACAACACCCGCTAATCCACAAAGACTGAATGAATTAGTCCTATTAACCCAGTCTGGCTTTAAACAGTATAATCAAGGGTTTGGCATTAACTGAGTTTTTATCAGCACGAATAATGGGAACCGCGCAACAGGTCACGCAGGGGTTAATCAGAAACCAGACACACTGTAGCTCTAAACTGATTGGTGTTAATTTGCTTGTTTAGACATCTTGTGATTTTGGCAGATTCTGTTAGCCATACCATTCGTCACATGAAAGGATGTCTGCCTGATAAAATGCCTTCCACTGTAAAATGACAAATGCAGCTTGTATATAATCCTGAATGATAAATGGAAGTATGGAGTTGTGCGCTTCAGTACCTGAAGAAAATGCTGAGGTGGCATTTGGTGTTGTTGTCTTCACAGGCTCTATATCACCTCCCTTAGGAATGCAGGGGGAACTGATAACAGTGGCACAGCAATCCTAGGAATGTCACTGGTCTTGTAGCTCAGCAATATTTATGGTTCCAGTGATATTTGACCACGCGATTAATTATTTTACAGACACGAGAATGGAATTTTGAAGCAGTTATTGGCATTTTCTGTTTGAGGATAAGGTTTGTTAACTTGCCTGAAGAGGCTTTTATGTTCTACAACTTAACACATACAATCGACAATAGAGTCATAGCACAGAAACCTGTTTCTGCCTTTGACTGAAAAAATCAATGAGAATTTTGAGATTGTGATATCAATAAACTTGCAGGTTTTTTTTACATGCATTACGTGATATAAAGTCCCCAGTCATATTTGCAAAGAAATACAGTAAAAATTCAAAGATGTCACTATTATTAAAAATAAACCTACAGTTGTACAATATAAAGTCAGATTGACCAATATAATTGCGAAAAGCAGCCACGTTTAAAAAAAAAAAAGAAATATTGTCGCAATTGCAATATTTGAAGTCATTATACAGTTGTGAAAATTGTAAAGTAAATGTAACGTTACAATTGTTAAAAAATAATGTTGCATTTGCCCTGAGCAATATTTCTGATTGCATGTCTGATTGCATGTTACAATCACAAGAAATAGTGCTGATATAAAAGTTCTAAAGTAGACTGTAACAGATGTTTTGGTAGGAGCTGTCAGTTTATTTTTTGACCTGAACAAGAATACTCTTAAAAGCTGGTTTCTTTACTTAAAAAATAAACATTCTGATTCTACTAACAACTACCAGTCATTAGCTTAATAACCTCTAACACTATATTTATATGGGTCCACAACATACTATGATAACTTTGCGAATATGTCAACTTATTCTACTAACCCTAAGCATACCCTAACAGTCCAGAGAGTCAACTGATTCCACTGCAGTTGTAAGTATAAGGCATAATAAGAGAAATAAAGCTGCATTTGTGATCTATAAAGTCAATTCATGTTGAGGAATATAGTCAAAATTACAAGCAATAATGCTGCGTTACTTTTGTATTTATTGAATTTTTTTACTCTGCAGTGAAAACGTTCTTCTCTTTATCACACCTCAGATAAAATTTAGCGAATTAGCCTTCCAGTTTGGTCTATAAAACCATTGCCCACATGATTGAAGAGCTCTATTAAGATCTTACTCAGCTACATAAACAAATTTTGCTCATGACTTTGAGTCTAAAAATGATTTATAGTGTTTATTGTATATATTTGGATAGGAGTTTCCCCTACATTTATTTCAGTGCACTTAGTGCTTCAGGAACACACACACACACACGCACACACACACACGCCGTGTAATTTATGAGCAGGCAGTTGTTTCTAGTCTGCTTCCGAGTTGGGTTCTGGCGATGGCAGTGAAGTGTATTAGGTGTCCTGCCTTCTTGCCCGAATCTAAACTCTGCTTTCAGAATGGCAAGCCAGAGAGGCCAAACTATGCTGGCGCACAATAGTACTGAGATAATAAATTACCATCAAACAGCATTATTATTCATCCCACCACAGGACCACCATAAGCCACCTCTAAAGTGTTAGGATAAACTCACATAGCGTATAAATCAAATCATTTTACAGATCCAGCAAGTGATTGTCATCACCTTCAAACCGTAAACCGTTTTCCACATGTGTGTATTTGTGTTTAGGGTGGTGCGACTGTTTGCCGCTCACCATGTTTGTTAGAGTCTATGTGTCAATAGGTATTTTTAGCTTGGGCTCTCACTGCATTGCAATGGCACTCATTCCCAAAATCCCAGCAACCCCCCACTCCACTCACTCTCACTGTGAAGCCAGATAGAGCAGGAACGGACAGGAAGAGTGTCATCACATAGACGATCTCTGCAGAATTAGACCCTCCCGGCTCTGTTTCCATGGAGACAGTTTGAAATAACCCCCTGTGATAGGCTGTTATAAAGGCCGACCTACCTGATTGCCACACCCTGACTCAACCGTTATTACCATTGTTAAGCACTCATACGCTCAGCGCAGAGACAGAAAATAACAGTCATTTGGGGAGAATCAAACTCAGTCAGATGTGGGAGGGAGAAAGAGAGAACCCATAATTAGGAGACACAATGAGCGTCTAACAAAGGAACTAATGAATTAGGCCACAGACTTCCACGAATAAATGACAAACATGGAAAAGAACGAGAGGGAAACTTGTGCCATAGTTATTGCTAAAGGAGACGGCCGGATACCAGATCTCTCTCTTCATGTTAAAAGAACCAGAGTGCCTGAAGGCTTCTGTTGAGATCTGGGAATGAAGTGAGCAGACTGACTGAAGAGTCTGTGGGTGGGGCCAAAAATGACATTTCTATCATCATTTATTCACCCTTCTGTGGAACATGAAACAAGTTGCTCTTTTTGAGTAAATCACAATAATTTGGGACTAGAAGCATCATTAAAGAATCATGTGTCCTAAATGACCCATTTAGTATATTCCAAAGATGTCTGACATCATCTCTGGGTGAAAAACTTATTTTAGTAACTATAATACTTATTGTTATTATTTTAAATAAGCTTTCATTTTTATATTTTTCATTTCTTTTATTTTAAATGATTATCACTTTTTTTCAGTTTGAGTAAATTTTGTTACTTATTTCAGTTAGATGCATCTAACATTCTAATTTTATTAGTTTAAAATGTATTTTATTCCAATCATAATTTTAATAACTGCATTTTTAAGTTTAGTTTCCAATAATAACTCAGGTTCGCTGATAATTCGAGTGAATTTTCCTTGTGAACTGATTCAGGAACAAATCATTCAGGTTTTGTAAAGTAAATCAAAGATTAATTGAAAATATATGTCCACAAAATGTACTGTATTCTGTTAATGAAATCATAGAGCACTTTGGAACACTCTACAGTTTTTAAGGTGTTTTATAAATGAATTCTGATTTGATTTCACTTGATCTAAAAAGACTTACATTTGATCTGTTCCTCATGTATCTTATGTATTGAAAACTACAGACCTCTATAGTGACTTTGCATGCTTTTTCTTCTTCAATGCATGGAACATGACAAAGAGAGACCAGGACATTCTTCAAAATTCCTTCTTTTATGTTCCACAGAAGAAAGTCAGTCATACAGGTTTGGTCAATGACATAAGAGTGAGTAAACAATGACATCATTTTAATTTTGGGGTGAACTTTCTGCAAATCCTCAGTCTTGGAGAATATAATGTAAGCGGTCAAACAAAAAGAAAAAACCTTACCACATGACACAAAAACACAGACAGACACAAACACAATTACCGTCTGGTAAAGAACACCTGCGGTCACACTAACCCATCTGTTTTAATCTTCCAAGGAGATTTTCCTTACAAAGAGAAAACACACAAAACATGTAGAAAAAACTACATTTAGACACAACATAAATATTTATGAATTAATTCATATTAAGGCCCAAAAGCAAGCTATACAGACTTTTAATGAGGATAAACATGATAAATGTCTCTGCGAATGTATCTTAGAAAACTACACAACATAGAACAGAACAACAGGCTCAACAAATAATAAGTGGGATTACTCTTCAGGAAATGACTATGGGTCTGGGAATAACCTGTTTGAACTCATCACACTGAGATAAGCCTCTTTTCCAATGGCTGTGCTTCTCTTCTGTCCGTACCTGACTGAAAGGCTGGTTATGCAGAGGCTGGTCAGCAGGACTTTAGATTCATGAAAGCATTGAAGCAGACTCAAACAGAACATCCTCCAACTAGGTGACTGATATCAGTGATGAAGCAGCAGACGTTGTGCCTGGTGCAATACCCAAAAAAGAGATCAGAGAACTGACACCCTTCTGACCCCCACCCAGACAACCACCCGCGGATGCAACCTGACCCTGTGACCCCTGACACCTTCACCTTTTGGAAAAGCTTCAAGGGAGTAACCTAAAATGGTCGGTATCTTTAAATGTGCAAACTGATATGTTTAACACAGAATAGGTCAATGCTACCATAATCAATAAATGTGTAATACAAGCTCTAGATGGTCGGGGGCAGTCGTGGCCTAATGGATAGGGAGTTGGACTTATAACCCAAAAGTCAAGGGTTTGAGTCCCAGGTCCGGAAGGGATTGTGGGTAGGGGGATGACTAACCAGTGCACTCTCCACGACTGAGGTGAGACCCTTGAGCAAGGCATCCATCCCCCAACTGGTGGCACAATGGCTGCCCACTGCTCCGGGTGTGTGTGTAATATTAAACATTAAGTAATATTTTACTTAATGCTTAATATTGTAGCAAATGTCCTAAATAAAAGCTTGTGTTTACATAATACATGTATATTTATCATGTAAAAGCACACACATACAGCTTATCTTTTATAAAACTATTTATACTCACATAATTTATATATAAATATAAAATATGTATCTTAAATATATACATGCAAGTATTTATAAATACATAATAAATATGCACTGTAAACATATATATTATGTGAACAAAAACTTTCATTTTGAATGTGATTAATCATGATCCAGATTAATCATGAATAACAGCACTAATTAAAATGTATATATACATTTCTATTATTATAGATTAGCATACATTTAATACTTTAATACATTCAAACGTAAGTACTTTGAGTTACTGTGACTAAAATAAGTACAAATAAGTAACACAGGATCTACTCCATCCTTCATCTAACTTTTAAAAACATGTCTGACTTGCATACAATGTCTAATATTTCTGCAGTAATGTACTGTGATTATTATATAACACCAGGAGGAATCTCCCTCGACCATTGTCATTGTCTCTCGACATCACACACACTGGGCAAAGTCAAAAGTCTTACATTCCTTTGAGCCTCAGACGCCAAATGTGGCTGATCTCATTTCACCAAACACACACACACCCTCTGCCTCCCTGAATCATCCCTGTCTTTTCACGCTCTTACAACACTTTAGTGAAGCTTTCTAACCTCTGGGCCCTTGAGACAACCAGCCATTTTGAAAGAGGACACCAGAGAGGACAGAACAGAGTCTCCTGCCATTCTTCAAGTGTGTGTGTGTGAAGGTAGGAAGAAGTTAAGTGTGTCACACTGGTAACTGAGGTAGCGGGAGGGATCCATAGTGAGTAAGGGAGCAGAGATGGATAGATTATGTGCTTTAGTAAGGGAATGAGAGGAATGCCAGTTTGTGTCGCTTCCCTGCATTCTGCAGGCCTGACATTGTGAGAGTGATCAGGCCGCTCTGCCCCTCAACAGCTGTGTGTGTGTGTGTGTGTGTGTGTGTGTGTGTGTTGATGGGGAGGGGTGCATACATGTGGACTCATGGGTGTACATATGATCTGCACTTCCTTACTTTAATCAGCATTTAATTACATAAATCGTATAGATGACGTTGGTGAAAGTGATCTATTAAGATATGGAATGCTTTATGTATGCAAACTATTATTTTGGTATTCAAAGCCATGTGCATCTCTCTCTCTCAGCTGAGACCTTTGCACATTTATGCAACTTGGCAGCTTTTTAAAGTAATTTCAAGTATTTAATTGCACTATTTGACCATAATCTGCATTTGTTCCTTTCTACGGGAAACATCCTGTTCTGTTTGTCCATGTTTCTAGAACAAATACAAATTATTTATTGTACACTGGATGACATGTTATACATAATATACAGTGGCTACGGAAAGTATCAGTTCATTTTTCCCCCTCATTAATGTACAAACAGCACCCCATTTAGAACCGACAGAATTGTTGACATCTTTGCAGATTTATTAAAAAAGAAAAACTGAAATATCACATGGTCCTAAGTATTCAGACCCTTTGCTGTGACACTCAT
>JAUCNO010000236.1:15472909-15488940 GCA_032353835.1 Enteromius viviparus | reverse complement strand
GTCAACACAATTTTATATAGACTATGAGTAGGTAAAATACTGAAATAAATAAATAAATAAAATGACCTTTTAACCGTCTAACTGATTGTGTTAATCGGTTAAACTTCAAATCGGTCGATTAACGGTTAAACGGTTAAAATGAGCATCCCTAGTTACTAGATTGTTCTGCATTGTTGCTATGGTAACTTAGGGAGTTGCTAGGGTACTTTTGGTGATTGTTGGGGTGTTATGACTGGTTGGAGGTTGCTAGAGTGATCTATATATTGCTGAAAACAAGTCTTAACCTAAAAAACAAGTACATTTAGGGATTATTTACTGTAATATGACAAAAATAATGCTTACCAACTGTTAAAGCTTCAGATATGAACTTTGACTGCGCTGATATAAGTTTTCCCAGCATACAGTCTTGCTGTCACTCACCAGCAGTCGTATCCGTGACAGAGCGTCCCATCCATCTCCCTGGTGTGTTTTTCGGATGGAGATTCTCAAACAAAGCACATAAAGTCACAATCTGACCTGCTGACATTTCAGATTTATAGAGAGAGTGTGTGCGTTCAGGAATTCCATTCATGATGTCATCAGTTCCAAATGTCAGTGATTAAAATTTAATTTCTGATCTTGCTAAAAAGCTGGCAGAGCTGGATGTGTGTGAAGGATAGGGTTGAGCTCTGCATGCAGCCGGTGGTAGTGACTGAGGTTTTGGCAGCCTCAGGTTTGCTCTGTTTTTATTCAGGGCCAGTCTACGTTCCTGATGCCAAAGTCAGTGGATCATATGTGCTCGCTCTCAGCTTGCTAAAGAGTAAGAGGTTACACAGTTTTGGGTGGATGTCATAATGAAAGTATAGGTTTTTGTGGCAAAATAAGAATTTAGAAAGACTAAAAAAAAAGCCTTTCAATTAATATTTGGAAGGTTTTTTTATGGACAATACCAACACATGTTTTGCATGCTGTATGTTTTAATTTGAATACATCCTTTTCTGCATTACAGAAAGCCAGAGTTACTAGGGGTACATGATTTTATAGAAATGCTCATGACAATTTAGATTACGTAAGAAAAACAAACAAATAAATAAATAATTGTAAAAAATAACAATAGGGGATTTTTGTTGCTAGGGAGGTTGTTAGGTGGTTACAAGGGTGTTCTTGGTGGTTGCTTGGTGTTGCTTTGATGTCACTACATTTTTGATGGTCTGGGTGGTTGCTAGGGTGTTGCTCTGCTGTTTGAGGTGGTTGCTAGGTTGTTGTTATTCAGATGCTCTTCTTGGTGGTTGCTTTACAAGTGTGTTCTCGATGTTATTAGGGTGTTACTATGCATTTGCCAGGATGTTTTTAGCACTTGCTAATGTGTAGCTTGGCTATTCCAAATGGTTGATGGTGTGTTCTGGGTGGTTGCTGGAATGTCTCAATGCAGATGCAAATCTTGGTGGTTATTGGAGTGTTGCTATGTGTTAGTAGAACTGCTCTGGGGGGTTGCTAGGGTATTGTTACGCAATTTGTATGCATTTCATGTGATTTTTCTTAATATGGTTTTAGAAAACACATACACACACACACATATATATATATATATATAATACACATACATAATTTCAATTAATTTTACAATGGTTGCTAGGGTGTTGCCATGCAATTCTTATTTCTTTTTGTCTTCTTTCTAAATACATTTCTTGTAATGAGTGTTGAAAAGGGAATTGAATGAATGAATGAATGAATGACACATTTATATAGCGCTTTACTGTGCATTGCCATATACCCAAAGCGCTTTACAATCATGTGGGGGGTCTCTCCTCAATCACCACCAGTGTGCAGCATCCACTTGGATGATGCGAAGGCTGCCACAGGACAACGGCGCTAGTGCGCTTACCACACACCAGCTACAGTGAAGAGGAGAGATAGAGCCAATCAATGGATGGGGATTATTGGGAGGCCATGATAGACAGGGGTCAGTGGGAATTTGGCCAGGACACCGGGGTTACACCCCTACTCTTTACGATGAATGTCATGGGATTTTTAATGACCACAGAGAGTCAGGACCTCGGTATAACGTCTCATCCGAAAGACGGTACTCTTTGGACAGTATAGTGTCCCCGTCACTATACTGTCCACTATACTGTATTAACATGCACTACTCAATGTGTGACACTCTGCTCAGTATTCCGCTCTATCAATGTGCATTCCATTTAGCAGCTCACGGCTCATATGAATGCTCCACTTGTGTACCACTTACTGTATGCTCAAAGGAAAAGCAAAGTCTGCTCAAATAACGCACTGACAAAAAATGACTATGTACTGTATTGTTTTTCCTGTTTTAAGTAGCGCCACATACTGTGCTCAGGCACGCACTACAGACCAGGCCAGTGGGGCCGCTGCCCAGGGGCCCTTGATTGCAGGGGGCCCGTGGATGTCCTGCCAAGGGCCCACCCTAAGTGCGAACATTGTCTGAAGGTTTTTCATTAAATTTCCTATCATTAAAATTATTGAGTTAAATTAAAAGTCTTACAAAATGACTATATTGTTTAATAAAATAATAAATAATTATTACAAAGCAGTTTCAGTTTTGATACAAGACCCCACTGTAAAATGATCCTGTTTATTATCCAGCTACTTTATCAAAGCTGGACATTGAAAATGAGTTAAGAGTGGCAGTCTAAACCCTAAAGTTCAGAAATGTTCACTTTTGGCCAGAGGCCAGTTTGAGAAAATCTGTTTAAAAAAACAAAAACAAAACAATAAAAGTTCATGTCAGACTGTGTGTGTGTGCACTTGGATGGGTTAAACGCAGAGCACAAATTCCTAGTATGGGAAACCATACCTGGCCACAAGTCACGTCCTTTCCTTTCTTTTTTCCTTTCCTCTGTTAGCTTACTTAACTGACCAGATCTCAGGAGTTGAATTGACTTGATGCTAATCTCTGCTTACAAAAGGTTCCTTACATTTTTTTTGAGCAGTGTATTTACAACCCTAATGAAAGCAGAATATCAGGATTGAATGGGATTGTTACATGTGTGACATATTTGAAGTTGCTTATTGTTACGGTAGCCTCAAAGGAACACTCCACTTTTTTTTAAATAGACTCATTCTCCAACTCCCCCAGAGTTAATACGTTGAGTTTTACCATTTTGTAA
This sequence comes from Enteromius viviparus, assembly GCA_032353835.1. Lineage (NCBI taxonomy): Eukaryota > Metazoa > Chordata > Actinopteri > Cypriniformes > Cyprinidae > Enteromius > Enteromius viviparus. Next base: position 15,485,815 of record JAUCNO010000236.1, on the reverse strand, counting down.
TCAATTTACCCATTCTCTATGGTGACCGAGAGAGCTCAACGGGCTGCAAACTTCAGAAAGCACATGAAAAAAACAGAAAAAAACACATGCAAATACATGCAAAAAATGACATATTCATCAGTTTGACAAAACAGGCGCTGCAAACACACGAACACACTGCAAACACAGAAACGTGCTGCAAATAGCACGGACCATAATGGAAATGTTTCAAGGGGACCTCAAAAAGTGACGTATCCATCTGAGAGTAACTCTAGCTAACAGAGCATTAAATTAATGTTTTACATTTTAGTTCAGGGACAACATTTTTGCTCTGACCAAAAGCCACGGAACAAATAATCAGGTCCCAGATAGGTTCGCCACTTTTCCCCCTGAAACATTTCAGTGCTGGTCTGTGCTATTGCGTTCGTGTGTTTGCAGCGTCTCTCTGAGTTTGGTTGCGTTGTGAGAATTTGCAGTTTGCATATGTTTTCTTACGTTTGTAGCGCGTTAAGCTATAAGCTGGATATGAAACTATACTCTCATTCCAGCGTAATAATCAAGGAACTTTGCTGCCGTAACATTGATATTATGCAGCGATATTATGCAGCACCAGCACAGTTGGAGCATGAGCTTATTTCCATAAAATGAGTGTTCCTTTAAGAAAATTAAAGGAATAATTTATTTTTGTAGTGTTTTTTTCTATTATAATTTGTGTGTGTGAGTGTGTGTGAGTGTTTGTGTTGGTTACCAAAGTTTTACTACAAATGATTAAACTATAGTGTAGCCAAACCAAATTATTAATTAACCTAATTGTGGTTACAATGGTTTAACTAGTAACCATGTTATTTTGGTTTTATTTGTAATAAAGTTTTTGTAGGCTAGTTTTGAAAATTTACAAGGTATCAATCAGTCATATTCTGTCAAACCACTGAACAGTACTACATTGGAGAATAGAGTCTCAGTAATGTATAAAGACAAGATTGAACACTCAATTTAAATTGAGTAGAGAAATGCCATTGTCTAGATCAGCTCATTTTAAATAGGAATCTTTGTAGTCAAATCAACAATAATCGCTAGAAATTAAGTGTCCCCAACTAAGCAAGCCAGAGGCGACATCGGCAGGGAAACAAAAACATTGTGTGAAAAAACTGAGAACTCTGGTTCTCTGGTTAGATAAAACCAGCACTTAATTTCCAGTTCAATGTCAACACAGCCATGTCAGACTGTGCAAAGGACTTTTCTGTGTGTGAAAGAGAGAGTGATTCCCATGATTTGTCTCTGGAGCTTATCTATAGGTGATCTGGTCTCCGCTGATGGTTAGGGCAGTAAACATCATCTCTTGGTACTGATCCACCAATTGATCTGGACACAGCAACAGAATAAGAAAGAGACAGACTAATATTGGCGTACATGCCATTCATTTTAGGATGTAACGAGTACATTGTGTGTTAAGGGGAGTGTTGCCGGCTGATCTAATTAATGCAGCCTAACAATACCGTAACAGATTTGAATAACAGAAGTGTATTTGTGTGTGCCTGAGCGTGCCTGCCTCTCGAACAGTGTTTGGTAGAATGTTCCAGAGTTTAGGTGCTAAACAGAAAAATGGATCTGCCGCCCACAGTACATTTTTATATTCTAAGTATAATCAAATGGCCAGAGATAATGCAGCGGACCATAATGTGATAAGAGATCGCCCAAACACTGATAAGAAAAGCTATTCAGTAATTAAAAAGATTTAAAAATGTATCCAATGTTTGATAAGGAGCGAATGTAGTGTTGACAGAACCGGGCTAATATGGTTATACTTCCTGGTTCTAGTAAGGACTCTAGCTATTTTGAACCAGCAGCAGTTTTGTTTATCAATATTTTTTTTAGAATTTAGCAGCAAGAAAGATCATCCAATTTTTTATATTGACTATGCATTCCGTTAGTTTCTAAGATCCAACAGCACTAAAATAGAGATCAGGTCAGATGATAGAAGCAGGTCATTAGTAACTCTAATTAGAGCAGTCTCAGTACTCTGATACGGTCTAAATCCTGACTGAAAATCCTCACAGATATGATTTGTCTCTAAGGAATATAATTGTGAGGATATTACCTTTTCTAGTATCTTTGACAGAAAAGGGAGATTTGAGATCAGTCTGTAATTAACTAGATCTTTGGGGTCAAGTTGTGTATTTTTATGAGAGGCTTGATAACAGCCAATTAAAAGTTTTGGGGACATATCCTAATGACAAAGATGAATTAATAATAGCCAAAAGAGGATCAATGACTTCTGTAGGCAGCTCTTTTAATAGTTTAGATGGAATAGGGTGTAACATACATGTTGTTGGTTTAGATGATTTAACAAGTTTATACAATTCTTCCTCTCCTATGGTAAAGAATGAGTGGAATTTTTCTGCAGGGGATCTACAGTGCACTAATGGCTGCATGGTTAAAATTTTATCTCTGAAAGTATCAATCTTGTAAGTAAAATAGTTCATAAAGTCATCACTGCTGAGATCTTGGGGAAAGTCAGCAACTGCTGATCTTTCTTTAATTTAGTCACTGTATTAAAAAAAGCCTGGGGGTTATGTTTGTTTTCTAAAAGAGACAAAAGGTAATCAGATCTAACAATTTTTAATGCTTTTCTGTAGACTAGGATACTCTCCCACCAAGCTAAATGAAATACCTCTAGTTTAGGTTTCCTCTAGTTCTGCTTCTTTTGGAGAAACTGTGAAGTGCTAGAAAAAGGAGCGTTTCTGTTATATCATCAAGTTTTTCTGCACTATTGGATCTGCAAAGGGATTGAGATAAATCAGGAAGCTTACATATAAGGCAATCTTTTGTGGTTTAAGTTATGGTGCTATACTTGTTAAAAGGTGCAGAGTTTACGCTTTTAGATATATGAAGTTCACAAGACTAGATAATGATCTGAGATATCATCGCTTTGCTGCAGAATTTCAACACCATTAACATAAATTCCATGTGACGGTACTAAATCTAGAGTATGATTTTGACAATGCGTAGGTCCTGACATGTGCTGTCTAAACCAAATAGAGTTCAAAATGTTTATGAATGCTGATCCTAATCAATCTTCTTTATTATCAACATGGATAAAAACGCCAACAAATAAAACTTTATCTGTAGCCAGTACTCAGAAAATCAAGAAATTCTTTAATATAGTCTGTATGGTGCCCTTTTAACCTTTATACAGTAGTCAAACAGGACAGGGGATTTATAACTAATATGTGTTAATATATATGTGAGAATATTGCTATAAATCATAGCAACACCACATACTTCACCTTTTGGATGTGACTCATTTTAATAGCAGTAATCTTGGGGGGTAGACTCATTTAAAGTTACGTAAGGTAATTGGTACATTTAATGTCCCCTGGTGTTACATTTTTATAACACTTTTCTTAATGAAAATATCACATTTTATACTTACTTATCTCACTTTTAATCATTTAAAATCTCAAACTTTGCTTGCAGTTGCCTTGATGTTCTTTTGAATAACAGTTTTTGCTTTGTCTATTTCTGGAGTGAGTGGGTGTTCAGTTCAGTTTTAAAGACAGAAAAAATGTGCATTCATTTATCAAAAATAAAATACTTAAAAATAGTAAGGTTTATAAATTAGGTTTAAAATAAATGTTTCTATAAATTAAGAAAATATTTTTTATCTTTTACTAATTTAGGGTGGCCATACATTTGTCCAGACATGTCCTCGCCAGGATTTCTATACTGCCTAAAATATCCAGGTTTTGGATTTGTTTGCGTGTCCAGACTCATTGGTGTATTACACCGGTTCCTTATGTTTTTGAAACATTCTCTAGATATGTTGAATTAAAACAATATAAAAAATCCTGGCCAGGACGTGTCTGGGAAATTTGTCACATATGATCACCCTAACTAACTGCACAACCCCCTGCAGTTTATAATGTTGTGTCACAATCCCATGCCAACATCACATAATTTTATATGATCAATATTTAACTTACAATAACCTGTTATAAAGGATTGCATTAACCGAGTATTAACAGTATGTTGGGATTGTTAAAAAAAATTAGTCAAAACCTGTGTGTCTAAATGTTAACAGGAACACAATGACTTCTAAAGAAAACCACTTCCTCTTACTGTGCAACTTAAAGTGAAAAAAAAAACAAAAAAAAAACCTGTAATGTTTAATGTCATCAGAAGATACTGCGGGGGATCGAAAGTTTGGGCACCTCAGGTAAAAAGTTGTATTAATGTGCATAAAGAAACCAAGGAAATATGGAAAAATCTCCAAAAGGCATCAAATTACAGATTAGACATTCTTATAATATGAGACCTAAACTGCATTTCGTTCATTTCGTCAGCTGTGTGTTGAAACCTGTCCTGGACTGTGATGTCAGCCTCCGCTGGCCACACTTAGATGGTCCTCACTGATGGCTTCACACAGCTGATGAGGAAGGAGTACTTTGGGGTGAGGAACAAAAGATCACTGTGGCTGAGCTCCAGAGATGCAGTCATGAGATGGGAGAAAGTTGTAGAAAGTCAATCATCACTGTAGCCCTCCACCCGTTGGGGCTTTATGGCGGAGTGGCCTGACGGAAGCCTCTCCTCAGTGCAAGACACATCAAAGCCTGCATGGAGTTTGCTAAAAAAAACACCTGAAGGACTCCAAGACGGTCAGAAATAAGATTCTGTGGTCTGATGAGACAACTTTTTGGCCTTAATTCTAAGCGGTATGTGTAGAGAAAACCAGGCACTACTCATCAACTGTCCAATACATTCCCAACAGAAGCTTGGTGGAGGTAGCATCATGCTGTGGGGGTGTTTTTCAGCTTCAGGGACTGGATGACTGGTTGCAATCGAGGAAAAGTACAGGGATATCTTGGACAAAAACCATCTCCAGAGTGTTTAGGACTTCAGACTGGGCCGAAGGTTTACCTTCCAGCAAAACAATGAACCTAAGCACACAGCTAAAATAATGATGGAGTAGTTTAGCAACAACTCTGTGACTGTTCTTGAATGGCCCAGCCAGAGGCCAGACTTAAACCCAATTGAGCATCTCTGGATAGACCTAAAAAAAAATTTTTAACATCCAACCTGACAGAACTGGAGGGGATCTGCAAGGAGGAATGGCAGAGAATCTCAAAAACTTTCCCAAAAGACTCATGGCTGTATTAGATTAAAAGGGTGCTTCTACTAAATACTGAGCAAAGGGTCTGAATACTTAGGACCATGTGATATTTCTTTTTTAATAAATCTGCAAAAATGTCAACAGTTCTGTGTTTTTCTGTCAAATGGGGGGTGCTGTGTGTACATTAATGAGGAAAAAAAATGCCTGCAATATAACAAAGGGTGAAAAATGTAAGGGATCTGAATACTTTCTGTACCTGCATATAGCCACTTTAAGAATCTGTTGCAATGACACAATTATAAGTATTCGGGTAGAAACATAGAAGTGTGGCAAAATTACACTTGAAGCCCATTTAATTGTATTTAAAAATCCCATTATAGTAAATAATCTTGTATAAATCATAGATTTGTCTGTACGAACAATTATACAAAATATTTAATTAAAGTCTTTTTATTACAACACGTCATGCAAAATTAAGAAATGTAGTAAAGACAATTATTCAGAAGAATGATTTCCTGTTATTCAGAGGATTTGTTTATTATATTCTATTATTCAGAGGATTTATTTGTGATCTCTTCATGTATCATACATTTCTGAATGCTTTAGGCCTTAAACCTCTTGTGCTTCATATTTTGGCTCTATAATTTTAAATAGTCTATTAATTGAATTAATTTTTCACATTTTGTGAAACTCTGCTCTTGTTCACTGAATCCTCATGCATCACATATCCTAATTTTTTCCATTTCATTAAAATGTATTAAAATGTCACGCATTACTGGCTTCTCAGGGGGTAAAGCTCTAACTATCAAGTACTTTCAAGTGCGTCTTGCTTCCCTGTCTTTCTCTTTTTCACTCTAACCAGCTTCACTTTCCACTCAGATCAGATTTACCTCCTTTTCCTTTCGGCCACACTTCTCTTTTCCCTCTCCATCCTTCACAGTGAATTCCACACAGGATCAGGCCTGCTTTTCATGCTTAGCTGAATCGAAAGAGAGCGAGAGAGAGAGAGAGACAGACACAAGAATGGAAATTTAGCTGTGTAAGAGATCTCTTGAAGGAAAAAAAGTAACTGAAACACAGAAGGCTTTATCTTCAGCAAGAGAACGAATGAGAGATTGAGACAAAGCCAGTGCAAGTAGTGGAAACCAAAGAAACAATGTGCAAAGGTCATAGCAACATTACAGGGGATCACAGGTTGCCAGGGTAACGCACAAAGCTAGGGTGGGTGGGTGGGGCGGGAGAGGGGAAAAAATGGGAGGGAGTGAAAAATAGAGCGAGGGAAGTGGGAAGAAAGGGGAAGGGGTGGAAGAAGTAATCGGGTTGTATCACATGCCTTTGGAGGAGGCATTCAATTTTCTAACACAGTCGAAAAGTTATAGTTCCTGTCTTTTCTTGTGGCACCCTGGTAATCTGAGCTCTGTTCAAGGACGTACACTCGGCTTTAATGCACTGTGGTGAAATGCCCTTCACGGTATTGATTTTCATTATAAAACATGAAGATTAGTTGAATCACGTGGAACATAAAATTCAACATTGAAATGTCTCCCAACTTTTTAACTACAGAAGTGCAACCACTGAACCAGTACGTAATTTAAAGTCATGATGTAATGGAAACCGATCATTTCTTTAAATTGGGATGTATGTTTAACTAAATCCTGGCTAGTTTTAAATCGATTCTTAAATCTAGCTTTCAATTAAGGTTATTTTAAGGCCTTGATGTCAATTTGTTATTTTATTATCTTTTATTGGATTTGTGTTTCTATTATGTTGTCAAATCTGTATTTTGCTGTACGGCACTTTGGTGCAACTCTGTTGCTTCTAAATGTGCTTTAGAAATAAACTTTGACTTGAATTAGAGCTTGTCATCAATTGTAACAAAGGGGTGGAGTTTAAACAGACTAAATTATTGTAAAGGTCTGGCACATGTCACCAAAGAGAAGTCTGAGATTTCAATAAACTGTGGCATTTTGGTTAAAAATGACAAAAAGGGAAACATTAAATTTTAAAAGACGAGTGAAACTTTAGAAACTAGATATCCCTATGTATGTGCTTACTTTACTTTTTTAAAAATATAAAGCAAACTTTGAGGAAAAGGAAAAAAATAAAAACAAGGGATGTGGGTCAGAATCTTTAGCCATTAAAACTGTGTGCGAGAGAGTTAATCATATTCAAAGTCAAACCAGGTCATGAACAATAGTTCATTGAGCACGAAGGGGACAAGTGAACAACCTGCTTTCAAAAAGTTTGAACTGGAACCGCTTCAATTCTTTTTTTTTTCTTCCCCTCTTTAAATACATTCTCTCCTTAAACACACCTTTGTTACAGTTTCAAACCTGATGTTAAATGATATCTCTCTCGGTTTTTCTCAAATATGCTTCACTTCTCTGTGCAAATTCTTTCCGTGCCATAAAAAGCAATCCCTACACACATGCTCATGCTCATACACGATGCCTGCGGTCAATAGGCTTTAAGAAACAATATTGACTTGCTAGGTAGACTGCTGTTTCTCTCAGTCCACTATTTACCTCAGTGTTACTGAATGACTGCCAACAAGTTTCCAATTCCCATCTACTCCCAGAGAATGGGCAAGTAGCAACACATAGCTGTGGAATAGCTTTTTTCAGTCACCCACCCTTCTCTACCTGTCTTACCTTTTTAATATCGCTTTTCACTTACATTAAAGCACCACACCCGTGCATTCTCCTTTATTTGTTCATCTCAGAATCTAGCACAGGATAACACAACTTTATAGTTTCTTTTACTTTCCTCCTTATTGCCTCTGAGCTCAGGTTTTAGTCTGTTAACACACTGTCTTTACTGTCTTGCCTCGGGACATAATGGTATATTGCCGTAGTTTTACTCTGTAATAATGCCATCTTTTAACACTACAAAGGCTTGTTTGCTGACGCTCCCTTCAAACTCTGTGGGGGGAAAAGCCACAATGTCACAGTGTTTAGTTATTATGTAGCGAATACAAGATTTACGGTGGACACCGGAAAGGGTTAACAAGGTAAATCCTGTTGTTTCCTTACCAGCAATATTAAATTTCATATTCCCCAAATCTCTCCGTTCCTGTAACACTTTTTAAGCCTCTCGGAGGTAAGCGCTGAGTATCATTTACAGCGGCGCTGCCAGGTCACGGGTTCCTTGCTTTACTCGCTCCGGATTGGTCAATTGCCTCATGAAATATTCAAAGAGGCACCTGATTGAGGGCTGCCATTGGGCACAGCTAGTGCAGTTATGTAAATGAGCACCTGGTCGAGTTTGCAAGCCCTCAGGGGAAGAGAAAGAGGTCTAAAAGCTAAGCGCTTATGAGCGCGCGGAGAGAGAAGCACTGATTGAGAAATAAATAAGGACGCCAGTGTCATTTGCGCTCATAGAGAAGTCAGATCTTAGAAAACATTCCTGCTTACAAACCGTTTCGAGCGTGGGACTTAGATCTTGCCTCTTTTCAGATACTTTCCGCTTTTTCTTTCTTGACTCGGTTTATTTATTGGTGCTTTTGTGGCTTTAAACACAAAGTCATAAGACTGCAAGACTATATTTCCAACAACCACAACCTGCCAAAGTGAACAACTAGGATTAAAAAGAAGATCAGGCGACACATTTGGAGACGTTTTCGCGTTCTGGCAGATTTCTAGGTGAGTGCGGGAAAATAAAAGAAAACTACATACAAGCGTAACTTGTTTCGGGTCAGCAAGCTGTCAGATGTTACTTTTTACTATGTCGTTTTTAGTAAATGCACTGTAGATTGCGATTGTCGGTGTTTGTTTCGACCGCCGCGTGGGAACGCATTTGGCTTTCCATTAAACTCTAACGTTAGTTGATTTAGACTCTGCTCAAATGTGTTAAGTCGTCGCGCGAGTAAACGTAACCGTCTCTGTCTCGTGCATGGCGGCCAAGAGTCTCGGTGTGTGTGTATGTGAGGAGTTTGGACGTCTGCCACAGTGCTACAGTACCGGGAATGTTTGTTTGCAAAGTTGTTATTCACACCCGCTCGTCTAATTTAAATGGTTGCTGCATATGGTTATGATACCCGGGACCAGGGTTTAATGGGAACATTTATTAGAAAAAATACTGTGAAATGGCTTGAAAACTGCTGTGGGTCATTCTAGTGGTATGTTTACCCACCTGTGGCCCCGGCATTGCGCGTCAGTTAGTATTTATGGGCAACCGCAATCTTGCTTTAATCTGTGATTGCAGAAGAGTCTCAGAAACACGCTAGACTGACGAGCCCTGGTGTTAAACCTGTAAGATTCATGCAAAATACTTATCAGACCTTATATGCACTGATTTACCATTGATGTTGGTGTTTGGACTTATTTACAGCTTGTAAATAGCGGTTTACCACATTAACCGATTTGGTTAAGTGAGCACATGTTTTTTTCTTACTGGATGGAGAAATTTATTTAGATATTATCTTACAGAAGAACAAATTGGATTAAAATTGCTCTAGTGAGGTGACATCACTACATGTATAAATGAAACTAAAAAATAAAGTCTGCACCTACATGAATTGTGAACTGTAAGTTCATCAGCTCAAACCTTTAAAGTGAAAGGTACATTTTATGTTCCTAGTAGGGTTAAATGGGTGCAAAGTCATGCTGATTTGAAAGTATTTTATATTTTGGCAAATTTTTGGCTAAATTGAGTTTATGCCTATTAATTTATATGTTGTGTATAACACCCCACTGTCTAGTGGTGAACCTTCATGCTTACTCTTTTCTAACAAAAAATGTGTTTCCATACAAATCACATTACACAAATGTGTACAAAATTGCACCTTGTAAAGTAAAGTTTTGTCTTGTGGTTTAGTTGGGTTGTTGTGACCCTTCTGTGGCAGAGCTGACCACCGCAAAACCCTGTGGATGGACCAGTGTCAAGAGAGCAACTTTAAACTGCTTTTAAAGCACCTAAATTACCAACCATACGAATATTTTACAGATAAGTGGACTTTTGCATTAAAAAGGAGAGTTAATTTCTGAAGCAGCAAATGAACCATGGTGACCATAGTAATAGAGCTATGGGATCAGACCATGTCAGATTATCTACTTTTCATTGTTGTAAAAGTATTGTGAATATTGCATTTTATGGGTGTTTACGCAGAGGTTTTGTGTTTTCTGCACAGGCAAAAGAAAATGCAGTGTATGCGCAAAAGCAATGAAGGGATGCTAATGAATGCACCACGAAGCTGAAAATTCACCCTCCCCCCTTTTCTGTCTTCTTTTTCTCCTCTCTCTCTCTTTAAAATGGGTCTGGGAGACTTGTGAATAAAGACACAATGAAAAGTGCACTGAATTGTGCTGTGTCACCCAGGGAGGGGACCAAATGCAAACAGGGGTACAGAGGAATGTCTGTGTGTGTATGTGTGTGTGTAAGCAAACAGACACTTTGCAAACATCTCTGAGGAGGTCGAAAGCATTGATCTGGGCAGTGAGGGTTTTATTATGAGTTTGTTTGTCTCGAAATCACCCCAATACTCTCCACTGGGTCATTATCCCAGGGAGGTTTGGCTTGACTTGAATACAAAGAACTATAAATTGCTTTTCTTTGCTTTTCACATCATTCTTGACACCGAGTGTGTCTGTGTGTGCGTGTTTAAGCTTTTTTCTTGCATCTCTTAAACCGTTTTGTCTCCACACACTCTTATGTGTGTAAACAGCCAGGTAATCGCTGACTAGCGTGTGGTGGGTAATGATAGAGGGATTGAAAGAGACACGGATGGCATAGCGAATGGAAACGTCCTCTCATTTGGAACTAACATCAGGCGGTCATCTATTAAATTGTCTTTTGACACACCCTATACTTCACTCTTTCTTTCTTCCTCTCTCTCATTTTTTTCCTCTATAGTTCACGTATTTTAAATGCTGTAATTTGTCCTCCCTGAGTAATCTGTTTTACTTGATATCACATTCTGTTCACCTTCTGTCTTCCATCACTGTCTGTTTCCATGCTGTCCTATCTTGATGTGAAGGTAGCTGTAACTCATTTATCCATCCATCCATATCGGTTACACATCACATCTCTATCTTCAATCTCTTTTGTCAGCTCATTTAGTGTTTGTGTGTACATACATATTTATTAAGGTCATCGAGGACAATATATAAATACTTTTTTAGATGAATGTTATTAAAATTGCATTAAATATGCAAATTATACATAAATATTCTGGCTTATATACTCCTTGTATGAGGAGCCATGTAATGTGTATCACTTCAGAATTAAGTAAAAAAAGAGCGAGGGGGAATTATGCCATAAAAGTCACAATTATTGCAATTTCAACCATTTTCGCTCATAATTAGGAAAATTTCATAATAATTATGACTTACTTAAAATAACATTTTCCCCTCTGTCAAATTCAGGGGCATGCAGAAAAATGCAGGAGACAAACAGTTGGGTTATCATGGAGAGGAACACACAAACACATATTAATAATTCGAAATATTTTAGATTTTTATTTAAAATTTTCAGTTGCCACAAACAAAATAGTCAACACTGATGGAATCAAATCAACAGTTGTTGTATATCAGGGGTGCTCCACTGTCCTCAAGGTTGATACTGCTGTAGATTCTGCTTGTTTAACTGATTCGTCATGCTCTTTAATTATGCGCTATTCATGTATTTTATGATTCACGCATAACCCGTCTGTTAAAGCCTGGGTCATGGAAGAAATCAATGTTCATACATCCTTGGCCTGTGTGTACGTCATGTTATTAAAGGCTTCATGAATCACTTTTACATAATAGTTCTGCTTTCATTAATCAAAGACTGACTTGAGGGGGATAATCACAACGTCAAACATTACAGCCAGATCTGCACGCCAACAAGCAACAAACTAGTGTTATTCAGATTCTTCTGTTTCTTACCTGAAGAAATAGTACATCATCCAACACAAAGTAGGCAAGCTGTTTATATTATGTAGTTTGAACAGTGAACTCATTAGCATGTCCTCTAAGAACATTTCACAGGTAAACTTAAGCGTAATAAGAAAATGTGTTTGAATAGGTAGGACAGTTTTGATTTGCATAGAGGATGACTAACAGACAAATACAGGCTTTATCACAACTGCTGCCATGCTCATTTATTTCTCCGGTAATTACACATGACTTCGAGCTAACTTAGACAAGCTTTGAAACTTTTTCGTGAAAGCAGGAACATTCTACATCAAAGCAGCGGCTTCAGTGAGTGTTTTTGCCTGAATCCAGTCTGCCAAACACTCTAGAGGAAAACAAGACCGTGACAACTCTTACTTCTGCTTATTAAAACTGTTTTCTGCCTTTTTTGTGCTTGTCTTTCTGAGTTTTTAGTAATCCTTTAGATTTTGCACCTACGCACTTCTTCATGCTTTAACTTGAGACATCATTCACAGTCAAGATACATCTTGTGCGATCTGATGCTCAGCTTCTGAAGGAGATTAGTGTTGCTGTGGGCATAAAACACTGCTTTGACCTGTACTCTTTCTTTCTAGGGCCTGAGCACCAATGGTGCATGTGGTCTGTTTTATTATTACTTTTTCTCATTTACTTCTTAAAAATGTCATCCTTTCTTGACGTTTCAACCATTTTTTATGACTAATAACCATCCATTTAAAGACTGTACTAATCTTTTATTCTGTTTTCATTGTACTTCAAGGTTCAAAGTCAGAATGCTCTGTTGCACAAAAGAGTAGTGTCACACACTGTAAGAAATTATTTGTTGAGCCAACTTGACTTAGTCAAGTCATCTTGTTGCTTTGACTTAGTTAAGTTTAGCAAACACTAGATGTCAAGTTTACTCAACTTATATGTAGTTGTTGAAATAACTACCTATAAGTTGAG
>JAUCNO010000236.1:15446941-15461879 GCA_032353835.1 Enteromius viviparus | reverse complement strand
AACATTAGTTTACAGCTTGAATAAAATTTAAACATATAGAAAAAATATGTAGCATGTTTTAGTAGAGCAAACAAATCGTATTATAGAATGTGCGTGTCTGGTGTGCGATACTTCGAGCTGTCCTAGACGCGACGCGGCGCGGCGCTGCGCTTCTCGTCCGGTGTGCGATTCCCCTTAATTCTACATGAACTTATTCTACATCCCTAATTCTACCCAATACCTAATTTAAACAAATACCTTACTAACTATTAATATGTAACAAATTAGGAATTTTAAGCAAAAGTCATAACTAAACGGCAAAAATTGAACCTTAAAATAAAGTCTTAAGGTTACAGGTCTGTCCCAATCCCGATTCTTCATTATATCTGTGATTCATAAGTTTGTTTTGGAGTGTGTTGTCAGAGCCTGTCTAAAGGGTTTTATTTTGTAACACGCAGCTAAGTGTCGCTATGCACTGGGGATGGAGGATGGCACCATACCCGACTCTGACATCACCGCATCCAGCGCCTGGTCCGACTCAACCGAGGCCAAACACGGCAGGTAAGTGTGAACACATGCTTTCAATTCACACATCGCTTTCTAGCTGCGTGCATCACACAGTATTCTCACTCTGATTTTGTGTTTGTGATTTGTGGTTGGTTGTTTGTGTTGGTGGGCTCTGTGAGGCTCATGAGGGGACGTGATTAGGTTACATGAGATGTCAGTAATGGAGCGTATCCTGATATAGAGCATTAGGTAATGACATTACAGCACTGTCTGTCTGGACTGGACTCACATGCTGCTGAATTCAGGCCAATACCACACACACAGAAGCAGACGCAACACACACGCACACAACAAATGCAAAAGCAGGCGCAAAATTACACAGACTAATAAGCTTTGAGGTTAGCATCACTATCCTTCCCTGAAACCGATAGAAGTGTGTGTGTGTGTGTTCGCCTGGTATTGATCACATGACGGGGACCAATTGTCCCCACAAGGATAGGAATATCAGTAAATTTTGACCTTGTTAGGGACATTTGTTAGGTCCCTATAAGGAAGCAAGCTTATAAATCACACAGAATGAAGTTTTTTGAAAATCTAAAAGTGCACACAGTTTCCTGTAAGGGGTAGGTTTAAGTCAAGGGTCATTGTACAATACCAAATACAGTTTGTACAGTATAAAAACCATTACTCCTATGGAATGTCCCCATAAAACATCTAAACCCAACATGTGTGTATGTGTGAGGGGTGTTTCTGTTTTTTGGCAGCACATTGATCATGTGGTTGTTATTAAGTCCACATTCTGTTTAAGACAGCAGGGGGATTTTGTACGGAGGGGAGAGGAGCTTACAGACAAAATGGAGCTAGGGAGCGGGGCAAAGAGCCTTAAACGGAGAAATGGAATGAAGAAGAAAGAGGGTGGAGGTTAAGAGGAATTATGGGGTGCTGAAGATGGGATTTATGGTGGGGATACAGTGCTTTAGGGTGTGTGAGATGTTTGTATGATAGAGTGGGTTCTCACACATGACCTCTCAGAAGGATAGCTGTGGGACAATACGCTGAAGACCAACAGATGCAGCGAGAGAAAGGGCAAATGAAGAGGAGCTGCAACTAACAATTATTTTGATAATCTGTCAAACATGTACTCCACATCCGGCACATTGGTGTCCCTCAAACAATCTGCAATGGCTTCCATATAGTGAATGCATACTAATCTTTGTGTTCAAAAATGGTATAAAAAGTATTTATTGTGCTGTGGGATGTGTTTCCCAAACATTTATTTATTTGTGGCGACCTGCCACGACATAAGAAATTGTCGATTTAAGAAATACAGATTTTCCAAAAGGCTTCTTTGAATAAACATGAGCAGGAATGTACGTTGAAAAATAACAAATAGGCGTGTGGGTGTTTTATATTGTTGTATTTTTGAAGGAAGACTGTCTTTAGAAAAAATATTCATCATATTCATTTCGTCTTGCACATAAGGTAGTTTGTAAGCTCAGAGCTGCTTTGTCTACAGCCGTTACCAGGGAAACCTCTCCTTTCTCCTGCTTAAAGCACTTCCTGCTGGCAGGGAATGAGCTTGCATTTTTAATATGGCTGTCAAAAGATTAAAACCTTTTTTTTTTCAAATTATTCTGGATTTTCAGTGGATTAATCATGATTAATCACTATTTGCAACGACACCTAAATCCTAACAATTTTTTTCTGAAGTGCATACCAAAAGATAAATAACAGGACACAGATATATTTTCATATTATGTCTGTTTATTAACACCTCAAAATAATGGTGGATTTAATCAAGCTGAAACCTACTACACACCATAATATTTGTCTTGTAAGCGGTGAGTATGCAGAGCAGCACTGCTACGCGCCGCTTTGACCAAAGCATTCACACAGCCGCTGTTAGCCAGACTCATTATGACACTTCTCTGCAGCGTGTGAGTGACACAGTTCATGTTTTCATAGCGTGTAAAACGAATTGCAGCAACCATGTTGCTTGCACTGTCAGTTCCAATGGTTGTTTTTGCCCCCACTTACCTGCAACAGACAAGAACTGTTCTTTACAAGCCTCTGCAAAATGATGCTCCTCAGTTTTTAATACAGCCAGCGTAAAAGACTTCAGTTCCCACGTGTCACTGATGCAATGTGCAGTTACTCCGAGGTAATTGTTGTCTCACTTTCCTGACAAATAATTAGTCACACTGCGCATGCGTGAAATGTGTTTAAAGAATTTATGTAATTAACAACAAAAAATAATTAACATGTTATTTTTGACAGCCCTAATTTTTAATAAATCTGATTTAAGCAGCAAACATATTTCACTTAGCAAAAAAATAATCTACTCTATAAAAACTTAGCAGCTGTTATTGATTCTATTTGGATGTCTACCGGAAGTTAAGTTAGGGCCACAAAATCATGCATGCACTGTAACGTTTATGTTGTTGTCGCAGAAACCGTCTAAATATAGTTTCCAGCATTACATCATTTCTAAGTTAACATTAAACATTAGTTTCTCTGTAGAGATAGGATCTTTGCTTCGAGAACAAGCTGTGTATAAAGCCAACACTCTTGACAAAAGAAGCGCAACAACAGATTAAATTACCAATAATAAACAATATTACAGAGAAACAAACCTTGTTAACTGGTTAGAGGTGGAATGTTCTGCAGGAACAAACCTTGTTTGTAGTTTTGTCAAACTTGCAATTTCTAAAATTGGGTCTGGACCAACACTGATCACTTTACTAGACTGAAATGTTATGGTTTAAGTGTCCTATTCATGAAAGAACATTTCAAAGTGGACTAAATCTCATTTCGCCCATCAATGTGTCCCTGTGACTCTGAGTTCATGGTAAAGATTCAGGGGTGAATCTGAAATTTCTCAGACTGGTCTCAGTTTCTTGATCTCATCTGTGTCACAATGAGGTCTCAGTCAGACGACAGAACCCACACCTCACTGAAATATCTTATTTCAGGCGCATTTCTCTTTTCGCTTGAGTGTTTGTGGTCTCCCCTGTCTGTCGTGAGTGTCTTGTCACGTATGTGAAATCAGTATGAATGCAGTGTTGTTCTTTCTTCTGCAAGTGAGGAACGTATAATACTGATACTAAGACAGCCGACAGCTTAGACTGCTACTTGTGTTAGAGAGTGAAGTGTGGCCTAAATGTCATACAGATGGTTGTATGTGTGTGAGAAAGCGAAACCAGGTAATGGTGTTTATACACAGATCTCAGCTCATTAGCTTGTGCTTTTTATTTATTTATTTATATTTTTTACCAGGCAATTCCAAATTGTGATTTTTATTGTAATGTATTTAGTTTCAGTTTATTTTATTTGTATTTTTTATTTTAAATCAGCCAAATTCAAATTGTGACTTTCTTTTTTTTGTATTTTAGGTTTTATTTTGTTTTCTTTAGCTTGTTTCTTTGTTCTGGTTTGTTGTGTGTTGTTGCATTTTGCTTGTGTGGCTTTTTTTTTTTTTTTTTTTTTTTGCTAGTTCAGGTTTGTTGTATTTTGCTTTTTTATGTTGTGTTTGATTTGTGGTGTTTTGTATTGGGTTTTTATATGAGATTTGTTTGAGAATTTTTGCAATGTGGTATTATTTCCATGATAATCAATTGTACTGTTGTAATTGTATGTATGTATGAATGTGTGTGTGTTTGTGTATTAGTTGAGCAGGTATACACAGTGCTTGTGTTTGTGTCCTGGCCTAGGTTGAGTAAGGGAGAGGGGGACGGGGCATGGTGTCCAGCTGGTCCAGTATTTCCCAGCGGCTCAGAGTACCTGCAGGTGGATCTACGCAAGCTTTATTTCCTGTCTCTGGTAGGCACACAGGGTCGCCACGCAGACGGGCTCGGGCGGGAGTTTACACGCAGTTACCGGCTGCGTTACTCTCGTGATGGAAGACACTGGATAACATGGAAGGACCGCTGGGGACAGGAGGTTTGTATTTTCCCTCTATGAAATTTTAATAATCACAGTTTTATTTGCAGAATTTGGATCTTGGATATTGATATTCTGTGTTGTTTTTGTGTCAGGTGGTGTCAGGGAATGAGAACACACATGATGTGGTCCTGAAAGACCTGGGTCCGCCCATCATAGCACGCATGGTGCGCTTCTACCCACTGGCGGACCGTGTAATGAGCGTGTGTCTAAGAGTTGAACTCTACGGTTGTGTTTGGATGGGTGAGTCCAACACATGACAAGCAATCCATCATCCTGGTCTCACACACACTCTACTCCCTTACATTCACATTAGGCACACTTTCCAATGGAATGATGTTTACCTTTTTGATTGATTGTGCTGATTCTTTGTTAGACGGACTAAAGGCGTACACTGCTCCTGTGGGTCATGTGATGGACCTGCAAGGCACTCAGGTCTACCTTAATGACTCCATCTATGATGGCAGTAAAGAGGCAGGGTAATGTACACATACTATTAACTTTCTTTTCACTTCTTTTAATGTACAAGTGTTGCAACTCTGCATAAAAATTGTGCATGTGTGCTATAAGGGCCCATATTTATTAAAGTGCTAAGAGTTGCTACTAGTAACAAAATTAAAAGAAAATGTATAGACGTGGGGTTTTTCTGTTAAAATTAAGATCCCAGTGAAGAAAAAAGTTCATCAGAAAGCATCTTAACCATTAAAAGAGGTCTTAAGGTCCAAGGTTGTTAGGAGTACAGACAAGGACTTTTAACAGGCTTGAACAGTGGAGGAAATGGAAGAAACATGAAGAGACAGAAGAAATGTTGCATAACAGTGAGTTAATAACACAATTAGGGGGATTCTTAGAATCTTTTGAAATATTGGCCCAGGTTAGTAACTAAAATAGAGTAGGTTGAAGTAGGGATGCGGATTAAAAGATTCTCTTGGCCTAAATGAATAAATGATTAATGGAATAAAGAAATAAATAAATACTGTCACAAATATCGAAATAATTGCATTAAAAAAAAGTAAATAAATAGATGGTTTTGCAATAACTTTCTCAAATCAGAAAGTATTTAGATATCACTGGTTGCTTTTATGATTTGCTAAAATGACCGGTTTTAGAATACCTTTGGAATCATACTTTCAAAGTTTTTTAGAACTATAGAAGAACTCCTATTCTAGAACTGATGATAAAAACATTTGATTTTTAAATATATATTTTTAAATACCTGAATAAACATCCATTACTTGGATAACAACTTTGTTCATGCTGTGTGTCAGAAACAACTTGCTGAGGTAAACTTCTCAAATCTCACCTGCTCCTGTCAGGCTTAACTTTCTGTGATGTATGTTAAAGTCCAGAGCCCTTTCTCATGTATGTATGTGTATCTGTCAGGGCTTGACGAATATTGTGTAGAAACATTCCCAGATGTGTTTTAATGGAGCAGAATGTTTGCAATAGCTAAGCTAACGTTTGACACTAGCCAGATGTGGGTATGCATGGGAAATTCCTACATGTATGTGAGAACATGATTGTGAGTGTATGTGTGTGCACATGCCTAATGACTTATGTCTTTCTCTTCTCCATAGGGTGATGTTTGGAGGATTGGGCCAGTTGTGTGATGGTGTTTTAGGTGGGAATGATTTCATGGAGACTAAAGAGCTGAGAGTGTGGCCAGGATATGATTACGTGGGCTGGAATCAAGATACCTTGGGCCAGCCCACTGTTGACATTGAGTTTCACTTCGAGAAAACACGGGTCTTTCACACCATGCAGGTCAGTATGTGTACAAGCAGCCCAAAATATGTTTAGAAACTTAAAAATTACTACATGATTTATTCACCCTCAAGCCATCCTAGGTTTATACAACGAAAACAATCAGAGTTATCAGGTGTCTATCTCTTCTAAGCTTTATAATGGCAGTGAATGGGGGTAGAGATTTTAAAGGCCAAAAAAGTGCATCCATCCGTCTTTATCAAAAACAAACTATGCATCAGGAGCATTATTAAAGGCCTTGTGAGGTAAAGCAATGCATTTGTGTAAGAAAAATATACATATTTAAAACTTTAAAAAAAGTGTAGTCTCTCGCTTTTGCTATTTGAGGTAGGTGTGTTCATGAGAGAGTGGCAAATGATGCTAGAACTTTTTCTCAGTAACTTCATGTTTCTGAGATATTTTTTAGACATCCATAAGTTTTTGCATACATGTTTTATATACAAGTGTTTAGGAAAAAAAAGGTTTTATAGGGTAGGTCACCCAAAACTGACCATTACTCATCAAGTCAATGGGGTCCAAAATGACATTGGATTCCATGTGATATAAAGTTATTTTGGAAAAAAATGTTCTTTTGTGTTCTGCAGATGAAAAAAAAAAAAAGAAAGTCATACAGGTTAGAATGACATGAGGGTGAGTAAATCCCAATTCTATTTTCTACCCCTTTGCCTACCCCTTGCCCCTTTCCCTTGTCCCTTGAAATGAAGTGGGAAGGGGAAGGGTTACAAATTTTCCCCTAAGAAATGAGACACCAGTACTACACTGTTATACGTCATCATCCATTGTCACTAGCTCCTAACGTTACGTCAGAGGACATGCACTGATGTAAGCACTGTTTATTTACATGTACACATATGACTGTAAACGAAACAAAACAATGCGTTACCGGGTATATGACATAAAAATATATTCCCTAATATTGTGCAATCGTTGCTATCCATTAGCAAACTTTAGCTATTTTTTTTTTTTGCAAACGTTTCTTTACAGAATATCACTGTAAAAACAAGGCTGATGGTAACACATATAGTGAAGAATTGTCATAATAATCCTTATTAATGGCAAAGATTACTTACATTTATGGGTCTGCGTGCTCGAGTGAGCAGCCATGTTGGAAATTTCTCTTAGCCCTTCGTTTTAAGTGAGGTCCCGAAAAATCTTAGTTTCGAGAGCTATCTAGCCCTTCCCCTTCCCCCTACCCCTCCAACCAAAAGAGAATTGAGGAACCTCTACCCCTAGACGTGAACGCGCCAAACAGAGGGGTAGGGGAAAGTGTAGGGGTAAGGGGTAGAATTGGGATTGGCCCTAAATGATCTGCTATTAATCTTCATCTTGAAATTTCCACTATGCCAGACATCAAGAGCTATCCCAGAATTAATTTAGAAGTTAGGAGGGCAGTAATAAAGCTCTGCCTCAGTAAATCTGCCCTCAGGAGTCTGTCATTATCCTTCAACCATTTAATGAGCATTTGATTTGTTTTTGTTCGTCTTTGTGTTTGTGTGTCAGACATCTGAGTGTTTTGTTATCCAATTTGTGGTGCCATAATTATTTCTGTTGTTTGTTATTTGCATGTGTGCGTGTTAGCGTGAGTGCATTGTCATTTTTAAGAGTCTTTCTGACCAGGAATGCGAATTTGTTTGTACCACTTCTGACTTTTTCCAGTCTGGAGAGAGCATTCTCTTCATTCATTTTTCCTGCAGCTTCCCACTGTTTTGAAGACTTCCTCTGATACTTGCTTCCTGCAAGTCTTGCAGGAGATTCATAAAAGATACGAAGAAAAAGGACCAGTGGTCCTATTAAAACATATCCCATAACAACACGCGCTTATTCACGTGCCTTTGCAAGATGATTTATGTCGCCTCCCTGTGCTTACTCTCCCAGACCTTTGTTTAGAGTATTTCCGGCTGTATTCCTGCACTTTTGGAATCCCGCCGACCTCACGGGCACTTTTCCTTTACAAATCAACCCCCCGTTGTTCAGGAACTCCAGTGCAAAGTTTGCCACACACTGAGAATAAATCGTTGAATTTACATTTAAAACACATCTCGCTCAGAAACTGCTTGAAAAATTTCACAAATAATAGATTTTTAAGTAGAAAGACTTAAAATTCTTGTAAAAATACTTGAACATTATGTTTGTTTATAAAATAATTTTACCGGGCAGTCCACCAAAGCTTGTGTGTGTGTGTGTGTGTGAGTGAGAGAATGAGAGACTTATGAGGTGTCACCATGATACGCATTAGCCTCCAGCTCTGTTGTAGCAGTTTTTTGTTTTATGTATCAGTAAGCGTTTGCACACATGTGCGCAGTTACACATTGACCTAACAACACCATTAATGTCTAACCTGTCACGTTATATATGTTCTTGCCCTCCACCTCTCATTCACTCCCTGTTTCTTTTCTTTTTCTTCATTTGTAATAACTTCTGTGTGTTTCTCCATTCTTTCCACTGCTCTGTATTTTTGTTCCCTGCAGTCTTGATGCGTCTGATTGCAGTTTTTGTTTTTAAATGTCTGTGTTTCAGGTGCACAGTAATCACAGACACATTCAGAATGTGCGGGTGTTTAAGGAAGTGATGTGTGAGTTTAAGGCCAGTCTGTTGAGCCCGTGGGCGGAGCCTGCGCTCAGTCTTCAAGTGCCGCTGTCTGACCTACATGACCCTTCGTCACGCACCATCTCACTGCCACTCGGAGGACGTCCGGCGCAAATTCTCCGCTGCCGTTTTTCTTTTAGTGACCAGTGGCTCTTGATCAGCGAGATAAGCTTCTACTCAAGTATGAACACACACACACACACACCTGACCTCTCACAGCAAAGCACTCTGGCTCATTAGCATTACAGTTCTGCAGCTACTTTCAAGTATATAGTAGCAATTTATTATGTGTCAGACTTATTACATAGCTGATTGATTTGAGTTCAGAACAAAGTGAGAAGATAGAGTGCTTTGTAGGATTTTTTTCGCTTTTGAGCTGTTTGAGTTATTACTATAGTTGTCTAAAAATTTGTCCTGTCAAATAATTAATCTGGATTTATCACATTGAAAATAAAGGTTTTTATTGTATGCCTATTGGCTAGCTGGCCTTCCAGCCAGTTGAAGAGTGCTCCAAATCCAGTTGAGACCAACAAAAACAGCTTAGACTGGTTTAAGATGTTTTTTCTTCCATGAAAGGAATGCATTTTATGGTTCTTTGCAACAAAGCATATATTACCACATAATTCCAAAGGAAACTGATTTGATTTCTTTCTGAATGTTTTGCATTAATCCTTATTGACTTCTTTAATGAAAGTTAAATTATAGTTAAATTATCAAAATGAAGAAAGTACGGTCATCTAATTAACTCTGATTTTGAGTTCTGATTGGTTGGTCGATATTAACCAAAATATAAGCAAATCAATGTGAATTGCAGTAATTTGGAGAAATAGTGAGACAGTGTGTCACATTCGCTTTGAGACTTGTACTTGATGGCTGTAGATAAGATAGAGAGCCGAAATGATCAATATTCATGCTTCATGCTAGATAAAGGCTGCTTATCTAATTCTCCGCTATCTTTTCTGTCTGGTCTCCAGTGCCGTTTGAGGATGGATCCATCCCTTCTCTGCCTTCTTCCAGCATTCGTCCTCTCAATGCCACTTCTGCCCACACCCCCAGCCCCTCGAACAGCACCAGCAGCTCCACTGGTGAGTTTAACCCCTCCACATAGTGTGTATGCTATGCACTGCCATGCCATGTTTGCATTAGTGCTGATTGCTAGTATTGGAGTGGAATGGAAAAGATTTTAATTAATTTGATTCCGTAATGATTATTTTTTTAGATTACTTTAATGTTTTAAAATGTAGTCTATCCAAATAATTGTAAAATATGTTTTTAAAAGTACAATACCACTTTTTTTTTTTTTTAAGTACAAACTACCACAATTTTTCTGAATTAGCCATTTCTTGATTTCCAACTTCATTTATGTGGTTTATTTGGAGAATTATTGAGAAAATGCATCCTTACAAATTGGAAAATCTTAGCTTCATCCATCTTCACAGCCTCCCCTCCCTTGTCTTTCATCACTCCCATGTCACCCACCCCTGTCTCTCTAATTCTCCATCTTCTGACTTGTAAACCCTCATTTTTCCAGACCTCCTCATGACCATTACTTCACTGCTGCCCAGCAGCATACCAACAGGTGAGAGAGAGAGAAAGAGAGAAGGACAAGGGAAAGAAAAGAGTACCGCCTCCAATACTTGTTCTTGGTCTTAGATATTTATGGCATGTTTACCAGTACAGAGACCTTTTATGATGCACCCCTCTAAACTTCTTTACAATTGAAAACCCTGCCCTCTTAAAATCCCTCGAGGATGTGGTTGGTTGTTGTTGTGTGTGCATGCGTGTCAATCTTAAAGCCTGGAGAGAATGTTTTCAATTTTTTTTTTTTTTTTTGCATGATTCAGAATTTTTTTTTTTTGACTTTAACAATGCTCTATTGTTTTGAGTGTTTCATATAGCCAAACTCATAAAAGATCTTTGTGAAATTGATCCAGCTGTCCTTGTCCCTCTTTGATTTACCTTCAGTTCCCTCAGCTTTAGGACTCTGCCCACTTTCACAGCTCATTTACTCCCGTCAAAGCTTATTACAGTCCCCCAAAACAACAGCTGCCTCCTAAATTTACCAACATAAGAACACACACACGCTCTCTCTCTCACAAACAAAATGTATAAGAAAGCAAGCCAAATCACACAAAGTGTGTCAGTGACCATAAAGGCATTTACTTATTACTGCCCTACCCAGCACTCAGATAATAAGATAAGGCTGTAATGGACTGATAAGCTTTGGTTTTACCTTCTGTAGGTCATTAAATGCCTCCTTTTATGTTGTTTATAATAATTGGTAATGTCAGACTAGCATTACACTAACATACACACTTAATCATAAAACTGTTGTGTTTGGTTTTAACAGAGTTTCCTGCTGTCACAGGCTTACCTGTGGCCAAAGATGATAGCAGCAACACGGCCATCCTGATTGGCTGCCTGGTTGGAATTATTCTGCTCCTGTTGGCGATCATAGCCGTCATACTTTGGAGACAGTACTGGAAGAAACTACTTGGCAAGGTGTTTTTTATGACTGTTTCTAAACGAATTAATAGCACTGGGTCCGTGTACATTGTGATCATTTGTTTTTTAATTTGAAATTAAATATTTAGAAACGAGAACTCTATTTTCGTTTTTTGGTTCACGGGTAAAAAACGGATTGAAATTTCATTTTCCACTTGTGGGCGGTCACGACACGCCCCTTACCGCTGATTGGTCAACCAAATCTGAGCCTATGACGTCGTCATCATCAGTTCGTTCTGCTAAATAAAAGTCTTCTGCTGCAATATCAGTATCAATATGTCAGCTTTCTGTTCAGCCTAAACACGTTTCACAGAAATATTTATTTCACAAATATTAATAATCAATCAAAATCAAGTTTTTTAATCAAAAACTTGGATATACCACAACATTTATTTATTTTACATAAACATATTATGATAGTACAGGCATAACGTTTAAACATATGATTGAAGTATTTTAGTAATTCTACATATATTCTGTTTTTGGGAAGTCGTGATGACTTGAGAAGGCTAAATTGATCAAACATCGTTTATGATCAGCTCTGTCTGCAGCTTACTTTAAAACACAAAATCTTATATTTAAAAAACACAAATAAATGCTCCAAACAATTTAGCTGAATGAACTGATGACAATGTCATGGGCTCAGATTTCGTTGACCAATCGGCAGTAAGAGGCGTGTCATGACCGCCCACAAGTGGAAAACAAAATTTCGAGTCGTTTATCCATTTTCTACCCGTGAACCAAAAAACTAAAATCAAGCTTACATCTGTTTACAAATTAAAAAAAGACAAAAATGACCGTTTTCTCATTTCTGAATATTTCATTTCAAATTGAAAAACAAATGTTTTTCACTACGTACACTGTCCTTTTAAGTGAGTCATTAACTGATTTACCTGATTTGTTGATAAGCACAGATTGAAGCAAATATTACTTTTACTGATTCATACAAAAGCACTGATTCATGTAGAAATAAGTGATTTAACTTTATTAGTAAGTCAGTGAATCATTCACAGAGTTGATTTATTTAATGAAATGATCGCCAAATCAATTTTATATCGTTATGAGTCAGTCATTAAATGACTAATTAATTTGAATACGTTAAGGTTCATCCTGATTCATTCAGGAAAGTCACTACAGATAGCAATATTTTGAACCGACATATATGTCTGGTGTAAAAAATAAGAATAATAACTAGGCCTCTGACAAAATGTTTTAAATGCCTTGACATTATTTTATCAGCAAATTGGTTTTAATAACAACCGATAACGATAACCAGGATAATGCAAGGCCTGTTTTTAAGCTGTTGTATTAAAACATAATATTTTTGTAATTTATCTGTTTGATTTATTTTCTCAAAGTAGAAAACTGCATTTATTTGCCTTTATCTGTTATAGCATTTTAGGAATAAACTAGCATACAGATGGCTAACAGGCATGGACGAAATGCCACAAAACTCCAAAATTGATTTCATGGCTCTTTAAATTTGTCTCCCTGTATCCAGGCCCAAGGCAGCCTCTCCAGCGACGAGCTGCGGGTTCATCTTTCGGTTCCATCGGACAACGTGGTGATCAATAACACTAACACACACACATACTCCAGCCGCTACCAGCGCATACACACCTTCCCCGACGACAGGAACCGCGAGGGAGAATACCAGGAGCCCAGCACTGTACTGCGGCCCCGAGAGCAACGTGACAGCACAGGTGACACACACAAAACACACACACTCGGCATTCATACACCTAACTCCGAAAGCACACAGGAACCCGGGTCACCACAGAGCGAGCAGCGCTGCCAAAACGGCATCAGAAAAAGTACTTTAGAATAATCCGCAACCCAAACACAAAGAGCCACTGTCCTATCTGACAGAGAGAGGAGGGAGGGAGGGAGGTTTGATTTCACTCATACCCCTATTGTACTCAGACGTTCCTGTATTTCCCTCCATAGCTGCTTTCATGATGATTACTACATTTTTGAATCACTGTGTGGTTGTTTTCATATCTTAATTAACATAAACACATGTCCCATAATGGACTGACTGACCAATGAAAAGATGATTAACCGCCTGCCTCATTATCAATGATAACACTGCCTGCTGTGTTTGTGCATCTCACTTGTAACTGGTTTGCTCTGTCACCCCTTAACGGCCCTGTTGTTTGTGTTTTGTTGTGTCGTCTCGTGTTGTGTTGTGCTGTGGTTTTGGTTGTGGTTGTGCCGTTTCTTGTCGTGTGGTGACCTCTCACATCGCCGTGCCCTTCGTGGACTCGTGTGTCCGTGGGATTTGTGTATGTGTCCTCCTAGCACTGCTGTTAAACAACCCAGCATATCATCTCCTCCTGTCTGACCTGACACATGGCCCCAACAGGCTGACAAACTGCCACAGCCAGCAAGAAAAGCCCCAAAACCTGTCCCAGGGTAAGAGAGAGGGGGTTCATTTTGCCCTATGAAAGGTTTCCACCCCAGGGAGCAGTTAAAGTCCCCTGAAGTCCTAAAGGTAACGGTTGGAGTGATACAATGGACTCAGAACAGCACAGAGGATATTAAACATTCGTAAAAGGGTGTTTTTAAGTGCTTTTCTGGGACTTTTATGTCTCTTAGGTTGATTTCTATAAAAACTGAAAGATTTCGAATGGTCTGTTTTTGTTATTTAAAGGGCAGATTTAAAATTGCCTTGAAAGCTTGTAGTGGTATACACTTCCTCCAAATCCCTATATTCTCTCAATATTGCAATATTAAAATCCACCACAAAAATATGAATCAGTGTGTTTAAAACTAAGATGATATAACAGAATGAAATAAACATTAATTATTCAGTAAAAAAAAAATACAATCCCCAACTTTTTTGCAAATAATATTTATTAAGATTTAAAGTCATTGGAGTGCTTAAGGTAATGTGTGAGGAAAACAAAATGAAATGAATTCTAATAAACTTAAGTTGTATTTAATTATCTTTTATGATTAAAATTGGGACAATATTAAGCCTATTTAAATATGTTGACTTTTTAAAAGCCTCAATCATTTTCACCACAAAATAGTATTAATTTACCTTTTCTAATTGAGGCTGTAGTTATTTTAACTAAAATGCAGTAAAAACAGAAATACCATGCAACATTATTACAATAACATTTTAATTGTGATGATTAATATATATATATATATATATATATATATATATTAGTTGAAAACACTGAAACAGTTGTGCTGCTTAAGTTTAGTTTTTTATTTATTTATTTATTTTTTTGTCAATAGAATAGTAAAGAAGATTTACTAGAAAGTCACCTATCTTGAATGGCCTGAGGGAGAATTAATGTATAAATGCCAACCAGATTGTTTGATGAATGAGAAAGTCTAAAGAAAAGCATTTATTTGACAGATTTTTCTTTTAACAATCCCACTTTCGATCAAATGTTTCTGTTTGTAGAACCAAAAGTATTAATTTATTTCACAAGAAATTTTCAAACGTAGTATGTAAAGTATGTAGATATAAGTCCTTACACAATCCAATGTGTTTAAAATTGAACTGGAAATGAGGTGCTGGGCGTCCGGCCAGAGGAGAACTGGACCCAACTTAAGCCTGGTTTTCCCAAGGTTTTTTTCCCCATTCTCTCATGGATGGGGTTTTGGTTCCTTGCCGCTGTCGCCTCTGGCTTGCTTAGTT
>JAUCNO010000236.1:15433536-15444398 GCA_032353835.1 Enteromius viviparus | reverse complement strand
AATATAACTTTTTTGTGTATGTATGTATATATATATGTATATATATATATATCTTAATTTTAATTATGGTTAAAATGTGGAAACATATTTAATTAGTTAATTTCTATTTATTCATTCATTTTTGTTTTTGACTTAATATTTTACATAGTAAAGAAATCTATATTAAAACATAAATGATTTTTTAAATTTATTTATTAATAAATAAAAATATATAATCGGGTTCAAATATTTTAAAACCAGTAGTGAAAATGATGTTTTTTCCTGCATTACTATAATTTGAATTTAATTACATAATTTGTAGCATTTAAATTTCTTGTTAAAAAAAATATTATACAATTTTTTGTATCTGATGCATAGTGGCACATTATATATAATTTCATTCTTTCTTTCTTCTTCTGTTTTTGGACCCCACTGGTGGTAATAGTCACATAAACATGCCATATGCATATATAGATTACATAATATCGGTTTTCTGCATTCCCATCTTCTTTTTTTTTTGCAGGGTAAGTTCACTACAGCCAGTGACGTGTGGGCATTCGGTGTGACGCTATGGGAGATGCTGAGTGTGTGTCAGGAGCAGCCGTATAGTCACATGACTGACGAACAGGTCATCGACAACGCAGGGGAGTTTTTCAGAGACCAGGGCAGACAGGTATGTGTGCTTGCTGACACGTAAACCCTCAACAAACAAAAAAAAAAAAAGACCCCGTCTCACTCACTTCCCCTCTCTCTCTCAATCAGGTGTACCTGTCTCGCCCGGCGGTGTGCCCACAGGGTTTGTATGAGCTAATGCTTAGCTGCTGGAACAGAGACTGTAAACTACGGCCTTCCTTTGCGTACATTCACTCCTTCCTCACCGAAGATGCCATGAACATGGTTTAGACAGAGAGACGAAAAGCAGAAGAATGTAAGAAAGTGTGTGTGGACCACAGACTGGTGGTGTGTTTTTAAGCAGACACGGCTAAGCACTCTTATGTAAATTAGTGTATTTTTTTGATTTGTGGGTTTAGGGGCGAATAAAAGCCGCAGGTTCGGTGCCCCTAAAATAACCCATTTCTCACCCCTTTTCCTGAAAAACTCTGCAAGCAACATTTTATCCTCAAATCACTTTCGACTCACTGGTCCCTCACTATCTCTATTACACAGTATTTAATTTCACAAAGACTTCAAAAATTTCCCAGAACGCACCACAGAAATGGCCAAGTCTTTCTTTCTTTCTTTCCTGAAACATTATTCTGCCTCATGTTTTTTCTAAGAATGAAACCTCTCTGTAAACGTCTTCTGTGTTGTGTGAGGTCCAGTAATGATGACTAAGCGCTGACGATGGTCTAACGGGAATAATGCGGGATTGATTTTGGGATAAAATGTTGCTTGGCATCTGAACCTTATATCCAGGTCCTCTAACCTGTATCAAAAGCATCTCTTCATTCCCTGAAAACTGAATAGATCTCGAAACATAATCGTATAATCTGGTGGAGGGTTTTATAGTTAGATGACAGGCAGCACAAACACACGGCTCTACAGACCGCTCATTTATGGAAACATTTGACAGATGTGCGTATTAAAAGAAATAGTTTTTTCTACTTGCATATTAAGTGAAAATAGTGAGTAACATTTTTATCAGTAAATTCAGTCTAACTTTGCTAGCATTCGTAGTCATGTAAACAATCCAAAGAGGTATCGGCCAGGTTTTCATGTCTTTTCTGTGGTGGAGGGGAATTCATCATTAATTAATGCTCACGGGTCTGTTTTAAGTGATAATAACATGTTTTAGAAGATCTTTCGGTGTCTATTCAAGATATATACATAAATGGCTGAATTATTTACATATGAATAATGATGTACATTGATGGCTGTTATGTGAAACATGGGCTTATAACATGATCAATTTGTCAGATTCAGCCAAAATAGAAAACGGACTTGTGACTTCACCCCTGCACATAAACGCTCCCTTAAGGTCTGTTCACGCCACGGACAAAAACTGCAATTATAAAGTTTTTATAAGCATTATAATTCTGTAAGAACAACGAAACCCACTCCACTGATATAAAAACAATATGGTGGGAATTGTTTTCAGAATTACTTTTGACGTTGGCAGCCAATCAGAATCAGAATCTGACTGATCGGAGCTGAAGCGTTTAAAGTTGCAGAAACTTTCGTGTGGGGGCTTTCTTCAGCTGTTTCAGCATTTATAGCCACACCTCCCTTCATTGACAATGACCATAACAATAATATATAGCATTTACACCAATAGACCAATAATGTTTTGTTTATTTTTAGCACTTGCTGCAGTTATATTGTCACTCACTTTAAGTACTCAAGCTCAGGGGCCGGTTGCATAAAAGGTTAAGACTAGTCCTAAAAGTTAGTCAGCTAAATTTTTCGTCAGTTTTTTTTTATTCAGTTACATAAAAATGTATATTAGTCTAAGTTGACTCCAAAAAATAAAACTGATTACTTTTGGCTGACAGACTAGCTCTTAAGACACTGTCCTAACTTGAAGTTTATGTAACTGGCCCCTGTACAGCTGGATGGATTCTGATTGGCTGTCAATGTTTTATCATCTATTAGCTAAAAAAACAACCTAAAAAGTAATTCTAAGACCAGGGGTCTGTTCCATAAAACAAGTTTACCAAATAAGCCAGGCTTATTGCAGATAGTCAGACTTATTTTATTAAAAATTAACTGGCAATAAATCAGACTAACTGAAATAAGCCTGGCTTATACTCTAATCTTGGTTTATTGAACAGGGCCCTGTTCTCACTAAGAACGATAACTATAAAGCTTTAAAGGGCTACACGACCCAAAATGAACATTTTGTCATTAATCACTTATGCCATGTCGTTCCAAACCAGTAAAAGCTTCTCTCATCTCAGGAGAACAAATTAAGATATTTTGGAGGAAAATGGGAGGCTTGTGACTGTCCCATTGACTAACAAACAATTGCCAGTGTCGTGGTCCAGAAAACTATGAAACGCATCTGCTATCAGTGGTTCAACCTCAACATTTATGTAGCAACGAGAATACTTTTTGTACTGAAAGAGAAGAAAAATAACACATTTCTTCAGCAGCATTTTGGAGAGTATCCCCTGGAAGCAAACTGCGTACTCTTTTCTGTGTCTGTTGCAACACAAGGATACCTTTTCTATGAGTCTTTATGCTGATTATTGCTAAATTCCAATTGTTTAGCAGTCAATGGGACAGTCACAATCTAACAGTTTTCATCCAAAATATCTTAAAGTGTGTTCGGAAAGCTTTTACAGGTTTAGAAGAACATGTAGGTAAGTGATGTTCATCACTAGTATTCCTTTAATGATCTGAATAAGAAGCCCACACTACCACCTCAATGATAACGCCACAAAGGAACGATATCACTGAATTTTTTCCCCCTGCCTTTTTTTTTTTTGTTCTTGGAGCGAACAGGCTTTAAGTGTGAATGTGATTTATTCGATGTCATAGAAAATGGTTGCGTATGGTTTTTGGAATGACCTGCCGGAGTACGTGCGTCTTGAATAAGCCGAATGCACATCCTTCTGGGCATCGGTGTAGAATTTAAAAATGATTTTGTATGGGATGTATAGAAATTGGCTATCAATGCTACCAATTTAAAAAGTCTGAGCCTGGGCTTGGAATGGGCCTGGAAAAATTTTGAGAGCGAAAAAAAAAAAAAACCGCAGAATGCCACAGACGTGTACATTTATGCCAGTAAGTGTGACAAAAGGTATTGCCTACATAAGAAATTAAGTGGGTGACCAGAAAAATAAGCAAAGCATCTGTCCTGAATTTACTGTGTAAACCTGTAGGACAGTTGCAGGAAACTCTCTTAAAGCTACAGTATGTAATTGCATTGTGCAGACTGTAGATGTAACTTGAACCTGGTGTGGTGACGCCACCTCTTCCTCATTTACAATACTGTGTGTGTAGGTGGGGGTGGAGAGCAACATATATACTGTAATATACACAGAACAATGTGATTCCCAAATGGTTGTATTACCATGGTGATTATGCTTATTAAATGACCTTTAACCTTTTTTTGGTACACTGAGGCCCTGAACCTTTATTGTATTTTTATAAATGTAGTTTTGGGCATGTTCTGTCCTTAGCTATTCATGTTTCATAAATGAAAAATGTAAATACTTCATGGGATATAATTTTCTTCATTAATATTGGTGTCTGTTATTAATCGGGTCTGTCTCTGTTTCAGACTCCCTGCCTGAGTTAGTCAGTGTCATTGCCTGTGTTGTCTATTTTTGTAGGCGTTTTAATAAAGTAACCTTTTCAAATAAAGTGAAATCCACTCGTTTTCATTTAAGCTCAAATGCTATTTGTTAAATAGTATGTCATGTCACTTAAAAAGCACACGGCATAAAAACACTATACTTGCGCAAACACACACATTCACAAAAAGCCATAAATTGACAAATTATAAAGTACAGCACACACTTATAGTTTATTTAGAATAAACAGTGTATAATATGTATAAATCTTAGCCTGATTATAGATTTTCAGTTTGCATCACCACTAAAACAGTAAGGCAAAATGTGGGTTAGTTTTGTCATAAAAACAATAAGGCTTTACACCAATACAAACAAACTAATGGCAAGCAAATTGAATGATCTGAATGAAATTAGTCATTAAGGCTAGGAAGTATCACATGACAGATCACAGTTCCTGTTGCTGAAACACAATCAGGACAGGTTGATTCAGCGAGGAATTAAAAAATAGCTTTTGAGGCACTTTGAAGGCATAAACTGGAGATGCATAGGTTTACCTTTGGTGAGTTTAGTGTAAAGTACACAGCAGCATGGTAAAACCAAAAGACTAAGTTGCTATGAGAAATGAAACCACCAGCAGCCTTCAGTGGCCACAGCGGCATGTTTGCAGCTTGTGTTCAAAACCCAACTAGTTTCCTCTTCTTCTTTTTTCCTGTTTGTTCATAAATCAAAGGGTTCCTTTTCTTCACCCACTTTCCACCTCCTCTTACTTTTTAACTTGCTGTATAAATCACTTTACTGAGCACGCAAACATTAACAAAAACGTATTATATTCCAAATTATTTTCAATATGTGTCTGCAAACTCTAGTGCCACAGTTTACAGAAAGTCTTCACAGACCATTAAATGATAAAACCTTAAAATGCCAAAAACAAGAGTCAGATTTTAGTGTCTGCAGACGTAATGCATCATGCATGTGGATTATGGCTGCAGTAACACAATTCAGGTGAATTTACTCATGCATTTGACTTTGAACGCACTGCGGTTTTAGAAGAAACTGTACCAGAATCAGACAGCAATATGAAAACTATTCAAAAATGACAGAAACACCAGCTTACCTGAATGTTTACTAATAACAGAGGCTCTAGAGCAGATAATGTAGTTCACCTAACTTACAAAATTATCATATAATGCGATAAAATAATAATGATATAAAAACTGAATATTACAAATGCTGGATTACAAAAACAAAAAGGACCTCATTGTTCCAGGTTCAGTACAAATACAGGCATGCACACATGCACATGGACAGGAAGAGCTGAGATCCACCATCAGAGCTGATCAGACCCGATTCCTCCTTCATGAACTCCACTAACCCATGCGTGTTGAAACAGCCTGGACAAAAATAAAAGCCAAGTTGACATTTAGTGTGGCTGGAGTAGAAACGGGTGTGTTTTAAAGCCATTTGTAAGGTATATTAAGTATTGAAATGTAATCGTAAGAAGCATTCACACAAACAGCAATTCGGATATCGACATTGCCGCCATTTAACAGCACTGTTAGGTTCGACACATTTTCCTGAATCAAATCAAACTATTTCAATTAAAATGTTTTAGAAAAAATGTGCTCTGGAAAATAGTGGTGTTTGTTATTAGTCCTCGTGTAAAAATGTACAATAAATGTAAATAATAATCTAATATTAGCATGTATTTATTCAAATAATTAAGTGTACAGTATATATTATAGTGAAGAAACGGCGTGAAAAAGATGCCTTGATTATTTTATATTATACACACACTAGTCTACTAATATATATATAAAATGTAGTAGTTTATTGAGGCAAAAGTCACAGTTTTTGGTTTGTTAAAAGAATAGGACCTTTAAATAGGACTATATTTTTCCAAGTTTTATTTTGATGACAGTTGATAAAATTGACAGTGACTTGTGAAAGAGACAAATGATGATGCAACAAAAACAAACTGTGGAAACTACACAAGGGAATGCAGACGTTGCGGCTCATGTGATCTACAGCCTAGAGTCATTGAATCGCTGACGTGAGTGTGGTCACCTGTGAGATGTTGACTCCAGTCAGTTTCTCCACTGTGCTCGGCAGGCGACTCATGATTTCCAGAACTTCTCCTGTCAGCTTTGCTGCACCCACTTCTGAGCCACCGCTGGACACCATGGTGACCTTCTGGGCTGCACAGAGTGGCTTGCTGATCTCTTCTGCCATCTAGAGGAGAGGAGGCCATTACTGAGTGGTCTTATGTTTCAACTTATTCATTGAGATTGAAAAGTTCAGATGCACTAACCAGTGGGAGTTTCTCCAGCAGCATGTCCACCATGGCTCCTTCTTTGTACTGTCTAAAAGCTTCAGCTTTTTTGGCCATCTGCTCGGCTTCAGCCCGACCCTTTGCCTCAATTGCAAAGGCCTCTGCTTCTCCCTTCATCTGAAAGAAGACAAAAGAATTAATGCTAAGTGTGAATAGTGATTAATGCTAGTGTGAGAGGAGAGATCCATGAACTCACTCTGATGGACTCCGCTTCAGCTTCTGCCTCCATTATCAGCTGAAGCCTGTTAGATAAGAGAACAAAAAATAGCTTTTTGAGAAGTTCAACCCTTCAGATTTGCATCCACTAAAAGCACAAATGTGTGTTAAATTAAACAAAACAGCAAAATGTTAGGACCCTTGGTTCTTCAGTTCTCACTTTTCAGCCTCAGCGATCTTCTCAATACGGAATCTCTCTGCCTCGGCTGGTTTCCAGACTTTGGCCTCCAGTTCCTTCTCCTTGCGGCTGATCTCCTGCTCTTGTAGAGTGATCTGCTGCGTACGCTCCACAACCTGAACCTGCATCTTCTCCTCCTCAATACGCTGCTTCGTCTTGGCCACCTAATGCAGTAAGTAAACATGTCAGTAGATGTGACTTGTTCCTAGAAATATTAACCAGCGAGACACGTTTGCAGTAAACTGGCAACCCTCGTATTATATCATTTTCTACCTGAAGCTGATAGGCCATTTCAGACTCTGCCTTCTTGGTGTTGACCTCAACATCATAGGCGGCTTTCTTCAGCTCAAAGTCTCTCTGGGATTTGGCCATCTCAATCTCATTCTTATACTGAGCAGAGATCTTCTCCTGCATGGCGTGAGCCTCCTAGATACACAAACACACACACATACAGGGTTATGCGTCTCATCCATGTTCATACATGGCAGAAATATGTCAAATGTTCACCTTGATGACAGCATCTCTCTTGAACTGAGCTTCACCGATACGGGCGTCTCTTTGCACCTGAGCAGTACGAGCTTTACCCAGCGAGCTTAGATAATTCTGTAAGGAAGTCCAGGTGAGTTTGGGATGAGTGATTTACATATTATTATTAAATATTTAATATATATATCATATATTGCACCTTTTTCTTTCTGTAAGAGTGGGAATTCTATGGGTCTAGCTTTTGGTCTCATTTGTGTCCAGATATTTTTAGCTGTACAAAACTGTTCGTTTTGCAGATTAATATTGTAAATTGGTGTTTCTTACAATATTATTGTAATGCATTAATTCTGAACACAGTTTTACGGTTTACTGCACATTGCTATTCTTCTCGTTATTTCCCTATAGCAGCTCATGAAGAGGAAGTCTCACCCATAGGCTTACTTCCATGTTGAAGAAAATGGTGGATGTGTTACCTTTTAAAAAGTTTGAGTCACAAAAATAAAGTGTATTTAAACGGTTCTTTTAGATTATTATAATACTTCATAATAAAAGAAATCCTTCTTAAAAACAAAAAACAAGAAGAATCATGGTGTATAATTATAGTCACCTGATCATCATGCACATCTTTGAGTGTGTAGCTGACCACACCGATCCCCATGTTGACCAGGTCAGAGGAAGCCACCTTAAAGACCTGCTCGGAGAACTTCTTACGATCCTGATAGATCTCCTACAGAGAGAAGGATTGCACACTAAATAACAATCAGCTAACAGTGGCAGAACAGTTTGTTGCACATCACATGTTTCAGTCAGCAAAAATTGCTTGTTTATTTTACTAAAACCCTCCAGTCCTTTTTGAAATCCTTTTTGAACACAAGTACCTCCACAGTCAGGTGGGCGATAATGGCTCTCTGGTGTCCTTCAAGAGTCTCCAGGGCAATCTGAGCAATCTCACTCTCAGACTTCCCCATGAACATCTGACAGGCTGTGGCCAGCATTTCTTTATTCTGACCTTGGATCTTCACCTGCACAACACATGAGCAGCGGCACTTACAGACTGTACAACAGATGTGTGCTTTAGATGAGTCTAAAATGCGTCTTCATCTGACCTGGGCAATGCCTGTTACTGAGATTGGTACTCCATGTCTGGTGTAGACCTTGTCACTCTTCACGTTCAGAGTCAGAGTATTGAGAGTGATCCTGGGAGCAAACGGGAAAAAGTAGTCATGAAGCACTTTCTGAATTGTTAAAAATTAACTCTTCCATAACCAAACATATACGGTCTCCATATATCTGGGCAAATAGATAACCCCGCCCCCAAATGTCAAGCCCCACCCACATACAGTTCTGCTCACTGATGGCTGAGCTTGACCTCACAGTTGTAACTGCTGATGTACAGTAATCAAATCATCAACAGACATTGTGGAGCTAAAACCAATCCATCTGCAGTAATCTACAAACTGCTGCAGTGAAGGAAGTATTCTTGGAGGATAGAGTGATTGATTCACACGTAGAGAAGAATGTAAACACAAGTGGAGTCTCTATTGCACACAGTGTCACCTCTTATTCTTATCCTCATCACTCACGGGGCCCGAGACTCACAGTCTTTCCTGGAGTTACATTAGTGGCTTGCATCTGGTTGAACAGAATGGTTTCTATGCGTGTGTGTGCTTGCACTAACATGTTGTAAAATTCCGTCTTCTATTGTAATTCTGCACATACCGCTGGATTTGCTGAATGCAGGGAATAACAAATACTCTGCCACCAGCAATCAATAGAGGAGGAGAGCGACCACATCCTGAAAGAGACAAGAGAGACAAGAGATTTTGTATGCTGGTATGAAGTGTTGAGACTTGATTGAAAACATAGTTAGTGGCAATTCACTAGACAGGGGTGAGAGGTATATTCAAAATTAAAAATCATTTCATGACACTGTAATAATACAGGTGCTCTTATATTCAAATTCCAACAGATACAGTTACATTTTTCATATCATTTACATGTTATGGCTGGTAAACGATAAATAGTCAATTATACAGTTTAATACTACTCTGAAAATTAAATAATTAGAATTAAATATAGTGTTATTAAAATAAAGCGATTTTTTCAATTCATTAGCCAAAGAAAATGTATAGATCATGTATAGACTTTAAAAATCAATATATTTAATAAATATGTATTACTAGTCATAAAACTATATTTTTATTTTAGATTTATTTTATTTGTTTTATATTTATTTTAAACATTGGAGTATGGTTTTATAACAGAAATGAATACATTTAGTCAACAATAATGCAAAAGAATTCTGTAAAATATAAGCTTATATGTATTAATCTTGAAAAAAAAACACTACCACGGTTTCCACAAAAAAAAGCAAGCAAGCTTCACATTAGCATATCAAGATTTCTGAAGAATCATGTGATTGAAGACTGTTAAAAATGCAGTTTTGCTATCAAAGTAATAAATTATTTTTTTTCAACAGAAACCAGTTATTTTATATAAATGTTATCAAATACTGCAATATGACGCTGTACACTGAATCAATAAGAAAATGCTAAAAATGACACTTCCTATTGATAAATCTGGCAACCGATGTACAAAATGTCTCACTTTTACTATCAGGAGGACGCACTTCTCGTTTGAACGCAGAGAAACACATGTCATCTTAGGGCTGGGCGGTATATACCGCACGATATATTATGCGCATCTCATCAGTAAAGCCGGTTCTTTTATTAGCGCTAAATCTACGTCAACTGTATTTAGAAGGAACGGTAGCTTATACAGAGAGCCGTAGAGCACTGACAAGCTGCGCGTTGAATCACCCGCGAAACTCAACGCGCAGCTTATCAGCGATATATATCGTGCGGTATATACCGCCCAGCCATCCACCAACGCACATTTCATAAACTACGGCACAAAATGTTTCTCCGTTTCAATCAATCCAAGGCAGGATCTCCAACATTAGTAAAGCCCCTCATTAGCACACTTCCTGCCATGTCTCCAGCAGCATGCTAAATGTTACAGGGAGAACGAGGGCGACAGAAACATTATGAAGCTGGCAACTTAGTTTGTGTCCCTCTATATGCTGTTGTTTGACTGCATTAACCTTGTTGTAGTAAATGTGAGCCAGCTGGGTTTTTTTCCCCTGAGCATTAAAGTAATTTTAATGTGTAACCACTGACATTTATCTACACAAAAAAAATCACAATCATTACAGTGACCTTTGTGTCTGTTTTGACCTGTGAATGAAAGTCACATGAACAGCTGAAACCAGTTCTGCATTGGATATTGTTTAAGAAAAGAATGTAGTTTGCACAACATCATTGATCTGTATGATCTTTACAGAACTGCACAGTTAAGAGCAGTGATGGGCAGTAGCGTCGCTAAAAGTAGCGACGCTACTAGCTTAACTACATTTCTCAGTAGCTTGTTGGTAGCG
>JAUCNO010000236.1:15410706-15433024 GCA_032353835.1 Enteromius viviparus | reverse complement strand
CGACACAATTATAAATTTCTAAAGTTGTAACTATTAATAACCAAATATTTAAAGGGTAAGTAACGTTAACCGTAAAAGGTAAACGATTAAAACCAACATGTAACGTTATTTTATGCAGTTATGAACAATAACACTCGACGATAAATAAACGTATCTCTCAAAATAACACATAGGTCTGAAAACACAAGCAATAGGCACTAATACATTTAGCTACAGAACAGGAAATGCTTGGCTGCTGCTTAGCAGCGGCTATGCTGCGTTCAAAGCGACTAAAGTTTACTTTGGTGTTGAGAATCGCAAGTTCAGAAACTTCGTGATACTTAGATAAACCCATATTTTCTTACCGATGGTTGATTTTTCGTTAAAAACGAAGAAGTTAACGTGGCTCGGATTGTCTCACTTGAGTCAATGACAAAAGCTCCTCGTTGTAATCACGCAAAGTAGGCCACGCCCATCCACAACACTCAGGCGGCGTCTCAAAACTAGCGAGCTCCCTCACCGTCACTGTGTGCTTTGGGTGCTCGCGGTGCGCAAAATGCTGGCTAGGTAGGGAGTTAACTAGGTTTTGCGAAGGTCAAGCAGAGTGGTATGCAGAATGAATTCTGCTGTGAACTGAGGAATAAGACACATTCATTAGTTTGCGCTAGATAGCTAAACAAATACGCCCAAGTCATCCTTTCAAAATCATTCTTGGTAAATCATTAGTGTGATATAGAATATCATAATAATCGCATATATGAGATTCGAAATCATAGCTGTGTAAATATTATATCATAATATACCATTTCGTAATTATCTAAAAAGTAGTTTTTAATGTATCATAATAAGTATGTAATAACTATGACTTTATATTTAATAATTTGGACTTTTATGTACAGTTTAGTTGTATTTTAATTGTTTGCGTTATAATTCTGACTTTTTAGTTTATAATTTTTGACTTAGTATCTCATCATTTCGACTTGTATGATTGGACATTATGATATCAAAGTATGATTTTTCTTATTATGTGGCAGAATCTAGGTTTGCCAACAAGTAAATAGACAAGGAATCTCTTGTCACATATTTTTTAATGATTAAAATGAGAAAATTGTTATTATTATTCTGCAAACATGTCCAGAGTGGACTACTGAGGAACATGATTCATTTTTTTCTGTAAATTAATTTATTTTTTCATGATTCCTTTATATTGTTTTTATATAATTAAGTTGCTGAAGGAAATCTGCAGTCTCTCTGATAGTCTAGGTTCTTTTATCAGCTCCGTATTGCTTTGTCAGTGCAGCAAGCTTTTGACAATTCCCATCGCTTACTCTCTGAACTGGTCAAATTATCACTGTCCCCATTTTGTATTTATAGTGGGCAAACTTTATTCATTCAAATAAATCAAAAAGTTACACAATAATGCATAACATATTTATACACCATAACAATAAGTCTGCCTATCATATGTGTATTACTTTCACAGAAGAGCAATTAACCGTTATAGAGCACATTTTATCTAGATAGAAAAGATACAAATCAAACGGATGTAAAGAAGGAGATTTGCTAAAAAAAAAAAAAAAGTGTGACTAGTTAATCTTAATAAGAAAAGCACAACAAGATACAACCAGCATTTTTCTTTTTTTTTCTACATACAATCCTTGTTGGCACTCCCTATATACTTCCGGTCTGCGCTCCAATCCCCGCCACTCAAATGTGTCTTTCACCAATCAGGTTTCTCAACATCCAGCAGTGCCCCGCCCACTACTATTCCAGCCTCGTTCTGGAGACAGTCCAGGAATATAAAGCCTTTGTCCGGCTTTCCCAAATTATTGTTGAGCCACGCCGTTACTTTTTCAGATTTATTTGAGAACTTCTCACACATTTTCTAACAATGAGGGAGATTGTCCACATCCAGGCCGGTCAGTGCGGAAACCAAATCGGTGCCAAGGTAAGAACAGTTCTTCAAAGTATAAAGTGAGTCATTTATATTTAGCGTCTGCAACTAAATAACAGTGCACTAAACTCTGAATGCGACAATGCATCACTTTATGTAAAACATTCCAGTGCTATTCTAGTTTAAAGTCTTTACCTAATATAAAATAGAAATATTACTGTTTCTCAGCATAGTAGAGATTGCATGCAATTTTGCAGAACATGCCTATTCTATATTGTTTTTGCAACCAGATGATGATTAATAATGCATTGCACTATGGCAACACTTTGAGAGTTATACAGACACGGTTTATTTACAAGAATTGCACTGCTTTGTCTTTTTCCCTTCGCCTGAACTACCTTTTATTCACGCTCAAAATATGCGGACCCCGTTCATTTCTTTAAAACGGTCTGTATGGCTATTTCTCTAAATAAACGATGCTCAAATTCAGCAGACTCCAACTATAAACCTCTTTGTCTGTAATCCCGAGCCGTGGGTGAAGGGATTCGCCTGAGACAGGGGGGTCTGTCCTCTTTCTTTCTCTCATTCTTTACAATGCACCGGGTGTGGCGGTTCTGATGTGAACAGCGGCGCTCTTAGTAATTACCATGACTACCCGTTATCAGTGTCACGAGCCCTTTAAACAGCTGTCAGGACCAGTGCGCGAGCTATGACACGTGGCACTAATATTACAACCGCATACCTTAACACCATTTTCAAATGATTTCATTGAGTATTGATTTCATTGAGTTTGAAGTAAACCCGTATTTTTATCGATGGGCAGTGATTTAGTGCTCCACCGGTGAATGATGGGAAGGGTGGGGCGCCGGAGAATGACAATGAAAATTTTTCATAGTGGGCTAATAATAATCAAAGTAGACTAACAATGTGAAATTCTGAAGTTAAATCGCGTGTTTTACTGTGAGTCATTGTTTAATTGTCCCTAAAATGATCTCTCTTTTAATATAATTGTTCTAACAAAAGTATTATGGGTTTTAAATATCCAATCAATCCATTAAATCAGATTTTCTACCACATCACCTCAAGAGATTAAACCCGGCAACAATGCATATTCACACCCATGGCCTCATTAAAGATGCACATTTGTTAAAGATTGCCCATGAGGTGTTGCAGGTCATCTGTGGCGTTAGAAAATAGGTTAAATCATCTTCATCCTTTATAAGACGTTGACATGCCTTTTAAATGCTGAGATCGTGAGTCTGTTGAACTCATCTGAGGTCAGGGTGGGGACGAGGAGGCATTCACAAATGGACTTTAATGGCTCGAACAGCTGCAGCCCATCCCTGCAATGGTACAGATATAAGTGAAATATGAATAATTAATGAGTTAATTACATATTCATGAAAACCTTTGAATTTGTAGATTAAATAATTGGCTAAATGAAACATATTTAGGAAAGATGGAATAATCGTCTTCATTTTAAAAAGGTCAAATAGGTGAATGATTTCATGTGTGTCCGCGTGTATATTTATGAAGATATGATGACACAGCAGAAATGTAGGCTGCCTGGAGTAACAGGTTTTGATAGGCGAGAGCGTCAACGCAGGGTCATAGCACGGCTTTGTCAGTCAGTGCCTTCCAGTTTATTGGCCTCATTCTTTCAAAACAATTATTTTCAATATACCCCAAGAACAATCTTTTCTTTCTCCGTTCACTCGCAGCCTTGTTAAATCCATCTCTCCCTCCGCTTCGCTCTCAGATTAAGGTCACTTGGACAGTAACATAGAATTAGTGATTTAAACATCCATAAAGCCTCTTTCTCAGTTAAAACTCATTGAACGGATTCCAGTCATTGCAGATTAAAGATTAGTAATAGATTTGTTTACACTTTTTCACTACACTAGTTTACACGATTTAATGTAGCCTTGCATAAAAGAATTGCTGAAATGAAGAGCGAGGAGACGCTTTAAACTGCTGTGTGGTGTTTGCAGTTCTGGGAGGTGATCAGTGATGAACATGGGATCGACCCAACAGGAACCTACCATGGAGACAGTGACCTGCAGCTGGACAGAATCAGCGTCTACTACAACGAAGCTACAGGTAATTTACTGAGAGACACATATGGGGCAAGATGGGGAAGATACCCCCTATAAGAACAGCTAACATACTTAGAGATGCATTGAGCATGTGCAGGAGGATGATACATCAACTAATATATTATTAAGTCCCAAAAAATATAAAATAAGTCAATTTTGTCATGTTTTTATGATAAATGTTTTATCTGTGCACATTATTAAAAAATGCCCCTCCCCCTTCACTATTGTGTACATTGACGTGAGGGCGGGACCAAAATCCCTCCTCTCCAGCAACCTGTCACTCACATAAAAAAAGGCTGCAATTAGCAAACAATAAAGATCCATTCAACAAGCCAACCAAATCCCGATGGAAAAAACAAAGTCTCTGAGAGAAGCTTTTTCACCTCATAATGGAAAGGAAAAGATGGTAGTTGGGCTTAGTATTAAGCACAAAAATGGCCTCTTGAGATAAACTTTAACGTTTCAGCTGCCTGTTTTGTTTTTTTTGGCAAAATATGTAAAATGTTATCCTTTTTTATCTCATTTAGTTGTCATTAATATAAAATATTTTATAACAAATAAAAAATTCAATGTAAACGTATGAATTTTGACAATTCAGTTATAGAATAGAATTAATTAAAATGTTATGTCTAATAATTATATAAGTATACTATGAATGATAATAATTATTATGTTTAAAACACTTACAACCTTTTGCAAAATTTCTGGGAGGGTCTCTTTTTAGTTTTTTTATTTAATTTGGGAAACAATATTTTTACTCTACTAATATAAAAACGGTATATCTCTGTAATTAAATCAACATTAAAGCATAATATCCATTTGATAAATCTCTTGGGTTAGGACATGGTGACCTAGAGATCTAGAGGTCACAAAAATAAACATGGAGAGGGCATCTTACCCTAAATCTTTTTAAAGCCCTAAATCTACATGTAGATACATTAAAATACATTCATTAAATAATTTCTTGTGTGTACTGAGCTGGTCTGCTTTTTTTCTTGTTTCTGTCTCTCTGTCTCTTTTGGAGGAGGTAAATATGTCCCCAGAGCTATTCTAGTTGATCTGGAGCCTGGCACCATGGACTCTGTGCGTTCAGGACCCTTCGGACAGATCTTCAGACCAGACAACTTTGTATTTGGTGAGTGACTGGCAAAAAATAATATGTTAAAAATATGCAAAATATGATAAAAAATATCAAATTAAAGTAGCACTCATGAAGAATGTAAAATGCCTCACCTTCACAGTATAATGTATGTCACGTTACAGGACAGAGTGGTGCTGGTAACAACTGGGCCAAGGGCCACTACACAGA
The DNA here is from genome assembly GCA_032353835.1 of Enteromius viviparus. NCBI lineage: Eukaryota > Metazoa > Chordata > Actinopteri > Cypriniformes > Cyprinidae > Enteromius > Enteromius viviparus. The sequence goes on along the minus strand of JAUCNO010000236.1, from coordinate 15,427,746 downwards.
GGGGGCGGAGCTTGTTGATTCCGTCCTGGATGTGGTCCGAAAGGAGTCTGAGAGCTGTGACTGCCTGCAGGGCTTCCAGCTGACTCACTCCCTTGGCGGTGGCACCGGCTCTGGCATGGGTACCCTGCTGATCAGCAAAATCCGCGAAGAGTACCCAGACCGCATCATGAACACCTTCAGCGTGGTGCCTTCCCCAAAAGTCTCTGACACCGTAGTGGAGCCTTACAATGCCACACTGTCCGTTCATCAGCTGGTGGAGAACACAGACGAAACCTACTGCATAGACAATGAAGCCTTATACGATATCTGCTTCCGCACCCTTAAACTCACCACTCCCACATACGGCGACCTCAACCATCTGGTCTCCGCCACCATGAGTGGTGTCACCACCTGCCTGCGCTTTCCCGGCCAGCTGAATGCTGACCTGCGCAAACTAGCCGTCAACATGGTGCCCTTCCCTCGTCTGCACTTCTTCATGCCCGGCTTCGCCCCTCTGACCAGCCGAGGCAGCCAGCAGTACCGTGCCCTCACCGTGCCTGAGCTCACGCAGCAAGTGTTCGATGCCAAGAACATGATGGCGGCCTGCGATCCAAGACACGGACGCTACCTGACCGTGGCCGCCGTCTTCCGTGGCCGCATGTCCATGAAGGAGGTCGACGAGCAGATGCTGAACGTCCAGAACAAAAACAGCAGCTACTTCGTAGAATGGATCCCCAACAACGTCAAAACCGCCGTCTGCGACATTCCGCCCAGGGGTCTCAAAATGGCCGTCACCTTCATCGGCAACAGCACGGCCATCCAGGAGCTGTTCAAGCGCATCTCCGAGCAGTTCACCGCCATGTTTAGGCGTAAGGCTTTCCTCCACTGGTACACAGGAGAGGGGATGGACGAGATGGAGTTCACCGAGGCAGAAAGCAACATGAATGATCTGGTGTCCGAGTACCAGCAGTACCAAGACGCCACCGCCGAGGAAGAGGGCGAGTTCGAGGAAGAGGCCGAGGATGATGCTTAAGAAGTAAACGAAAGGTGTTTGTGGAGGTGGTAGTGTGTTCAAGTTTGAGTACATGTAGCAAAACGCATACAGAACAACTGTTAGTGTCTCAGTCAAAACAAGTAGAAATTAGCACTAGACAAACGGGGCCAAAAATAACCAGAGGAAGGCAGAAAGAATGTTCTCGAACATGGAATGGGTGGAAAACAGTGTTTACGATTATAAATCACTCACTTTTTGTTGTGTATTTCTTTACTATTCTGATTGTCAGCTCCTCTCTTTATAGAACAGGGAAGAATAAAGTGGCAAACATCAGGTTAGAGTCAATGTTAGAAATGGTTAGATGGTGGGGTCAGGAGGACGGCAACATCTCATTTTTCTTTCATTTTAACATTTGCTTCTTGTTGTCTTCAATGAAGTAAAAATTATTATTATAGTGTTTTAATGTTTTCTTTTGTTATTTTTGCACTAGAACAGGGGCAACTCTGTGAGACAATGGCACTTCAATGTGACCTCAGCGGGTCTGATTGCAGTATTTAGTGAAATGTTTGGAAAAGTATGTTGTTTGAAAGATAAAGGAAAAGAAACTGACTGAAAGAAAGACAAGGTTGTGGATTACAGGGTTATTTACTGATTCTTTACCTCACTTGGACGCCAGCCAACGTCTACAGGAGGATGACTTTGACTAATGACATGAACGATACAGGAAAGTATTTTAGATTATGCAGATGGAAAGACGAGAGTTTTGGCATGTTGAATGGATCGTTAGTGCAAATTTTTTAATTCATGGACTTTGTTATGTCTTCTGTCTGAGCTCATACTTTTAAGTGTTACTGAATATTCTTTATTACATATTTAAAATGTTTTGTTGTTTCTGTGTGGGAAAAAAAACTGAGCCTCTGGAGAAAACCAAAATAAAAATGAAAACAATTTCTTACATTTTTTTTTGCTTTGGTTTTTGGTGTGTTTTTGCTGCATTACACCATAAATATCAATAAAGCTGCATTTTGTACCAAAGTCACATTAAGGGTGCACTCTCCCTTTATGAAAACATTACACACACGATATAGTAAAGTACAATATACTAGTAGTGAAATAAAAAAATGAAAGTATTAGGAAAAGAAATGACGTAACGTGTGGCCAAGGATGGTTTCCCCTACTAGGAATTTGTGTTTAACCCATCAAATTGCGCACACACAGAGAAGAGACAAATGAACAACCACAAACACCCACACCAAGTGAACACACACCTGTAGTAGTAGGCAGCGGCGCGGTGCCTTGCTCAAGGGTCTCATCTCAGTCCTGGTATTGAAGGTGGAGAGAGCGCGGGTTATTCACTCCCACCACCCACAATCCCTGCCGGACCTAGGACTCGAACCCGCTACCTTCTGGTTACAAGTCTCTATCCATTCTATTAATAAAAATGGTTTTATATATTATATTTAAACATAATACACTGTTTTAAAATAGAGGTTACTAAGAAGTTAATAATGTGAAGAAAATACATAAGTGCCTAAATTATTGCGTCTCAAATTCCAAATGAATAAAAAAACAAAACACGCCCCCTTTGCAGAAAGCGCGGAATATATTGATAAAGGCGCCTTCTAGTCCTCAGATGTCCAATCAAGCCGCAGTGACACATTATCAGCCAATCAGTGCAGACTCCGTTTCTGACAGACAGTTTGACTAGCCAATCAGTAGTGCCCGTTTTAAGGGCGGGGGTTAGTATTCAGGAAATGGTTTCCATGGGTTCTGGAAGATAAGGTAAGCGCACGTTTTATTATCAAATCAAGTAAATCACACACGATATATCATTACAGACATAAATCAAAATGATCATCGTGCATGTTTACCTTTGCATTTTTAAGGGAAACTTTATTTCTGGTTAAATATTCCTGAAAATTAGTACATTTATTCTAGCCAAATAGACACTGTTGCCAGTGGCACTTATGAAAACTTACTCGATTACGAAATGATTAGAAAGCCATAGTACTATCTTTATGTCATAAAAAGTATGTTAAAGTAGACACTTTATCACTTGTGCATCCCTGTTCTGATGCTATTGTATAATATGTATAATATTATATGCTATTGTATAATTGTGTGTATAGAGCTTGAAGCATCCATATTTACCTTTTTGTGGTATTTATGACAACCATATTTTCGTTGTAACAATACTTTGGTCTTTTAGCTAGAGAGGAGGATGGATGCCACTCAGCAGATCAACGAACCCTTCTCTGAAGAAGAAGAAGAACAGGAAGAGGAGGAGAAAGGAGGACCAGAAAGAAAACAATTAGCAACACTAAAGGTGTTAAAAAATGAGCACATACCAGAGACGGGTAAGTGTTCTTATAGGCTCTCTGACTAGTTTCTAATATCAGTTTATTTGTGATTGTTGACATTTTCACATTGCCTTCTCTTTTTCTCCCTTCACATGTTCAATCAGAATTCCCTCTTTACCTCGGAGAGAATGTCATCGGTCGTGATCCTGCTGCCTGTTCTGTTCTGCTTCCCGCCCGGTCTGTATCCAGTCGGCAGGCTGTCATCTCCATCTCAGTGTTCCGCTCTAGCAGTGAACGTTTTGGAAACTCTGATGATATCGAGGCACTTTTATGGGACATGGGCAGTTTGAATGGAACCAGAAAAGGCAGATTGAAGCTGACGTCTCAGGTACGATACGCTTTGAACGAGGGAGAGAGTGTTGTGTTCGCTGATGTACCATGTCAGTACATGTGCCTGAAGATCTCAAAGAAAGAGACACGCATAACACCAGAGAAAGGAGGTGTGTCCAAAAAGGAGAAAATGTTAAGTCCAGCATTATCAAGTAGTGACTCTGAGTCAGAGTTGAGTAAAGGTGTGCGGAATAGGTTGAATGTAAAAGAGAGGAGCGTTTTGCCTCCTGTGCCTTTATGGAGCTCTGAGGACGAACAACCCAAAGTGAATTCACCACAGTCAGCTCACAAACAGCCTGAGATCACCCTGGTGCCTGAATCAGACTCAGATGGAGAGAGTGCACCTGATGAGAGGAACGATTTTGGTAGGTAAATTGGGATTAAAAGCATATGGCTGGAAAATGTAATAACACAATTGTTTAATGCTTGCTTTTTTTCTTCATTGCTATAGTTTCAGATTCAACGTCTTCCTCTCATCTGTGTAGTTCCACAAATTCATCATTCCTGACCCCTGCAAAAAAAGTCATTCCAGAGAGGTAAGTTAAATTTGTTTAAGGTTCCCTGAAACTAGTTAAAAGAATGCTTAACACAATTATGTAATTTTGATGCGTTCCTACATAGGTAACTGATATAACTGCAATATTTTGTCTAAAAATAGTGCATTGAAATGTGATTGCAGTATCAGTATGCAGTAAAAAACATTTGGGTTTAGGTTGGTAACATAAATTGACCATGTAGACGAACAGAAAGCTTTGTGTGATCGCTCCTTCTAAACTGTACAGTACACTTACAGATTGCGATATGTTATCTTCCAGTAAATTAGCTTCACCATATTTTTTCCTTATCAGTGAGGATGAAAGTTCTGTCACTCCATCTTCAGCCTCAATAGACCGGTTCAGACTGAGGCAAACCCCTGGTGAGCCTTGTTCAATGTCAACTAAGCCTGGCCCTCTAGTCCTGAATCTGGATTGTGACACTGATTTTGAAGAAAAGGACATGGAGAAAAGCAAGCCTGAAGCAGAAGCTCAGGCTGAATTAGCTGCAAAGATGGAATCAATATCTTCAGCTGAATTTCATATGGACAGTGATACTGATGTTGAGGAAGAGGAACCGGAGACGGTTAAGGCTGGACCAGATGCTCAAGAAGAAGTAACTCTAGAGAAATCTTTATCTTCAGTTGGGCTTCATATGGACAGTGATACTGATGTTGAAGAAGAGAAAAATAAAACTGAAGCTCAGATTGAACAAGCTCCAAATGCGGAATCTTCAGCTGATCTTCATATGGACAGTGATACTGATGTTGAGGAAGAGGAACAAGAAACAAGTAAAGCTGAACCACAGGCTCACGAAACAGTCACTCTTGAGAAATCTGTCTCTTCAGTTGGACTTCATATGGACAGTGATACTGATGTTGAAAAAGATGAGGAAGAGAAAGGCCAGACTGAACCAAAGGTTCACACTGAAGAAGCTCCAAAGGTGAAATCAGATCTTCATATGGACAGTGATACTGATGTTGAAGAGAATGAGGCTTCTATAACTGAAAATGTCTCCAAAAAGGAAGCAGTCAAAGAAAGTCCTCCATCAGCAGCACATACAGAATTCCACATGGACAGTGACACTGATGTTGAGGATGATGATCCCATTAAGGTTCCTTTTGCTACAGATCCAGTTGGAGAAGTAAGTGATGTCAGGCCTACAACAGCTACAGGGACAGGGCTCCACATGGATAGTGACACAGATGTAGATGAAGAGAATGGGGACAAGGAAAATATCAAGGCCAAAGGTCTTCTGTCAAACAGTGAAACAGATGATGAAGATCCTTTTAAACCTAAACCAGGCAAAGCTGAGAAGGCCGAACAGAATCACAAGATTTCTGTAGCTAGCAAAGAAGAGCAATCAGAAGAGAGCACCCATAAAAAGAAAGACCATCATTCTCAAGTGAAGACTAATTTTGAAGAACCAACCCAAGCTTTTGGGCACTTTGAAGAAGACTGGGACTTTCTGCCCACACAAGCGTATGGTAACCATCCCACTCACTTCCTTCTTAATCTCACTTTTTTAAATGATAATATTGATTCATGTAGTCAGTACAGTTCAGTAAACAGTAAATTCTTAAAACCTTTAATATTTCCAATTAATAGGGTTTCAGACTTGGTTTCCAGAGTATGGTAGACAAGTATAGTGCAAATTGCCACACTATTTTCCACTTACCATAAATAGCACCATAATAATAATTGATTACAGTGAGGCATTTACAATGTAAGTAAATAGATGCAAGCAACAAGATGTAAACAACTTGTAAAGTATGTTGATTTTAATATGAAAAAATGCTTGTTTATGCTTGTAAAATGTTTGATATGTCAAATTTGACTACTTTAGTCTTATGACTTTAAATGTAACAAAACACAAATCAGTCTTTTTTATGCTAAACCTCAAAACATTACTTATATTATATTCTGTTGTATACTTTAGGAGCTGCTGGAACCAATGCTAGGCTCAAACCAAAGCAGCTTGATCTTGAGGCTACACAGGCATATGGAACCGAGACAGAAAGGGAGGAAGAACAGGAGGCTCTGAACCATACCCAACCCTACTCCAACCTCTCATCTGCTGATACTCAGCTCATCCCAGTTGCAAAGCCTGATGATGACAAGGAGGAGGAAGATAAAGAGACACAAAATGACTCTCACCTTTCCACAGCAGACACTCTGATCATAGCCAGCACCCCAAAAAGGGAGGAGCAGACCCAGCTGTTTTCTCTCTTCACAGCCCAAACACAACTTATCTGGGAGGGAGAAGACAAAGAGGGTTATCAGAATGAGCCCACCCAGCTCATGACTAACACTATTGAAGAAACGGAAGAGGCTGAAGAGGAGAACATAAAACGAGGTATGAGAAGCAATGGTGGAGGAATAGTACAGAAAGGTAAAAACACCAGCTCCAGTTTTATAATTGCTGAAACTCAGCCAATGTGTGAGGAAGAAGCAGCAACGGATGCAGATCTGAGTGGGGTTGAGTTTCAGAAACCAAGTGTAAGGCAACATACTGAGAAATATGATTCTGCACCTCTAGCTGAAAACAACTTAAGCTCCCATCTCACTATAGCTGAAACGCAACCAATGTGTGATGATGACAACGCACCAGATCAGGACAAAGTGGTAAGCAGTAGTCCTAAAGAAAAACCTTCCAGTTACCATATCGCCATTGCAGAAACACAGCCAATGTTCTTCGAGGAAGACGAAGCACCAGAGGATGATCCGAACAATGACGTCAGCAGAAGACAAACTGAGGGTGAGCCTGTACATCATATTGAAAAAGCTTCTACCTCCAATCGTGCCATCCCCGAAACACAATTTGTTGGTGAAGACAATGATGAACAAGAGGAAGAACCAGGCAGCAAGATGTCCATCAGAAGATCACACAGGTGTAGATCAAAAAAAGAGAAGGAAGTCCAACAACCTGCTGAGGCTGTTGTCGTTCACACTATAGAAGAAACACAACCAATGTGTGAGGAAGAACAAACCGACGGTCTGAAAAGTGTGGCCAGCTCTGGGAGACAACATGTGCATGAATTCAAATCACCAGAAACGGACCTGAAAGCATGTGTCTCTGTTGCTGAAACACAACCAATGTGTGAAGAAGAGACACCATTTGAAGATCTGATTAATGCAGCTAGCACCAGACAGATAGATGAAGACAGGTCAACAGATCTCCTAGTACCCTCAAGCTCCCATGTCACCATAGATGAAACACAACCTATGCATGAGGAAGGTGAAGGATGGGAAAAAGACCTCAGCAGCAAGATGGCAAGCCGAAGATCACACAGGGGAAGACCAAAAAAAGATGACGAGTTAACACAAACTGCTGAGGCTGCAGGAACGAAACCAGTTCCTGAAGAAGTAATTAAAGGAGATGAAGATCTGAACAGTGGAGTGAAATCCAGAAGATCTCGCAGAGGAAGGCCAGTAAAAGAGGACCGTGTTTCACAACCCACTGAAGCTGCCGTAAGCTCCATTTCCATTAACACAGAAACTGTTCATGAGGACAGAACTGAAAGGGATGAAGGTCTAAGTGAAATCAAGTCCAGAAGAAAAAAAGATGAATCTGCACAGTCTGCTGAAGCAAACTCTGATCTCAGTGTTGTTGAAACACAGCCCATGGTTGAGGAGGACGCCCAAGAAAGACCTAGTGGCAGAAGCAGCAGAAGACAGAGGAAAGACAAGACAGAGGTGGAGAAGGAGAACACCCAGGAAGAACCTAGTGGCAGAAGTAGCAGAAGACAGAGGAAAGACGAGACAGTGGTGGAGAGTGAGACAGCTGCATCCAGTAAAGTCCAAGGAAAAACTAGAAAAGGGCAGGAGGGAAAGCGAAAGAGGGGGAAAGCGTTGTCTGAGGATGAGGAAGAGAGTGAAGAAGAGAAAAACCAGAAAAACCAGAGAGTAACCAGACGGACAGGTATAAAACTGAAGTGTAGCAAAAAGGAAGAAGAGGAAAATCCCCAAGAAGAGAAAGAAAAGATGGAGAAAGGGCTCCAAGAACGAGAGGAGATGGAGAGATTAGAGATGGAAGAAAAGGAGAGACTGGAGTATGAGAGAAAGAAACAAGAAGAATGTGAACAAAGAAAGCAGGCTGAAACCAAAATGAGCCAAAAACTCGAAAGGGAGCAGAAGGAATTAGAGGAAAAAGAACGAATGAAAAGGGAAGAAGAGGTAAAAATGAAAAGAGAAAATGAGAGAATTCAGCTGGAAAAGGAGAAAAAAGATTGTTTAGAAAAAGAGAGGAGAGAACTAGAAGAAAAAAGACAAAAGGAAGAAGAGGAAAGAATTCAAAAAGAGAAGGAAAGATTAGAGGCGGAAAGAGAACAATTAGAAAAGGAAAGACTAGAAAATGAGGAACTTCAGATGAGAGCAAGAGAACAAAAAAAGACTAAGGAGAGAAACCTTAAACAACAAAAGAATGAGGAGTACAAGACCGAACTAAAAGCTCCTCTAGTTCCTCCAGCCAGACGAGCATGTCGCTACTCAAACTCCTCTATGAACTCAGATGAGTCTGTATCCTCACAACATGAAGTGTCCAGCCAGAGGGGACGGGGGCAAGGCAGGGGCCGAGGGAAACAGACGGCTGGTGAGAAACCCATCAGTGCTAGACAGTCTAGCAGGAGAGGAGCAGTTGTTGTAGTTGAAGACATAGACCGGGACTCCAATTCCACAACCCGTTCCCGATCCCGCTCCAGTTCTAGAAGTTCAGAAAGATCTACTCATAGTGTCGGACCTTCAAACCAAGGGACAAGAGGAAGAGGCAGAGGCAGGAAGAGTATGAAACTACCAGAACCGGAAGAAGTTTCCCAAGCTAAAACTACTGAGAAAGGCAGGGGAAGAGGAGGAAGGCGTTCTGGTGCACAGAATGTAAATGTCGTAATGGACAACGAGCGTGAACAAGCTGCCAAGCTGAAGGAGGACAACACTGCTATACCCCAAACCAACAGCAGAGGTCGTAAGAGAGCAGCCAACACCAGCGCCTCCCCTGAAGAGGCTCCTTCACCCACACCCAAGACTGCAAGGCGCTCTGTGGCTAGTCAGGCGCACAAGGTCACACGCTGCCTCAAATACAGACATTTACTAGCAGGTTTTATCGCTGTGTGGCTGACACCAATCTGTCATCTTCTCTTTTAGGTGTTATTCACTGGGCTGACAGATGAGGACGGAGAAAGAGTCGTCTCCCGGTTAGGTGGAAGTCTGGCGAAAGGAGTGAACGATATGACTCACCTGGTGACTGATAAAGCAAGACGCACTGTTAAGTTTTTGTGCGCTGTTGCCAGAGGGGTGCCAATCGTGACTCCTGATTGGCTGAAGAAGGTGAGGGACTGCATACTACAAAAATATTCCTGGTACAATCTAGCCAAAAAATCTATTATTAATATTTTAAGCCGATAAAATGCTTGTTTGTCAAATAAAAATGGTCAAGCATCATCTCTATCTCTCTAAGTGTGGAAAAGCTGGCCATTTCCTTTCTACTGATGAATATATATTGAAAGACACAGAGCAGGAGAAAAAATTTAATTTCAGCCTACAGGCGTCACTGCAAACGGCTCAAACTCAACCCCTTTTAAAGGTATTAGTCCCTCACAAGCACATCAGCTTACCTTGCCCAAGCCTCAAGTTGTACTATTCACGTCATAAATTTTCTCCCCTAATTTTCCTTTTATAGGGTTATGAGATTCATGTAACCCCTTCTGTGATGCCGGAACCATCTCAAATGAAAGAAATCATCACTTGCTGTGGGGCACGCTTCCTCCCCAAAATGCCCTCTGCTCACAAGGTACAGTACTCATGACCAATGCATATATTCTATTTCAATGCACATATTACATATTCTCATATTTTATTGCAATGCTCCCTCTGTTTATTTAGGAGCACACAGTGGTGGTGTCATGTGAGCAGGACAGGGCTCTTTGTGTTAAGGCGGTGAGTATGTCATTGCCCGTGGTCAGCACAGAGTTCCTATTGACTGGCATTCTGCAGCAGAAAGTTGACCTCCAGGCCTTTTCTCTCACTTCCTCTCTCAACATGTCCAATCAGCCTGCGGCCCCCAAAGCTGCTGCCAGGGGCCGAAGGAAGTAGTGACAATGACATAGGAAAGGACTTTTTGTGTAATACATTTGTGACAGAATCTGATACATGAACGTTTCATTACAGATTGCTTAAAATGAATATGTGATGCATAATATCTCAGTTTTATGAAAACAGTAATGGGTTAGATGAGATGCTGCTACACTTGTAAGCACACACCCACTGATTCCTGTGAATGTGAGACCTGGAGAGAGTGTGAGGTGGATGACAATGAATGATGAGTGTTATAGATGGTAGAATGAGATCCTCTCATTTTTTAACGGATTATTTCAATAAACGCTTTCAGAGGCAAAAAAAAGAAAATTGTTTCTTTCTGCATTAAAGAAACTGTGCGTGCCTAGAAACAAATTGCAGATAAAAACGACAAAATGGTCTAGTGCACAATTATATTCAGAAGGGCGTTGGCGTCAGTGATGAATCGATCTGAAGAACACCTTAAAGACCTTCTCTTCGGTTCTGCAAAGGTTGGCTGTGTGTTCAGATCCGCTGACACGCCCATAAGGGGTTGAAACTCCGATCTTTACCGACCGCACTCGAGACGCTGCAAGATACCGGGCAGATTCCTGGGGTGCATCTTAGTCCTGAAGTGATCTTCGAGATAGAAAGGAACGAATAACGGAATTTCCATCTATTAAAGACTGTCAGCCGAGAAGGATATTGGAGGTGAGCGGTGAACAAGGTAAGAGAGAATGTCAATTTTGCGGCAGCAATGTCATAAATGGGCAGCTGGCATTGGCTTGCAGGAACTGAAGGGTTAAATTCTGCAGTTTCTGCTTCGTCTGGTACTTTTCCTATGGGATAAAGTTGCTTTTTGCTGTTGTAACGCCAAGAAAATGAGGTGTAAGATGCACATTTAGTCGTTTAGAAGAGCATTTCGGCTTGTGGAAGAATAGATTTGCGCTCGTTTCTGCATAGCATCACATTAATGCCCCGTCAGCGCGCGAGCACCGGTTCAGCGCCCTGTAGGCTATTAACATTAAATGTTGCACTTAAAATACGCATTTATAAATGCTGTAAATACATTACAGAAAAAAATAACGATGAGGGCAAATGTTTAAATGATACTCCTGTTTATCGCGATAAGCGATGTAATTCAAATAATTCAAAATCAATATAATTTTAATAATAACATTAATATTTCAGAGTTCATATTCTCAGGGAGTGCATAGCTAATTTTGCCGGTACTGCGGCTCAGCTGGCCTGTATCATTTTGTCGTCTGTGCACCATCATAACCCCTACATGTGTAGGCGATCTTTCTCAGCTTGTGACCGAGAGAAAATTTGTTTGACTGGCAAATAGTTTTATGATTGGGAGGGGAAAAAGATCATAGCACAAGGTTTTCGTCAGAAATAGAGGGAAGATGTGAGCTCACTGAACTGCCGCCGCCCCCGCCGCTTATAACACACACTGACTGTGTCTCAAAACCCATTCAGATGCATTACTATACGCCATATTCTCAGCCACAATGACGCCTAAAAATGGAGCCTAGGTAGTCCGCTCATTGGGTTGTGAGACACAGCCATGATCTCATCGCCTTTTTATGTCATATACCAGACCCTTTTAACAACAGTATCGCCTTGAACTGATTTAATTCAAAGATTTAAAATAGATTATAATCCAGGAGATAGTGTAGTCAAATTCGTCTAAATTGAATGGTCTGAAAGTAATTTCCAGATGCCCCATCCCGGTCTCTTAGGAGATGACCTGCTTTTAACATCAATAACCACATATGAATTTGGTACAGCACCTTTCTAAAGTTGATTTCCCTGAGCTCCTATTCGTCTCTTTTTATTTCCCTGGTTTACACAGCTTGCTACTAGCGTAATTTGCCAATATGTATTATTGCAGTTTATATATCTGCAGCAGGTTGATTTGAGCTCCTATTCATCTTTGTATTGCGCTCTGGAGAAAAGCATGTTGTATGTGAGCATTCTGTCGTCCGGTCTGCATTTCTACCTCCATGTTGCCCATGTTTTATGCATGCTGTGTCTTATAGGAGAGGAACTGTGAGCTTGCCATAATAGGTGTCATACTGAGAGAAAGAGAGAGAGTGAAAGCATGTAAGTGGACCAGATGGCACTTTGTCCATATAAAACTGAAATAGTGCTGACGCATTTACACATCAGCACACGTGTTTTATTGTCTAATGAGAGAGAGATGCTCAATTGCTGTTTTTCTCATTTTTGCAATTAAATGTTCCCATGCATTAGTTGAGCGTCTGGGCAGAAGTCTGTTATGAAATCACTGAATGGCCTAAATGCACGTCTGCTGTTCTGGAGGCTTTCCTCTCTGTCTTATATGTCTGGCCTGGCAAAGGTTTTCTTAAGAATCTTTTTATGTCATTTTGTGGCTTCAGTGAATTAATGTGTTTGTCCTAATTTTTCCACATTACAGATTACTATCATACCTATATTATACCACCTATAATAAGAATTAAAATGAATTAAGTGTAGGTTAAGTACAAATTGAAAATTGCACCTCAAAAGATTTTCTACTGTCTCAAAATAGGCAAAAAAAATTTAGGGTATTTGAAATAGAATTTTTTTTTTCTGGCAAAAAAGTATAATGAAAATTAATAATACCTTTTAATTTCTTTTGGGTATATATATATTTAACCTCTTACTCCAAAACGATTTAATAGTGTTTTTTTAGACCCCATAAAAAATAATAGTAGTAGTAATCTGCATTTTCTGCCGAATTGAAACATAGTTTGAAACATAAGAGCGAGATGTTTTTGTGGAACCAAACTAAAAAGGTTTACCAAATCTTATTTTAGTTATTTTAGTTAGTCTGACTTATTTTGAACCAATTCAACTGAAAACACTGAACACCTGGCTCATTTGGGAAACTTAAGCTAAAAGACTGAGTCTGATTTCATTTTTTCAGTCTTCAGTCATTAAATCTCCTTCTGATCATGAAGACAATGATCCACCCAGTTGATGTCATTTATCTCTCAACTGGGAATCCAAACAATAAAAGAACTGAAATAAGACTGTTGCTTATTATTTATTATAAATGCCTCTGAGAATCCAGATCAATGTTGGTTAGATAAGCAATGCCCAAGACAAGCCAACAAACCCACAATTACAGACACGTCCAAATAGCTCTTTAAAGAGGCTCACTTGTCAGCAGACAGATCCATGGCCTGATGATCTAAGCCAGAGCTGACACATCAGCCATAAAAGCTGAGAAACAGTGCCATAGACATCTGTCTAACATTAACATAAAGTAAACTGTTTTACTGTTACACCCCATTCACAGCTGCACATCAAACCACTCGATCGATCTGTGTCAGCTTGCTAATAAAACATCAGATTTATCCTTCTTCTGAGGGAACTTCTGCAACACACCAGTGAAAATTGTACAATTGAAATCCACTTAAGTGCATTTCCATTTGTAAATGTTTTCAGAGCCAATATGCAGAATCTGAGGCTGTTCATCTTAAGCATGCTGTTGTACTCAGGTAAGAAAGACTCATTGTGAACCTGTTTAGTGCTTGACGTGTCATTATCAACATGACATAAGTGTTGTTTTTTGTACTGAAATGTTAAGGTCAGTGGATCTGACTAATAGCTATTGTAGTTTTTTTTATTATTATTACAGCCCTGATGCACAATGCATCATCTCTAAGTGCTGTAGAGAAGTATTGAATGCACCTGCTTGCAGGGACTTTATACCATACGTACACAGCTTTTAGTTATATAATGAATATCTGACCCAATATTAAAAGTGTCATCTAGCCGTACTTCATTTCCTAATACAACGCTAGAGTCAAATGGCGTTTGTTTATTAAAAATGTTCTTTAAATCTTTAAAGTATTCTGTTCCCTTTATATTAGGTGGCCTTAACTACTAGTACTTATACATCAAAAAATTAGTATAATGTCCTTATTGTGTTCATATTATATTGCAAACACTACTGCTAGAGACAGGTTGGGTGGGTTTTAAGGTGTAAAGCATGGGTCAAATGTATTTACATCAATTAACTGCCTGATGTAATTACAGTTATTTAAAAATTATAAGTACAATGTAAAAACATGTATGTGCATTATAAGTGCATTGTACAGAGTGATTAATTTAAATGTACTGTAAGTTTTAGGTTCCCTTTTTTAAAACCCAGCAAGGGGCAAAAGATGAAAATTAACGTATTAGGCTAACTTTGGCTTATTAACAGTGTTTAATTAGCACTGTATAATAAATAAATAGAGTGGGAAAACAACAAATTATCCGAATACAAAAGAATATTCAAATATTTCATAAAGTGTATATATACATGTAAATATGCACAGATATTTTCAAAATGTATACTGTAATAGCGTGTATTTATATATGACTCATTCTATAATTTGGTGTCCCCGTCTGTTACCGTCAAACTCTGTTACCAAGGTAGAGTAACAATGCTGACAATAGTGTAACAGAATTGACAGTTTTTTTTTAAATTAATTTATTTTCCAAAAACTCCATGTACTTGCATAAATGCTATGAAAACATGGCACTAATGAAAACATGATTAAAAGATAAAAACAATAAAAAAACTATTAAAATTCAAACTCAGACTTATCAGTGAGTGAAAGTGACATCATTTCCTGTAACTTAAAGATTTCTGGGAGTAATTCCATCAATTTAAAGGCAAAGTATGGTACGGTAACAGAGTTGACGCAAGATTTAGGGACACAAATTTTTATTTCTTTTTTAATAATTTAATGTTGTAGAATTCAGTAACTATCTATTTAAGGCTTTTTTAAAAATGAATAAAATGTTGCCAAAAGTATTAAATATATAAATATATACAAAACTATCAAATATTTTGATTGCACATTGATACTAATTCAAATGTACCCCCAATTATAGAACCATCCATATGCATGTATGTACTACTGTATACAAAGTACACAGCTTTTGTTTATAAACTTTTACTTTGGATGTGATGAATGGTGATTAATAGTTTGACAGTACTAGTTTAAGTACAGTGTCAGTTTATGATTTGAATAGTTGCTGTCACATTATGCTGCTAATAAGTTTGTTTGAGTTCATCTAAAACATTGTTGCTTTTCTTTTTTGCTTTTTAGCATTCTCTGCAACTTCCAAAGGTAACTCATAAACACAAGTTGCTTTTTAATATTTGTAGTTTATTAATACAACAGCGGGTTCAACACTGAAAAGTACCCAAATATATATATATATATATATCCTTGTGTTTCTTGTAGCCCAAGAGAAGTCTCAGACTCTGTTTTTTGGGGAAGACTTCCACATCCTTGTGCCGGCCAATGGAGCTGAAGTGATGTTTCGGGCCTTGATTGGCCAAAGTCGTGAGAAGCTGCTGATGAGTTCTGGAAAGGTGGTAGACATCCGTGCCAAACTCAACTCTGCTTCCAGCCACCTGATCTTGGAGAATGTTGGAGAAAGTGATGAAGGAGTCTACACCATCACGTCGAACCAAAATCCAGAGGAAGTTACACGCATCACACTCTACGTTAGAGGTACTGCATAATTTACCAAAAAAGTGCTCACACATTTTGTACAGCAGCTTGTACACTAAATTGGTTGTGCACACTTACGCACTAGAATAGCTCTGAGTGACTTTTATTATTATAGGAAGTCATGTGGTGAACAGTAAGAGAGGTTTAATGACCTGCTGCACTAATTGTACCTCTGTCAAGCCACACTGCTTGCCTTCCGTTCTTCTCTACCTAACGATCCTTCTTTCTCTCTACCCTACTATCTGTTTCTTTCATTATCAGCTGTGCTTACTGGCATTTGGCCTTTTTTTCTATTTAACAATTAATCTGAGTAAGGAAGTGCTTAGGAAAGTCAAAATGAGCTGATGATATGAGCTGTTTTATTTTGTTTATTGTCTTCCCATTTTTTCTAATAAATATGAGATAAACATTAAAATTGAACAAATAAAATTAATTAAATGAAAAAGAATATAGCAATTAATCATAGGATGGTTTATAGTTACCACTAAGGGGCAGTTTCCCAGACAGGTATTAGATTAAGCCAGGACTAGGTCTTTGCTAATTTAGGACATTTTGTTTTTAGAAACATGTCTTACAAAAAAGCATTATCTGTGAGCATTTTAAGACCAAACAATGACAATAATGTATTTCAAGCTTTTTCTATTTTAGACAGCTCTAACATTTATTTTAATCTAGGACTAGTCTTAAACTCTGTTCAGGAAACTGCCCCAGTATGTACAGTATATTTCTCATAATTTAAAGAAATGTTTAATTTGACACTTTCTTTCCAATACTATCTTAATAAGGTTGATAATGTAAATGTATGAAAATGTAATTAACTGTTGCCAACATTTATCGTTCTAATAGTAAATCAGCATATTAGCATGATTTATGAAGGGTCATGTGACACTTTAGACTGGAGTAATGGCTGATGGAAATTCAGCTTTGCATCACATAAATAAATTCGATTTAAAAGTATATTAAAACAGAAACCATTATTTTAGATTAAGATTTTAGATTAAGACTGCTGTTTTTTTTACTGAATTTTTGGTCAAATAAAAGCAGCCTTGATGAGCATAAGAGAAAACATTAGTCTTACTAAACTCAAACATCAGATATGGCACAGACTAAAATCCAAATTTTAAATGAGGAGTACAGAACTAACAGTTGTTCATGCTACATTACATTCATTGCACTGCATATAGTAGTTTATAGGGCTGCTCAATTAATCGAATTTTCTTCACGATTTCGATTTTTGTGTCAAACGATCTCAAAATTCATATAATCGA
>JAUCNO010000236.1:15392407-15408872 GCA_032353835.1 Enteromius viviparus | reverse complement strand
CGTTTTAATAATCGTGATTTCAATATTGACTGAAATAATCGTGATTATTATTTTTTCCATAATCGAGCAGCCCTAGTAGTTTATCTAATAGTTCATACAATACACTTCTTAAATGCAGGGCAAGTACCACAACTTATTTATCTCATGTGTTTCTCTCTCTAATTTTTCCAGATTGCTCAAGTGAGGTCATCGTTAAGTATGGCTTAGATTTTCATGTATCACTGCATGATATCTCAGAGCCAGTGCGCGTGGGCTTTCGCCACAGCACCGTGGAGGCCAATCAGACATCATTGCCGGCTGTCGAACTGCTGAATGCTGATGGAACACCCAAAGAGAATTACCAGGACCGTGTTGAGATCACTCCACAAAAGTTCACTTTGCGTGCTGTTACAGGGGCTGATGAAGGCAGTTACACCTTCAGTGATTCCATTGGGAAAGTCCAGAAGAAGATCTGCCTGAACGTGAAAGGTGAGAGTGCAAAAAAACACACGTATTATTTTCAAATAGCATTTAAATGTCCTTATCATGACCTCCTGACAGCAGTAATTTGTAATTTTATATTAGTATATTGTTAGCCATGGATAACAAGGAGAAATAAAATATGTAAAGGATAGTAAAATAAATAATGTAAATGTAAACCCAAAGTCTGCAAATAGGACCACGGTGTGAAGCAGAAGGGTCTTGTATCAGATGAGATTTATTTTGCACTAATAACCAAATAGCTGTGCATTTTCCTGCACATTACATGTCTATAAATAAATGGAAGTATTGATCTGTGGTGTTATTATTTGATTTCATGAAAAGAAAGAGGCCGCAGAGTGATGTGAGATATATGAAACTAGCGTTGGAGAATTTTTTCAGGGACTATGGCAAAATAAACAGTTTAGTGCTTTTGGTTTTCTGAGAGCTAAAGACAATTTTAAAGGTGTAAAATATAAAGCTGGAGGTGCTTGTATATAATATATACACTTGGTTCTTTGCAGAAGTACCATACAAAAAACTTTTTGAAAAACCAGTGGAAAGAACAAATATTATTCCACTATAAAGAACCTGTTGTGCAATGGAAAGCTAAAAGGGTATGGTCAGTGGAGAACTTATCAGGTAAGTTATAAAACATAAAAAGAAAGGACAGTAGGGCAAGAAAAAGAGAGTGTCACTTTCACAGAAAACTATGTCTGAGTACAAGCTGTGGCGTCTGTGGCAGAGTGGGCGGACATTGGAGATGTATGTGGAGGAATTTCTGGAAATCTCCAAAGAGGTGAGCTGGCTCAACACCTGTCTCGGGGTCTGTTTTCGGCTGGGGCTAGACGATTATGCAGTCAGCTGCTATATCCCTAAGTGTGCATTTTCCCTGATCGAGCTGATTAATCAGGTTTTTGATTTAAATAGTTCCAAATTTATCGTAGAAAAATACATTTCGGAGAATCCTTGTCTAGTCCTTTCTGACAACCTCAGAGTTCTGCCAGCTCACTCCCCGCCAGAATCCTCTGCATGCCCGTCCAATGGCTCCGACCACTCATCTCCACCCAGCACCGTTACTGTTCTTGGGATAGAGCTGCCGCTGGCCGCAGCCATCTAAAGCTCCGAACCAATGCCTGTGCCGCAAGAGCGCCCGCCAGAGCCTGCTCCTTCTGAGTGGTGTCCAGTGCCAGCGCATCCCGATCCCTGAGAATCCAGTCTGACAGTCACGGCCAGGAGTGCCGGTCCCTAAACCTGAGAATCCAGTCACGGCCAGGAGTGCCGGTTCCTAACCCTGAGAATCCAGTTCTCGAGTCACGGCCAGGAGAGCCGTTTCTGATCCAAAAAGATCCAGTTCTCCAGTCACGGCCAGGAAAGCCGTTCCTCGAGTCCTGTTTCCGAATCACGGCCGGGAAAGCCGTTCCAGTTCTCCGCTGATTTTGATCCGACATCACTGCCAGGAGTGCCGTTCCTGATCCCTGTGGATTACGTCCTGCATTCATGACCAGGAAAGCCGTTCACGAATCCGGTTCCCGAGTCACAGCCAGGAGTGCCGTTTCCAAGTCCTGAGAGTCCTGTTGCCAATCACAGCTAGGAGAGCCATTCCTGATCCCAAAGGAACTCCCCCAAGAAAATGACCATGGTAGAGGGGGGCGTAATGTCGCGTATTTCGTCTGTTTAGTTTTGATTTCGTTTTATGTCTTCCTCGTTTTCCTTATTTGGTAATGTTCCTTGTCTTGTTTAGTTTGATTAGTTAACTCGTCTCCACCTGTGTCTGCTCACCTGTCTTCAGTTCTCCCATATTGTATGTTTATTTGATGTGTGGTCTGCCCTATTCAGTTTGTCATTCCACGACACGTGACAGAGAGACAGATGGAATAGAGTCTGTCACTTTCTGCCTGCAGCATTAATTCCCTAAAATTTTTATGCTTTCTCCTCCCTGCTGATTCTTTTTTTTCTTTCTTCGCTCTTATGACATCATCTCAGCTCTAGTAACATCTTTTCTTCTTTTTCCTCTTCTTTCCTTCTTTCTTTCTTTCAATCAGCACATCAGATATTTGCGACCGTTTCATACGGCAACACTCTGAAAATAAACCTGCACATGAATAGCTCTTTGGCTCGCCTTATGTACATCCCTCAGTCTGATAAACATAAGTATTTGATTATGGAGAACGGAGAGCTCAGCCTGCCATCTAACGTGGATTTCGAGGGTCGTCTCTCTTTGGAGGATTCTTTGTGTCTTTTGATGGATGTGAAGGCCAGCGATGTCGGAGTTTTCAGTGTAATTGACCATCAGGGATTCCTGGTGTCGGATGTCCACCTGGAGATAGAACGTGAGGACAACGCAAAATTAAATAAATAGTTTGTTTAATTTTCATGTTTTGTATTTATGGTGTATCTTCCTCTATCAGCATACAGGATTCCTAATCTCTATATTGCCATCATTGCTCTTGTGGCATTGTTGGTGCTGCTGCTGTTAGTGTGCTTAGTTTCCTGTTTGGTGAAGATACGCAAACGTGCAGCAAAGGCCAGGGCCATTGAGGAGAAAGTCCGAAATGCAGGCAAAGTGGAGGGAGATGCCTTCAGACAGGTATTTACAACCTATCTTAGCACCAAAATATGAATATTAAAAAAGGCAGAGGATTTATACAATATTTAAATATATATTGTCATTGCATAAGTGGCATCTCCACTTATTTCCGTTTTCATTTTAACTTATCAATCAATATAATTATCAATTATTATAATAATAATGTCAATTATTTTTTATTATGTGTTAGTTACAATATATTAAATTACTTAAATAATTATGCTGAAAGTTTCAATGGCAATAAATGTAAAGTAGAAACATTTGCTTTATGCTTCACATTCTATTTTCTTGTCTTTTCTAACATGAAAGTAAAAAGAAAAAAAGTTTTACTCGCAAAGTACTCTTCTTTTTTTTGCAGGTTGTCAAAGATGCCTGTACCCATCAGAATGAGGAAGCCCCAGCCCTGTCACAGAAAGAAGACATCACTGAGAAATCACAGAGCACAGAGGTCAGCATTAAGGTGAGCACAAGAAACCTAAAAGACATGTTAACCACTAGCTGTATATGTATATCTTAACCCCAAGCATTTTCTCTCTAAAAAGTGCTGAATTATGTTGAATGTTGTAAAAAAACTTTCTAGGAAAGCTATGTCCTGCTTTTGTTCCTTAGGGTTTGGAGGTGTCTACTAAAGAGCCAAGCCTTCAAGAGAGGAACATGGAGACTAGTGACTCTGGAGTAGGATTTAATACCACTGGGCTCCCACTTGATAGTGACACTGATGCCCCAACGGCAGCCATAGCAGATTCTGATGCATTGAGTTCCTCTGCTGCCCCTGATGTCAAAGCCATTCCCAACCAAGCTCCAGAGTCAAAGAAAGCCCCCCCACCTCCTAAACCAGCACCAGCTGCTGATCTGAAACCAGCACCTGTCACCAAGTCGACTGCACCTCCACCACCTTCGCCCGAACCCAAACCAGCAGTAACGCCTGAACCCAAGCCTGCAGTCACACCAACACCTGAACCCAAACCCGCTGCTACACCTGAACCAAAAATGACCATCTCACCACCACCTGAAACAAAACTGACCCTGAGCCCATCACCTGAACCCAAGCAACCTGTGACACCTGATCCGAAACCACTTACAAGCCAAACCCAACCTGCAGTGTCACCTACTCCTGAACCCACACCAGCTAAAGTTGGCACTCCTGAACAAAAACCTGCTGTGAGCCCAACACCTGATCCCAAGACTCTGGATCCTAAACTGGTTTCTCCGGAGCCTAAACCAAGCTCACCTACTCCACAGTCTAAACCACCAGTCTCGCAGATTCTCGAACCAACCACAAATGGCACTCCCGAATCCAAGGCTGACATGGAGTCAGAGCCGAGTGCACCCATGTCCCCTGGGCTTGATGTGAAGGGCACAACCCCTCCCAAAACCCCTGATACTGGGAAAAGCTCGGTCAAAACTCCTGAGCTCATCTCCAGTGGAGGTCTAGACTCGGCCGCCCCCAATGACAGTGCACCACCTTCAAGCACTGACGGAGCTGCCACCAACTGAGATTAAAACCACAGCCTCTTTCCTGCCTCCTCCTAGTGTATTAACCACCACAGACAATCGAGACACTAGTCTTAACAACAAAGAAGAGCTAAATGACTTCCTAAGGGGGTGGGTTCCTCAGTCTTTTGAGTCTCACTTTTAATACAATTAACATGCATCAATAGAAAGATCCACTGTAAATGCACTCAGTTTACTAATATTTAATCACCCTGTAGCAGAGTTCGGGATAAGAAGCATTTCCGACCTTACACCATTGGCTAATTTAATACAGAATGAGGGAGGCTGTCTGGGATATTCCAAGAAAGTGTACAAAGACAAATCTCCCTTCACAGAAATAATACATCACTGCATGAAGATATTGAGAAAATAAATTATATTACCGGTTCCATAATCCAAGTTACTGTGGTTGAATTTAGGGAAAGGCACACAGAAACATGGGACATTAATCATTTCCATTCTTTATGAGATCATCTCTGCTACATTCCACCAGTCGGAGAATCCAAATAGCTGGACTGATACTGAGAAAGCGGCCAACCTTCTGCTGTCAGAGGACTGGAAAAGTGGAAAAATCATTTGTCACTTTTAACTCATGCAAGTCAACATGTCATTTTGACAAGGGAGATGAATGAGGAAACTACAGAAGTGCAAAGTAGGAGGAAGAAATACCATTTGACCAAAAAAAGAAAGAAAGAAAGAAAGAAAGAAAGAAATCACAATCCTTCATAGACTAATCTGTGACTCTGTGCCTGGAGGACATTTTTGAGAATCTTCTACTATCAATCCAAACTATGGATGTTCTTGTCCAGAGATGTGACAGTGCACATTTCCTGTTCAGTCAGTAACAAAAATATTGCTGTTAAAATCTTTCCATGAAGTCAAAAAATTTGTTTAAAAATGTATGTACTCTTAAAAAAAATGTTGGTAACAGTATATGTGAACAGGTTTGCTTCACTGAGTGAGCTGTGTCTAATATATCCAAATAGTGAGTCTCCATCATTAATGAATTTTCTGGTGCATTGTTATAGGATTTAATTGATCCTAGCACCATTACAAAAGACATTATGCAAATGAGGTGAAATAGAATATACGAGAAAATACTGAGTGAGTGCTCAGTTATGGAGGATACAGCAGACTACTGCAATATGCTGTACTTTCACTGGCACCTAACCGAATCTCTCCACAGCTGCGATAACACCTGAATAGGCTTTCTAAAATGTAAAAAGTGTTCTCGGTTGCATATCATTATGCAACTGTTTCATCATCATTTGATGAATTAATCCCACAATCAAAAATGTACTCAAACATAGGCAAATGACATAAAAAGCAAGTGTGTTTGGGTTGAAAAGAATGGCAGTTATTGCAGGTGGTTAGTGAATAAGACACTTTTTTTATGCTGACATACAGTGCGCAAAAGTGGCGCATGCAGAGAGGTAACCCAACCTGATCTCGCGGCACTTCATACATATTTTACACATTCGTACATTTCTTCTAAATCGTACGTCTTTTACGGGAATTTGTCCGTATGATCTAATTCTAACCCCGCCCGTAAACCTACCCGTCATGGGGTTTTAGACAAATCGTACAAGTACGAATTAGCACGAATTTGGCACTTCGTATGAATATGTACAAATTCGTAACCCCAGAATGTCTTGTTTAGTTATATTTGTACGAAGATCTGGATTGTTTGTGTTGCTGCAATGTTCCACAAATAGTTTTGGATTTATAGTCGTAGTTGTAAGACAATTCAGTCTCACATATCAGTTTACATAATTCCTGGTGCCTCCGGTAGAACCTCAACACCACTGCCTGTTAATGTTGTATGAGTCCAGGAACTTGCTCCTATTACACTATCTGTGGGAGCTGATGTTAAATCACAGTGAGAAGATGGGGATGGTAGCTAACTCGATATTCGTTTCAACGTCTTGAAGTGTGGGCTGATCTGACAGACTGGAGGTTTGTGGGTAGATTTTCTAACTGAAGGTGATCACTACCTCACATTTAAGCCTGACTAAAGTACTTAACCACTAATGACATTGAATAAAAATGTAAAAAAAAAAAAAAGATTTTTGGCAAAGCACAAGGTTTAAAATGCAATCAAAGGTTTACAAAACCCAATCAGATTTGGCAATGCCTTTCCCACAAACCTCTGAAAATGGCCTTGTTTCTTTTTAGCCTTTAACAGCTGTTTTAATATCGGTGCAAGGAAATGTCACTTGAAAGCCATTCTAGAGTCACATCTCATCATGTAAAACACAAAACCTAGATGTCATAACCATAGGAGCACTGTAGCATTAAAACTTACTTAAAAGGATTATATATCAATGAAAAAACAAAATGTAATATATAGTAAATAAATCTGACTCAAAATGGCTTATGAGCAAACCCACATTTGTTGATGCTGAAGATGCACTCAGTAATTTTTGTTTGTTGCACTGGTCGATTTGGATACTGACACCTAGGGCTGTGGAGGTAGAACAATGCGAAACCAATAGTTTTAGGTTATCAGTACCATTGTAGAAATGCTCTGTGATGCCCTTGGCACACCACAGCAAATGATAATGTCTAATAATAAGAGGGGTCTTCAAGATAAAGAGATAGTGTATTCATCTAGTCATGTGAACGAGGTGACCCACTCCATGTAAAATAAAACCGCAGTTTGGGCTGATATGAAAACATATTGTAAAAGACTTATTACTTTATTTAACGTTAAAACCTAAAAAAAAAAACTAATTACTGAGTACAGCTTTAAAGTTACCCATCCCCCACACTGTTTGGAGAGAGAGTCAGTATTGAAGCAATATTGAAAAAAACAAAAACTTGCAGATACACTGATACATGCACACATACATAATAATAACTCGTTTTAAAGTATGTATTGTGAGTTTCTGTAGTTTGGTCTGCAAGTTCACAATGATTCACGGGCAGGCAGACACTGGAGGGGTTTTATTCTTCTTTATACAATTCAAAACCTAGTGTAGCACAACTGTCATGCTCCCTTCAGCTAATACAGTTGTCTGTTAACCATGAGCTTGATTTCACATGCCCTTTCATTCATCTACAGGAAATGATGTCACACTTAAGGGCATCCCGCTAATGCACATTACACAGGTTTCCAGGCAAAATCAATTTTCCTCTGATCACTCCCGGAATCATCACAGTGTCTTATTGTGCTTAAGATATTCGCTACCCTTCAGGACACTGCCACTGATATTAGTATTGTATCATGACATGATTACAGTTTGTGTGTTGATGCTTGTGCTGTATGTATGTGGGTGCAATTTGGTATTAATGAAGAGAGATTATAGATGTTATTCATCATTGGCAACATCAGGAGGCCTGTATGTGTTTGTACAAGTGCATGTGAGTATGTTTGTGTGTGTCAGTGTGTTAGCAAGAAACTCCATTGGATAGCTGTCATTTTAATGCAATTAGCAATGTCCTTTGTCTCCCTGGCTGGCTGGTAATTGCTTTTCCTTTTTAAGTGGTATTAAATTCAGATTCAATTTAAGGAAGTGCACAGTGCGAGATTTCTATCAGAATGGACTCCATGCTGTTTAGTGATACCCGACAGCTTTCTGTTTTGATACCGAGATAGCAGTGTTACAGGTCACTTTGATTTAGTCGGCGCTCAAGGCTACACCAATTGAATAGTTTATATTGCGCTTTTCCGCGCTTTACAAAACTCAGACACGAGAGTAACGATGCATTGTCACTGCAGTCTGTCATTGCATGCTATAGAATTGCGCTCCCATAGTGTCCGTCTGTGCTAGTGTGGTCATGCATATATAGGAGGTAGTGTGTAGACATCTAAAAGTACGCTGATTTTCATGTATCGCACGGCTCTGCAGGTTTCTGATTGGATAATTCCATTGTGTAAAACATCCCTGCTATGGATGTCACTGAAAATGTTGCATTCGATGTGTCACCCTATATCTTTCCATTCCAGACCTGATTGGTCAAAAACATTCTAAAAGGGCATTAAAGAGAAAGTTCATCCAGAAAAGATTTTTCACTCACACTCGTTTCTTTCTAAAACTTATTAGAGATTACTGTTTTTAAAAAAAACCATTGACTTTCATAATATGGGCAAAAACAACTTTCTAGAGAAGAAAGTTTTGTAATTTTGAACCGACTTGAGGGTGAGTGAACAAATGTTTCATTTTTAGATGAACTATCCCTTTAATCAATACTCAGAATTCAATGGTTGTGGAAATATCTCTCATGAGTGAGGAAAATGAGCGGGGAGAATGTATAGAGTACGAGAAGCCTAAGTATCCTGTGGTGTTGTGCGTGTTTTAAGTAAACTCAACGTGCAGTTGTGTCCCACAGGTGCATGAGAGGTTTCTGCCTCTCTTTTCCTCTCCTTATTCCACCTGAGTGATGCTCTACAGTTTATCGGTCCCCGTTCTTCCTTTTTGCACAAACACAACACATAAACATTTTGTAAAGAAGTGAAACTTCCTTTATTTCATGCCTAGAAATGATAATAAATGATTTTAAAATGTATCAAAGTGTGTTGTTTTTTCTCCTCACACCCGTGACGCAGCAGTTATAAAGGCTGTGAGACATTTGCAAAAAAAAAAAAAGATAGTGCTTTCTGCCCTTGCAGTCAATCAGATTCAAAGTCACTCATCTGTCTCTCTAGCTTTTTCTTCCCTTCTCTGCTGGCAGGGTGCAAAGAGACCCTCCCCCTTTTTTTGTCACACCAGCAACACATAGCTGGCATAATATAGCAGACCAGTCTAGCTTATTTATAGACAAGTAGTGGTAAACAGTCGCTTTTAATAGTATGTTAACAGGCAGAAAAAAATCATTTATTTATTTTTTTCATGGCTTTCTATTTTATTCTGTAAGTATATGAAACATGCATTGCATGTATTTTATTTATTGCATACATATATTAAATAAAAAAGAAATAGTTCTCTCAAATGAAAATTATATTATTAATTATTCACCCTAATGTCATTCCAATCTCCATCCGGCATTTTGGGCTAAAGGCAGGAAAACACCCTGGACAGATGGTCAGTCCATCACAGAGCACCCGGAAATATGCCACACAAGCAGAACATTTAAACTCCACACAGAAAGGCTTCCTGACTTAGCTGGGACTCAAACTAGGCACCTTCTTGCTGTGTAGCTTAATACTAAGCCAACATGCCACCGGAGGATAAAGCACCTGGTATTCCCAGGCTTAGTACTAACTGAGCCAAACCCTGCTTAGCTTCTGAGATGAGATGAGATCCAGCAATGCAAATTTGAATACATTTTTATTGCTATTTATTTTAGTGTGACCACAGCCTGTCAAGTTTCAAAAAGGACTAAAAAGCACTATAAATGTTGTCTATGTGAGTCATGCACTACTTTAGATGATAATCATCTTCACCTCCTCTGCAGCTTTCAAATCAGATATGGTGCATGCCAGACATCGATAAAAATCAAAGCTCACTAGTTTTTGAGAGTCTCGTTATCAACATCATGACGTCAAACCGAAATAACATACAGTTTTGAAACATACATAATGACAGAATTTTCATTTCTGAGTGAAATATTTACTTATCTATTCTCAGCATAGCTTTTTAGGTCTGAATGGATGACTTTAACTGACTAGAGCAAATTTCACAGGCTGTGTGAATACCCTTTTATGGTGCATTATGTGAAATTATGTCTGCAAATGTAGTGTATTATAGAGTATTTAATCCCATAATACACCTAAATAATGAATGCACAACCAATGTATACTGAAGAATGGATCCTAAAAAATAGCCTTGCAAAAAAATGGCACTTTAAGCTCATTTAAAGTTTGAATTTGCCCACTTTAAAGAACACAAATATTGAAATGTCATCAGTTACTCACCCGGATGTCCAAACCTGTATAAGTGTCTTTCCTATGTTGAACAAAAGAAGATATTTCCACCGTTGTCTACGTCATGAAGATCAACGATCAAAAAAAGCTCTCAAAAACTTGTACAAACCTAGCAGTAAGATTTTTGACACATAAATACTCAATCTTTTTTCCGAATTATTTTTTAAAACATCTACGCGCTTGAGAATCCAATGTTTTAACAGTGTAAACAATGGTTTACCCTTAACATAAAACATTCCAAGTTTGGAAAGACATGAGAGTGAGTGAATGATTTTCAGTCATTTTTGAGTCAACTATCCCTTTAATCTCTTACATTTATTCAGTGAAGTATATTAGTGGAGTAATGAATAGTGAATGATGGCATGAGGTCAATATGGGATACAGCCACTGTGTAGTGTTACTTAAACAGATCAGCCAAACAGAACTACACAACAAAACCGCTCTCACACAAGCTTCCAGGTAATCAGAATTCACCGTTTCAAACTCTGTCATCAGTGGTGGAGGAAAAACCAAACATCCGTGTCAATCCCTCAGAGTGATGGATGAAATATGGAAAGAGGAGAGCAGTTCATTCCTTCATCTGTGTCACATGGGTTGTAGAATGGATAGAGCGGCACAAGAATGGTCCCTATGTAGAATGAGAAGAGTGGCGTCATGGTGACAGCATTGTAGAAAGAAACCTCCTCATTATCACAGTCCAGGAAGATGCCGATGCGGATAGGGAGGGTGTATGAGAGCACCTTTGTGGGCTTTGGGTGGGTGCAGGCTGTGATGGAGCCATTTCTGAGGGACAATGTCCACAGTCCGTTTAACGTCGAGGAAGAGTCCATCTCTCCACGAGGTATGTCCGCTCTGGCCACTCCCACTCTCCAC
The DNA here is from genome assembly GCA_032353835.1 of Enteromius viviparus. Taxonomy (NCBI): domain Eukaryota; kingdom Metazoa; phylum Chordata; class Actinopteri; order Cypriniformes; family Cyprinidae; genus Enteromius; species Enteromius viviparus. The sequence continues at coordinate 15,397,590 of JAUCNO010000236.1, read as the reverse complement.
GCAGTTTTGCCTTTCACCTCCACCTCCCAGTAATGACGGCCATGAGTGAAGGCCTCTGAACCCATCACACAATAATAGAAGTGGAAGCGCTTCGGGTTCCTTTCATCTGGGTTCTCGTTAGGCAACACCTTGTCTTCCTCGAAAGTCACTGAAGTTCTCTCAGCAGAGAGGGTTAAGAGGGGATGCGCCGTTTCAGGGTCAAAAGTCAACGTGGATATGTCTGAGTATACAAATAAATTAATCAGAATTGATTTCCATCAGATTAATCAGTAATCTGTAGTACAATATGTTAATGTCACGTAATGTAATGCTGAAAAACAAACAAAATATAGAAACCATCAAATACATTTGAACAGTTTCAACTATGTTACAAACCATCAACTTTTAACTTGAACTTTTTTGGGGACTTTTTTATATCCATTAGGATTTATTGGTTTTAACAAACCACTAATAGAAGGTATGTAATAGCAGAAACCCACAGGGTCAATTACAATTTCCATTAAAACCAATACAGGTCCCACTATAACCAGCACAACCATAATTTCTGTGATGGTCTCAATCTTGTTTTAAAGCAGACATTTGCAGAACTAGGCTATAGTAGTGGTGTTTTGTTTGTGAAATGACATATTTTTGTACTAAAATAAACTTTTTTTCATCTTTTAGAGTCTCCTGATGAGTCTCCTCTTTTTTTTTTCAACGTCTAGTATAATAGCATGTTATGGAAGCATTTTGAAGTAGCATTTCATACATTCATTCTACTGAAAGGACACTTCCTTTACTGAATAAATCAGTGCTTTGAGTTTGAATGACTTGAACTTGTCCAAAATAAAATACTTCAGGATGTTTATGGTACTGTAGGTCATGTGAAAGTAACAACATGCTGGACAAAGAACATCTAAAATTCATAACAAATTCAGAAATAAAGCATACTTTTTTAACATGTTTGAAAAAAGTTCAATTCACACGTTGCAGCTAGTTCAGTATACAATTTTGGATACACAGAATGTTTTAATTACTTCATTTAATGTCTCATAACACAAATCTTCCCTTTTTTGCGCCACCAACTGGTGGAAATTGAACCTGCAGAAATAGGGACTAAAGTATATCCAGATGTAAGTACCTGGCATGACCACCACCACCACCACTATAATGAGAATTAAAATAGTTCAGATTTCTTTTTAGTATGTAATAAAATAGTAGTATTTAAAATTTAGTACTTGGATAGAGGGATGTTTTCATGTGTTTCCAGATCCGGTACTGTATGGGACCCACAAACTGACCAGAGAGAATTTCGCTGTCTACTGGCGGAGGACGAATAAAATTCACCTCGCATCTAAAGAAGATAAACAGAGCAAGAACTGAGGTAGAAGAAGAACAATTATTAAGATTATATGAGAATTAGAGACCATGTGGGAAAGAATAAATACAAAACACACTTGCCTTTTCAGAAGCTCTTTGATTTCCTAAATGGATTAAAAATATAGTGTTTAGAGGAAGAATGTTTCGCTGCAGCAGTCAGCTCTTCAGATTCCTCAATCTTTCAATCGTGTGATTGTTTCAGACTTCATCTGAACAGTCAATTGGCAGCATCTAGTATGTTCTGTGGGTATCTACTGCATGACTTATGAAACTAACCCTGTTAGTATTTTAAACGTGGTCATTACGTATTTGATGAATATGATTTCATATCAGTTAAATGCACAATAATAAAAATAATAATAATTATACAATCCATAGAGGATAAGGAATTAGTTCTCTCCCAGTGCAGGTCGCTACTTAAAGCTTAAAGATAAAGATTTTACTGCTTAGTCTATTAGTTTAATAACTTAAAATGGAAATCCACCTTCAAAAGTTTAGGGCTGTCATCTTCCCGCAGTTTGCAGTTTAGAGTCTCAATGGCTTTCTCTAGATCTCTACTCTGCATGCCAATCTTCTTCTCTCTCTCTTTTAAGATCTTCACTCGTCTGTCCCTTTCCTTCCTCAGCCGTTCCAGATCCGTCTCTTCCTCCTCATGCAGGAAACGATGTAGGTTCTGAAACTCTGCTCGGATTTCACGCTCTATCTCTTCAAATCTGTTCTGTGAAAGCAGAAAAAGGAGACATTAATGACTTAATGGGAAACATGAAGGAAGAGAGACTAATTACATAAAAGACTAATAAGTCTGGAAAAATGAGCAGGCTGAGATTAGCTTACTAATGACGTTATTACTCAAATGTAATACCGGAAATTGTTTATTAGGAGTTTTAGATACTGCAGATCTGTATGTATTATAGAACTTATGCCAAATTGGGGGATGATATGCATCAAGAGTTATTTAAATATTAATGTCAACCGTTTCTGAACAGGCCATATAAAAAGCTGTAAAACGCTGTTGAGGGACTGAAGAAAAGATAAAATTTTTCTATATATTTTTGGAAGAAGTGATCACTTCATATTTTAGTTTTGAGAGTTATCTTTCCATGTCAGCCAGTAACTGATATTGTGAGGAAGAAACCATTATACTCTTTTTGCCACATATAAATATAAATCAAGCATTACCTCGACCTCCAGTGCGTCCACAAAGGCGTCTTTCTCAGCCTCGTAACATTCATCAATTTCATGTTTGATTTTTTTAATTGCCTGAATAAGCTTCTCCTGAAACACAAACAGGCTACTGTAACTGTCTCACTTAATAAGCACACTAATTCGATTATGAACAGTTTGCATAGTCCTAAACAACAGATTTTCTTTTTAATCTTCAGAAAGAGTTCAAACCCCACAATCTCTTGCCTCACTTGGAGCCTTCTAGAAATAAAATCAGTGTATTTCACCTTGCCATGACATACGAAGGTGACGTTTTATTCTTACCTTTTGTGCACTGAGGAGAGAGTTGTTAAAGTTGTTGTTTGTGTCCTTCATGTGATTTGTGTGCATTCCAGATCTCCGTGTTAGAACAAAGCAGACAGAACACTGGTATCTCACGTGTGAGAGAGAGAGGGGTTAAATCAAGCTGACTGATACGTGTGTATAAACACTCTTACAGAGAGACAGAGAGAGGTGGGAAGGACAAAGGCAATATGAGGGCAATATATCAAAGGAGGGCGACAGACTGATTGGTTCAGAGGCTGGAGCTGACCAACACATTCGCCACATCCAAAAGTTTTACATGAAACATATATACAGTAAAATATATGTAATGCCTATGACTTTACATAGTAGCTTGTCAACACAGAAGACGAAAAGGGAGGTATTGTGGGGTCCACAGCTGTCTCACTGCACCACATGAGCGATTTATGGAAGTGAGGGAAGAGATATTCTATTTCTGTCTGCAACAAGAGCTAACGTCAGAGAACAGAGGCAGACTATTACAGGCAGCGAGGCTGGTGAGGGGCTTATATTTCACTCTGAGAGGGGTCTGGATTTTGTCTGTTTGTGTGTGTGTATGAACAAATGATATATAACAGCAGAGAAAGAGAGGCTATGTGTGCCTGTGTTGTATGTGCAAACAGAGGAAGATTATGTTTCATAAAGAGCAGTCTGTCAGGCAAAGATATTTCGAATATTTCTGTAGTCGAGGGCAGAGTTGTATGACAAGAAAAAATCCTTTGTGGAATACGTCACCTCTCTCTTTCTCTCTCTCTCTGTGAAAACTGCTCAGCCAATGCAATGTATTATTCATGGACCTGTCCTGAGTGTCTGACTGCTGAGATGCAGACTCAGTAAAAGGAAGAGTGCAATCATTTTTAAAGCACAGTCACATACAGCACATATGATGCTCGTTTAAGAAACTTCAAAAAAGTCACACAAGTTATTTTAATACCTACTGATGTTGAGTAATGTCTCTGTTGCTCTCTTTTTATTCTTTCAGACCTAGGGGTGCAATAATAGAACCTGATTTTATCCGATTTAACATTGTTAACATTGTGCTTAATTAATCAGATTTGAAGAACCAGTTTCTTGATCAGTGTTTGGTGCTTGTACATCATTGTCATCATTTGCTCTGATTCTAGAGGTTACTCATAGTTAAAGGAATAGTTCACCCACAGTGAATATTCTGTTATCATTTACTCACACCTCGAGTAGTTCCAAATCTGTATGAATTCATTTGAATTTGAATTTAAAGGAAGACACTTTAAAGAAAGTGTGTAACCAGGCTGTTATGGGTCACCATTGACTTCCATAAGATTTTGTTTCTACTATGAAAGTCAATGGTGACCCAAAACTGCCTGGTTTTGTTTTCTTCCTTTGTTTTCATAGAAAATCTGTACAGATTTGGAACAACTCAGGGATGACAAAATTTTCATTTCTGGATGAACAATTCCTTTAAGGTTAGATTTAGGTGTCGGGATATGGTCAAGACTGTCATGATCGTGGTTTGGGACTGTCTTTGTTTGTTTTTAGTCCTGGAGCACGTTTTTTGTTGTGCTTCACTGTCTTTCCTGCACTTCTTGTTACTCCTATTAATCATCATCCTCACCTGCAGCTGATTAGGTGCTCACTATCTCTCCCTTATCTTGCCCTGGCGTGTGATGTCTTGTGTCAGTTCGTGATTTTCTGTCCTGTGATTCAGACTGGCCTACTGCCCTCCAAGCTTTCCTGCCTAATCCAGTTCTAGCGCTCCTCTCCTCTCCTGTCTTGTCAGCCTAACTATTCTGTCTCTGGTTATTTTATCTTCTACTCACCTAGAATCCAGCCCGGCGCTCTGCCTCGACAGGCTCCTCTTTGGCATTCGTTGCTGATCTTCTCTCATCAGGTGCTGGCATCTTCTCCTGCGGTGTGTGCTATAGCCAGTCTCATCCTCCCGTGCTGACAAGATCGAAAATACTGACAATTCAGTTTTTCAAGAGACCTTTTGTTGTTAAATAAAGTATCTCTTGCACCTGCATTTGGGTCCCGGTCTTGTTTCTGACAAATACTAAATTTTAAAATTTTTAAATAAAGTGTTGTTACAGAGCCAACGATATATGCTGTTGTAGGAAAACATCTAACAAAGCCAACTTGGGTGCAATATTTTTTCTCTGGTAATTCTACAACAATGACGACGAACTTGTTGTCAAATATTTTTAATGAGCAGAAAGAAAGTAGGAGTTTAAGTAATTTTAGTATTTATTTTATATGTATATAATTTTATATATATATATATTAGTGCTGTCAAATGATTAATCATGATTAATCACATCCAAAATAAAAGTCTTTATTTACAT
>JAUCNO010000236.1:15375826-15388842 GCA_032353835.1 Enteromius viviparus | reverse complement strand
GAACATGCAAACATTACGTGTTTTTCTTAAATACACACATGCATGTGTTTGTATTAATATATACATAATAAACAAACATTATACTCAAATGTATTATGTAAATAAAAAACCTTTTATTTTGGATGTGATTAAACGTTTGACAGCCCTGATCAAAAATACAGTAAAACAGAACTATTGTGAAATATTATAATAACTAAGTTTTATTTTTCTCTATTTTATATTAAAATATTCTAAAATGTATTTCATTACTGTGTTGATAAAGCTACATTTTAAGCAGCCGTTTCTCTTTAGTGACTTTAAAAAAATCTTAAAAAAAAATCTTGCTGATTTGGTGCTCAAGAAACTAAAAAAAAATTATTCTTTTAAACTATAAGGACTTTAATATACAAAAAACGAGAAAAAAAAAAATATATATATATATATTTAAAATGTAAAACACATCCTTGCGCAATAAATGCATTTAAAGGTATATTTGTGGTGGGGCTTTTGAAAGTGTTAGCATGGCAACCAAAAAAGTAGTTTTTGTTGAGCCCTGTTTTGTCAACCTGTTCTGCACACCTTACATAAACATATTATTAGACTATACAAACTCTTCCAGATAGGTAGGTTCTCCATTTATCCTAAGTATAGAGTCGTCATTAAAAAAAATTGGATCTGTGTTATGTTGCCGTTTGGTTGTATTACAGATTGGGTTACAAAAACAACCTGACTCATCGTAGATACTCGATAGGCTTATTCTTTAAATACTGCTGAGCTGCAATGTATTGCCTGTAAGTGTGCCATAAATGTATAGTTGCGCGACAGCATTTAGACAATAAGAAGAGGGGGAAGAGAGTGAGTGAGTGAGCAGAACAAAGAGAGAAAAACACCCTGAGATTGAGAGAGCCACACCCATTTTACCCAGGAGCACATCAACACTAGTTCAGGCAAGTTGCTGTGGGATTATAAAACAGACACACAAACCAGCTGAACATGAACTAGACACGACAATACCTCTAACAGTTAATCACCAGGATTATTTATGTCTATAATACAAGAGATAAAATGAATGCAATTAAAACCTCTCTTTCTTTACACAGGTGACAAAAGAAACTGCAAGCAAACATTTTTCAAAATCATTGTTTAATGTATTTTTGATGTCCTCTGTACTTCTTTTTATTAAATATTTAAAATGTTCTCTTGTTGAGTAGTGTCTGAGTCAATTCACCAGCACCTGTTTTCATGCACCACCTTTTTTCGATTTGTGAAGTTCCAGGTTTATGACTGGACATTTTTCAAGTAGGTAATGCCAAAATCTTCTTTTGGCCGTAAAAATGACTTTAGCTGCAAAAATAACATGTTGTAGTGTTAATGCTGGGGAATGCTGACACACAGGAGGCCATTTAAGGTGTGTGAGAGGTGTGTGTACTGGTTTGTGTGCATTATAGCAATACTAAGACGAGGTGTAGTCAGAAAGTGTGATTTAGAAAGGGAGGGATGGATGTAAGAGAGTGAAAGGGGGAGGGATGAAGAAGGCGAAATTGTGCCCAGGCTCATTCTGCATAGCCGAGGAGAAAGAGAGAGAGAGAGAGAGAGAGTGAGAGTGTGTGTAGCATAGGGCTTGTTTTGTGTAGCTGCTAGTTCAGCACTGTTAGCTGCAGTCTCTGCTTCGTTTGTACTGAGGGTTTCGGCCATGCTGTTTGCTCTGCCCAGACTCGCTGTGTTCATCTCTGCAGTGCTGTTTAACGGTGGTGTAGTCCGGGCAAGTACACACACGGATCTTGATCCAGCGTTCCTCCAGTGTCAAGAGTGTTTTTACAGAGGCACACCTCCACATTCACTCTTTGAGCTGGGTTTGGAGCAGAGATGTCACACACATCTGACCGGACGGCCTTTTGCATCACTCTTTAATGCCAACTGTCAAAGCACCGTCTATACAGCCCTTCACCTCGGCTCGATTAATGGATGGGGCAGAGGAGAGCAGAGCACGGTGAGTCTCTTAGTCACTTGTCTTGAAGCTTGTTACTTCAGAGGAAGATTTGTGCTTGTATAGATTTGCTAAAAATGCATTGTTGTGAAGAAGTGTTGGTTGTTATTATTTTACAGGAGAGCTGTAGTACTAAATGAGTTTAAGTACAGGTCCTAGATGTCTGAATTTTTGACCACAGAGTCTTTTTTTAAATGACATTCATTACAGTTTTTGCTGACATGCAAATGTACAAGGCTGACAAGGCAAGCGGAAGGGAAAACATTTTTAATTTTTAGTTGGATAAATAATGTGATTTATTATTTTTGTCATTCCTATTTATTCCTATAAATTAAAAATGCAGTTCTCAAACGGTCACTGATTGATATGCACATATGGTAAGCATGTTTGTAAAAGTTATTATTAATTTGCCATGTTCTTCGCAGAATATAGCGTCAGTATAGAGTACATTTTTAATTTGTTTATTGTGGTCAGTCTTACAGACAAGTGCAATGGATTGATGTTATCCAGAATGCAAATTTAATTAAAATGGCAGTTCATGAAACTGACCCAGAACAGGTTGATTCATTCAGTCACACCTCATAGCAAACGTCTCATTACTCTCCATTAGGGCCGCAAAACTCGCAAATTCAAATTCTTTGTGTAAAGAAATCTTTCTGTCATTATTTAATCACCCTCATGTCATTCCAAAATGGTACACCTTGTTGCAGATCAAAAAAATAAGAAATTTAGTCTTTTTCCCTCATATAATGTAGATCAGTGCGGTCCAATTTTGTTTGGACCCCAACATTTTTTAAAATATATTATTTTACCATGTGCATGAATGAAATGAAGATGGGTATTATGAGTAAATTATGGGTAAACAATCCTTAAACAATATTGTGCATTTTTGTCAATTTGTATCATGGAGAAATGCATTTTAATGTATACATTTGCAATGCAACAAGTAATTAAATAGTAATTAACTACCTGTCTTTTTAAACCCATCAGCAGGATGCCAAAGAAGAGATCAATGGCGATTCCCCTGTGGCCATCCCAGCTCTTTACAGAGGAACCGCTGATGAAACCCCATCACCCCAGCACAACTACCCTCTCTTTAAATGGGATGCTTTTATAGCAGAGTTCATACAGAGCTCCATCATGCCAAGGTGTTCAAAGACAAGCGGAGAAATGTACGTGCAGATTGGTTTAGGTAGTTTAAAGGAGTGCGCGGGGGGGCTGTTGTGGTCAGCGGTGTGTTGTGCTGCATCAGATGGAGATGGCAGTTTCAGTGTTGGGCTGATGAAGGAGGGGGATGTGAAGGTGCTCAGTATTAAGGCTTTGGAGGAGCTGGTAGGAGTTACAGGCCTGTTTTCAGGGGGTTGTAGTGAAGTAGGACATCAGAGCGAAGAGGAACTTGCATCGCTCTTGAAAAAGCAACCGAAAGGCGACTCTGATGTGCAAAGCGAGGAGCACACTGGCGAACAAAACTCTCAGGTAGCAGAAACATCAGAAACAGAAAAGGTGACTTTGGAGCACGTTGATGATGAAGCCCAAAGCTACACCTCTTCTTTGAGCTCAGACATGGAGATTGAAGAGAACACTAATGAAACGGAGAGCTCAGAGTCTGTCCTCTTCAAAGTTTTGTCTTCCACCATCTATCTCCTTTATGCCCCTTTCTCTCCAATCGTAAACCGAGTCACTAACCTTCCCTTCCAGCTAACCTACGTTCTTCAGGAAGATCTGGCTGTTCTGGCCTCGGTGCCCGGTGACAGCTGCACTTTAGTCAACAACTTAGTCTCAGGAGTGTATTCTGGCATTTCATGCATCTTAAACACCTTGTACCAGACAGGAGAAACAATCGTGTGCACGACTTACGCCTGCCTCAGTCCGTTAGCCGAAAACCTGTTTGTGGCTTTCCAGGAAGGGCTCATAGGAACAGGCACTCTGGCGTCGGATGCCTTGGGAATCATGATAGGAACAGTAGGGAATGGTTTTAGGATCATCAGGATGATTCTTGGGTCAGTCTTGGATAAGATGGTAGATTACCTGTGTGTCGTATCTTCAGAAATGGGCTACCAGGTGTCAACAGTGGGAAGTGGGGTCGGCAAACTTACCTGGAGAAGTGGAAAGGGGGTGGGCCACATGCTTAACATCGTAGCGTCCATCATAGGCGGAGTAGTGGGGAATACAATATTGAATATCCAGGAAGCTTTTGGAGAGAGCTCAGGGGAATCATATGAGTTGCAAACACCTGAATTGCTGAAATCTGAAGTCGTCGGGGAATAGATTTAAATATGTGTATATATGCCTGTGTTAGACACCTTAGTTGCATATTACACCACAAATAGAGTGTGTTAGTGCCTGTCCACTTTTTCAGCGGCCTTGACCCCGGAAGTTTTTTTTCCTATATATTTTTCCCATAGAGAAGTCTTTGTTATAAGCCATGAATCACTGTACGTAAATCATAACATCACAAGAAACATAGTATTTAAAAAGGTGTAGGACTGTGACCTTAACATATATTTTGTGATATGTTTCCAGATTATGTCTTTTGCAGTGTTTCATGGAACAACGTTGGTGCAATCAATTGTTTCAGTTCTCTGAATGATGGAGATTTTTTTCTGCAGAAACTTGATGTATTTTGGAAATGATGTTGGAATTGAGCAGTTAAAAATTAAGTAGAAATAACGCTGACTGATGGCCTCAGCAAAAGCATGTACCATTGATTACCAATCTTGTAGATCACAGGAGGTCTGTCTTTAATGATTTATAAGTTACTGTTAAAAATCAATTCTCTTATGGAGAAACTAAATTGGATTTTTACTTCCGGATCCTGACAGTTGCTGTAAGTGTCAGGCTGCACACTGAATATTAACCATATGGCATGTGGTTATAAAATCTGCTGTATGTTTTACATTCTGCCTTAAAATACCTACATAAACCTCCTTATGTTTTTGAAGGGTGATTTGTAACTCTTTCAAGGTGCTGAGAAAGGTTTAAGTGTCAGAAAGGTGATGTAATTGTTGTAATATGTTGGTCATTTCATCCAACATGTAAAGACCTTGCTTTGTCATGGTTTATATGCTGCAATAAAACCTCTCCTCTGTGAGTCATGCTGTCTGTCATTTATAGTCTAAGCAATAACACAAGATCATTAAGATCATCAGGTTCATAATATTTAGACATATTTTCATAGATAATTGTTGTGTAAAAAAAAATGCTGCGAAATTAATAATATAAATTTCTAAAATATTACTTGGAAAATATTTAAAAGCCTATTTAATAGTTTCTTTACATACTTTACAAAAGCTTATATTTTATTGCTGTATTTATTAATATGATTATGACTACTAGTGACAATTAAGTGATACTTGATTAAAACCTTTTTTTATTTACTTGTTTAATTATTTATTCTTATTTGTATTATTTAGGATATATATTTGTACTTTTTTACACTCTTTTTCTCTAAGCTTTTCTTCGGCCCCCTTCGCACACCTCAGCAGTTCCTTGTTCGAAAACCTATGATTTGAAAAGTTCCATTACAAAAAGGCTTATGAAATGTGTAAATATTAAATTTGCTCTTCAAAATCATACAGTTTGACAGGTGTTCATAATTTTATCTCCACATTCAAAACAACAGATTATGTTACTTACTGGCGACAGCATATAGGCTCCTTTAAAAAAAAAAAAAAAAAAAAGGAACAATGCTTAATCTTTCCATTGTTTATTTTGTTCATCACAACGTCGAGTGCAATAGAAGCCTATAGCGCCTCTGTTGGACACTGTAACCTATTACACATTTATTGCGTCAGACGGATGCGCTTTACGACCGGTTACATCACTTTACGGCAGCGCTTATGAAGCATTGGATTCTTTGCATGCTGTGCATAGGCTGACGTTTCCCACTGCTGCCTTCAGGTAAGTTACTAATGATTTTTCAGCAAGACTTTAACAAATACAGATACCGACGAATTTATGCTGATCGATACAACCAAAAGTATTTGTGTCTTATACGTAATTCCTGGACTTTTGCAGTCATAGCTGTCCTGAAATTAACAGATCATGCGTTTAGCCAATTAGCCGGTCTATATTTACGTCAAAATACTCAAGTTATTATGGCAGCATTACACGATAATATATACATAAAGACATTAAAGACAGTAAAAGCGTTTGTTGCTGTCTTAAAATGAATACAATTTCTTCAGTGAGAGAATTTATTACATATGATCTGATTGGAGTATAGTAAAGTACAGTTTATTTGCAAGTGATGAAGCTTCACAAAATTGTATATATGTATATATACACACACACACACACACATACTAATACTTTTACTTTCATTTCTGTACTAAAGCTTTGAGACATTAAAACATGTCGAAATGAAATAATTTTACTTTACATTTAATTTAAATTAGTTGTACAAAATATTAATTTATTAATTATTGACATGCCTGTCATATATTGCTGTATCAGATGGACACTCTATACATCTCTTCGCACCCTGATGACTTCAGGAGTTTGTTGCCCTTGATCGCTGCTGAATTCTGTTCATCTCCTCCACGAATTGTCCATGAGGACCCTCCGTCTGAGGTGGCCAAATCTCGTCCCGCACTGGTCTTAGCTGGTTCGGGGGGCACCGTGCTCACCGGTGCTAATTCTGTGAGCTGGTACCTAGCAGCAGCGGGCAACCGGACAGGCAGCGATAAGAAGCAGGAGAGTCAGGTTTGGCAATGGCTGAGCTTTGCTGAGAACGAGCTGATGCCGGTGGCCTGTGCTGTGACATTCCCTCTGCTGGGGATCATGGGGGTGGATAAGAAGGTATGTATTTGTTTGTTATTCACCTGATGCTCTGATTGTCAGTGTGTGTCATGTGTTGATTGATAGCCAGGGAAAAAAAAGAAAGAATTTCAAGTACACAGCACTTAGTTACCGCTTTATTTTCTGTGAAATAAAAGTAAATTCAGCACTATGTTTTATTATTACTTTTGATGTAATATTAATGGATTTTTCATTTCAGCTGCAGCAGAGTTCTAAAGCAGAGCTGCTGCGCGTTCTCAAAGCTCTGGATGAGACTCTAGCGCCCCGGACATTCCTCGTAGGAGAGGCTGTGACTTTGGCGGATATAGCTGTCGCTGTGGCAGCACTCCTGCCGTTTAAATATGTGAGTTGACCATTTAACTCTTTTATTATAACAGGTTATATAATTAAATGTCCTCATTTACTCACCATCATATCTTATAGCATTCCAAACCTATATGTATTTCTGTCTTATGTGGCATCAGACATTTTAAAGAACTGTTTTTGCCATTGAAAAGCAGAAACTCAAAACTCAAGTTAGGCAGGAAACACACCCAGTGTTATTTTAGTATTATTTTAAATACCTTTTATATTTAAACAATACAATAAAATTACTTTAAAAAATTACTTAAAATTATTTTAAATATATATTTTTGTTTATAGATTTGTTTATATATTTCTTTATGGGATTATTTTGTAGTAATTCAATTGAAACCTATTTCTGTAAGGTGCCAAGGCCAAGTTTCTCGTGCAATATTTATATTTGTATTTATTTGTTTTTTTTAAATTGTTTTAGCTTTACTTCAGTTAATGAAAAGTATTTTTAGTACTTTTAGTTCTATAATTATACAGGTACTGGATTTATCTATAATGTGTCATTTTTGTAAACAAGATTATTGATTGCTGATTATATGTCTATTTCCTTTGAAGGCATTAGAGCCTGCAGACAGGAAGTCATTGGTGAATGTGACAAGATGGTATAATACCTGTGTGAACCAGCCACAGTTCCTGAAGGTGCTGGGTAAAATCTCACTGTGTGAGAGAACGGTGCCTGTGACACCCAAACCGAGCGCTGCTGTCAATGCCACAGCAACTGCTGCTTCTGAAGCGGCTGCAGCAGACGGCACACCTGCTAATGGTAAGGATGTGTGTGTTTTTAAGAGTGCTTTTAATGAATAGTGATTTATGTCTATTTTAAGCTCATCTTGTAGATTTAAAACAATGATGTGTTCTTGTAGCGTCAGACAGATCTAATCTAATAAATCACAGTCTGAATTATTTTTTTTAAATCAGTTTCCTTGTTTTTCTCAGGTCCTCCTAAAACAGAGGCTCAGCTGAAGAAAGAGGCCAAAAAGCGAGAAAAGATGGAAAAGTTTCAACAGAAGAAAGAGATGGAAGAGAAGAAGAAGATGCAGCCTCAGACTGAGGTAAAGAGATCTCGTTCTCTTAATAATACTGACACAGAGACAGAAAGACAGCTGAACTTGCTGTATTCTGTTCCCTCCAACAGAAAAAGGCCAAACCTGAGAAGAAGGAACTGGGTGTGATAACCTACAACATCCCCACACCTCCCGGAGAGAAAAAAGGTGCGTTTTTGCTTCTATTACCAGTAATTGTATTTTTCAAATGTGTCATGTAACGTCTCATGTCATGTGTTACAGATGTCTTGAGTCCTCTGCCTGATTCTTACAGTCCTCAGTATGTGGAAGCGTCCTGGTACTCCTGGTGGGAGAAACAGGGTTTCTTCAAGCCTGAATATGGGGTATGATGTAAAAATAATCAAGTCAAGATAGTTTAATAGCTTTTTAAAAATCCTTCCGAGCCCAAACTTCTGAATGGTCCTAGTGTACATTTTTCTTTTTAATTTGATATTTCTGCTTCCAGAGAAAAAATGTAAGTGCGCCAAACCCACGTGGAGTGTTCATGATGTGTATTCCTCCACCTAATGTTACCGGATCCCTCCACCTTGGTCACGCATTGACCAATGCTATTCAGGATTGCCTGACTAGATGGTAACCAGTCATAACTGTTACAAATAATTAACATAATTGTTCTAAATATTAGTATTTATATTAACTTTGTTATGCAGTAATTAAGAGGCGTATATTGTTAATATAATAGCTGAGCTATGACATCATGCTTGTAATGGCTTTGCTTTGGTGTGGTGATGCAGGCACAGGATGAGAGGAGAGACCACGCTGTGGAATCCTGGCTGTGATCACGCTGGTATCGCCACACAGGTGGTGGTGGAGAAGAAACTAATGAGAGAGAGAAAGATGACCAGGCACGACCTCGGGAGAGAGAAGTTCATCCAGGAGGTCTGGAAGTGGAAGAACGAGTGAGTGTGAGAGGCTGAGGAGATCTCTGGAATGGAGATGTATAGTGGATTATTCCACTAGATCTATAAATAATTAATTTAGCTCCAATTATATGAAGAAATCTGTCTTCCTTTCGTTGTCGAACAGAAAGGGAGATCGCATCTATCACCAGCTGAAGAAGCTGGGCTCCTCTCTGGATTGGGACCGAGCTTGTTTTACCATGGATGATGTGAGTAAAATGCTCAAAACCCAAACATGCTTTGGTATACACTTTACTGAAACAATTCTGGGGATTAATGACATCTGGAAAGTCTGTTTGTTGTAAACCAGCTTTGCGGTGCTTAGCATAAAGTGTCATTATTTAATGATGGCTGATCTGTGATTATGTGCAATACTGTCCGCTTGCAGAAACTGTCGTTTGCGGTCCAGGAGGCTTTTATACGTATGCATGAGGAGGGTGTGATCTACAGGAGCAAGAGACTTGTCAACTGGTCCTGCACCCTCAACTCTGCCATCTCTGACATAGAAGTACGTTCAGAACTTCATGCACACCCAAGTCTTATTGTTAGCCACTCCCATCTGTGATTAAATCTGGGAAATCTCATCCACTGCCACTGACATTTAGAAATATTGGGGTATTTAAGATTTATATATATATAAATCTCTCTCTATATATATATATATATTTAAAACAAGTCTTTTATGCTCACCAAGGCTGCATTTATGTGGTAAACTACAGTAAAGCATGCGTTCTGTTTAAAAATAGAATTGTGAAATTGTTACTGTTTAATATTATTACTGTTTCAATATATATTACAATGGAATGGATTCTTGTGGGTTTTAAGAAGTTGTGTGTTTTATTACTTTTTTTTAATTTAGGATTTTTAAATGAATATACAGCATTTACTCGTTGCATGATAAATTGCTTTACTGTCGCTTTTTATTATAAAATATAATACAAATTAAAGGTATTATTGCAGCTTCATAACATTACGGTTAATATTGTCACTTGAACTATTTTAACAATGTCCTTAAAACCTTTCTAGGCCTTGAACATGTCAGTTGCATTGCTGTGTATGCAGGGTCATAAAACTCTTAAGATTTAATCTAAAATATCTCAATTTGAGTTTTAAAGACAAAGGAAGGTGTTATGGGTTTGGGACAACATGCGTGACAACATGGGTTCTGTAAAGACTCAAACTTAATTCCTGGAGGGCCACAGCTATGCACAGTTTAGCTCCAACCAGCTCCAAATCACACCTGCTTGCAGGTTTCTAGTGATCCTAAAGACCTGGATGAGCTGGATTAGGGTTGGAGCAATACTCTGCAGAGCTGTGGCCCTCCATGAATTGAGTTTGAGACCAATGCTTTAAAGCATCTGTGCAAAATAATAAAAAAAATGTATTCAGTCCCCAAACTATTGAATGGTGTAAGTGACACAGCAACAATGTTTTGTTTTGAAAAACCATCCCAACCCTCTTGGGGGTGAAATCTTGTTTGAAAAGATGCCAGTGTAGATTTTAAATGTAGCTTCAGTTGAAAACGTGTGGGAAAGTGGCTGATGACGAAGGCACATCTTCACTAAGAGTCTCCAAGTCTCTCTTTACTGAGGTCACATGATGAGTTTTGTGTTCCAGGTTGATAAAAAGGAGCTGACAGGGCGAACTTTTCTTCCTGTGCCGGGTTATAAAGAGAAGGTTGAGTTTGGTGTGCTGGTGTCCTTCTCTTACAAAGTCGAAGGATCAGGTGAGAGTTGAGGCTGGAAAAATGAGATTAGATGCACTGAGGAGATACTGTATGCAGTCGTGTTTAAAATGAAATATTCTCCTGCAGATGAGGAGGTGGTAGTGGCCACCACTCGTATTGAGACCATGCTTGGAGACACAGCTGTTGCCGTTCATCCAAATGACTCCAGATATCAGGTGACACAGAAGTTTTCTTCTCAAAACTTTGAGTTTTGAGTTTTTACAAGTCAAGATAACTGAAAGCTTCTTTTCTCTCCAGCATCTCAAAGGAAAGCTGGTTGTTCACCCATTCTGTGACAGAAAGATGCCCGTTGTGTTTGATGAATTTGTGGATATGAATTTTGGAACAGGTAAAAAATGTTTCAAGGTCCAAAAATATAAGTTTTTGTTAGATTGGCGGTCTTCCTCTGGGCTGTGTGCAGTCTACAATGTGGTGTTGTTGTACAGGTGCTGTGAAGATCACTCCTGCTCATGATCATAATGATTATGAGGTGGGAGAGAGGCACAAACTCCCCTTCATCAACATCTTCGATGAAAATGGCCTCCTCGTCGGTGTCCCTCCTCCATTCCTGGTAGGCACTCCAGATATTTCAATCTTGCCACAAACATGACTTTAGACTGAATAGACTTTGAATAGTGTGCATTTCTCTGTTGTTTTAGGGAATGAAGCGCTTTGAGGCGAGGAAAGCTGTGCTCCAGGCTCTGAAAGACTTGGGTCAGTTTAAGGAAGTCAAAGACAATCCCATGGTGGTGCCTATCTGCAGGTTAGACACTGAGACACTTAACTCCTTAATATTCAGTCGTTTTTATCTAGTGGATCATATTGTGTGAGATGGTTGTGGACGAGTGAAACGTCAACGCTGAAAGTGAAAATGACTTTTTGTAGCTAGGTGGTTATGGAAGAAAACTATTTGTCTATAGCACTTAATCTATCTCAGATCTATGTCAATAGATTTTAATTACAATACATGTTTTATAAGCCATAAATTAATAACATGTATACTCAGCACACTTTACATTTTTATTTCTGTCTATATTACAAAGGTTTTTTTCAGTCTGTAAAAAAGTTTTTTTAATATGTTAAAAAAATTAAGCAAGAATTTTAAACCGACTTTAAATAGTGTTTAGATTTTTGTACTAGAGATGTATGCAAATTAGTGCATATTTCATAAAATAATTTTGCATATTTAAATATAAATTTTTTGAAAACTTGTAATAGAAAAAATGTTTGTTATTATCAATGTAATCAATCAACTGGGTAATTAAGGCAAATAACTATTAGTTTTTCGTTTTTTTTTCATCAGCATTATATTTCCTAAAACGTAAACTTATAAGATTATTGTACAATTATTTTACAAGCAATTGCATTTAAACTTAAACTAAACATGTAGTTTATGACCTGTTGTGAACTGTAGTCCTGGTGGAATAACAAAGTGAACAATGAAAGATTTACAGTTAAAAATGAAAAAAAAAAGAAAGAACAAATAATAAATAGAAATATGCATTTATATATAATTAATATATATCAGATATAATTAAAAATATATATAACTTTTTTTGCACATTTTATTTTAGTAATAGATAAAGGCTGTCATTCAGCAACAAATGACACGTGGTCTGTACTAGTTGTTTTATTCTTTTTTTTGTTTTATTTTTTTTTTAAAGCAACCGTTCAAAGGTTAATGCCAGGAACTGTAAGATAAAAAAAGTGAAAATATTACTTTGTTTCTATTTGTTTGTAATTGATTCCTCTTATGAAATCTAATTTTCAGCAGCCATTAATTTAGTCTTCAGTGCCACATGGTCTCTCTTCTAATATGCTGATTAGTGTCAGAAAACATTTATTTTTGTTATCGATTTTGGAACGTTTTGCTGCTATATTTTTATCCGGAAACTAGGATACTTTTGTTTTTTTTGTTTTCTTTTTTTGCAAATTCTTTCTTGTCCATCAAATGTTTATATTACTTTGATTGGGTGAATGCATCCTTGCTGATTAAAATGTTTCTTTCCTTTAGGGCTGGGCGATATCTATCGTACGATATATTATGCGCATCTCATCAGTAAAGCCGGTTCTTTGATTAGCGCTAAATCTCCGTGACAAGCTGCGCATTGAATCACCCGCGAAACTCATCGCGCAGCTTGTCAGTGATCTACGGCTCTGTGTATAAGCTGGCGTTCCTTCTAAATACAGGTGACGGAGATTTAGCG
>JAUCNO010000236.1:15364216-15375773 GCA_032353835.1 Enteromius viviparus | reverse complement strand
GCGCTAATCAAAGAACCGGCTTTACTGATGAGATGCGCATAATATATCGTACGATATATATCGCCCAGCCCTACTTTCCTTCAAACAATCTTACTGACCCTAAACTTTTAAACGGTTGTGTGCAATTGTTTAGTTTAGCTGAATAAATAGACTTAACTTTTGATTAGGAAGCACATCAGAATATAGTATTTTGGTGCTAATTCATCTGCTTTATAGAAGCAAGCCGGATCATTCATCTGTAGACCACAAACCAAACTACATCAAAATTCAAACCATTTATGTAATTGCGAATTCATAATTTTATAATAGATGAGTTTATTAATATATGTTCGAATTTATTAATATATGTTCGAATGCATCTAATCCTGGTATAGACCTAACAGCTGTTATATTAACATGTATAAAGTTTTTAAATCTGTGTGTTTTTCAGCCGTTCTAAGGACATAGTGGAGCCTCTTCTGAAGCCTCAGTGGTACGTGAACTGCGGAGAGATGGGTAAGCAGGCTGCAGATGTCGTTAGAAATGGAGAGCTCAAGATCATCCCGGACCACCATCTCAAAACCTGGTTCAACTGGATGGACAACATCAGGTGACCCGTCTATCTCAGCCCAGCGAATCTATCCTGGAGCGTTTTCTGTGTGTGTTAATGCTTTTCGGCTTTCAGGGACTGGTGCATCTCACGGCAGTTGTGGTGGGGTCACAGGATACCAGCGTACTTTGTGACTGTGAACGATCCATCAGTCAAACCAG
Source organism: Enteromius viviparus (assembly GCA_032353835.1). Taxonomy (NCBI): domain Eukaryota; kingdom Metazoa; phylum Chordata; class Actinopteri; order Cypriniformes; family Cyprinidae; genus Enteromius; species Enteromius viviparus. Next base: position 15,375,023 of record JAUCNO010000236.1, on the reverse strand, counting down.
GCGAGGTGAGCACTGCCAGATACAGCTTGCAGTATGTGTACTGGATAAACACAGATGGTGGGAATTATTATGTTGTTGTCTGTGCTTAGGATGTGGATGGACATTATTGGGTCAGTGGGAGATCAGAGGAGGAAGCCAGAGAAAAAGCTGCCAAACGTTTCAATGTCACTGCAGACAAAATCTCTCTTCGCCAGGGTACTAGCTCTCACTCGGCCGTTTTCTCCTCTTGTTTTGTTTATGTCAGTATTTACCCCCAGGCGTCAACAAAGCATCTTTGTCTTTGTTTCAGATGAGGATGTGTTGGACACTTGGTTCTCCTCAGGGATTTTCCCCTTCTCCATCTTTGGCTGGCCTACTGAGGTCAGATATTAATAAAGCGCAGGCACACACACACACACACACACTCATTTCACTGGGCAGTATGTAATACTGTAATGGCAGTACTTAGTCTACAAAGGCAGACCTAGGACTGTGGCTGATCTTCTCATTCCAAATTTATTTTCATTTATTTGTTAATTTTATTTTTCTTTTATATTACATGCAAAATGCAAAATAATAAAACAGGTTTGCTGATTTTATTATTTTGTTCTTATTTATTATATATGTACAGTATGTATATATATATATATACATATATATATATATATATTTTTTTTTTTTGTATATAATTGCATTCTTTTTAAAATGTGAACAAGTATCATATTTTATAATTGTATAATATTTTCTATTTTTATATGAATTTTAGGAACTATTATATATATTAATATTTTATATTAAATATTGCAATTATATTATAACAACTAATTCCAAAAGGGAACGTCAAGTTTCTTTTTTTGTAGGGGTCCCTGGGTCTCTTCAGTGGTTGTGTCAATATCTTGGCAATTACACATTTTGATATTTTTCAATACCTAGACTAGACTTATTGGTAATTTTGCAACATTTGTGTGTTAGTCAGAGGATCTGAGAGTCTTCTACCCAGGCACGCTGTTAGAGACGGGCCATGACATCCTGTTCTTCTGGGTGGCTCGTATGGTCATGATGGGCCTCAAACTCACCGGAAAACTACCTTTCAAAGAGGTGGGTGTGTTTTTCTTTATTATTATTTAATTTTTGCAGCTCCTGGGGAACTTGCTCAGATGTAGGGAGCTGTGTCACTGCAGTCAAAGCTAGACTACTTTGTGTGTCGTAACTTGTGTTGTAAATCTGATGCGTTGATTCAGGTGTACCTGCATGCAGTGGTACGAGACGCCCATGGCAGGAAAATGAGCAAGTCTCTCGGTAATGTCATCGACCCTCTGGACGTCATCACTGGCATCTCAGTAGAGGTAACTGAACGACAACAGCTTTTCCAATAACACCACATGGCTACATAATGAGCAAAATGAATTTGAGGTGTGTGTGTGTGTTTGTGTGTGTAGGGTCTTCATGCTCAGCTAATAGACAGCAATCTAGACCCTTTGGAGATTGAGAAGGCCAAACAGGGACAGGTATAACCTGGTGTCTTAAGATTTTTGCTATCGTACCCTCAGCTGCTGCAATTAATTTCTATTATATTTTTCTGCTGGCTCTCTGTAGAAATCCGACTATCCCAATGGAATTCCAGAATGCGGGACAGATGCGCTCCGTTTTGCTCTGTGTGCTTACACCAGTCAAGGTAAAAAATCTTACAGTATTAGATCAATAGTAGTTTACACACAAAAAGTGTACCACAGTGTACTTAACAAATATAGCATTAAAGTACCTTTTAGATTAGTTAAAGATACGGTAAAAAAAAAAGATCATTTAGCATTCTGTGCATTTTTCTTTATTTCTCCCAGGCCGAGACATTAATCTGGATGTCAACAGGATTCTGGGATACAGGCATTTTTGTAACAAGCTGTGGAACGCAGTGAAGTTTGCCATGAGGACTCTGGGAGAGGGATTTGTGCCCTGGGAGAAAGCTCAGGTAAGAGAGATGGACAGAGGAAGTAATAGATAGATGGAGGATGTGTTCAGTGTGTTGATTTCCCTCTCTGTTGAACATGTGGCTCTGTGTCTCTCAGCTGTGTGGCAGTGAGAGTGTTTCTGACCGCTGGATTCTGTCCCGTCTGAGCGCAGCAGTAGCACTGTGTGATAGTGGATTTCAGGCCTACGATTTTCCCACAATCACCACTGCCATCTACAATTTCTGGCTGTACGAGCTCTGCGATGTCTATCTGGTAACAAATTCACAAATTTGCCGTTTGAATGTTTAATACACACATTTCTAAATAAGATGTTATATTTTTGGAGGGGAAATGAACTTTTTTTTCTCTGGTGTTGTAGGAGAGTGTGAAGCCGGTGATGAGCAGGACAGACTCAGAGGGACAAAAGCAGGCGGACATCTGCAGACAGACTCTCTACACCTGTTTGGAGGTGGGACTCCGCCTCCTGTCTCCCATAATGCCTTTTGTGACTGAAGAGCTCTTCCAGCGTTTGCCAAGAAGACATGCTCAGGACAGCCCTCCTAGCATCTCTGTCACACCTTATCCAGAAACATCAGAGGTGAGCGCAGGTCAAGGTTTATTAAAACACTTTATTAATCATGATTTAGTCTTTGATGTCCAGCTATAATGAGCTGTCTTTAGATTTATATCCTGGATCATTTTTCATCGTTGATCGAGGCAGTGTAGTGGAATGTAGAGGTGACTAGAGATTAAAAATAACCTTTGGAACTTCAAAGTTTGGATGAAAAGAAGAGCAGAGAGAGAAAGTCTGAGTGAAATGCTATCTGTAGTGGTTTCTGGTGTGGGAATGGTGTGTTTTGTTTTATTTGTAGTTCTGTTGGCACAGCGAGGACATCGACCGTCAGATGGAGTTTGTCATGACTGTGGTTAAAACCATTCGGTCACTGAGGGCCGATTATAACCTGACCAAGACCCGCGCTGACTGTGAGACCTCACACAGCACACTGCACACTCAATTTAAAGTGACTGGGTTCAACTAGAGATGCACTGATCCAAAGTGAGGGTCAATATTGGTTTATGGACCGTGTTAAATAGATTGGGTATTGATCTGATGTGACTGATCCAAGTCTAATGCTGGATGGTCATAAAAAATGAGTGCAATATTTGTTGGTTGTCACTTTTTTTTAATTAGTCAATAATGGATTGTTTATATATATATAAAAGTGACAACCAACAAATATTGGAAATATTGTATGTTTAAGACAAAATATAGAATTTAATAGTATGTTTTTTTTTTTTAGTACAGCATAATATTATATCATAAAATATTATTCAATTGTTATTTTTAAAAAATTATAATTTTTGTTATTTTTTTAAATTAAATGTACTTTTTTTTTGCATTTTAAAATAAAATATATTCCTATAATGGCAAAGCAGCCACTACATGATCCTTTAGAAATCATTTTAATGTGCAGATTTTATGTTTATGAAGCATTTCTTATGATTGTCAGTGTTGAAAACAGTAGTGCCTTTTGTTGAAAGCTTACATTTTTGTAGAATTCTTTGATCAGTAGAATTTCCTGGAAAAAACTAAAAAGTAAAAAATGACCATAGTAATAAAGAAAATATAATGCTTTATTTTGAATATATTTTAAAAGGTATTTTAGCATATTTTTTAATTTTAATGCAAGTTAGTTGTTCAGTTCATGACCTTTATTACAGAATCACAAGAGGCAAAAGTTAGTGCATCTCTAGTCTCAAACACAACCTACTGACTATATGGTATTAACATACAAGAACCTCAGTCTTTGTATTATTTCATATTTTTTCAATACTCTTTGTGTCAGGTTATCTGCAGTGCATAGACTCTGATACTGCCGCACTGGTTCAGACGTACAGTCTTCAGATCCAGACACTGTCTTACTCTCAGGCTATTTATCCAGTGGTGGGGGGCGACAGCACTATCCCACAAGGCTGTGCGGTTGCCATCGCCTCAGATAAATGCACCGTCCATCTCATGCTGAAGGTAAAAATCTTTAAGAATGTTGTTTAATGTTGAAAGCATTTTGACTTTCATGAATACACCTGAAGGAGTTTTATTCTGGTTGTCATAATCCCACCACAGCAGCCAAATACTTTCATTAATTTAATCAACAGGAAATGAGCAGATAAAGTGAATTGAAATGTAATTCTCTAAAAATAACATCAACACATTCTCAACACCCTATTATCTGGATTGGCATTGTGTCAAGCATTCATTTCCCCCTCACATTTTAATGAGTGTAATGAGCTTTCTGTGTCTGTAAACATAACACTCTCTAAATCCTTTCTTGTGAATCAGGGTTTGATTGATTTGGAAAAGGAGGTCACTAAACTGACGGCAAAGAAAGGGGAGCTGGAGAAACAGATGGAAAAGCTGAAAGAAAAGATGGCCAAGAACGACTACAAGGAGAAAGTTCCTGTGAAAGTGCAGGAGGCAGATGCTGAGAAGGTAAGTGAGATGGAGGGGAAGCAATTCGTCTGAGAAAATGGTCTTAAATTACAGTTTTCTGCAGCTGCTTGTCTTGGAGAAAAGTGCAACATTTTTATTTTCTTTCCAGCTGAGGCAGAACGAAACAGAACTGCAAAAAGCCAAGGAAGCCATTGAGAACTTCAGAAAGATGATGTAACAAGTCGAGTTCATGGGGTTTTTTTTCTATCGTTTATGAAGTTTTCCATTCAGATTCTTTTGTTCTGTCTAATGTATGTCAGTCCTGCCTACTGAATGATTATGTGAGGAAGCTTGAATAAACATCAACCCTAGATGGAAAACTATGCATTTTCTGTAGTTTAATTGTATTATAAAACTCTATATATGTATATACACATACTATTTATGTGTGTGTGTGTGTGTGTGTGTGTATATATATACACACACACACATACATTTATTTATATATGTATATATGCACATACTATATATATATATATATACATATACTATTTATGTGTGTGTGTGTATGTATATATTTATATATATATATATATACACATTTATATATATATTTGCACACATACATTTATTTATTTATATATATATACACACACACACGCATACATTTTTCATATATGTATGCACATACTATATATATATATATATACACACACACTTGTTTATATTTAATTGTATTATAAAACTCACTATATGTATATATACACATACTATTTTATATATAATATATATATACATTTATTTATATATGTGTATGTAAATAAAACTAAGTTTATAAAGTACTGCTGTCAAACAATTATGATCAATTGCTTCCAAATATGTTTTAATGTGTTCTGTGTATATATAATAGCACAAACATTTTGATATGTATATTCTTTGAACAAATATACAATTTATCTGACTTATGCGTGTGTGTATTTACATATGTAAACAAACAGCACACATGTAAAACACGTATTATTTTGGATGCAATTAATTGCGATTATTCATTTGACAGCACTATTATAAAGTTAACTTGATATACAACATATCAGCAATGCTTGGGTTTCAAAAAACAACTATTCCATTTCAAATAAGAAACTTGTCAACCACAAATGATGACATGATTGAAGACAAAGAAGCCCAACCACAAAAAAAGTATCCCCTGGTTTTATTTAATATTCATATGTAATATAACATTCAGAACATCATTTTACGACACGATTTGTTTATAATTACAGTGCTCCACAAAATGAAAATGAATACAGACTGAGAAAGAGGCAAGAGATCTTTGAGTCACTGAGAGTCTCAAACGCGACGGCGACCCTGAGAATCAACACTTTTCCGATCTTCATGTGCCTTCAGGAGGCAGAGCACAACCAATAATTTAAAAAATCTATCAAACCATGCAAACAAATATAAACGAGTAACCCCGTCACATTTAAACAGACGGCTAATTCTAAACGCTGGAACTCAAAGAACCGGTGTGTGATTCCCTTTGACCTCTGACCTCCAGCGCTCGCTTCCTCTTAGCCTCATCGGTGCTCTACAGTTTCCAGGGAGGTCTGAACTCAGAAATAGGGAGCGGAGTGCAGTGTGTCGTCTCAAAGTTTCGCATATATTTTCGTGCCTGAGAAAGACCAATGTGGTGTTAGATTGATGACCTTGTTTTATATACAGAAATAATAGTATTTTTAATTTTGTAACGTACCAAGAATAGAGCAAGCTGCCTTCTGCCCTCGAGTGTCATGTCTTCACCTGAAACAAAAGACAGAAGATCAGATGACCAACAGAAAAATGTTTGTCTTGTTTTAAGCAGAAACTGCAGCCATAGTGATGGAAGTCACTGCTGAACTTCCTGTTTCGATCACACAAGCCCAGTTAAGTTGTGGATGTTAACACGGCTGCTGTATTTGAAGCACGTACCAACACTCCAGGGGAACAGGGTCTCTCTGTCTGTCTGATAGGACTGAAGCACAGACAAGCACCAATCATCATCCACCTCATAGCCCGTGTACACAGATTCTGAGGAGCAGAGGAAAAACATTTTAAACATCCTGCTTAATAAAGCCAAAATCAACAAAGATCTTTGATCATCTTCTGAATACAAATCAAGACATTATGGATGACATTTACCACTTAAACAATGCCTTCCTGAGCCTTAAACGTGTCCATTGTGTTGCTGTCTACGCAGGCTCAGAAAGCTTTTAGATTTCATCATAAATATCTTCACATGTGTTCCGAAGATGTATGAAGGTCTTATGGGTTTGCAACGACATAAAGGCGAGTAATAAATGACACGATTTTCCTTTTGAGGTGCACCAATCCTATAAAGTTAAACTATAAAAGCACACCTTCTTCAATCTGTGTCCCTGCTGAGAGCCACTGCCTGACTGCTCTGAGAGCGTCCTCGGTCATGACTTGAGGATACCTGAGAGACACCGAGACAGAGATTTAAAACAAACCAGCAGAGCAGAAGCGGTTGCTCATGTACTCATGTACTGTCCTGTACCTGTACTGGAGTAGTTTGAGCAACAGGTCATTTCCTCTGTTAGACATGATGTCTTCTGGACCCCTGGATCAAAACATAATACAGCCATGTTAAGTGCAACAACAAATCACAGTTGCCTTTGCAAACATCACTGTGTCACCTGTGTCCTGGATAACTCACGTGGTTGTGATGATTTCATCTTTGGTTCTTCTGATTAATAACACTGGTCCCTGATACCTAAAATAAAACCAAATGCATTTAGAGCTCATACTATTATTGTTCTTACTATTAAATGAATCATAATAAAAGGCGACCAACTTGCAGAGCTGTTCAGCGTTGTTCAGGTTCATATACTGCCTTACTGTATGTGTGACCAAGGGTCCTGCGGAACAGAAAAACACTGGTTCATTTTTTGGGTCACTCTTCAGAGAACTGAGAGATGAAAAGTACAAAACACTCACTCCAGCTGTCAGGCATGACCTTTAGCGCAAGTGGTAAAAGGTCATCAAACGAGGCATCTAGAACCAGAGCTCGGATTTCTGGGTAAGACATCACAGCCCAGCTGGCTAAAATAGAGCACCGCATTAAAAACCCAAACCAAATGTAGCATATTTTTTTTTCTGTTGTGGAACAGTGTTTTCTGATCTGTGATTGGCTGGTTTGGCGGGTGTGGGACTGTTTACCTGTGAAGCCGCCTATTGACCAGGCGTACACGATAATGTCACTCAACTGGAAGCCCAGTTTGTGTACGGCAAACTGAATGACGACGTCCATCGCATTGGCTTCGTTTTGAGGAAATGGAACTCCCTGAAAAATTAGAGGAGATAAAATTAATAAAATTAAAATTAAGACATTATTTGTGTGCTGTTACGCCAAGGTCAGTGTGACGCTGACTTACTGTACTGCCGCCAAACCCTGGGTGATTCCAGCCCAAAACTGAATATCCGCCTGCAAGCACAAGAGAGGAAACAGTTTGACATGCATCTAGCGCTTTAATGGTATCACAAATCTAGCACAGACAAATTGGGCCACAAAACATTTACCTTCAAGCGGAGTGTTCATGCAACCAACCTCATAGAATCCTGCATTTCCTTCACAGCAGATCACCTGTGATGAACACTGTATTAGCTTTGAGAAGCGGCTTGAGGTCATCTATTATTTCAATATAGTATTTTTTTCCCTTTCCTCTGTTGAGTGGAACATTTACTTCACACTGCAAACATTCTTACCAGAGTTTTTCCAGCTTGTCCTCCATCTTTCCTCCGGTCCACAAACATGGTGTCAATATCATTCCCATCACAAGCCACCAGTTTGTTCCTCTGACCGTCATACTGAGCATAAACACACAAATCATCTATGAATTACTACATACATTTCTAATTGTAACTAGCTCTAATAATAGTTATAATAAAGTAATAGTTATAATAAAAAAATTAGGGCTGGGACTCGATTAAAAAAATTTATCTAATTAATTACAGGCTTTGTAATTGATTAATCGCATATAAATATTTGACCTGAGAACAGTGAGAAGTAAGTTTTTTTCATATGGATTTTCAGTTTTCCATTGAATAATGACTGAATACATAAGATTAAGCAACAAAATATTGTTTAGTTTGGTTCAACCAAGTCCAACAGACCAATATTGTGCCTTGAGTGATTTCACATTGAGCCGTATATACTACATGTTCATTATTAGCGTGGATTTGCGCAGCTCGTCAGTAAAGAACGGCTGTGTGTAGTATATACGCCTCAATGTGAAATCACGCACCTGATGGCATTTACCGCTGATTACATGACGGGTTTACTGATGCATCCCTAATTTTAAGTACATTTAGAGCATTAGAAAACGCTAGTTGGTGTTCCAGTATAATCCGTCCGCCGAAACTCATCCAGTGATAAACGTTCCACGGTGCGATTAAAATGCGTTAAAAAAAATTTTACGCGTTATTTTTCTGTAATTAATTACTTTTTAATCGTTAAAATCGCCCTAAAAAAATACAAAATAAATTAGTGCTTTTATTAAGCAAAAATTCATTTAACGGATCAAAAAGAAAGCCATTTATAATATTACAAAAGATTTCTATTTAAAGTAAATACTATTCATTTGAAATTAATATGAATCAAACAAATCCAGAAATACATCTTTTTTTGAGTTCCCACAAAAAAATATTAAGTAGCACCATCTACTTTGAACATTGAAAATAGATTTTAAGAATAGAATACATTTAAAAATGCAAAAACTGATATTTTAAATTGTTCCGTTTTCTTAAAATATTACTGTTTTACTATATTTTAATGCAGCCTGATGAGCAAGACACATTTTCAAAATCTGAAAAAAAAATTACTGAATAAGTAAAATTCTTTAACAAAGATTGCACTCATAAAATTGAAATTCAACATAATTTATAATTTCTTTTTTATTACTGCCAACTTAAATATTTCTATATATCCTTGATATTTTCACTACCGTGGGAGTTTATAAGGTGTTAATACTGAATGTATTGTAGTATGGGTTTGTACGTGTGTATGTGTGTGTTACCTCTTCTACGAGTCTGGCCTGGCCCTGCTGTAACATGGGTCTCATGGCCTTCTGCAGAAGACCCACTGAGCCCGGGTACAGCATCCTCCGGCCGAACGAGTGCGCTATCACATAACTACACAAAACACACACACGCACATATGAGAACCTGTGCTGCTGACCTCTAATCTAAACCTATGCATCTGTACAACCCTAACAATAAAGCCAATGTATTATCACAAACTCTTACCTTAAGATGTGGCATGGTAGTGTGCGGACTGAATTTATCACACTGTCTGCTGCTCCTCTGTGTTTCGGCTCCGGCCTCAGCAGGGACACACCACCTTTAGACGGCTTCCTGCAGTCAGAGGAATGACATCAGACACACGCACAAGTCGCAAGAGCGAGCCGATGAATAATGCAAACATCCAGCATCCAGGTTTTACTTACGGACTGCTGACTTCTCTCCAGCTGAAATCTACAGGCCAGTGTTTGAAGTCGAAGTCAAAACACGCAAGCTTTTTCTGAATGGGAGAGAATCGACATTCGTTGAATGGACTCAAGCAAAGCTCCAAGGGAATGTTCCTATGACACTGCTGCCGTCTCACCTTGTTGTTAGGCGTGTTGTTCTTCCTGGTTTCCTCCAGTATGGAGATGAACTGAATGTACTCTGGGTTTCTCCAGCGTCCCCAACCTAACAACAGCACAAACAAACACGAATCATGTTTAACCTACAACTGTATTAAATGTCAGCTTACAACAGAGTGAACATAGGCTACATATCAACTACAAAATGATGTCATAAAACAGACAAACATTGCTAATAAGCGTACAATGAAAGTTAAATATAGTCACCTCTCAAACAGGCCACTCCTATCAGACAGACAAGCGCTGTGCCAACATACTGACTGAGAGGAGCCAGCTTACTGCTGCAGATGTACCCTACAACACACAATACCTCACCGTGCTATTAATTATTCATTAGTACATATTATTTAAGGTTCAACACTAAAAGCCAAATGTGAAGTGGAGTGTCATATGTGTAGATGAGGCAAGTTTGCAAGAGTGACTGGGAGGCATCAGTTACTCACAACAGCTTGAAAAGTGAAACATGTCATTATTTCCATCAATGATAGCTGTTATGGATGTATATTACAGACGTGTTATATTAGTGTAAATTAGCTGAAAATATAACTATAATTAATGTGAATACAGTTAAACTTGTAATCATGTCAACTAGTAATACCTAATTTACCCTACAAACGTCACATGAATCTTGCAAATGTACGTTTTACTTATTTTTATGTCTATTAGTGGCAGTTTCCAGAACAGGGTTTAAGACTAGTCCTAGATTAAAATAAATGTTAAGAGCTGTCTAAACTGGAAAAAGCTTGCACTGAGAT
>JAUCNO010000236.1:15346894-15364116 GCA_032353835.1 Enteromius viviparus | reverse complement strand
ACTTGAGTAAAAGTACAGATCCATACTATAAAATATTACTCCAGTAAAAGTAAAAGTACTCCTTTTTCAATTTTACTTGAGTAAAAGTACAAAAGTACTTGTTTATTTATGTACTTAAGTAAAAAAGTACTGATAGATTTATTTAGCAATTTTTTATAGTCTACTTAATTTTATGTAGCACATTTTTTTTCATAATCTTACTGCTCAAAATACCTGAGATTTTTGACAAGCATGATGCAGTAATGTTTAATGTGAAGCTTAGACTGCAATTTACCCGAGAGAAAACAGATTTGAGTGTCTAATCTTCACCTGTAAGAAAAAATTCTTTTGAAGCGTAGGCTATTGTTTTGCAGAGCGTTATATATGACATGAGAATAAGTTAGGATAAACATTTGAAGGAAAATATGTATATATATATTCATATATATATATATTTTCCCTCAAACCTTGTCTGTGTTGTAAACACTACTGGCCAAAGGCCCCAGAGGGCATTACTTCACACTTGTACACACAACTGTTAATTACTGTAGTTACCTAAATATTAAATCCTTTCTTTTTTCCCCTCAGATGTTATATATAATTATAAATAATATAAAAATATAAAATATTTAGACATTATCTGAAAATGACTAAATTAGCACCAGCCAGCTTGTTAGCTAAACAATCAGCATTAACGTTAGATGACAATATTTACTTTAGACCTACTTATTTTCAGTACAGTATATGGCTATGTATAAACATTCATATTTGTCTACTCGGACTGTTGATCCAAACAATATAAGAAATGTATACCGTTGATAAACAATATAAACAGACGTAACGTTAGGGCTAAATGCGTAGCATTTGAATAAAACTGCTAATGTTACAGCAGCAGGGAATATGAGCGTTTTTTGACTTAGAGACACTGATGTTGATGTGTCTGCATTCATTTCAGTGGACTTAAATAGATCACCCTTTACTGCTGTGTAACAAACTGACAATTGTTTACCTAAATAGGTTTTTCAGTAATTGTTAGTAACTTACTTCACGCATCATCAGTCACGTGCGTCAGTTGTTCGGTTCACTGGAGACTCGCTCTGAACAGTTTGTTTGAATCAGCTGTCGAATCGAGAACAGCTGCAATCGGATCATTCCAATTCGAGAATGAATCGTTTAGTGCGATTTGCGAACCGATTGAACAAGTTCATTCAAAAGAATCAGTTTGTTAATGAATTGCTCGTCTGCATCTCGCTCGGAGCACGTTATATATAAGTAAGGATATGTTTTATTAATGTAGTGAAGTAAAAAGGATGATGCTTTGGAATATAGTGAAGTAAAAGTTCTTAAAAATAAAACTACTCCAGTAAAGTACAGATACTTGAAAAATGTACTTAAGTACAGTAACAAATTACAACTACTTTGTTACTGTCCACCACTGATCGTAATCACAATTCTTTAATGCCATCCCTTGGTGAATCTGCTGAACCACATCATTCTGGGTTCGTTGTCACAGGAACATCACAGCTGAAGATAATGAGGAAATTACATTGCTCCCTTTGACAAGTGCATTTCAACGACTAAATAATGGCGCTCATACTCTGCTTACTCCAAAGTCCCCATTAACAAGGGGATAAGGATGAAACATATGATACACGATACATGAATTGTTACACCCCTAATGCCCTTACGTTGTGTCTATCAGATTGCACACTGCCTCAGAAAGTTACTTCTGACAAAAAATTTGAATCGGGTTCCCTTTTCAGCATTTTTGCATCTTTAGCAATATGATAGGAAAGAATGACATATACAGAAAAAACGTGTATGAAAATTTCAGTGTGAAAGGACAATCATTTCGTGAAAACTTTCAAATTTAAGACATTTGTTTTCTATTGTAAAATATTTTAAAATGCCATTTATTCCTGTGTTTAAACTACATTTTCAGCATCATTAGTCCAGTCTTCAGTGTCACATGGTCCTTCAGAAATCACTCAAGTATGTTGATTTGATTCTACAATTCAAAGGGAAGATGAAGCGTTCGGGTTCAAGTGCAAAGCTGTTTTAATAACACTCAGGGTCGAGGCAAGCAAAGTCGATCACCGGCTAACAGAATCAGAGAAGGCATAGACAGTAGCATAAGCGTTAAACAAAGCAAGGGTCAAATACCGGCAGTCAGAGTCCGAAGATCCGGGACAGGGAGAAGTCAGCAACTAAATTCAAATGTTGAAACAAACAAAATACAAGAACACGAATTAAATGCTAATACTGGGTTGACAGTGTAAATGAACCGTCACAATAACAAACACATACAGCTTTTATGCTATGGGATGTCTGGGAACAAACAAGGGGGGTGGAGACAGATTCATAATAAAAGTCCAGGAGTCAAACATACACAAAAGGAGTCCTGGGACTTGAGTGCCATGAGTAGTCTCTGGCTGGCAACACCAGCTGGTTGTGACATATATAATGTTTCATATTGTTTTATACAGGTTTTTCTTTTCAGGGTTTATTAATTGAAAGTTCAAAAGAACAGCTTTGACTATTTTTATATATTTTTTTAATACACTTTTTTTTGTCACTTTTGATCAGTTTAATGTCTCTTTGTTAAATAAGGATACTTTCCTCCTCTTAATAAAAAAAAAATCTTGATTTGACCCCAAACTTTTTCAAGCTACTGTAAGTTACATAACACATCACTTTAAGCATGCCTTGAGCTGTCCTGTCAGAGACACTGTCTTACAAGTTTCATGAAAGGCCCTTATATAACTCTGCTGGAAATGAACTTATGAACTTATGAGTGGGCCTAATGCAAACAGAAAACAGATGCTTACATGAGGTTTGGTGTGTGGAGAGGAGACAAATTTTGGAGATTTTGTGTGTGTGTGTGTTGTTGAAATTAAGATCTTATCAGCGGCTTTAGGTTTGGTACCCAATTTTTTACTCTTTAGAATAGTAATATTACATCATTTATTACTTTTCTGGCAACAGCAATTAGTTACACTGCTAGCTACATAACTTTTCCGTCATGCCCTCTCCCAAGCTGTAATTGCATATCTTACCTGGTCTGTTACAGAGCTACATGTACACTTAAGTGCAATCTTTATAACACTTCTTGTGGGCTATTCCAAAACCTAATTGCATGAGTACATGTTGTTTCATGTAAGTAAACGGCTACTACTAAGTACTTAACTAGGCAATTATTCTGTATTACAGTAATAGTTATAGTTATAGTTATACACATTGGCTCACAGACAAAGTTATTACATACACTGATAATGTGGACACTCTAAGTTACTGGCCAACAATGCTCAACTGCTTTCTTTGTTCTCATTCCAGCTGGTGATCATGGCCGGGACGGTGCTGCTGGCGTACTACTTTGAATGCACAGACACGTTTGGGATCCACATCCAGGGCTTCTTCTGTAACGACGCTGACCTGATGAAGCCGTACCCTGGGGTGGAGGAAAGCAGCTTCATCCCTCCGCTCATCCTCTACTGTGTGGTGGCAGCTGCTCCCACAGCCATCGTAAGTACCACTGACAACCCACTGCTGCGAGTACTGAGATCCACTGCTTTGATCTTTTTTTAATGTTTAGATTTTTAGTTTTTGGTGATGGCATTCACTTTTTACATTTTAAAGGTTCAGTATCCTTCTGCTTTTAATTTTTAAGGCTTATATCTAAACATTAACAACAGTCTGTTTTTTTTTTTACAGCTCAGTCATGGTGAAAAATTTACATATTTCAAAAAAATCGAATTATATGATGGCTAAATGAGAACTTCTCATTTTACTTCTCATTTTACTGTTTCCTTTTTGACAGGGCTAAACTAATACTAATAATAATAATAACAATAGTTACTTAATAATCAATATTATTTTTTTACTGAAAATTTTAAAAAGAATTTTTAGGTGATGATAATAGTAATAAATAAAAAATAAGATGTTACCAATGTACAGTAATATAGTACTGCAAAATAAAACAATAATATCATAATATTAAGAAAAAGTAATAGTATTAATAACAATAATAATATACTAAATGCAAATAAGATATTACTAATGTAATATAGTACTGCAAATACACACAAAAAATGTGTAATTATTTTTGTTATTATTATTTGTTTGTTAAAACCATTGTTTTACAAACTTTGTTTATTCCAAACTCTCATGGTATTATATTTTTTATAATATGATATGATATGACATGATGTAGTTGTTATTATTATAGTAGTTATTATTAGATATACAGTTGATGATAGGTTTAAATGAATAGAAATACGTTAAAATGAACAATCCAAGTAAATAATGTATTTTTTCCCTTTTTGTTTTTTGATTGTATGAAATGGACACCAGAGGGCACTGCAATACCAACATACAATAAATAATTCTTACATTCCTTCTTTATTTTAGGTCAAAGAATTCTGTGACTAAATTATTTAAATGTATTTATAAAATTGTATAATTATAATAATAATAATGTAAAACATGAAGGGGAAATTAAATTTAGTCTCCAGAGTGTAGTTTCTGTGTGACTCATATCCTTTTAATAACCACATGGATCATAAAACATAAACCGTTAAAGAGAAATTACGGTGAATATATTTTATTTCTGTTGAAAATTATGGTCTCGGTTTTACTGCCTTTGTTTGGGCCTTTATCAGAAATGCAATGAAGCAGTTAGGTGTTCCAGAGGTCAATTTTCAGATTAGACACACCTTGAGGACGTATATAATATTTAAATTGGACTTTTTATCAAGAATAATTACAGCATATTTCACTCCAGTATGAACGTTCTGTCATCATACCTTTATTTATGCGTTTACGTACTTAATGACTTGTTTAGGAATGGAGATATGGAGATGTAAGAATCGTGGAAAAAATGCCACAATAGAAACAAAATTGGCATCATTTTCTAAAGAAGGAAAAAACATATTGACTGCATAGTTTTGTATATAAAAAATCAGATTTTTATATCAAATATGACCCGTGATAGCCTTTATGACATTCACCAAAATCTAAAATATGCATAGCAGAACATCTTGTAGGTTTCTTGAACCTTTTTAATGCAGTATGGGACATTCCTAGTGTAGTTCATCTTTACACCTCAGTCTGTATCTCAAGCAGCAGGTTTTCAGCATTTCATCTGTACTGTATTATACAGAGACGAACACTGCAGTTCAATTCCATCATTCCAAGTACAGAAATCAGCTTGTGTGTTTTCAGCCTTAAACAAGCCAAACTGAGACTGACTCGAGATGTAAGGAACTGCAGCAGCAGCCTCTGCCCGTGAATTTTTCCCTCCCTATACGACACAAACTTTCTCTCCTCTGTGTGGTAAAACATGAAACTAAATGGAAACCATCCTTTGTGTTTGCTAACTTCAAAAATGGTCAGTGGCTGAGAAATATCCGACTTCAAAGTGGCCTGTGAAATGCTCTATCTTTTAGGTGCAAATCCCAAATGGCTCCACTTTAGTCACTATCATTTCTTTTCAGCTCAAACACATATCCGTTTTATGCAAATTATTCCATCAGCGGGTCTTTTAACTTCTTGCTAGGTTATGTTGCATGACTGTTTTCTGTTTTACTAGAGACACATACATGTGCAACATGTGACTGATGCTGTGAAAATCCAGCGTTGACAAATACATATTCAAAAGGAATTTGTGTGCGCGTTTGAGGCACAGTTCCATATTTAAGTTTTAAATTCTCAATTACCTTACGTTTGTGTTTAGATTAAAAATTGGTCCATAATATATTTAGAAACTAAATTTATCATAACCAAAATCCATTGGCTATGAAAGGAAATAAAAGAAGAGAGAGAGAGAGAGAGCTTTGTAAACTGTACATAAGAATTTGGAGCATAATAAGGGTAAATAAATGATGACAGTTTTCATTTTGGGAAATGAATCTGCTTTCTAAATGTAATTATATCATTTGACATTTACAACTTTGAATATTTATGCCTTGTGCCATGAGTCAAAATATGATTTTTGTTATTGGATTGTCATTTTTGATATCATTAGTGCGAAACACTGTGTTTAGCTGCAGTTGGTTCACTCCAAATAATACAAGGGCATAGTGAACTGATCATTAGAGGTTCACTCAATTTCACACCACAAAGGACTTCTGAAAACCTGATTTTGCTCAAAAAAAGTGGAGGTATTATAAAAACTGTAGAAAGAGTTTGATGTACTGTGTCATTCTACCATTCACAGCACAAAGTCCCAGATAATTTACGTCAGACTTCAAAACCCTTATAAATTGCCATCAGGACCAAGAGCTCATTAACATATTAATTGACACATTTACATATTAACACCTATTCTTGCTGAAGCGGAGTGTGATCCACTCCTGTTTTCACAGGTGACATCATAACAGAAGAATTTGCATACAGATGTCTTAGAAGTACAAACCAAATAAATAAACTAAACTAAATTGTGTTTAGATTGAAAACTGAAGCAAGTTACACCAGGTTTGATGCCACTGATACCAAAACATGAAGAATTGTACAGTGCCCTCCACTAATATTGACACCCATGGTAAATCTGAACAAAGGTTGCTATGAAAATTAATCTGCATTGTTTATCATTTTGATGTTTTGTTAAAGGTTTTTACAAAATTCTAACCTATCATTGAAGTAAAACAATTGAAAATTGGGAGAAAAACTCCCAATTATTTAAAAAAATTAAATAATATAAAATGTTTTTCTCCAATACATGTTGGCCACAATTATTGGCATCCAATTATTGCTACGTCCTTTCCCTAAAATAACAGCTCTGAGTTTTCTCCTTTAATGCCCAAAGAGTTTGTAGAAAACCTGAAAAGAGAAAAGAGACCATTCCTTCATCCAGAATCACTCCAGATCCTTTAGATTACCAGCTCCATGTTGGTTCTCCTCTTTAGTTTACCTCACTCAGGGTTCAGGTCAGAGACTGACAGACATGGAAAAAAGCTTCTTTTTTGCTCAGTGACTAATTCTTGTGTTTATTTTGATGTTTGTGTTTAGATTATTGTCCCAATGGAAGACCCAACCATGGCCCATTATAAGATTTCTAACAGAGTCCCTTCTGAACAACGTGCTGATACTGGCTGTTTGACAGTTTTTTAAAGGTTTTCTGAACTTAAGACTCTTTTTTGCGATTCTCCAGCTGTGATCCTTGAAGAGTCTTTAGCCACTGAAACGCTACTCCTCGATGTGTATTAGGAGGATAGAGACACACGTCCTCTTCCAGGCAGCTTCCTAACATTGTATGTTGGTTGGAAATTCATTATTTCCCTGAAGGTGGAAATTTTCACTGCTGTAGCAACAGAAATATATTATTTGGTTTTTCCCATTGTGTTGATGATTAAGGGATTTTGGCCTTTGTTTTCCCTCTTACATATATTTATTTGAAACAGGAACACAGGGCTGGATATTTTCATGTTCATAATCATTCTGAAATGCTCAGAATTGTGAATATGAATGGGAATATACTTCAGAGATATTTTATTCATAAAAAATTCTAGGGGTGCCAATAATTATGGCCAACAAGTAGTGGAGAAAAACTTTTATTTTCACAATGATATTTTCTCCCATTTCAATTGTTTTAATTTAAAGATAAGTCAGAATTTTGGGATTTTTTTAAATGAAAGATCAAAAGGATAAACAATGCAGATTTATTTTCACAGCCACCTTTGCTCAGATTTATCAAGGGTGCCAATATTAGTGGAGGGCACTGTATATATAAAGTTTTATTTCAAATACGGTTTCACTGTAAATGTTTAATAAACTCAACCACAGCACTGGCTGTATCTGAAATGAAACACACACACACACACACACACAGACAGAGAAGGAAAACATTATCAGAATGATTAATGCACATAGAGCACATGAACAATGACAGACTGCCATGTCCCCCACATGACCCACAGCCAATCATGTCTCACCTATCTAATTCTTCATATTCATCCATTTTACCCGTTGGCTTGAGACTCTAGAGAGAGAGAGAGAGAGAGAGAGAGAGAGAGAAACAGGGACAAGGATGAGAAGGGCGGAGACGTCTCAGATTTATAGTTTGGCCCAGGTTTGATTCGCTTCATCTGCTAATATCACTAATGCAGGCCTGACAGAACTGGGAGGAAACACACACACACACACACACACAAATACACACACTGTCAAACAGATAGTAAAATGTTGGGACCTGGTTTTTGGAAGACACACACACTATTACTCATTGCTCTGCCTGAGAAGGACTATAATAACTCACCATGTAGACTGCGCCTTGGGGAGGTGTCTGCTGGGAGAAGAGAGGGAGAGAAAGAGGAAGGAAGAAATAGATTTAATAATAAAGCAGAGATAGATATACATTGAGAAAGAAAGACAAGGAGAGAGCGAGAGAATGAAAAAAAAAGCATGGGTAGTAAAAATAGATTTAATAATACAGCGGGGGGTTGAGAAGGAGAAACAGCAAAGTAGAAGGAGGTGCTGTGCATTTCAATCACCTGTCTTAGATTATCAGGATTTTCATAGATGTTCTCCACCTCTCCGGAGTGGTGAGACAGCGATTGCTCCACACCTATGAACACAGATACATAAGGGCTTCTGTCCATCAACGTCTGCCAGTGTGAACTGACAGCCTTCAGATCTTTGATGGACAGACTCAGGGGGGGAAAGACAAACGCAGGGCCTTACTTGGACGGGTAACGCAATAGCCCTGTCTCCATAGCAACACCCCAACAGCTACGGCAATCAGGGGGATCAGAAAAAGGAGGAATGAGAAGGTGGAAACATGAGAGGATGCTGAAACATCTCCTGCTGGTGGGGGTATGTGAAAAAGACAGAAAAAGAAACGCTAAGTTAGGTTACCCATCAGTGAGCGTGCAGAAGTGTGTGTGTGTGTGTGTGTATCGACACTCACCTGTAGGGGGCAGTACAGGCCCTGCAGAAACTGTTGGATCTGCAACAAGAGTTGAGTAGACAGAAATGCTTAGAAATGTATTCAATCATATTTTATATCAATCAATAAATCAAGCAATAAAATTTAATCAAATAAAAAACAGTAGCACAGCGTATGTAACTTTAGATGCAAAAACAGCGAAAAACAGAAAAATACAAATGATATCAGTAGACATGATGTAATGAGAATGGGAATGCATGTATTGGAAAGATGAAGAGATATGGAGGATAAGGAAGAGAATTAGAAAAAAATGTTTTGCATATGGTGAGGTGACATCATTCATTCAAACAATGACTGGTGCTGTTCTTATCAACCCTTTCTCAGTCTCACTGTTATCTGCTGTCTTTGAAATACCCTCTAATCATGATTTAAACTCCAGGAAATATAAATAGTAATGATGTTTTAAATATTTGTGAATTTATACCTAGAAACCTGGAAACTATTTTTTTTTGTCATCATTTGATTCCTTATTGAAGTAATTTACTAAATAATAGTATATTTCAACGCTATCTCACGACCAGTTCTAATGAATTTTACTAGGCTCATTTGCCTAAACCCCAGTGACAGGTCAGTTTAGAGACAGGGTTAGATGACGTTCATTCATGCAAATTCATATGGATTGTGCAACTCGATCTCGAATTAGATTGTATGAATTCATACAAATTAGTCACCTTGTAAAATATGTATGAATTGCTTTTTGATTTTTTTTTTATTCCATGCCATTTCAGCATTTTAGCTATTTTCATGAAAAAAAAGAATATTTCAAAAACACAAGTATAACAAAAAATACAATAAAAACCAGCAAATAAACAAACAAGTTTTAACATTACCAGATCCACATATGATAAAAATTCTAAAACTAATATACTATAATTATGCTAAATAACATCAGCTCTATCTCTCTTAGATCAATTAATTGACAGAGGCAGATAAATCATTGTAAATCATTGCAAGCAGTTTAGTGGATTGATTGCAAAGATCTGACAAATGAATGAAATGAAATCACAAGCCGACATTGCTAATTCACTAAGTAGAGCTAGGGCTTAAATTTCAGTCTTTAAAGCTATCATATGACTTCAGAAGACGTTTATTGACCACACTTAGTGGCTGTTCACACAATTTATGTATTTTTTTGCTTTCTACTTTTTTGCTTTTTTCAGTGTCTATACACGTCTGACATGTCTTTTGTGTCTCTTCATGTATTTTAAAGTATGTCTCACGTATCACACGGCATTCTAAAAATGCAGCACTCCAGTTTAAAGTTCAGCTGTTAAAAACTGCATCTCCAGGCGTTTTCCCCTATAGCATCTCCCTGCATCTTATGTTTTTTTCCCATTCTGCTGTGCTGCTTTTCCATTGTTGTTTATGCAAACATGCATCAGATGGATGTGCACTTGTGTTTCATTTCTTTTGCAATGTCTCACACATGACACAGTGTTCTAAAAATACTTAAAAATGCACCTCTAGTTCTGAACTCACAGTACATCCTCGAACATGTCTAATGTTCATTAAAAGAAAGAAATTCACACAGGTTTGGAACAACATGAGGATGAGTAAATAATGACAACATTTTTATTTTTGCATAAACTACCGCTTTAAATCATCAGCAGCAGCAGAATTCTGCAGAAGGTCTATTTTCTGCACCCTGCTGCTCCAGAGACTCACCAGCCATGTTTTAAATAATCCATTATGATGGAGTTGGGTTTCATGAAATTGATTGGTCAAGGGACTCATACGTGATTGTGCTACAGTATGGCATGTGACCTTTTCAGTGACCTACATGATTCCACTAACTAATGTTCTCATCACCGGTGCATTAAATTTAATGAAAACACAGAAAGGCTATCACACAGAACAAAAATAACTCATTGGAATAAATATTCACCTGAAGTCTGGCTATTTTCCAGTGTATAAATGTGAGTGTTGACACATCGACTTAAAGAATTCACAGCAAGAAATAAATAGCAAGAAGCAAAAATAAAAAGTGCCAGACAGAGGGCGAGAGAGACAGAGAGAAAGAAGAATAGCAGACACTGTCTCTCACCTGTACTGGCCATTTTGACAGTGTACATATATTGTACCGATTTTCCATTTTTCAGATAAAGAGTGCATGTATACGGTCCAGCCGTCTCAGGGGTCACAGGAAGAGCTACAGAGGTTGTAACCCGGCCCATAACAGCAGATGACTGCAGGAAGCGACTGGGATCCTGAACATACGACCACTTTACAGCGTTAATTTGAGATCGTTCGGAGTACAAACAACTCAGATCCAGAGCGGTGCGAGATGACTTGGTGCTGCCTGAGAAGAGAAACCGACACACAGATGATGAGAGAGGAGAAATGAGCACGAAGGGTTAAAATGATATATATTCATTAAACAGCCGGGTGTAGCCGGTCAGCTGAGCTTGACTGTGACTGATGTACAGTGTCTCCTCAAACTCAAAGCAGTATCAATCCTGAGCTAATTGAGCTCAGTAGTTTCCACAGTAATGCCACAACCCACAGAGTTGTCAGCGGCAACGGGCAGGTGTAATTACACATAATGAGATCTGTAATGAGGCCTACTAAAAAACATTAAGTTACAGAGAGGGAGGGGAGAGATATATATAGAAAGAAGAGAGAAAAGTAAAAGAATTGAGTGAGAAAAAGGAGAGCAGGGAGGACGTAAGGGGAAAAAGAGATTAAAGTAAGAACAGAGGGAGATCAGATTAAGAACAGGAGAGAAAGATGAAAGTCAAGACACTGACTGATTGACTCTCGCATGCTGAACTACTGTGATTGATAGAACCGCCTGTGCAATTATAAAATGAATCCAACAGCAATGATGCAAGAGCATGCATCATTAAGAGTCAGTGAACGAGTGTTCTGATGTGCGCTCTCTGATAATGACTGTTTAATCACGCCCGCAAAATGTTTTGAAAGGAAAAGTTGACAGAAGAATAAAAATTGTGTTATTATTCCCGCACCCTCTTTCAGTAGTTTTAATCAATCTGTGATCCAGTCAAGAAAACTGGTCTGAACGATTTGAATGATTCTGAATGAACTCGCTGACTTACATAACAACAAAATACAAATAGCATTTTAAATTTAGTTTGGTTCATCACTCAAAGAATCATTAACATCGGAAGAAGAGAATATAGAGTTGCATATACATTTTCTTTTATGATAATTTCATGTTGTTTTTTTTTGGAAGTTATTCATTTTGCTTGTATGTCAAAGAATGAACCAAACCAAACAGGTTTGATGAAGGTAAATTATGTCAATATATATATATATATATATATATATATATATACACGCATTATATATATTTAGATTGACACATGACAACAATACAACCTATTTCGTAGTTTTCAATTTTTTGTTTCACTCAGATACACATAACAATTAGGCGGAAAATATTATTGCAATTTCTGTTACACGCATTAAACTTTTAAATTATATTTATGTTATATTATAGATTTAAATAAATTAATTATATTATCATCATTTAAATAATAAGAATTTTTGTGTGTATGCATATATATATATATACACACACACACACACACACACACACACACATGTTGGTTTTTGACTCTCATAGGCATAATGGTTTTTATACTGGACAAACTGTATGTAGTATTGCCCTACACCTACCCTACACCTAAACCTACCCCTTACAGATAACTGTGTACACTTTTAGATTTTAAAAAAAAACACCATTTAGTATGTTTTTGAAGCGTTTTGAATTACGGGGACACTGAAAATGTCCTCATAAAACACCTACATATTGTAATACCTATGTCATACCCATGTCATTATACAAATTTGTGTCCTCATAAACCACATAAACCCGTCCACACACACAGATAACGTTTTTTTTATAAAGTAGGATAGTTTTTAAAATGTTAAAAAATAATGTTTTAATTGTGTTTCATTGTGTTACTTAGCTAGTATTTTTTTACCAGAAGCCATTATATATGTCATATATCAAGAAGTTGTTGTGACTTGTAGTTAGATGTTCACAAAAGAATATTACCATGTAAAACACTCAGTCTGTTGGCTTGACTGAAAGCCTTGTCATCCAGGAAGACCTCGCACAAGTAGTCTCCTCCGTCCTTCAGTTCTGGCCTTAACAGGAAGGAGAAGTTGCCAGCAGCAGCCAGGGAGGCGTGGTCTTTCAAACGTATGTGGGGTTTGGTCTGGTTGGTGTAGTTCCGCCTCCAGCGGTCAAACTGGAATATGAGCCCCATTCTCTTTGAATCAGGATACTTCCAGTAGAGCAGCACATAGTCACCAAGGACAGGAGGACATGTTATAGTGACCAGTGAACGAGAGAGGGCTGCTAAAGGCCTCGGGACTCCTGTAGAGGACACAGGGTAGTGTATAAAGGTAAAGTGACCTTAGGGGACACAAGAGATTCATTCAGCCCAAGAGAAAGTGCAAGGCAAAAGAGCGTAAAGCCAATCAAGTGAAAAATGGACTTTGATACAAGAACAATATTGTCAATTTGGATTGATACCGTCCACATGTAATCCACTGTGCTGCTAGTCATTTCAGCCTCTTTGTTCTTCACACAGTCAAGCGAATAGAACATTATGAGTCCCAGAGCAAAGTCATGCGGGGAGATATCAGAAACGAGACAGGCATGAAAATGGGGATTATGTTATTAAGCTCAGTGAAAGCTCTTCAGAAACATTCTCCTCTCAGATTTAATAACCCTGATTAACTGTTTGCTGACACAACATTTGGAAAGAACGAACCATGTTTGTTTTGGAGAAAATAGCACAAATCAAAAAAGTTGATTTAATTGTTTTGTTTTCATTCAAGCGAAAATCTTTATTTAGTGAGTTAAAAGAGCCTGATGGAGAATGTTTAGGTTTCATTGACTATAGAGTAGGCTGCTGGGTAATGGCATGAAAGGAAGGTCCCACTTTATACACAATAGTATTCATTTAACAAAAGAGCCATTACCATGCGTCACGTCTGTGAAAGAAAACACAGCTTTCACTGAAAGAGAAAAAGAAAGAGGGGGGCACAGAAAGAGAAAGTTATAATATATAATATAATATAATATAATATATAATATTTTATAATAAAGTTGATATATTCTCTGTTTTTTATGAATGTCTCAGATCTTGAACACTGTTGAACACATTTGAATAAAAATTTACATTTAGACACAATAATATAGTTACTGTCTATTTTTGTTTTGGCAGCAAGTGTAAATAGCGACAGACAAAGTCAAAATAGCATATTTTCTTAGTGACAGATGCTATTTAAATTAAATACAAAAAGCTATGGATGATATTTACACTAGGTGCAAATAGCAATGGAGTCTATTTACACTAAGTGAAAATAGCAGGGTTTTTTATAACGATATGTTTATTTACTAAGTTCAAGTAGCCAGTAGATTATATTTACACTAGCAGGATTTTCTGCTATTTATACTACTTACCGCAAATGGTGGCAATTGTCTGCGCCTCAGTATTGTACATTATAAAACAGTACTTAATAATGTCTTGAGTATAAACTATAATTGTAACTCAAATTATTAAATGGATGCCACCTTATTGGGACAAAAGCCCTTCCTGCACCTACCTTAACCCTATACTTTATTTTCAACTTTAACATAATTTCCTTAATTTTCATTGCAAATAAATGCCTTTCTGATATGATGTAAGATTTGAAAATGCAAGTTCGAACTTGGGTCGATTGCATTTGCATCGAAAAGCACGTGCAACCATCTACACCCCTGAATGTGATGTGTATTAGGTTGTCTTGTATAGTGTTGACTACCCCAATTGGATGTTGGTGGGCGGAGTTAGTGTAAATAGCCTCTGCCAAGAAGGCGGTCTATTTGCACTTATTGTAAAATAGACTCTGTATGTTTTTTTATTAGTAAAATAGTTCTAAACCAATTTAAAACAAAATCAACTAGCAACACCCAGTAGTGGTGTAATCTTGAATTAATCAGTGTTTTGGAGTGAACCGGTAAAGTGAATGAATCAGTGACTCTTTAAGACTGGCTGCGTGTGAAATGGAAAAAAACTGTGTTCTATATTCTACACACTTTGAATCTGTGTAGTTATAAATGTAATATATTTGTACAGTACTACATTCATGATGATGTCGTTGTCATGTGACCTATTAGTGTCAATTGCATTGCTTCACGCTATTAACAGGTTTCTCCCATTGCATCATGGGAAAGTAAAGTTTTCACTGGAAAAAAAATCATCCAAATTTTTTTTGTTTATAAATCCTGTGAATTTGGATGGTACCAGTCTTTTCACAGATTTTTTTTGCCGACTATATAGACACGATTGACTGGTAAAGATTTTGGACTATTCTATCTATAGCAGTTACACACTCGTCTGACATTGCTACTTTTGTGAAACAGAAAGGTTCATCAGATGAACAAAAGTTCCTTACGGAATCATTTAGACATAAAGGTTCTTCTAGGGCATCATGAAGCATCTTTATTTTTAAGAGTGTATGCATATGTGGATGAAGCCTGTCATTATTTAATTCCATGAATCAGTTATTAACCAAATGTTTGAGTGAATTATTCAAGTGACTTACTCATACAACCACTTCTCATTATCTACTAGTATACCTACAAGAAACCTACAAAAAAGTTGCTGAAAATATATTAATGTACAGAATAGAATATGCGAATACTGATAAAACCATGAGTCTTACTCGTTTTCCGTTCCCAACACAGTGAATGACATTTGAATCCAGTATGGAGTATGAAGAGCAAGTGAACAAAATTAGTAAAATCAGACTAATATTAGCACACATGGAAGGCCAAATAAATCGAAGAACAGAAACTGAATTATTTTTAGTAAATCAAAACCTGACACAATTCAGTCAATGTCTGTTCACACCAAGATCTGCTGCAGTTACTGTATGTCCTCTGCTGCGTTACACGCTCAAGCTGTTATTCACATTAATACAACTTTGCAGCCATTGTTATAATTAGTGTATTCAATTATATTGCATGTAGAGCTTCTATTTCTAAATAAAATAAGTACAAAACAATCATATTTAAAAGATAACATTGACTGAGCAACTTATCTGACTGGCATGTTTTCAGACAATATCTCCAAATCTTACCGTTCACTGTCACATTCACCCGGTGCTCTGAGACAGATGTGCTACTGTTACCATGGGCACGGATTCTGCAGGTATAGACTCCGTTGTCTTTACTGGTGACGCGAGGCAGCTTGCTGAGCAGACCGCCCGTGCCACGAGAGATCTCAGTGTGCAGCTGTTCACCCGAGGGAGACACCCACGTTCCCCAGGCGGCTAAGGAGGAGGGAGACACCTGAGCTGCCAGCCTCACAGTGCTGTCCACTGTGACAGGGGGCCTGGGAGTGACAGATACTGCAAAAGACAAGGAGAGATTAACTGGAGATATCAGACACATTGACACATGATGAACGGTGAAGTTGCATGGTCTACATTTAATCAGGGCGAGAAGAACAATCCTGTCCTGTAGCTTCTTGTCGTTGTGCTCTACCACACAGGAGTAGAGTCCTTGCACAGCTGCTGTGGCCATGAAGTTCAGTGAGGCATCTGAGGAGATCCCAAACATTCTGCCTCCAAACACTCTGCTGCTGAGTCCATCTGTTTGTCCATCGATGCAGCTGGCTGATAACAAATATGACCAGCGATCTTCCCCGGCTGTCTTCATCTTCCAGGTAACCAGTACAGAAGATTTGGGTGGCGAACCAAAACAGGACAGCTTGACAGATGTGTCCTCAAGAACCATGACCAGATCATTCCATACCTCACCTACAAAGATTTTTTAGGCACAAGAAGTCACACAGACTCTCATACTCAACACGCATCACATTTAGATGAATAAAACATTAAAACATTAAAATTTGCTGAAAATGTACTCCTCCTCACACCATAAGACTTGGTGAGAGTTAGAATTATTTCACTTGCTCCTCAACAGTAGAATAAGTTTCCCCAACATGCGATACATTATTCATTACTAGTTACTCCTTTCAAAAGTAATATACTTATTAAGTTACATTACTTTTCCATTACACCCCAAAAACTTGGTAATTGCATAATTGTGCAGCCTCTAAATCTGAATATATGAAATTAACAGATAAATTAAGAGTATATTTGGCTCAAACTGATGACAAGCAACAATATTTGAAACAACTTGGGGCAGTTTCCCAAACAGGGTTTAAGACTAGTCTTAGATTAAAATAAATGTTAAGAGATGTCTAAACTGGAAAAAGCTTGCACTGAGATATCTTAAAATACATTATTGTCATTGTTTGGTCTTAAAATGCTCACA
>JAUCNO010000236.1:15331159-15346794 GCA_032353835.1 Enteromius viviparus | reverse complement strand
CTCACAGATAATGCATTTGTGTAAGACATGTTTCTAAAAATTCTTAAATGTCCTAAATTAGCAAAGGTCTAGTCCTGGCTTAATCTAACTCCTATCCGGGAAACCAGCCCCTTATGTTATTTAATAAAGCAGCAACATAGTGAAGTTGGCAACAGTTCTCAAGCAGGTAGAACCAACTAAATATCTTACACATAAAACTGTTTGACAGCTGACCGTGCAGTAAATGGGTGTTTTAAAATGTTAAAATGTTTGTAAAATGCATCATTAAGATGTGTCAGTGGATTTTGATATGAGATAAAAGCAGCAACATATTTTTTCACTGGATTAAGTAATACTTGAATTCTGGCCAAAAGCAATGGTTTAAAGTTAAACCGACTGGAGACGTGTAGATTATTTATGGAGTATTGTGGTGTTTTTGTGGTGAAAGTAAAAATAATACAAACAAATAATACAAACATTTTGTATTAATTTTGTCTATTTTGATATAGTCCTTTCTCTCTCACTCTGGTTGACCCCCCCTTTCAGCCCCCTGGGGGTCTCTATATCCCAGTTTGAGAACCCCTGTAGTGTAGCGTAAGCTAGAGTTATCTATGTTAATCAGTCCATGAATATGAGCTTAATGCAATTTAGTGTCTTTGTGGTTCATTTAGATAACACAGAATCCCTCTTAAGTGCTTCTAGTCCTTAAAGTATGTTTGACTTTTCGGTATATTATTAAATTACTTATGCTTGGAAACAGAACTTTTTTGACTTTCAAGTTCAACTTTATTTCAAGAAACCTAAAGTAAAGCAATAGTCGAAAGGTGGGTGAAAAACACATTATATAAATATCTATATATATATAATAGATAAAAGATTAGATTAAAAAATAATAATAGTAAAATAATAATAATAACACACACACACATAGAATTTCTTACCTGCCATGAGTGGAGTGATAAGGAAACATGAACCAGAACAAATAAGAATGAAAGCATGAAATTTTCCCATGGTGCTGCTAGGAAGCAACATATTCTTGATAGTTAGCTAGTTAAAGTGCAAAAATATGTCTTCTTTTCTTATATTTGACCACAAGAATAAGACAGGAAAAGCACCCGTCAATAAAAGCTAAGAGCAACATCTGACAGAAGCTGATAAACAGAACAAATGTCAACACACACACACACAAAAAACGGAAGCGATTTTACTAACATGGAGGCCGATAAAACAGAGCACACACTAATTTATATGCAGCTACGTAACTATAATTGAGATAATTCGATGCTTTTATCTGCAGTAACATATTTATGCTTCTGGCTTTAACAAGGAACATATAAGTACAAATAACACCAAAGCTCATCTTTGAACTCTAATTCTAATTCACTCTAGTCCATAAAACTGGACAGAGCAGACTGTTAGACGAGACTGGACTGTGAGAACTCCATGTGAAAAGACAGAAAGAGCATTAAAAAAAGGATTTAGAGATGTAATCAGAAATGGTCTTCAAGCTTCAGGCTAAATGTCTTTACATCCCCATAAATGTCTTTAATTAAAGCTAACAGACTTATCAGCACCTCCAAGTCCCATTACCAGCTCAGCTCCTAATCACCTCTAAAGCTAAAGAATGAAAGAGGGTCTACAAAAAAAGAGATAAAAATGAAACAGAGAGAGGATGGACGTGGTAAATGAGACGGGGAAGAGAATCTTCAGAGAGAGCAAACTAGGGCAAAGCAGCTAATAAGAGTCACAGTACTGTAGTGTCATCGTCCTCGTGCAAACAATCAGAAAGAGAGAACGAGTAAACAGAGAGATGCTTAGGTTATGATTTAATGGGGTGGTGGAAGTGATAGATAGTGCAAGTTACTAGTGAGGTACAATCAAGCCTATACAGGACATAGCTGCGTTTCCCAAAAGCATCATAAGCTTAGGTTGATGGGTTTCGATGTGGTTAAGCTTATGATGCTTTTGGGAAACGCTCAGACACTCAAACATACTGACTTGTTCTCTATTTTGTCTTCTATGTGAAGCTGTGTACCAGCAGGGGGAGCGCTAGAGCTACTTGTACTAGTTCATTCACCTCAACCGGACAAACTAATCTCCCCCAAATTATATTTCTGGCATTCATCACTCGTTCCTTGGCGTTGCCGGTAACTCCGTGAGCATCATGCTGAAGGAATCTGCGTTCAACTAAAAACGAAAATAAAAATACAAAAAGGAAAGCAAATGCAGCTGGGAAACTAAATTCATATCTAAAATTAAACTCAAGAGTTTAGTTTCTGTGTTATGTTGAAACTGGAAACCCCGAAAGACATATGGGGTTATATGAAATATTAACTGATTAAAACTTAGTTGCCTAAAAACTTTAAACTAGTACAACGGTCAAAAAGCTCGTTAAAGTTGGAAAGCACCAAGCGGCTTCTGAATTTTGGGTGGCTTTTAATGCAGCGTGACGTTCAGCATGACATCACACGCTCTTGTCCAATGAGCGGCGAGTCTGTTGGAGTTTCGACGAGAGTCTACGATCTGTGCGCGACAGGTTTGAAGAAGCTCGAGCGCCTGTGAAACCTCCAACTCACTCACCGGATATTTATGCACCTGTAGGACGTTTTTACCTGATCACCGGACGCCGCGTCACAGTTTCGGAGGACTTGAGCTATCAATACAATTCAGAAGGGAATTTTGACACCAGATTGTAAAACAACTCAAAGGGAACGCGCCGAATACAGCGACGCACTTTGACATTAAGTTTCCGCGCTCGTCCTTTGAAGGAAACCAGAGGAATCACATAGAAGTTTTAACTCCAGCTGACTACCTTGGCATATTTCTTGCGAATCCGAGGTGACTGAGTTAACAAGCCGACAAAATATTCAAGGTGGACTGACTGTCCAACCCTTCCCTCCGACGAACATGTCAGGACTGTTCAGCGCGCTCATTCTCCTAATTATTCAAGGTAAGGCATATCATATCACGTTTGTATAGTAAAAGGAATCACTGTTTGTCGCCGGTTAAAAAATATAATGTTATCTTTCACTTTCACTTTATTAGGTAACCTCAATCAAAACGTTTGCGCAACTCAATGTCATGATAAAAATATCACTCGGTGTAATTTAATCGTGCGCGCGCTTCTCTGTTACTATCCGAGTATGACTATATTCATCCTAAAATAATTTTAACTGTCCCAGAGTGTCACAGTACGAGGGGTTATAACTTTGCCAGTTTGATTTAGCCTCTCGTTTCTTTTCCCTGGAGATTGTGTGAGTTTGGTTTCGATAAGCGCCATGTTTCTCTAGGTGTGGTCTTGGAAGTGTTTTTTTTTCCTCTTACGCGTTGACAGGTGTGTTTGTTTGCGAAACTGCGGACATTATCCAGTCGTCCTTCAGTGCTCTCTCTGCCTCGTACCACATTTGTTTCGGTTCCTCACGTCCTTGGCGTCTTGTCTCTCTTCACATCATATCCTATTATTTCCAGCCGAAGGGGCACACATGAATGTAAATCCGTCTATCACTCAACAAAAGCAACAGGGTGTTTCTTGCTAGTTCTAAACCTGGGGTTTTAACTTTCTACCGTTTTCTCTTAAACATTAAAATCACTCTTTTAGGGTAATTTTGTTTAATTTTAATACTATAGTTAATTTGATAGCCAGTCAAACGTTATTTTCCCGACATTTCAAAGAGCAGTTCATAACGTAGGCTGACGTCACTGCCTATTGTTTCGTCATATTTCACTGTAGCTCGTTTTGATCGCGGGTTCAGGGCTCTTCATTGTCTAAGCAGTTTAATTATTCAGGGGCCATGTCGCGGTTCGCAGGTGCGCTACACCTGACAGCGAGCGAGCCGGGCTGCTGTGAGTGTCGGGGAAAACTCAGCTTGACTGAACCGAGCGCACACTCTGTGATAGATGTTAGAAATTTAAGTGGAAAAAGAGCTACGGTTCTACAATTGAACTTGTCACTGGTTAACTGTAAGGGACCATAACAGTATTTAGTTTATTATTCTTTTTCTTAATATTTTTTAAAAGAGAGTCACTTACTCTGTCAAGTATTTGCTGCTGATTTTTATACATGGCAATATGTAGGCTATACTTTTATGATATATGTATATGGATGTTATATACAGCGGTGGCCAAATTATTAGAACGCTAGTATTTTCACCAGTTAAAAATGGTCACCTGTTTCTGATCTGATCGTCATCCAGTCTGTCTGGAAGTAACCGAACAAACTGAGACAGACTCAGTCCAGAAGAATTGTGCAACATCTCCAAGATGATTCAAGAAACCAGCAAAGCCACAATACTGTGTAAAAATGCTGCAAAATGAGGATGATGTTAAATATAATGCTATAAATGGATTTACTTTAATTAACTGGGATTAACTGTATTTGTTCTGTTTCTTCATGTGATTCCAGTCAGATGATGATGAGATCAGATCATTAGACACATTGTGCAAACAAAAATCTCATTGAATTATTACACTTAAGGACAAAATGAAGGATATTTCCTACTGATGCACTACAGCAAAAGAGATCTGACCGTTTTTAGCTGTTGAAAATACTAGTGTTCTAATTATTTTGGCCTGCACTCTATGTATATGACATCATGCATTAGGAGCACATGATGTGTCGAAGGTTTGTGACATCATACGATGCGGTTCTTTGTCGTAACAATTCTCTCCTTTAACTTATTCATGGCCTGGACCTCTTCTGCCTGGGCCCATTTCACAGTACATCGACTGCACTTCAGGAGGAAAACTAGAATAACGAAACAAAGGATTTCTTTTATTTATGAACAGAGCAGCGGAAGAAGGGGTCATGATTGCCTCGCTTAAGCAAACAGTATAAACAGGCCTAGTGTTTTCTTTTTTCCCCCCTTCCCTTCGCATCCATTTAGTTCAGTGTCCTGGGAGCTTTTGCCTTTATACGCAGCAGTTGTGAAATATTTTAAGGGTCAAAGCTTTGTTTTGTATGCTCGCCTGAGTGGCCCCTGCAGACTCATTTTCATTGCGTGCCTAATAAATGCAATCATACCAACTTGAAGCATGCTAATGTTAAAGCCTTATTTTTAATAACCTCATTGTTGCTTTTGAAATGAAGAGCTATACAGACAGGAAGCAGGTTTAAGCTGGTTTTATGATTGTTAAACTTGCACCAGTTCATCTTTCTAGTTCCATACCGAAATGTAGGCTACAGGGAGCAGATATCTGCACAATAGGAACTACTGATTGGGTTATAATTCCCTCCTAGTGAACACAGGTCAAAAAATGCTTGAACCTGTTGCCACGGCGACGCTGTGTTTTCATTGAAAGCCAGGGTTAGGGGGGCTACTGTAGCGGCGTCTCTGGCTGAATGCATCAAGTGGTGTGTGTGTGTTGAGGAGGGGGTTTGGAAATGTTAGGCTGCTCCGATGATGGAGGCGGAGGCCAAGCTGACCTTATTCTAAACTGTGTGAGCACAGCAGTTACAGACGCACACTAACAAGCACATGCAGCGATTGCGACAGCGCTGGCTCAAGTGGGTTTAACAGTGAAGAAACATTGAGTAAACAGGCAAGATGGTCTCCATTGTCCGCCAGCTCCACATACCGGGGAGCACGTCAACAAAAGTCGCTCTGAAACTGGAGATTTTCAGCCTCCATTCTTCCATCTTCTCCCGTTTCCTTCCCTCCCTTCCTCTCTTTCTTCGTCCATTGCCATCCTGATCCGCTTGCTTTTGTTTGAGAGATGATTGTCATTGGTGTATTCAAATCTCCCCCCCCGCCCCTCCTCGCTCTGACCTCAAGGCCATGCTGTTTATTAGCGTCTGAGCCGGTGAAAGAACGTGGGAGGAGGTGTAGCAGTAGACAGAACTGGTAGACTGTGGAAAGAACATTGATTTAAAAACATTTAATTCCTGCGAGAAATCTTCTGCAAGTTTATCAGTCAGTATGGTCTTAAAAATAAAGGTTTAAATAGAGAGTTTTTGCATAGGCGAACCATTTTGGGTCACTCAGAGTTTGAAGTGAAGAGTTTCTAAAAGAGCCATTTATTTTTTAAGCACTATAGAGAACATTTTGTGCAATGGAAAATTTTGTGGGTGTTCTTCATGGAATCGTATGCAAAATAAAGAGCAGAAAAACAGTGAGGTAGAACAGACTTGTCCAGACACTGTTAAAAGACTTTTTGGAAACCATGTGTGCGGGTAAAGGAAGCCGACAGTGATTTGTACATCTCATTCTGGTTTCTTGTAAAGATAAGGTTGGATGAGTGTTGAGGGATTTGAGGATGGGGGAACCAAAGCTTTTAACACTTGTCGCAGGTCTATGTTGGACATGCGGCTCTGGGAATGCAGTCTGCTGAAATCAATGACTGACCTTGTAATTAACATCAACCTGCACTAATACGGACACTAGAGGTTTCCCCGCAAAGCTTTGTGCAATATCCACTGCACAGAATGAAGTCTGAATTGTGAGTGACGGGTCAAATTTAATATAAGTAACTTTTGTGGTCAGGGTTATTTTCAGAGTGGCTTTTTCTCTTTCTATCGTTCGAAAGTGGAGCTAAAATGAATCTCAACTGGTCCTTGAAGCACTTAGAGGACTAGGCTCTTTCGAGCGTTTCTTTTCTGACTGTCTGGCTCTATTCTTGTCACTTTGTTTCTCCCGCTCCGCTCTCAGTGGTTCAGCAGATGTCAGATCTCAGAATGCTTTTACGGTATTAGAGATTCATGGGGTTGATATGTCCAGTTAATTGGACCTCATATTTTAGTCTTGCGTTTGGTGATGGAAAGCCAACCGACCATTGTGGCTGCGACAAGAAGGTGAGAAGTGGAACAAAAGTGGCGGTGAGGAGTGAGAAAGCTGTGGCTTACCATCCATGTCTAAAAGTGCCATGTGATCTTGTGGTGAAACTGTTTTTCTATTTTATGCATACAACCTGCAGACAACCTGATTCATGCACAAACAAAAGGCAACATGTTATCACATCCCATGCTGGCTGAGTTTACCTCCTTGTCCCACTGCATGCTGGGAGATCAGCGACCTCTCCCCCAGGGGTCAGTAGCCAGTTGGTCTGAATAGTGGTATGTGGTTGCCAGTTTGATTTGGGAATGTCGAGGGTTGCCAGATTGCTGTAGTAGGTCATTTCTACTCATAGGGAAAATGACCACAGATCTGCCCTCTTTAAAATAGAAGCCAAATGGCATAAAAAGGAATAGGACATGATGAGTGTTCAGCCCCTCTTGACAGAATCCATCCAGTTCGTTTTATGATTAACATCACAACCCTGAAGGTTTTTTGGGATGCTGTAGCTCTTCTGTCTGGTATTCTGGCTCCTTATTCACTCAGCTCTGGTTAGTCATGAACTTGATAGTAACGATTTTAATTTAGTGGATTAGTTCACCCCCAAATTTAATTTGTCTTCATTCTTGTGTTCCACACATACTTCAGTCTTCCTTCGAACATAAAAGTAGATATTTAGTTGAATGTCCAAGCTTCTCTATTCTGTGCAACCAAAGCAGGACAGAAAAGACGATCATGAATGCAAGTTTGCAAATCTTATTGTCCACGATTGGACAGTTATCACAATTGTCCTCAAGGGCTGAATGCAGAAACAAAATGACTCTTATAAAAGACTCTTATAAACATAATAAAAATTGTTTGAATCAGTTTGAAACACTGACCTTTATTATTTACAGCACATCTGTAGATGGACATTATAACTGCACAAACTGAATTCAACATGCTCACATAGAATGAAATCTGTATCAAACCCAGCTCTATTTTTAAATACATTTTATTTATAATGGGTTCACTGGCATGATACCTGGATGGACTGGGAAATTTGGAAAGCAATCAAACTGTCAATTTTACAAATGTCTTATTTTGTCCTCAAGTTAAAATGAGATGCCTACCGAGTCTTTCTAACACGCTTTATGATTTGAGGCAGAAACATCATATGATGAAATAACTGAAAGGCTTCTATTCTTTTTGAAGAATGAGTGTGTGTGTCCTAAGAGTTTCACAGAGGGAGGGTAAGCGGGGGGAAAGTGGTTTTGATTCCTGAGGATTTTTTAAAAGCACACTCGTGCTGTCTCATGAATTTAGCATGCTAGTGGTTTCAGGACTCCTCACTGCAAGCGCTCTTACACACTGGGTACAGCGGAGTGTGGAGAGATGAGGTTGCGTAAAAAGATGTGTCTGGCTGGATAGCGGTACCTCTAAATAACTGCATAAGCAGGGTTTGAATCCCACAATGGAGAATTGCATTATATTATGACCAGTGCTAAAAAAGTCTTAGTCCAATATTACCTCTTTTGCTCATGCACACATTGACTTAGTTGCAATGTGTGGAAATTTGCTGCTCGTTCTCACCAAAAACAAGTATTAAATATAGCTTCAAGCAGCAATGATGGGCCCTCGGCATCAGTGCAGCCGCCACCAGGAAAACGGTGCCCAGCAGACACATGCATTTACAGTAACTCATTGAAAGTCTGGCAATCCGTTCGAGATATCAAAAATCCCTTCGCAATTTAGCATCCCCAATGTCTTGAGATCAGTTTCACTGAGTTTCGAAGCAAACATTTGGAAAACCTCAGAGGGGCAATTCAAATTCCAGAGCATGCACCTTTTAAACAGCCCTGAATATTGGACTTCCTGTTGGGCGGAGCACTGACTGTCAGCGCAAAATTTAGTTCGGTTCAGTGAGCTCTATATGAGTACGTGCAAGTATGCGTAAGCTATACATCTTGTTTTCCTGGTCTGTGTTCCAGGGGGCGCTGTAGAGCCCGTGCCAATTTTTAAGATTTTTTGAGCATGTTAAGGTCCCCAAAAGGCACCGAATATTCAAGGGAAAATAAAATCCTCTGCCTAGTGGCTCGGGCCCGAATTTTATTACATTTCGGCAAAATATAAGTGTAAGATGCGGTTATGTTGTCTGTACCTGAATGCTGAAGCTTTCTTAAACTTGAGAAGATTCTGATTGGCTGTCAGTGTTTTTATCAGCCTTGAACACATTAGCTTATGAGCGATGGGTCAAATAAAAGTAATTTTTGCGGTCAAGGTTATTTTTAGTGCTGTCACGATAAATCGTGAATAATTGCATCCAAAATAAAAGATTTTGTTTACATAATATATATGCATTCTGTGTATATTCATCATGTACTGTACATACATGCATGTACTGTATATATATTTAAGAAATAAATTAAGTTTATATATTAAATACATTTATGATATATTTTATGAATATAAAAATAAAAATGTAAATATTTTCACAAATATAGGGTGTTTGTGTACACATACACATTTTATTTAGGATGTCATTAATAATGATTAATCGTTTGACAGCACTAGTTATTTTCTAAATTGCTTTTATCATTTTAGTGGTTAGAAAGTATTTGGCTGTCAAATGTTTGACAAAAAAAAACAAGCAGATTTTCTTCAGTGTCATTGGCGTTATACTGTAGCCGTGGTGTTAAAGTTAAAACGATAATTAAAACAATAGTTGACAGGTCCTTAGTCATTAATTGTGTCATTATGCCACACGTTACGCTTCACGGGAGGGAAAATTAAAGCCGCTGTCTGTAACGAAGCATGCGACCTTCAGTAGCCCGGTCACCGTTCACAAATCACGCAGAAGACGATCTTCCTCTAATTAGCCTCGGTTTCTCTCCCTCACTGTTTTATGAAGTGACTGCAATACTATTTAGAAAATTGTCCTTCCTCTCCCCTCTCCCTCTTTTCTCACTGTCCTTAGCTTGTCCATCTGGAGTCGGCTAGCCAGAGGCAGACAAGGAAGCGAGGCTTTGCTCTATTGATCCCGTATTGATCAGCAAGGCCAGCGATGCCCTTGTGAGTCACGGCTTATTGAAGACATTAAGCCTCTGCCCCTTCAGACTGACATCACAGTGAAATATAGTCCCTCATTTCCAGCGGACGTCTAATCTTCTTTTTTTATGAACTTTTCACTTTCTGTTCTACCCCCTGTTCTGTCCTTTTTTCACTTACACATCCTTTTCGCACTCTTTATCCCTGCACTCAGTTGTGGTTAGCGATGGCATTAGCGCCTGTTTGCCCTTGTCTATCATTGTCATTTCCTCTCCTCCTCTTCCTGAGTGCCTTGCACCTGGTCCACATAATGTCATGGCAGTCCGCCACGTGATGGAAGCCGGACTGGATCGGAGCCAGCCAGAAATGGCCTCGTTTTTTTTTGTGCAGCCTCATTCCAGACCAGATACAGTAACTACAGCACAGTCACAGCGAGCTGAATTATCTTCTTACTGTAAGTGTGAGCAGCGCAGCGCTCCTCCGAGAACGCTAATGTCATTAGCATGCCCAACGTAGCGAGCTGTGAGAGAAAAACAGCAGTGACCTTTAAGATAATTTCGCCTGTCTCCTGTGAGTTCTGTTGGGTACATTCGGTGAATGCTAGTATATGTTCTCTGTAGTGTTTTATAAGGTCAGTTTGTTTGAAGAAATACTGTAAAATAACCAAGAAAAAGTGTGAATTTGCCAAATGAAGTTCGCCTGAGATTGTTCTCCTAAGGAGAACTGGAGCTTCTGAAGGTGAAATATTAAGGGCGTAGAATTTTAAAGAAACATTTCACTCGGTATCACTGTTAACTCACCCTTATGTTCCTCCAAACCCATACTACTGTTATTTTCCAAGGAGAAAACAAACCCATTTAGTGTTCCACGGAAGAAAGAAGTGGTTTTGTGAAACAATTTTGCGGTGAATGGCCCAAGCAAGAATTCAGTTTCATTGTACGGCAAAAAACAGCTGTTAAACATCACTTTCTTTTTTTTTGTTTTGTTTTTTGGTCTGAATCTATTAATCTACTAAGTGTGTTCTGAAATGCAATTTATACAATAACTTTTTATACAATAACACCTTCTATGATAAGCATGCTTTTCATTTCTGTATTAAAATGTATTTCTTTATGTAGACGTTAGAGTTAGCTTTATGAAAATGAAATTATTGAAAGTAAAGCTTTGGTATAATCTTTTGTCGTTGTTTTTATAAAACTTAAAATCCCACCAAATTAAAGACATGCGAGGAATGTGCTTCAAAACAGGAAATGATATCACAGAGGGGGCCCTGAAGACCCTCATAAATATGTGGCAAGGTCAAATAAAATATCAGGTAATCTGACCTTCCATTTTAGAGAGTTCAAGTTATGTTTTCAAGTTATGAAAAATAATGTGTTTTTTATTTTACCTTTATTTTATATATGAATATATATATAGTGCATTTGTTTTTAAATAAGATGGAGATTGACCCAAATATCTAATTTTATGCTGAACAGAAAGAAAATCTCATACAGTTTTAGAGCACAAGTCATGACCGAATGATCCATTTTGTGTGAACCATGCCTCATTTTAACATGCAAACATTCACACAACATTTAGTTAGGTATGTTTCTCTCTTTGTTTTCCTCTAAGCAGGTGGTTGTGCTTTGTTCTGACCTCTGATCCTCATTGTGTCCCTTCACACTTCCCTCTGTGATGTTTTCGGTCTCATTCTTTTGCTCCCGTCAGACATTTAACAAACGAGCTCCGTCCTTTCTCCCACCAGTTCCCCTCTTCCTCTTTATCCCTTGTTTCTCACTTCTTCCATCTTGAGGATTCAGTCCACTTAACAGGTCTGTCTGACTGCTGAGATGTTCAGTCTGTTACTCTCCAGCGACCTTCTTCTCCCTTCTCTGACTCATTATTCCTCTAGCCATGTCTTTTTTAATTTCTCCACCTCAGCTTGTGTTGTTCTTCTATTTCTTTTTGTTTGTTGTGGACTTTGGCTAGATGTAGTTTAATCCAGTTTGCTTTGTAAAACCAGGACAGTTCTTCAACAAGTCAGAGTAAGTTTTGCGCGGCTGTATCTCTTTGCTCTGTTTGCGGTTATTATCATGACGGGAGAACCCAGGCATGATCCTCTTCCTGATTTACCTTTCATGTAAAATCATTCTCTCAAATGCAACCAGTCTATTTTTCTTTACTATTTGGATGTGGTCATGCCTTGTTCTTTTCTTCCTTCTGCCCTTTGCTTTCATCTCCAAAAGAAAGAGCCATTTTTTTGCTCCCAATTGCACCATTTCTTTTAAAATAGGGTCTGACCTCTCTTTCCTTTTCCCAGTAGTCTCTATTCTGTTGTCTCTTTCTTTTCTTGTCACATTACGTGGTTCATGAAGGTTAAGTCAGTGAAACAGCTCTTTCTCCGTTATTGAAAGAGAAAAACACACGTTAAGACAGTGGAGAAAATAATTTTGACTCAGTTAAAGGTCAAAATACTTGTAAGGATCAGCGTGAGAACTCTGTGACACTGGAGTTGATGATGCATTTGCTAGATAGGCTATTGTTCGATGCTGTAGCACCCAAGAGTGTTCATTCAGTAGCAGTGTTTAAAAAAATGTTTAAAGTGAATGAATCACTTCCATAGAATGTTAGTCTAGAAGTTCTTAAAACGGAAGAAAAGCATTCTCCTTTGTAATTTGTTCAAAAGCATCATCATTCTCACAAAACCATTTGTAATAAACTGTTTTTGAAGAAGTGATTTAATGACTTGTTCAGAAAAGACAAAAAAAACACTTGCTTGAGAGGCCACACTGATGGGAAATCTCAGAACAAATCTGAATCGAGTCGTTTGGCTGTTGACGTTTCTCATTTTTAAAATAGATTTCTATAATAGACCTGCTGATCGAGGTAAATGTAAAAAAATAATTGAATAATTGAAAAGAACCAGAATCACTTTTAGCTTATGCCACATTCCACACCAGTACAATTCAGTTGATAAAGATGGTATGTGAATTACAAAGCATTATTGTATTGTTTCTATTGAATTCCTCTCTAAATGACACATCATTATTCATTAACACAGTACCTGTCAGTCGCAGCTCAGTTGGTCAGTGATGAGTAAAGGGAACATGAAATGGTGACCATGCAGGAACAGAGAGGCCATTGTGTTTGTCCCCCTACCTCTTTTAGAATCACACTGCCTTTCAAACAAGTGTGTGTGTGTGTGTGTGTGTGTGTGTGTGTGAGAGAGAGACTAAAGAAAGCCCTTCATTGTTCTCTCAGCCGTGTCCATTCATACAGGTAAGTGATATGGCAGCACTGGAGGATCCACCCTTCTCTTCCTCTGCTCTCTAGAGCACAGAAGAATGAAGAGGGGAGAAAATGTTCCTCGCACATGAGGGGTGAATAGATGGTTTTCACCCTCAATCTCCTTTGCTATGGCCCTCTGTGCTCACTGAGAAGCCGAGCATGATGGGGAATAAAAGCGCTGACGCAGTGGGCGAATTCCAAATGCCATTTTTTGTGCCCTCGAAGGGCAATGTGGGAAGAGAACACCACTTCCAGAGTCAATCTAAATGAATGCGAGCAGCGCAATCACTCAGTAAGGCTTTTAGCGAAGAGTACGTTTAGTGGAGAGTAGAAAATTTGCTCTTTGTGATTTTCGTCCACACGAAGCCAGAGCTCTCCTTTATAGCGATCGACCCAAACGTAATATTTCTGTGTATTCATAAGTTGCTTACTATATAAGTATACACTACTGTTAAAAAGCGTTTCATAAAGCAGTCTTTTATCCTCAACAAGGCTGCATTTATTTGACTTAAAATAATTTTTGCCGTTATGTTATCAAGCAAATGTTTAATTCTGGGCTGCTACAAACACATGCATACTAGATGAGCATAGATCTCACTTTCACACCAAATCCCTTTTTTAGAGTTGTTGTATATTTGCCTGCAGCCTTGCATGGGTTTAATCAGCTGTAATATTGTATGTGTGAGTAGATTAACATGATATACGTGTGTTGTAAGTTGATTTTCAGTTGGTGAGTGATTCTTCTTTGCCATAACCGAGCCCTCGGGGCGACACGGCCCTGTGAGAGAACGAAAAAGAAAAGAACAGGAAAAAAGCCCCAGGCGGAGTGGCGAGCAAGGGATGTAAAATCAACTAAGTGATTAGCTCGGGAGCGTTTTGATTAGGCAGATGCATCTTAAAAGGACCGAAATCTCCGTTCAGCCTTGTCTTTATCCCTCTGCGCAACCCCTTGAAGTCCAACACTGAAAAGATTTATCTGACATGGATTATTAATAAACTGTAGTGCTGGTGACCACCCTCCAGTGCTTGGTTTGTCCCACCCACCCTTTCCTGAACATCTATACCCTCCTCTTCCTCTATCCCTAACGTCTTCCTTCCTTCCTTTTACCTAAATATGTGGCAGTATATGCTGCGCCTTCCTGTCTCTCTCTCTGTCAGTCTCTCTCTGTGTGGGGGAGGTCTATGGGTCCCAGGTTGTAGTGTCCTAGTTTTTCTCTCCTGGTCTCCCTCGCTCCCTTCTTGGTGTTTATTTATTTAGATGCAGAGGGAGAGAGGGATGAATGGATGGGTGGATGGATGATGGAGGAGAAGGAGAGGTGTCAGGGAGCGAGAGAGGAAGATTGATGTTTTAACATTCAGTGGAAGTGTGGCTGACAAACAAGCAGCTCTCACATGGAGAGGCTTTGCAAACGTGTTTTTAGATCGATTTTTAGCACTTGAAATGTATTTGTTGAAGCAACCTTATTGAGCCGCGTGGTTATTCTTCACTCACCTTGGGCGAGAGATTTTATTTGATGTCGTGGCTGATGAGAGCAGATGAAACAAATCTCCCTTCTTTATAATTCTGCTTTTCTCTGAGATCTCTTCTTGCTTCCTTTCGTTTGGTCCTTTGCTTTTGATGAGAACTGCAAAACTGAAAACCTTTGTGCATGGAGGGTCTCTTGCAGTAGTTTCTTGCCAGCAGTCGAAAACTGTAGGAGTTATTTAAAGTCAAGTTGAAATTGAAATTAACTTTATTTTTGTCTTATTGTGAATGATTCATTCGTGCCGGTATGTATCTGGTATAATAAAATCCTCTACTTTTTTACCTCATTAAATATCCCATTTCACTCAGAAGTGCATCGCATTA
The DNA here is from genome assembly GCA_032353835.1 of Enteromius viviparus. Lineage (NCBI taxonomy): Eukaryota > Metazoa > Chordata > Actinopteri > Cypriniformes > Cyprinidae > Enteromius > Enteromius viviparus. The sequence continues at coordinate 15,331,902 of JAUCNO010000236.1, read as the reverse complement.
TGGAAGTTAAATGGGTTTCGAGAGACAATTCACTGTGATGTAAGAAGGAACAGACCTTTTTTTTTTTTTAGTTTTTGGCATACTGTGACACACATCCAAGTGAAAATTATCAAAAAAAGAAAAATGAAGGCCATGGAATTGTTTCTGTAGGTTGCTGATTGCATGGAGGCAGATCTGAATTCAAGCTTGCATTTGCTCGTGAGAAAGGGACAGAGTTTAAAAGGACTAAGTCCAACATATATTACCAGACATATTAATTCTGGCTTTTTGATTTAAAAAAAAAAAAACCAAAAAAACAATAACAACAGAATTAGTGAATTTCCACTCACTGCCAACTTTATATTTAAATATGTACTAAGGGGCTTGCTGTCATCATGAATTTTTAAGCAAATTAAAAAAGGGAAAAATTAATTTGCATTAGCCTGTGTCTTTCATATAGTGGGTTAGCTCCCAGAATTTGTTGCATTTATGTATGGATGAATACATACATATGAGTGCATGGAAAAACATGGATGATGAGAACAAATAGAAAGAGACCTGGTTTAGAGAGGTTTAGACAGGTTTAGAGACCTGGTGCGTGATGATTAGGAGTGTTAACCGATGACCGTTTGACCCGTGGTTGACCGTATCAACATTAAACCGGTCAAAGTTGTCGGTAGTCGGTTAAAAAAAAAAAGTGATATCTAAATTAGGCTATTATAGACAGTGGACTTTACGCTACTACAGTTAGCCATCTCATTCCT
>JAUCNO010000236.1:15319306-15331059 GCA_032353835.1 Enteromius viviparus | reverse complement strand
TGTGTGTGTGTGTGTGTGTGTGTGTGTGTGTGTGTGCGTGTGTGTGTGTGTGTGTTTGTGTGTGTGTATGGTTGAGTTTATATATCCTGGTGAGGATTTCAACCTGAATACACATGACTCTTGGGGACTTCTATCACGGTGGGGGCCTAAATTGAGGTTAAAAAGCTTATAAATCATACAGAATGAGTTTCTTTGAGAAAGTAAAAATGCAAAAAGTTTTGTGTGTGTGTGTGTGTGTGTGTGTGCACAAAGTCATAAAAGTGCAAGTATATTAATTATTTAAAAAATAGTTAAACTGTGGGTGAACTATGTCACGGTGAAACTTTGAAACATGCCTTGCTTTTCTTTTGCAGTCTTCTGCATTAAATGTTGAAAGCAATCTACAACATGATCTCAGATTGTGTAAGCATTCCTCCATAGCATGTTCTAACAAACACAGAGTAGGGGATCTTGAAAGCAGAATCTTCACCGGCTTGTTCATACTGCTGCTTTCTTGTTTTCCCACTTCAGCCCCAAATCTCCTGAACCCACCCAACTGAACTAGGCTGGAATTTCCCTAGTAAACAACTGTAAGAGTCTCTGATTTAAAAGCCCCTATCGTGACTGCCAAGTTTCATGTGATGATTGCAATACCACCACTGCAGGCCTGACCTAAAACCCCATTTTGAGTCACTCTGAGCCCTCAAGACTTTGACTTTGTGCTTCCCAAGAGACACTCCACATCCATATATGTTTATTCAAACATCCATAAGGGTTAGGCTGTTCTTTTCTGTATTAAATTATATCTGTAGCACCATCTTTTTTTTCTGGGAACTTGGAAGAGGGGCAGGATACATGGAAAAAACCATAACAATATGAACAGGAAGGAAGCGTAGGCCGAGCGGTCCAGGGGAATATGGGGAGGGAGTCTTTTCGGACGCTTTCTTTTCGGCTTGCAGTCCCTTGAGATTACATCAGCCACTGCTGCAGGCAAGTGCAGACCACAATGCCACTTTCAACTAAATAAACAACTGTCTCTGAAAAATTTGCAATTTTACATAAAAAAAATAAAAACTACATGAAAGTTTGGTTAATTAAAAAAATAATCAAATTCACTTTATTGTCAAACAGGAGAGAAAACAAACGATTGCTTTACTGAGACATGCAACAAAGGAAAACTCACGGGAGCCTTTAAAGAAAAGAGAATATTAGCATTCAGTTTGAAATAAATTAAATAAAAAATAAAAATGATAAAAGTTGTGAAAAGCAAACAAGATTTTGGCGTTACAAATGCATCCTTTTTATAATAAATAAATAACACTTGTGGGTGCAAGAAAGAGCTGCTTTTCTGTATAGTAAAAATAAAATGCAATAATTAAAAGGTAACTGGGTGGAATTTGGGAGACAGAACTTTGATATATACTAGGGATGTTAACCGATGGTTGACCGTATCAACGTCAACCGGTCAAAGTTGTCGGTAGTCGGTTAAAAAAAAGTCATATCTAAATTAGGCTATTATAGACAGTGGACTACGCTACTACAGTTAGCCATCGCATTCCTCATCTTTTTGTGTTAAGAGAACAAATTATTTCTCACACTCAATTTTTCATAACTCGCCTGTTTGTACTTAATAAACCAATAAAAACATTTGGCGCGAGGTCACAAGGTTTGCGAAAAGTAAAGGCAACAGGCTAAAACACTCGAGGTTAGAGCCATGGCAGACGACAGGATGAAGCGTGCAAAGAAAAGTGTGTGGGACCATTTCACCAAAAAGAATGAGACAGATGTAAGTTGCAACTTGTGTGATACAGTGCGTAAATATAGTAGACTCATGTTTCGCGCTGTAGGGGATTTTAAAAAAGTGACGTGAGTGGCAGTGTGTGTGTGTGTGTGTGTGTCTGTGTGTGCGTGAGGCAGAGCGGCAGAGAGATGCGACAGAATTGCGAAATTGCAGGCGCTATTTGAAATGGCTGTTATTTCAAATAGCGTACCATATTTTAAACTAATCAGTTAACCGGTTTCAACCGGCTAATGAGGCTCGGTGGTCGGTCAAGAAATTTTTTAGTTTTCGCCATCCCTAGTTATGATGGAGTCAGACAGGGTTAAATAGTGCACAGAGACTTTTGGTATGTGTTTGTAAATGTCACCAGAAGACCGTGATTAAAGTTGTTTCTGTTTTTGTTTACTTTCAGGTTAAAGTTAGTTTGAGGTAGAACTAACTGTTTTTTAATGTGGTTTACATTGGTAAGTAAACGTGGATGTGTGCAAATCACTTTAGATCAGAGATGCTCTAAATAATGGCTCTTTGAACTTAACAGGTAAATATTTTGGTTTAGTTCTCTGCAGATCAATCAAGGCAGACTGAAAGCAAAACAAACAACATGGGTTTGTATACTTTAGGGGCCATTATCAGTCAACAAATGTTTTGAGAGGGAGATTCAGAGGGAGATGTGAATGTGTCTGTGTGTTCTAATGCGTTTTTCAACGCGAGATCTCAGTCTGATTCATCTCCTGTCAGTTTGATTCATTATTATCTTTCAGCCGTTTGTTCTCAATGGTGACCTGGAATGAGATAAACCTACTGCTAATGTGTGTGTGTCTCCATCCCCAGCAGTTACCAGAGACGGAAACTCAGAGGGGTGTTGGCCTCACACCCTATCAGAGAGTTGTGTGTGTGTGTGTACGAGTGACAGCAATTGATGTGCGTCCGGTCAACAGTGTTTCATTGTAGTTGCTTCGTGTGTAAATGTTAGTTTAATTTATCTTCAAAATGAATGTAAAAACAACCCTGTCACTTGTGCGAGGTGCCGTTCCTTCGACGTGCTTCGCTTCAGATGGATGTGTCCTATTTCTTCTCACTGCTGCGGCTGCCATGCTTTGACGGTGTAGCGGGTCTGATGAGGACATTTGCACACACACACACACACTTTCCTTTGGGTTCCTTCATCTTTGAACTCACACAGGCCCTTCTTGTTCTGAGTGTCAGAAAAAAGGAGCGAGCGCAAGAGGAACTTCAGCTGTCTGAGGGAGTGAAAGACTCACTCAAGGGGAATGCAGAGCAGGTTACTCCATATTTCATCTACTGCTCACCCCCACCGTGACCATGCGCACACACACATACACACCACCCTGTGTCTGTCTCTCTCCTCCGCAGGGCAGTGTCTGTGAGCTGATGGCCGTGTCTCTGTGCAGATGTGATAGGAAACAGCTGTTGCATTTCTCTGCTCGCTCTTTTTTTTTTTTTTTTTTTTCTCCCTCCTCCTGTTCCACCCCTTCTTACTCCTGGAAATAACTGGGTGATGTGTTTACGACCCATTTTTCAGGACTCTCAGCGTCCGGATATTCTGTGGCAGATCATTCATAGATAAGCAGAGTTCCTTCACTGATCTGCTCTGGAATGTGTCGACCGCTGTGTTTGAGGAGAAGCAGATGATGATAGCCTCCTGGTCAATCATCTTGTCTTTCTTTTCCACGTTTTCTTGTAAACCTCTCCTTTAGGGGTCTTCCGGCTCCTCATGTTTAAATCCAAAGTTAATCCATTGTGATCTAGTTTATTATATATTATATATATTATATATTACATTCTATAGGTCGATTCAGAATCATCAAAGAAAGATGATTTGATGATCATTTTGGTATTCCTCTGGTCACTTGTCTCCTTACTTTCTTCTTTCTCATCTGCTAAATGATAGCAGTATCATCTTTTTCTCCACTCTTTCTCATCTATTAGATAACTTTGATCTTGGTCTCTCCTTATTGGTCTTATCCCTTTAATATACTATTCTTATCTTGCTTCTTCTGTCCAGTTTAGTGTTGTCACAGTACCAAAATTTCAGTATTCGGTACCAATACCAGTGAAAATCCACAGGTCTCGGTACCAAAGCCAAACACAAAAACATGAATTGAACAACAAGCTATTTTTATTAATAAAAATAAATTAACAAACATAACTGAATAACACACTCTTTTTATTTATAAACATAAACATTTGTAAAAATTAAACAAAATATGCCATGACTGAACAATACTTTAATATTATTATAAATAAAATAAAACCGATGCTGCTTTTCTGATGGACCGATTTTAAATATACAAACATTAACCATACATTTGTTCTCTAACACACACATATTTAAAAGCCTCTAGTGTGTAAAAATAGTACACTATGTCCTGTTTTAAACGCTATAGGAGCATTAAATAGTTAATAAAGAAACTTTAGCTGCGTCCGAAATCGCATACTGCTTAAGTACAGTAGGTACTACATTTAAAATTTAACGTACTACTCGCCCGTTAAAACAGTAGGTAATATATAGTATGAATGTGAGTAGTATGAATGGAATTCGGACGTACTACATCCGCCATATTGATGTTGTCACATGTCACGCGTCGTCACAACAGTGCGAAAATGTAAACTTTCAATTAGCTATTAATTAGGGAAGTAAGCGATTTCAGGCGCAGTAATTATTTTGATACTGGCGTTAGCATTAGCCGCGCTTATGCTAACGATTAACTAAGCAAATTGCCATGTTTATTTCAATCCGACATTCAAATTAATATACGGGATATTTTTAATACATCCACATTATCATAAAATACTTCCACACGTGGCTCTTTCCTCCTGTCTTTTTAATGAGCAGATTCAGAGCCGGCTCATCTAAGCACCGCCGGTCGGCCTCTCTCTGTGCTTTTATGAAGTAGACGCAACTGAGCAGTGCGCACCTTTCGGGCAGAGCAGCAAGAACCGGGTTCACCGGGTGCTCGGTACCACCGGTACTTCAGAAAACCTGGTACCGTAACATTTTATATTTTTAGTACCGTGTTGGTACCAAAGTACCGGGACAACACTAGTCCAGTGTTAATGTAATAGCATAGTGTTCTCTTCTCATCTTGTCCCCTTACTGTTTTCATTCTCTCCTTTCTCAGGCATTAAAATGATAACCGTCTCATCTCTGTTCTCCCAGGTGTTAAAGTCTCTTTCTCTCCTCTCACCTGCAGATCCTGTCATTTCCAGCAGGTAATTAGTTAGACAGCCTTGCTGGAGTGTGTGAGGGCATTTGTGTCGCCTGTGTGCGTTTGTAATTAGCCGCGTCTCTGATGTGCGAGTGTGTACGTGTGATGTGAAGAAAATCCAGGATGATCCGTTCCTAATCAAAAGTGGTGGCAAATCTCTGCCGCCTCAGCCTAATCTCCTTCACATCCTTTAAAAGGAGATGCCGGCAGCCAGCTCATTTAACAGCTTAATACTCTGTGTGTGTGTGTGATTCCTTTAGCCTCTCTCGTACATGTCATATTTAGCTCTTTGATGATCTGCTTAATGTATATTGTACCTCTGTTGGATTTTCCCAGAAGTCAACAACGCGGATGCATGTATTCATGTAATCAGCCCCATGTTCTTTCCTTCTGTTTTATTCTGGTTTATCCCCCCCACCATTCCCCTCTCTCTCTCTCTCTCTTTCTCTCTCTCTCTCTTTTCTCTGTCGCCTTCTTTGAAGATCAGTGTAATTATAGAGAGCTAGTTTAATTAATGGGGGGTGTTAGATCTTGTGTGTGTGCTATCAGCAGATGTGTGGCAGGTAGTGACTGATCTCTTGATTGATTTCCTCTTTTATTGTTCGACTTTGACATGACACATGCTGATTAAGGCAGAGGATTCACATTTAATTTTCCACAAGACAAGCCTCTCTGCAAATATTATCAAGAGGAACATTATCGGCATTTTTGAAACGGGGAATCATTTCTGTCGGTCATTATGATGGAGTAGATGTTAAACCCGAATCTGACCTGAATGTGTGTGTGTGGGTGTGTGTGTGTGTCCATCCCTCGGCGGCACTGAGGCTCACAGGAAAAGCAGTATAGATTTGTGATTAGGATATTTCCGTCTCTACATTTCCTGTGCTGCAAATCAACAAGATTTACTTGTGATGATGATGCTTTATTACCTAATGAGCCTATACAACTTTTTGACAATTAAGGAAGTAACCCTTTAACTTTTTAAACATTTTTTATTATTGTATCAAGTGTTGTTTGATAAAATAAAGCTTTGACATTTCTGAAAGGAGCTCTTCTCCTTTGGATTTATTAATAATAAAGATATGAGGTAAAAATATCTGCACATCTTGGAGCATAATGGATTTTCTGTGGCTCTTAAATGTTCAAGGTGCTCTATGCGATGCTGCAGGATTTTAGCTCGATTTCATTTTTAGCTCAAACCATATGCATCTCACCCCTCGATGGTCTTGCTGTCTGCCCTCTGAGTACACTGGGAAAAAACCTGGTCTCGAAACACAACACAGAGGCTGCAATACCGAAACAAACACTATGGGCTATGAAATCCAGCTAAAATCCTGCAACATGGCATAGAGCACCTTTAATTAATTAAAAAGGCCTGGTGAAGTGCTAAGATAACCTAGCAACATCATTGTAAGCTAATTACTAGTTTTGAGCTCTGGATTCGCCATAAAGTGATGTCATTTAAACCTCATTTCAGTGCTGCTACACCCAAGTGGTGAAATGCTTGGTTAATGTGTTCAGTGGAATGTGTCTCAGTCTAGTAAATGCGCTGCTGTCTGTCCACACACACACACACACGGCTTACCCTAACTGCCCCTTCATTCTCCTCAGAAGGGCTGTTTTGTGTCTGTGTGCTTTGCTAACAGTGGCCATTTAGCTCCTTTGAGCCGAGTGTTTACTGACTCTCAGTGTGTTTACAGACGCTGTAATGAATGTACGCTTAGAAAGCGTGCTGTGAATGCGTCTGAGGGAGTCTGCAGACTTTGATCTGAACTCTGTGGTCTAAACAGTCCTGGCTGACACTTTATAATACTTGTATTTATTGTGATTAAAAATATAACACTATATTATGTATGATGCAAGAAAAGCGTCTATTGCACATGCATCTGACAATATTTTGTCCGTTTTTTTGGGATTTTTTTACGGCTTTAAGAGTGATGCACTTGTGTGGTGATTGGCTGTCCACGTTCAATATGAACGTTACTGGAAACTTGTCTCCTTTACAACCTTCAAACAACTTCTGAAAACCCATCTCTTTTAACACTTATTTTGAAGATTGCCTGTTGTACGGTATTATGAGCACTTGCTAAGTTGTTTTTGCCACTGTATGACTAATTGCTTGTTGTTTTCCCCACCTGTAAGTCACTTTGGATAAAAGCGTCTGCTAAATGAATAAATGTAAATTGGAAAACTATTATTAGAATGTGTGGAATTACTAAAAATGAAAATTCTGTTGTTAATTACTCACCCTCACATCGCTCCAAACCTATAAGACTTCATCTTCAGAACAAAAATTAAGAGAGATGTTTTATGATATCAGAGAGCCATCTGTCCCTCCATAGACAGCAACATAACTGAAGTGATCCCAGATCCAGAAACCACTCCTGCGACGATAGGATACTTTTTTTGTTGTTTTCTTTGTGCAAAGAAAACAAAAGTAATGTTTCATACTCAACCATCCTTCTCCTACAACTTGTGTCTTCCGCCAGTTTAGAGAACATTACTGCGTAAGCGTGCGCTTTCTTCTTAGCGCAAACAGCTACAGATTATTCATTGAGCATGGCGAAAGATGCAAGTCATGGGAGAAGAGTAAATTGTTATTTTTGTTTTATTTGCGCAAAAAAGGTATTCACGTAGCATCGCAAAAATGAGGTTGAGCCACTGATGTCACATGGACTGTTTTACCGACGGTTCTGCTACATTTCTGGATCTGGGATCACTTCAGTTGTGTCGCGGTCTATGGAGGGCCAGATGGCTCTCTGATATAATCCAAAACATCTTCATTTGTGTTTCAAAGATGAACGAAGGTCTTAAGGATCTGGAACGACGTAAGGGTGAGTAATTAATGACAAAATAAAATTTTTGGGTGAACTAACCCTTTCAGTTAGAAAGTCTGCCTTTATTACAATAAGACAGAGCAGAACTGACAGGAAGCTAAATGACTGTACAGAACAATTTAATTCAAGTTATTCTTCAATAGTGCAATACTGGTTGTTGAATCAATAAAATTATTTTTTTTAGCAATCTGTTGATAGACATACACCCTATTATTTTTGCTGTCAAATTTAATTTAGACTGCAATCTACATGAACTACTGAACTGGTTTTGTATGACATGAATCTTGAAGGTTATTGTAAAGGCTAACCAAATTATTTGATTTATGTAATTACTTGCTTGTTTGTATGTAAAACAAAAAAAAACTAAGTACAAGAGAGCAAGACAAAACAAAGTCATTCTGCCTCCTGGCAGGTCCTTGATCAGCTCTTCAGAGGATTGTTAGGTAAACGCGAGTCTGCTGCGAGCTCGTATTGTACCCGATTGAAGCCTAGCATAATGTGATTGGCTGCGGTCTCTTAGCTATGGCTGGAGATTGTGCTATCTCTTTACTTTTACCCAGAAGCGACTCCCCGAACGGGTTCCCTCCTTCTGGAAAATACAGGAATCCAATTACACACCACACACAGACGGAGACGGTGCGTTTGTATGTGTGTAGGGGCACCGAAGTAAAGAGAAACCAGAAGAGTTTAATTATCCGTTTGTTTAGAAGCTAGTCACGTGAACCTGTACGTTTGCATTATGTACATGGTGAGCTCTGAAAGTAGGAAGTTGATTGCATTTAAGTTATTTATTTGCCTTTTTAGATGCAAAAAATCTACCTTGAATGTGGATTGGGCAAATGTGTTTTGAAAGCTCGCTAGATTTTGAATATCAGTATCACTGATTAATATAGAAATAAGTGCTTCATATGTTATTAAAAAGCTCTTCTGGGACATCTTATCCTCACTAGGAAAGCAAAACCTGTTTTTCCACACACACAGTTTTCCAGATTAGTCCTCAGATTACATCTTGAGCTCTGTGTGTGTGTGTGTGTTTTGAAAGATTCAGTGTGGTCTGTGTGTCAAGAGTGTTTGGTTTTCATTGTCTCTAATCTTAAGGATTTTTTTTGTGAGCGCAAACAGACTGCAGTCATTTGTCTCCTTATCTGGGCTCATCTGATTGGTCACCTCTGGCCAGTAACATTCAAGATACGCTGATGATCGGCGACTGTTACAAGCCCAGAATATGTGGACATGTCCAGCAAAACGAGGAATGACTGTAGAGATGCACAAACTGTCACACTCCTAATCGAGCGACGAGAAGCCCATGATTTATTTGAGTGAAACACTTCTCTTTCAGTCCTTGCAAAAAGCATCTTGTTATTCTTGTCTCTCTCTCGGTCGTAAGTGGCAGATGAATAATTTAGCCTGTGGGATGGAAGTCCCTTCACCCTGGTCATGTCACTCCTCTCAATCTGTGTGTGTGTGTGTGTTGCACGTGTTTGTACAAAGAGGCAAATAGTTGATGATTTGTGCTTCATTTCAAGCTGCACATGGCCCTCATTCTTTCTCTCAGGCCTCATTAGCTCATAATTGTGGGTGTGTGGTAAAAATGAAAGTGGTTGCGTGACAACTGCTCTTTTCCTCTGTTTGTGTGTGTGTGTGTGTGGTATCATTTGAGCTCCTTATCACATGTGCTTGATACAGAAATATCTGTTCAAATTGATAACATGCTATTGAAATGTTTGAATGCTGGTTCTGAAGGGCATCTGTTCCAGAATTTGTGTACAAGTCAATGGTGGATGATTTTTGACATATTCTAATAAGGATTTACCCAGGAGTTACCATTTACAAGAAGAGTTAAATATCTTAATTTGTGTTCTGAAGATGAACTTATAGTCTTATAGGTTTGGAATGACATGAGGGTCGTTAATTAGTAATTAATGACAGGATTTTCATTTTTGGGTGAACTAACCTTTTAAAGGAATAATTGACCTAAAATGAATATTACCTCATTTATTACTCATTATCATCTTGTTAAAAAAATGCATGACTTTCTTCTTTGGAGTATAATACAGTATTGAGTATAATGGAGGCCTGTGTAATTTGTTCCCTTACCAACATTCTTCAAAATATCATCTTGTTTAGTGTCATACAGTCATAGATTGGGAATGACATGAGAGCGAGTAAATAATGACACAAGTAAAGAGTAAAGACTCGAAACAAGCAGAAAATCTACTATTTTTGTTAAACTCTTTTAGTCTGGTGGCTTCTGTGCTTCTGCGGCCTCATGGGATAACTAAGTGTCCACTGGTTGCACACTTCAGAATCTCAGCAGATGCAGCGGGTCATCTGGGGATTGTTTACTGACTTTTTCATGAATACAGAGTATTTGGACATCTCGGTCATTTTGGCATTCTGCGATTTGCATACTGCATTTGTTTTCTTAAAACTTCCTTAAAACAAGAAAGAATGTAGTATTCAATAAACACTGATATACTTTATACTTTATAAGCATTCCTTTTATAAATAACAAGTTCAAAAGCAATAGATAGTTTAAAAGCATTTTTAAAAATGGAAACTATGTAACAATATTATTATTATTATAACAATGTCATTTTTTTATCAATTCAGTGCAAATTATTTTACTATATTTTGACTATATTTATTACATTAAAAATATCTTAATTTGTGTTCTGTAAAGGAACGACATGAGAGTATATGATGACATAATAAATAGTTCACCCAAAAATAAAAAAAAATCTATGTATTTATGTATTTTTTTTACCAAAATACAAGAAAATTAGTTTTGCAGTATTTGTTAAACCCTGGTTTGAATTCAACCTGCATCTACCTGCCAAGGTTCCTATCATTTCCAGATTTTCAATATCCGTTGCGGTCTCTCTCAATAAAAAGTGTCAAAAAGTCCTCAAAAACAGAAGGTACAGTTTCACACTTGGAGACATCTGCGTATGCACATAAATAAACATGTTTACTGTACGCGCAAACACACGCACGGCCGCGCTCCCCACGGACCCCCTCCAGCTGTTCATCTCCGTCTGTTCCCACCCCTCAGTCTTTATTTCGCTCTCTGCTCACATCAGCTGTGTCATGAATGATTCTCATTCACCCACTGGACGCATCTCCATTTTCCTGCTTAGCATGCATTTACTCCGATTATATGTGAGTGATAATAAGCTCTGTGGACAGAACCTGTATGCTCCGTCATCTGTCCTTGCGATATAAAATGAAGGTCTACTCACACACACACACACACATACACACACTCATTTAGTAGTCACAGCGCGTCGTCTTCCATCTAAACTCTCATTCTGGGCACTCGTCTGTCACCGTCCGCACTGGACTGAACCGTTTTTCTCCCAGAATGAAAGGATGAGGAGTGGAAGCGGGGCCAGATTTACGACAGCGGTGTTCCCTGTGTGTGTGTGTGTGTGTGTGACATGATGATGGGTGACAGGCCTCCGAATGGTGGTGTGTGATTTACATAAACGCCCTCCAAGTGAGTGTGTGTGTGTGCGTGTGTGTGTGTGTGTGTGTGTGTGTGTGTGGCATGTCACCTGCAGGCAGCTAGCACAGAGACACACACTTGACACACAGCCTCTGTCTCTCATTCTTTTTTACATGCTGCTTTGGACCTTAATCCATCGAGCTGTCGTATTTTGTTTTATATTAATGGAAACGAAGTTGATTTATAGACAAACAGTATTTTTATTGGGTGGTTGATCATTCAGCTCAGGGGCTTCAAAAGAGGAACCCCAAATACAACAGTTCTCTCGAAAAGGGTCTTCTAACTAAATGTATTTTATTGTAGTTCTTACATTAAACTTTTTTTTTTTTACATATATATATATGCAGAATTCAAATGAGCCATTTTAATCTAGATTAATCTAGATTAAAAAAATTAATCTATGCCCACCCCTAATATAT
>JAUCNO010000236.1:15287645-15319163 GCA_032353835.1 Enteromius viviparus | reverse complement strand
GTTTCGGTTTATTATTAAATCTCTCTATCTTCTGCCCTCTTTCCTCCTTTCCATTTACACATGGCGCTGCTGTATGTCGAGGTGAGAAGTGTATGTGTTTAGTGTTCTGATGGACTGCTGACTGGCTCTACACATCGGTGTAATGACCTATCCTCACTCTCCATCCTGAGAGAGACGGGAGAGAGGGAGATTTTCAATAACAGGGCTCAGCGGTGCTAAACGCAGGCTCAGAAGTAATCGCTTTGGTAGGCGCATGCACACACTCACACGCACCCTCGTCTCAGACTGAACACCTGCGAGAGACAGAAAGAGACACAGTGGGATCCAAAAGACCACTATTGGAAAAATGGCTTCCATTTCTAAAATGAAATGTATCCACGTTTTTCATTCACCGCAGAAGTAAGCCTATGGGTGAGGCTTCCAGTTCATTAGACGCTTATAAGTAAATGAGGAGAATAACAAACGTGCAGTAAACCGTAAAACTGTTTGCACTACAAACCAGTGTGTTCAGAATTAACATAATACATTGAGATTACACAAGACGCCAATTTTCAATATCAAGCATTGTACAGCTAAAAATAACTAGACGTAGATTAGAACGAAGGGTTAAACCCATAGAATTTACAAATGCTGTGCCCAAAAGGTGGATAGTTTTATTAATACAAGTTTATTGATACAAATGATATCATCACAATTTGGGTGAAAAGAAAACGTCTCAAGTATTTTGTACTTCCACACTTATTTTAGAGCTGCATGGAGTTCCCTGTAAAACTAATGAGGAAGCAATTTAGAGTTTCCAGAAATCTTGTTTGCTTTTTCTTGCTTCCTTTATTTTTCCCTCTCCACGTCACAGTTTTGATGAGGTGGTGTTTTCTCGATTGCGAGTTTCAGTCTTTTCAGCTGATTAGCAGACAAACTGGACAAACTAGTTGTACACCTACATACTGTAAACTCTCAGGAAGAAAGTGACATTGGGTTAGTACCCTTTGAAACACTTTTCAAAATTGTTTTTAGCTGGGGCATATTAGTACACTGAGTATATACATGTTAGTATAATACATGTTATTATCTAAAGCAAGGGTGTCAACTCAGTTTCTGGACCTCCAGCTAATCGAGTCCTTCAGGCTCAATTGAAAGCTACTTGGTTTTCGTGCTTGAGCAGGGTTGGAACTAAACTGTTCAGGGCTGTGGAGTTTGACACCCGTGATTTAAAGTGTGTATATCAGGTATCATTAGTAGGATTTAAAAGGGTGCCACACAAGGAACAACTTTCGATAGGTTTTTATATTCCTGTTTGGCTCAGAATAATGAAATAGTGCTGTATCAATGTATGAAGCACAGCTCACTTTAAATTCACATAATCAACCCAATGTGAAATCTGTTCAAATTTAAGCTTTTTATGGACTTTTATTTGTTTATTATTCTCACAGGACTTTTGAGAAATGACAGGAGAGCTTTGGGTAGAGAGAGAGAAGCAGGATCAGCATTGGACCTTGAGATGGGAATCAAACTCGGGTCAGGAAAGGGTCAAATTCTGTGGTCACACCTTTATGCATTAGATTTGCAACTTTAATCAGGCCATAGTAGAGGGACAACAGGAAGTGATGGGGAGAATGCAATCAGAAAATGTTGGATTCAAACTTGCAAGTTCGCATGAGCACCAAGGCTTTGACATACTGTATGAAGTACTCCTATGATACAGTGTTTTATGAGCTGTTTTTACTTCTTAACCACGTTAAACCCCTGCTGATGTGCGCACACACACACACACACACACATGCTCTGGTTGAATGTGTTCGGTCAGGTTTGTGGTGGATGATGAATGCCTCGTGGTGAGAGCGAGCTGAATGTTTTTTTTTTCATTTTTTTTTTTCATAGATTCTTTCACATATCTTGCACACACACATTCACATTTAGATTCGCACCCTCTCACAACCCGGCTGAGATCAGAAACATTGGCCTACTTGCTGTTTTGTTGTAACCTCATTTATCATTTCTTATTTTGCCATCCCTGAACTCCTAGACTGCGCTGGTACGTGCTGAATTTCTCTCTGGAGCGTTCAGCGAGGTGGTCGCGAGTCACCTGAATTTATCTGCACAAACGTGAAGGTTGTTTCCTGTTCTCACGACCTTTCCTCGTTCTCTTTCCAGGAGCGTTGGCTCAGCGAGTGAGGGTGGAGCCAGAAGTCGTGTCATATCCTGGTCAGATGGTGACAATGCGATGCCAGTTCCCAAACCCAGGCGAAACCCAGCTCACTCAGGTCTGAAATCAACTGTTTTTACGCCAACTCAGTGAACAAGAGTTTGTAAAAAAAAAACAAGCAAACAAAAAAAAAAGAAGCTTGTTTGTTTGGGGTCATAGCAAGAGCTTTCTGAAGTTTTGATGTGCTGGTTGGCCATCATCCAAACTGATTTGGTATTTGTTTTCTTTGGCATGCAGGTGTCATGGATCTTTGAACGGACTGACACGGAGCGAACCAACATTGCAGTTTTCCATCCAAACTTTGGGGTTAGTTACCCAACAAAATCCCCTTTAGCAGGACGTGTCAGATTTATATTAGATCCGCCCACTTTGGACAACCCATCCATTCAGATCACCAATGTGAAGATGACCGATGAGGGCCGATATATCTGTGAATATGCCACCTACCCTTCTGGCAACGAACAGGGCGTCTCTTCTCTGATCATGCTGGGTGAGTATGAGTTTGTGTGGGGAGGAGGAAAAGAAACAACAGCTGCAACTAATTGTTTAAAAAAATTATAAAGAAAATTATCTACAAATTTCATTATCAGTTAATTGGATAAGTAATAAAATATGTATTTTTGTTAATAGCATTAATAAAGTTCTCGGTATATGTAGTTAGTTAATAGGTCAATTTTAATTTGTTGTAGAATAAGACATGGAATATTTGTCTTCAATAAAATAAGGAGGTTAACTCTAATTAAAATCTGATTAGTTATACAAATGTACAAAAACAAACAGAACAGTTTTTTATATCCAGTTATCGGAAAGATGTGTGAAAACAGAACAAAACAAAAATAAATAAATGATTGTAAAAGTGATTTACTGAAAAGTGTACGTTTTCCTAATAAAATACAGGAAAATAGGAAAGGAAAAGTTGTACTTTAAATTCAACTAATCTAAAAATTGTAAATAAATCAACAAAATCAGGGGAAGAATTATGCACTTTTATATCTGAATATTTGAAGTACTTATCGACATACAACATTTTACATAAAATCCTGTGGAAATGGCTTCTTTATGATCCAGTAATTAAAAATGTTAAAAATAGACAACTTAAAAATGTTTTTGAAAGGAGGTGTTGGTAGGGGACCGAAATGTGACACCTTGGATCAATTATCAAAATATTTGTCAGGTGCAGCCTTGGTCTGTTGTAGAATATGTGTATCCTCAGACTCACGCTCACATCTGTGCCAGTTTGCCGGGCTTAAAGGGGATTTCTAAATGGTATTGTCAGATCAATTGTGCTGCTGTTAATGTGTGTGAAATGTGGCAGTAACCTTGGCCGGGCTCTCGCTCGCTTGCCCCCTCCCTCCTCTCTCTCCCTGCTATTGATCTGCCTGCTTATCATGCTGAGAGGCCGTCGCTTCCCTGTCGTTCCCCGTCTCCCCTGCTTTTCTCCTTTCCCTCTCTTTGATGTCTTTCTCAGAGTGAAACGTGAGTACAATGTGAGCGCTGTGCTAGCGTGTGGCAGGACAAGCCGAGCTGTGATCTTCCCGTCTCCACTTCCTCCCCTCCTCCTCTCATCTTTCCTTACCCTCCTTCACATTATAGCATCAAATAAAGGTCACACTCTGTCTTTTTTTTTTTCCCACAGCTAAACCGAAGAACATAGCTTCAACTGTCACAGTTACCGCTGGCCAAACCCCAGTCATCGTGGCACGCTGTGAATCATCCAATGGCCGTCCGGCAGCGACCATTTCTTGGTCCACAACGCTTAGCGGAAACATGACGCCGCTGAACACGACAGAAAATCCGGATAATACGGTCAGCGTCCAGAGTGCCTACATGCTGGCTCCGCAGCCGTCAGATAATGGCAAAGACATCAGCTGCATGGTGTCACACCGTACTATGCCCCAACCCGAGACCTTCCAGATGAAGCTTGTTGTCGAATGTAAGATTTCAACCATTAGAAACACCAGAAAACACTCATCCAAATGCTCTTCTGATTAACATTTCCTGTTTCTAAAGCTGTGAATTGCTTTAGTGAGTCATGTCTCTATTGGTCCTGCCCAGTAATGTGTCTACACAAAATGCCAGACATTTGTAACGGCCATCAGGCAAATTAGCCTGAGGCTTTACAGTGCCGCTTGGACCAGAAACACAAAATAAGGTTCATTGAGGTCATTATAGAGTTAGCTGATCAGTGTTCGATTTGTTCAAGACTTCAGTGGCTCAAGACTAAACTCATTTATAAAGGCTAGTTGTTCAATACACCTTTTTGCTCTTTTTCTTTCTGTCAGATCCTCCCCAGGTGCAGATTAAAGGGTACGATGATAACTGGTACAGGGGTCGGACCAGTGCAATTTTGACCTGTCTGGCAGATGGAAACCCCTCACCACCCACCGTCACCTGGAAAACGTGAGCATTTCTTTTCCCTTTTCAGTTCTGGCTCGTCTTACCCGCTAGCCTGGTTTACACTGTCGGCTGCATTTTACCATCTTTTAAAGATCACTAAAGACTTCATTTGGCATAATGTCCAGTCTTTGATTGCTTCTTGCAGGGTTTTCTAGTCCTGCTCCTGGAGGCCCACTTTCCTGCATAGTTTAGCGCTCTAGTGATGTTCAGATGTGCTCAGTATTGTCCAATCCTGCTTCTGGAGGGCTGCCTTTCAGCTGAATTTAGGTCCAATCCTAATCAAGCCTGAACCAGCTAATCTTAAGGAAAATGTGTTGGGGCAGATCGCAGTTAAACTCAGGACACTGGTCCTTCAAGAGCAGGATAGGAAAATGAATGATGGAGGTTTTGTCCGAAATGAGTTTGATGGCTAAACTCATAAAAGCCAAAGAGATGTTTGGAGCCAGTCTTGGTTAAAAATCTCACTGGGATCATATTGTATGTCGGACAAACAGCAGTTGTAAAATACTGTTAAAATCGTAGTGTGTACTCTGCTTAAGATAATGACCATAAACCAGTTATTGTCCTTTGATGAAGTCTCTGATGCTAATTGCACACAAAAAATGGAAAGCACGTTCTCAGTCGCTGTTCTGACAAGATCTGAGAATAAGGACCTTCCTCTTAACACCATGTAAAAATGTGATTCATTTGGCTTCTTTTAAGTGGGCAGTTCTTGGCCAGAATAAGTGTACCTGACTTTATGCTATTAGTCAAGAGGTCTTTTAAGTTTTTTTTTAGGCTTTCTATCAGAAACTCTGTTCTAATGTTGTCTGGATTCTGTCCCTCAGATTGTCCGGACTGATGCCTGAAACGGTGATGGTGGATAAAAATATGCTCACTGTGCAAAAAGTGGACGACACCATCAACACCACCTTCATCTGTGAGGTCAAAAACAGTTTGGGATACGGCAGAGATCAGGTCACCGTCTTCGTGAGGGGTAAGTCTGTCTATATAGTATTTGATTACAGGTTCCTCACACATTTCCACTGGGGTGAGTGTGAGGTGGCGACAGGGGCGGTAGTTGGAAAAATGAGACCTAATTTCAGATAAGTAGTTGAGACATAAGGCAGTTTGTTGGCACTTTTCTTGTCTGTATGTGTTTTGTTCGTCATTCTATGTGTCCTCAAGATCACCCCGCATGCACTGTCATCCCTCAGCCTTCAGCTGTTCCTAACTCCCTGGTGGTGTATTGTACTTTAGCCTGTGATTTCTTCATCTAGTAAAACATGTCTGAAAATGCGACACATTTCCCGTAGAATTCTGAAGGATGTTTTCTAAAGAGAGGAGCTTGTGTGTGTTTGTGATTTGCGGATTTGATTGTGATTGGGTGGGGTTGAGTGCAGCTGAATTTGGGTGGATTCGAGCAGTGTTTTGATATAGTTTTCTGTTTAAGTCATAGATTGTTTGTTTGTTTTTTTCCCCCACAAAAATTAGTGCTTCACTTACAGCATACTGTAAAGGCGATTTCACAACACAAGCTATCCATAAGTTTATGTTGTGTATATAGCTTATTCTCACACATTGAGTCTTTTTAAGTTTTTGGTTCATGCTTTTATGCTCACCAAGGCCATAATCAGTTAAAATAGTCATATTGTTAAACAGTATTAATTTAAAATGTAATTTATTCCTGTAATGGCACAACTGCTTTTTCAGTGTCAAATGTTCCTCAGAAATCAATGTAATATACTAATGTGCTGATCATTTTTTTTTGTATAATTATTAATGCTGATAACAGTTTTGCTATTTATTATTTTGTTTAAATCATGATATATTATGATAGTTTGATAAATAGAGTGTTTAAAGGAATAGCATTAATTTGAAAAATTAATTTTCTTTTTTGATTAAT
The DNA here is from genome assembly GCA_032353835.1 of Enteromius viviparus. Lineage (NCBI taxonomy): Eukaryota > Metazoa > Chordata > Actinopteri > Cypriniformes > Cyprinidae > Enteromius > Enteromius viviparus. The sequence continues at coordinate 15,312,678 of JAUCNO010000236.1, read as the reverse complement.
TTATTGAATCCTTGCAGTATAAATATTAGCTATTAAAGTATAGTATATATGAATTTCTTCAACAACAAAAAAGCCTTTTGAACAGATGCGTTATTGGACCCTCTACTATAGTGGTTCACTGTCAGGTCATTATCCAGCATATTATGATTGGATTATATAAATCAATGCTTTCTTTCTACATTTCTATTAAAGCCTTAATTTAAAAGTTAATATTTTTCCATCCTATTTTCATCCATCCATTTGCTCCATCTGATCTTCATAGTCAAAATCAATAATTATTAGGCATTCTTTTTTCATTGCATTAAGATTCTGAGAGGAACTGTATTATTTATCACTGCAGTTCAGATGGGTGTTGGTTGGATTCATGAGCACTGGTTAACTCCTCCTGCCCGTCCCAGAGTTTCACAACTAAAGCGAGAGTCACAGTACATTTGATGGCCGTCTTGGGATGCACAATTGTCCTCTCCTCGCTGTTTCTGGCCCGTTCTGATGTCCTGTGACAGGCTGATGGAATAAAATATCCACATGGTTGACTGCGGAGGGACTGAGCTGCTTTAGTGCTGAGCAAGACTAATAGCTCTTAGGAAATGTGGAGGAAAGGTGCTTTTCTCTCACAACTTGGGATTTAAAAGCCTTCTACCTTCCTCCATTCCCCTTCTCTCTCTCTCTCTCTTGCATATGCGTGTCCTTGCAGATCACTGTGGCCTGAAGGCAGATCTTTGCTCATTTGGAAAAAAATACATTCCCCTTCCAAACACTAAAACTGACAACATCTCGCCTTCCCTCCTCTTCTGGTTCCTCCCGTAATCTCTCCGAGTAAAAACAAGAGAAAAGGACCAGCAGGAAGAGACGGAACCAGGAGAGGAGGGTGGAGCGGATGAATGCTGGTGGCATTTCTACCCCATTGGGAACCTACGGCTCTCCCATCGCATGTGCATCCCTTTCACTCTTCTCCTCTCTTCCGCTCGCATTACTTTCATCCTCTTCACTTCAAACTCTTATGTTTTGTTCGCCTGGACCACTTCTGTGCGTTCCAAACCTGCTACCCACCCTCCTTCTCCAACCATCTCCTCACAAAAGAGGCTCTCGGCGAGGATAAGTCAGTCACTGCTGTTTCAGCTCCCGGCCTCTTATCCTCCTGTCAAAGGAAGAGCGGAAGGGAAATGCTAATCAAGCCCGTAATGCAAAGCCAGCCTGTGCATGTGCGGACAAAATTTGTTGTGTTCAGTTGGCGTTTGCGGCGTGTGGTGTAGGAGTCAGGTGCAAGAGGAGATATGTTCCTCGGAGCGCCGCGGGAAGTGTTGCTTAGCCGCGAAGTGGTTCTGCTTAAGTGCAGCCGTTTTGACAACCATGAAATGGCCACTACCTTCTCAGTCGCGTGGCTGTCTTCGCCCCAGGCAGCCATCTCCATGGTGACTAAGGTCGGCCTGCACAGATCTTGTCTCAGTGTTCCCCCTGAAAGCATGAGAGTGGGACAGAGATACCTTGAAGCGTGTTTTGTAGCTCCACCACTGGAGCCAGAGCTGGGAATCCGACTACGAATCCAAATCGTTTCTCAACACTGGGCCTCGTGTTGCTCTCAGGCTAACCTAGATTCAACCCCCACTTCTCTCTTTCTTTCTTTCTCTCCTCCATCATTCATTTTCAACTCTGCAGATTCTGTCATGTTCTCCATCCAGCTGTCATGGGAAAAAAATCTCCTCTGCCTTGTCCTGCTCTCTCCCGTCCAATGGTGTGACAAAAAAATAAATGAACAGAGAATATGAGGCATTCACAGACATTTTTTTCCCTCTCGTCTGTGTAGGAAAGCTCTATGAGCTGCATTCATCCACTCAGCCATTCACTTAGAGTCTTGCAGAGCACTAATATGTACGTTTATTAATATACTGCCAGTACTTAGAGAAAGATAAAGAGAGTACATTAGTGGTAATACAATATAATTAGTGGTGTTCACGAGCTGGTATCACTTTAAACTGCTGCTCACGCTTAAAGGAATAGTTCACCCAAAAATCTAAATTCTGTTATGAATTACTCCCCCTCGTGTAGTTCCAGACCTTCCTTTATCTTCGGTACACAAATTAAGATATTTCTGATGAAATCTGAGCGCTTTCTGACTCTCCAACACAACTACTGTACAACGTTCAAGGCCCAGAGGGGTAGCAAGGACATTATTAAAATAGTTTGTGGCATTAGTTAATTTTATGAAGCTACAAGAATTAATTATGAGGGAAAATATAGGACACAGACATGATGCTGTCTATCGGTTGTTTACGGAACTCAAATCAGATGTGAATGTGAGCTTGTAGTCGACTTTTTTAAATAAAATAATGGATTAATTAAAAAAACATTGTGAATATTTACTTATTGCCAGCTTTATGCTGCTTCTTTCTTATGGGACAGAAAATGTATGTAAAATATGTCTTTTTTGTGTATTACGGTTTAGTCAAGCTGTAGACAATATCATTTATTTACATTTTAAATATTACTTTGCAACTACTTGATCTTGGTCTTCTTTAGAAACGACTCCGAACACCCTGGAAACCACATAGCGACGTGCTAAAAACCGCTCGGAGCATGCCAACACCCTGGCATTGTGTCAGCGGCTTCGGCACGGGCAAGCACTCCACTGTGGCTGTTTGTGAGTGTGAAATCCTCCGCTAATGAAGCCATGTAGATCCGTGGGTGTGTGTGTGGCCGCTATATGATCAGACTGTCATGTATAATTCAGAGGCAGGCAGTGAGAGATTGACTCGAAGATCAGAACAACACGCTCGCTCTGACTGAAACAGTGGGAGGTAGAGGTGTATGTGTGGGAGAGAGAAGTACGCCACAGTGGGTGGCTAACAGGAACACGGCGACTGAGGCAGTCAGACATGATTGTGTTCCTGTCGTTTCTGCCGTTAGGTGTTTCTATGCAGGATGCGCGAGGAAAAACCCATGACAGTCAATGAGAAATGTAAGGGTTCCAAATGAAGGTGGTGTTTATTTTGGGTGTTAACACATGCACTGCTCTCTTTCAGCAGTGCTAGTCACGTCTTCGCACGCTCATTTCATCTCGTACACGCATTCGCCGGGCACTGAGGAAGAAGCTGTGTGCTGCTGTGTGTTTGTGGCTTCAAGGCCGATGCGTCTGTCTGCTGTCTCCCCCCTGTCAATCCCAGCCTCGTCTCTTACGCCTTCCTTCCTCTCATCCATTCGTCTATCTATCCATCAACCAGCCATCCGTTCCTTTGTCCATCATCCTCTTTTTTTCTGTTTTATGTGAGGCTGCATGCTGGTGCTGTGTTTCCCTCTTTATTTGGCTCTTGTAAGTGTGAATGCTACAAACTGGCCTTATGGAAAGACGTTCCCCTTAAGGAATTGCTCAGAAATGTCACCATCCCACAGGCATTCACGTGATTCAACGTATACACACACATTAGCATTTAAACACAGACTGGGCATTAGGTACTGGAAATAGTTTTGCCCTGGCTCGTGAAGATCTCATGAAATCACTTTCTATTGCATGAATGTGTTTTTTTTAAATGAATCTTCTAAGTAAACAAATTGTTCTTATTTTACGCACTCAATTTTGGGAGGGCTGGACATACTAAACAAATATTCTTTTCGTTGAACGAGTCACTATTTTGGGTCTTAACAATACTCTGGGAGTCACTGAATGAACTAAGGCACGCAGGACACTGTGATTTAATGATGGACTAATTGAAATGGGCATGTTGTTTGTGTGGCATGCTAGAAGTAGAGGCAAAGGGTTGTAAAAAGGATTAATTTGTAAAATACATGCACACAAATTTTCTAACAAAGAATAATATATTTTTGGTGTCTAGTGAACTGGTTCAGTGAACTATTTGTTTACTTTAAAGATTCATTGAATAATAAATAAAAATGTCCACCATCACAGGATATATTGAAAGACTTGAATCATTATCATGAAAAATTCTTTGGTACTTGATTGGAACCGAAATCTGTTTAGAACATGAGGACTAATCAATAATTGTCTGCTAAAATATAGGTTTTAAATATAATACACATGAACTATAAACCACAAATCAGAGTTTCATTGGGTCTTTAAACTTTTGACTCTATTTTCTTTCCGTGAATCTAATTCTGGCTAATTCTGTTCTTTTTCTCTCTCTCTCTCTCTCTCTCTCTCTCTTTTTTTTTTTTTGTTTTATGTTTTTTTGTTTTGCTTTCTGTCTCTAGAACAACCACCTCCCCCCTCAAACGCGGGCGTGATTGCAGGTGTGATCTTCGCGTGTATTCTGGCCTTCATACTGTTAGGTGTCCTCATCTACTTCCTGGTATTCCATAACCGCCGCCAGCAGCATGGTTACCGTGGGACTGGCAAGCCAGCCGGTGCTCCCTACGACTCCTTTACCCGCCTCTTCGGATCTGCCAAATCCAGCAAAAACGGCACCGGAAATAACGGAAACAACAACACGCCCATTTACAGAGGAGAAGTGGGACTTAATGAGAAATCGCCCAATCAGGGCATGCACCCGGGGGGCGTGGCTCTGCTCGAGACCACACACACTCACACAGCGGAGGACATCCTGCTTAGCAGAGAGATGGACGAGGTAGAGAGGAAGAAATTTGACGAATTGGAAGAAGAGGACGAGCGGTATGATCATTTCGGTGGGGGCGGACCCATCTTACAGCTCCGCCCACATGATGATGACCTAGATGATGACATGGAGTCCCAGAGGGACGGCTCCGTGATTTCTCGGACTGCAGTCTATGTGTAAGAGAAGAGCAGAAAGAGGTTCTAGGAGGGTGTTCGTGGACCTCTTCCAGAAGGATTGAATTTCTTCCTCTTAACAAATATTCATTTTATTGTAAAAACAAATTATGGCATCAAATACCATGAGAGAAGGATTAATGGATGGATTGAGTTAATAGATGGCTGAATTAATATGCTGGATATAGCACAGATTAAAACATTGAAGGATCGGGTGAAGTAAATAGAGACTACTAAATACAAAACTGTCAGGCTTCCATTTCTAATTATTGCTCTGGTTGTCATGGTGACACATTCTGAGTAATACGAAACTGCAGATGATGACACTGCGCGATATATATATGACATGCACACACATCAAGTTATATATGTAAGTTCACTGTGCTGTTGTGTAATAGTTTTAACTTGTTTTTATTTTCTATCGAAAATCATGGATTTACACTTAAACCGGTTTCAGACCTGGTAGAGCACATGCCTCTCGGCCCTACTGTACATCTCTATGGAAGCTGTCTTTGCGTGTTGTTTAGATTTTGAAGAAGAGTCAAACGTGCCCAGTGCTTTCGATCTGTTATGCACTCAGATTTAATCAGCGGTGTCTAATATTAATAACCAGCCACGCCTCCATAGCCTTCCTTCCTGTAAATTCATCCTCACACGCTCATCCGTCTCGAGATGACATGCACAGATCACTCATTATACATCACTCAGTATCTCGATCCCGTGACATGACTCACCGGTGAATCATTTGGTTTTTCGGGGCTAATCAAATCAAATCAAACGTACATAATTGGTATGTTCGTTCTCACCCACAACCCATTAATAGTCAGGAAAAGACGAGTTCAAGGCAGCGATGTTTTTCCTTGTACAATTTCCTTATGCGTTCAGCGTTAAAACGGACCGCTGTAGCAATAAAAACAGCGTCAGTTTTCACAGTGAACTTTAAACCCTGACGGAAAGGAAGAATTCGACTAAATTTATTTTGTGTGCCACACACATAACACTTTACAATATTGCTCAGTTTGTTCATATTGATTTGAAGCAACAATACTTGCACAGTATTTATTAATCTAATTTATAAATATGCTGTTGTTCATTATTCATTTTTGTACTCAATACACTCACTAATGTTGATTTATAATCTTCAAAATGTCAAAATTGGCATCATCAACCAACATTAATAAATGCTGTGGATATATTGTTAAAAGTAAGCAGATGGTTATACCTAGCGCATGAACTATTGCTAATGAGTTAAATCTTATTGTAAAGTGTTATCAACAATAATCTATATTTTTAACTATATCCCAAGTCCAGGGTTACCATGGCCACACAGCTAAATATACCTCTCCTCAGACGCCACAGTTCGTTTCCTTCACCCGGTGAGATACACTGCCTTGTTAAATAGGAAGAAGCTGAGTGAAAGACTGTGCGTGTTGTTCGATGTGAGGTGATTGTAAACTACTGTATGTACACATTTTATTTTTTCTTAAAAATGGAAAAAGTCTATACTTCTAAATGTTGTAAATACGGAGACGGGGCGAAGTCAATATCCAGGTCGAATGTTGCGTACAGTACTATATGAGAGCACATATCACATATTTACATCTAGGAGCAAAACACATTCACATGGGGAAGCTTTCTATGGGGTGTAGTTGGAGTGTGTGTGTGTGTGTGTGAGAGTGAGTCAGCGTGTTAAGTGGTGTCTGACTCGAGGGCAGTGAGTTATTCCTCCAGTCTCTCAGGGTCCCGCACACGAACACAGTGTGATTTAAACTGGACATCACACACACATATTCTTTCTCCCTCTAAATCATCTGTCAAACCAACTGCCCTTGAGTCTATAAGTGTCCCTGTCTGTTCCAGAGCATCAGAGGGCATCGTGGGTACCGTAGTGTTGTTTTCCCTGAGCTTCCGTCTTGATTCAGTGACCCTATTAGTGCCACGTCTGGATCAATGGCGCTGAAAGAAGTTGTTCTCACCTCTGAAAGGGTGGTCAGTCTCTCCGCCGAGCAGGCCTAGTTTACATCTGATTGAAAGGTCAGACCGCGATCAGTGAATGTGTGAGTAGAGGAAGTGAATTCGTCACTCGTGCTCTGAGAGGCAGAACGCTTTAGCTCCTCATTAGAGGAGAGCGCACTGACCTTCTAGCTCAACGTCTCCTCCAGGAATCCTGTAATGAAGAAACGGATGCCTTGAGAATATTAAGGAAGTATCCTTCCTTAGTTGTGTTGTGAATATGGGATGTCGATGGCGTCCTCCCTTGTTTTGTCTGGTTTAGATGTTCCCCAGTCCTGGTAAACGCATACACACGCACATTTAAAAGCCTTAACGTCACTGTCACAAACCATCCCTCCTGTGTATATAGTATAAATATATAAACATGATATTCATAAGGCTAAACAGTGATGCCACATCCTTGTGTATTGTGCTTCACTGTTGTGAGCATGAAGGATACATTGTTTTATTTATTTTATTTTATTTTTGAGTTGGTAATGCTTTATAATGAGGTTTAATTTGTTAGCATTTTTAATGCATAAGGTATAACAAAATAACTATTTTTAATGCATTTATTAATCTAATGTTAATTTATAAGTAGTCTACTGTTGATTGATTGTTATACATTGGTTTGTTCATTTAACTTGAAATGGTTAATATATTTGTAAATGCAACCTATATTAATAAATGCTGTAAAAATGTTATTTTGTTTCTTAATGCATTAATGTTAGCATTGCGAACCATATTGTAAAATATTGAGTTTTATATCGGTTGATTTTAATTTTTAATTTTTTATTTTTTTGACGATCTGTGCTTTAATTGTTTTTATTCTGAGTGCTTTATTGATGCCTGTAACGTGTTTGTGCTTTAAACTGTTGAGCAGCGCTCTCGAACTCTCATGGACACAGAAAACACATCTATGCTACTGAATGCTCTACCGCCTTGCGTTGCTTTTAGGTTTTATTTTGGTTGTCTCACTGTTTTCGCAGTCTTTGTAATATTGTCTTTTTTATTTGGTTGCTTATTAAAGTCTTACAGATATTTGACTGTGTTCTTGGTTTGTGCTGAATGCTCCGGGGGTCAATCAAATCTCTCTTGTTTTCCTGCAGTGTTTTTCAGGTTGGTTGTGAATGTTCAGCTGTGTGTGTGTGTGTGTGTGTGTGTGTGTGTGTTTATAAGTCACCGATCACACATAACACCCACGGCAGAAATATAGATAAATGGGCTGTGCCAGAGAGCGACATATAAAGCATCCACACAAAGCTCTATTTTTTTACTTGGTTATTCTGCTTATAGCATATTTTCATTTTTATCCAGGTTTATTCATAGGCAGATAATCTTAAATAATCAAAGTATTTTTGTTGATGATAGAGCAAAATTAAAGTACAATGTTGTTACCTTTACTGACAATTGAGCTTATTTATAATTAATCATGATACTGATACTGATCAAAAACACCTTATGAAACATTTTCTTCAGTAATATGTTTGTCGTCATATCCTCGTTTCACACTTTCAGATATGCCGCTGCTACTATGTAACAACACGGCAAACAAACGTGTTTTTATGCAAGTCAGAAATAAACCACACGCACTATAAAAAGCACAGGAATGTGGCGGAGTTCATATTCAAGTTTCTCAAGTTGACAGCCACAGCATTGTTCAGCCCTACAGGATCTCCGCTCTCTAGAAAAAGCCTTTCTGTTGACACAAAGGCAACAGATCTCATATCTCAACAGGTTAAAATTCAACCGAGAGCACATTTGCAAAGGAGGGGGAGTGAAACCGAAAGAGCTGGTGTCATAATAAAGGTATTCAGCAGGCAGAACTGTGTGTGTGTGTGTGTATTAGCAGGTGACCCTGATAGAAATGTGCCTGTTAATGCAACAACAGACGTTTTCCTCCAGAAGTAGCTGTGCCCTACATTCCGTCCTTTCCCTCTCTTTCTCTTTCAGTTGACGGGGTCAGAATCTCTGCTCCTGGCACACTTGTCACTGTCATTTGGAGTTGGAGGGTTTTTTTTTTTTTTCCTCGACCATTTAGCCATCTGCCTGCTCTAATTGCTCTGAGTTGCAACCTGGAGTGAAGACCAGCTGCCTCTTTCCTCTCTTAGTTTGTCTCTCCCTCGCTCTTCCCACAACACTAGCTGAATGTATCATGATAATAGCCTTATGTTACTGTGTAATGGTGTGTTCCGCTTGTCCTGAGACACAATCATGACCTAACACAGATGTGATCTTCAAGGTGCACTTGGTCATTTTTTCCCTTAATGAAAACGATTCAGCCTTAAAGGGAAAGTGCACATAAAAATTTCACAATCATTTACTCTCTCGCCATTCCAAACCTGTATATTAGGAGGATTTACAGCATTATTTAGTCAATTCAATTTATTTCACTTTCAGATAATGATGTGAGAAGAGACTCAGTCTTATCAGTAATTAAATTAAAGCTGATTTATTTTATACGAGGCAGGTCACTTAATGGAGGTTGCCATGCTGATATCACATGACCAGCGAAATACTGCTTGCTTCATCTTGGTGGATTTAGACTGGATTGCCACAACTACTGGATTTCTACAAAACCCTTACAGTATCAGAAAAAAATACTGTCAGTATTTATAAAAATACTGTACAGGATAGTCAGTACTAGTAGGTATGGCCATTATCTGTAAATCTGCTACAATGACAAGATTTTGTTTTTTGTATCTATATTCTGGTAAAACCAGATGTAGTTTTGGGTAATCAAAATTATATTAAAATCCTTTTTTAAATTTTAACTCTTTTATTCAACGTAGACCACCATTTAAAAGTGTTGTACAGTAAAAACAGTAATACCGTTTTGAATATCCTTGTGAATAAACGTTATTTAAAAAAAATGACTAATTACAGTAGTGTGATTAATATCAAATTTGTATACTTCTTTAACTAGTTAAGCCAGGCATATTTGCTATATGGAAGCAATAAATATATTTTTTATAATAAAGAATTTTTATATGAAAGCTTCAAGATTAGGCTACTGTAAAGCCTGTGTCATATTTTCCATCAGAACAATACACATACTCTACACTCTTTGTGCCTTTTGTTAAATAAAACAGTGTCATATCGCACCCCTTGAGGTTTTGGAGTTCACAGATGTAGGAAATGATGTCAGAATAAGGAAACACATTGTCATTTTAGGGCTGTGACTGAAAGCACATGCCCTGTCTTGGTGGACCGGGTTCATGATATCATGCACCAACCCCTACACTTTCCTAAAAAAAAATAAAAAATAAAAACCCACACACACACAAACACAAAAGCTCTATTTAACGGCCATCACATTCCTCATACATGAATGCACGGTTAATAGCGAGCGACGAGTCTGATCCCAAGGCTCTGTTTTTATTCCCTGTCATGGAGAGGGACGGTTTAGGAAAGATGAAAAAGCGAGCAGAATGAAGGCCCGAGTGAAAAGCGAGGATGCGCTGGTGTGATATGGCCCTGAAGCCCTGACACTTCCGTCATCTGTAGTGTTTGGGTGAATTGGACATGTGTGCGTACGCACCCGCGCTCAATGGGAGATTGGATTGACCCGCTTTGCCCTGAGCTGTCAGGCTGTGAGGATCGTCTGGTATCCCTCGTCTCCCGTGGGCACCCGGAGGCTACCACATTACACACAGATAACAGATGAATAGATAGATTAGGCCCGACGGGGGTTCTCCTGGTGGCCTGTCTGACCTTATCAATTGGTTTGATTATGGATGATTGATCAGTTGGCACTGGAGAGCCATTCGCGCTCGGTTTACCGCTCTTCCATGATGGGGTTGTTACCACGGGTAGAAGATCCAGTGACCTTTTACACACACTGACATTTAAGCAAAATGATTGGTTGATGGCGCCATGTGTGTTAAGAGGGGACAGAACACATAATCAATCAGCAGGGTTGATGATATAGACTGGATCTGACAGGTAGCCATAGTAACAGCGGGACTCTGTGTGTTGACTCTGTAACCATTATCCGCTCTCCGCTCTTTATTTTTCTCCTTCTGTCAGGTACGCTCCTTTGAGTTCCCACTTATGAGTTGTGGTTATGATGTGCATTCAAGATCTGAAATGAGTGGAAGCAGTGGCCAATTTTCCTGTCCCTTTGTTTTTTACTTCCTGACAAAGACTGGAAGGTTTTGTAGCTCTAGTGAAACAAAATGAAGCAGAAAGGATGCACATTAGGTGTGTAATTGATGCTTTAAGCGTGTTAGACACACAAATGCACAGCTTACCCTCGACGTATCGGACAAACTGTAGCTCACAGCTAACATTTTGGGGAAAACGCTTCACTTAATAATTCTTAGAAATGATTTTCTGCCCATAGAAATTCACTAGAGTGACTTCTCATCTATATCTATCAAAACAAGCTTTACATACCGGCCTTTCATAACAATCATGTGACAAATATTGCATATGAAACATCTTAAACCGCTCTCCTTCAATTTTCTGTGACTCTAATCTTCATGAACTGCGCAAAATAAATATAGTCACCGTAAGTACATAAGTACAGACAACAAGACCAATACCAATTTGCTTCTGCCACCATGCTTAAAATGACACACCCCAAACTCAAACTTCCAGAAAAACCCACTAGCAATTACAGCATTATGGTGGCATTCCTCTCATAAACATGATCATTCTCAAACAACTAGTAGGCAGCAGTAGTCCTAGTCTCCTGCTGACATTGGGGTTGTCACAGGTAAATAAAAGTAGCCTGTATGAGTGATGAGGAAGAGATCTTACAGGAGGTTTTACATAAGTGGACCTCAGCAGCTACAGCAGAATTATTGCAGGACACGGACGGGACAGACTTGAGGTTTTATATATACCAAAAATGGTGTATTTCTTGCTTTTTGGTGTGTAGAAGACTTGGAAATTGCCTTCTAGTTTCACTCGATCTGTCCCCTCCCCTGAGAGACGGCCCACCTGCAAAAACAGAGTGTGAGATGAAAGGAGGACGACTGTTAGTGTTCAGTGCATTCTGAGCAGACACACACACACACTTTTTCCCTCTTCCTAAAGACAAGCACACATTGCCACTCTTGTTTAATGATACACAAAGCACCCCTCTCATGCACTATCCACACACTGAACCTGCATTATATAGTATATCTACAAGCAAGATTAAAGGAATGATTAATCATTTATTCACCCACATCATTTACCCAGAACACAAAAAGAAACATAAATCAAGACTACTCTGGTCACTAGTTCCAGTGCAATTACAGTTAATAAGAACAGAAGCTTTTAAGCTTCAAAAAAAGGCACCATAAAAGTAGCGAGCTAAATAATAGTCTTTGAAGGAGTCTTTAAACTGAATCAGTCCTCTTAAATTTTTCTGGATGGTGTTTCAAAAACAGCTACCATGCTTTAGTTTCCCTGAAACTAGTAACTTTGTCCCAAATTTGTTGTTCAGATTACGTTGGATCAACAACATAGAACTGTCAATAACTGCAATAAGTTCTGCTAATTTGAGTTAAGATGATATAATATTTAAATAGCATGGCATCTGAGTGCTCTGCTCTCTGTGTGCTTTATTTCTGATTATATCGCGGATTACACCATACTTAGCACTAGTGTACTCTTCAGTAACAGCACTTTAATTCTCTTAACAAAATAAAAAAATATAGAATTATATAGAAAACTTGTATATATAGTATGAGGAAAGAAAGATATAGATTGTACTGTTAGCTTGCTTATTTTGAAAAAGAGCATAAGCTATGTTGTATTTCCGAACCTTGTGATGCTGTTTGCAAACGTTGGGTGGAATTATGGTTTCGGGGAAACACTGAAGCACTGGACTGCTAACCACAAATCTTGTGACCATATTTATCTAGCAATGCCTTTGGGAAAGGCTTCCCAGAGTGCTTTTACGATTCGGACCAAACCGATTCATTTAGAAGAATGATTTCACAATGCTTTTTAAAGTTCTTTTGTGGCCTTTTTGAAGCTTGAAATTAAACATATCTCCTTCTGCTCCACAGAGGAAATGATGGAACAAAAGGGTGAGTACAGTAACAGTTTTAATCTTTGGGGTGAATCATTTAACGTTTTGGAGAGCCATTGCTTTTTTTCCTCTTTGCTGTTCTAATATCACATCTCCTCCCATTTCTCACCCAGCCCTCTCTTTCCTTTATTTCGGAGAGGTTGTGTATAGTGATGAAGTGATGTGGATGAATGAGTGTGGGATGCTCTGAAATAATCCATCTGACAACCCAGCAGAGCGCGTTTTCCCTTCTCTTCCCTCGTCTTGGTCATTTCTGCAGCTTCAGTGCTGCTCACTTCTGCTTGACTGGCTCAAACACTCGGTCCAATCATTCCACAGCATCGTTATCCTCCACGCTAAACAACTAGTCCAGACATACACTCCACTGCTCGATATCACATCAAAACCATCCACTGCACTGAACACTTCACTGCCCAGTCCAGCATCCAGACACGAGGAAGACTGTGCATTACAAAGTTAAAGACATGGTTAGTCATTTTAGGGTAGCACATAACTGTTTTTTGTCAGTTCAACTCATACTCTTCATGTTAAAAGGATTATTTCTTTTAGAAATCAACATTTATTATTTACACAACGTCATGTCATTTCCAAACCCACATGCTGTTGTTTTCATGTAGAACACCAAAGATTTACATTCTTTATAATAAATAGAAATAGTGGCCATAAAAACCCTGTGATTTTGCAGGTTCTCTTACTTAGAAATCATGGAATCATGGAGGGGTCTACAATTTTCAGCATGGGTGTATTTCCACTGTGAGAGACAGAATCTAAAAAGAAAAATCCGGAAATCACATTGTATGATTTTTTCACAGTTTATTTGGGAATTACACTCTGCTCATGATTCTGAATTAGTAGCAGCTGTTTAAGTTCATTAGCTGTCATAAAGACACCTCTGCACCCCACAGTCAGCCAAAGTCTAAGTAGCAACATGGTGCGACACAAGAGACACATTTATAGACCTTCACAAAGCTGGAAAGCGCTCAGGGGCAATTGCCAAGCAGCTTGGTGAACAAAGAACAACTGTTGGAGCAATTGTCAGAAAATGGTAGAGGCTGATGATGACTGTCAATGTCCCTCAGACTGGGGCCCCATGGAAGATCTCTCCTCGTGGGGTATCAACGTCTATATAAGACGTCATGGTTTAAAATCTTGCATTGCACGAAAGGTTCCCCTGCTTAAGTCAGCTCATGTCCAGGCCCGTCTAAAGTTTGCCAGGGACCATCTGGATGATCCAGAGGAGTTATGGGAAAATGTCCTGTGGTCAGATGAGACCAAAGTAGAACGTTTTGGTCTTAACTCCATTCGCCGTGTTTGGAGGAAGAAGAATGATGAGTATCATCCCAATAATACCATACCTACAGTTAATCAGGGGGCTGGAAGTATCATGCTCTGGGGGTGTTTTTCTGCACAGGGGACAGGACGACTGCACTGTAATAAGGAGAGGATGAACAGGGCCATGTTTTGTGACATATTGGGCAAAAAAACCCTTCCCTCACTCAGAGCATTAAAGATGGGTAATGGCTGGGTCTTCCAACATGACAATGACCCCAAGCACACAGCCAGGAAAACCAAGGAGTGGGTCTGTAAGAAGCATGATGATAATAAGCCTTTATTTGTCACATAAACTATTACATTTATAGATTTACATAGATTTGAATGTTTTCAAAGATAATAAGATTTGACAGTGAGATTTTGAGGGAAATGCAATGAACTACACTGATATAATTTTCTTATAAAAAAATATAGAAATTAGAAATATATCAGTTATCTTTGAACTGGATCAGACTGGAGTGCATAAAATTAATGGCTATTTTGATTTTGTCTTAGGAACACAAATATGTTAATAAGATACAATCGTCAGAGAATTCAGATGTCGAAATTCAATAAGCAGATTAATTACCTTCTAGAACTATTCTTTACTTACAAGACTGAATCAGTGATTTTCCTTCATTTGCATTCACATTACATTTACGGTGCTTTGGTAACTGCTTACATTATCCTCAAAAGGTCACATTCATTAAAAGTCGTCTTTTGTCATTTAAAACATTCGAATAGAACAGGTCCATCAGGTTTAAACATTCATGCCACTTTCAGAGAATGCAAAAGATGGTGTTTAAAATGCAGGTTGTTTACTTTAAACAGTCTACACTCCAACAGCAGTTATTTACAGCTTGTTTCCACCACACAATCTTTTCCGCACCATCAAATAATGGGTCTGCAATGACATGCTGCACACCACTCTGTGTATCTATTCCACAGCGCAATACTCAAACATCTTGTCACCCTTCAACGCTCACACACACAATCGACTGCATGAGCCATATTCGTGGGTATGATTGTACTGGACGACACTTCAGCCGGTCTGCTTTCCTGCAGAGTCAATTTCAAAGCCCTTGTGGTGTGAATATGGACCACACATCATATGAAGCACCGATGGCTGATTACAAAAATGTGATGGGCCGGTAATGACGAGCTCAATTTATACAATCTGCGACTGAGAGTTTTTCTGTGCTGTGTGAATGTGTTAAAGAGATAGTTCACCCCATTAGGATAAAAAAGGAATAGAAAACTATGGACTACCAACCCCTGACAATGAAAATAATGCTCCATTAAAGGTTTATTAGAACCAAAAATGATAATTTTGTTTTATTTATTTACCCTAATGTCATTTCAAGCTTTTGCAACTTTCCATTGAAAACAGACAAATACCACGGTCTATAAGCTCCAAAAAGTACAAAGAAGCCCAATTAAAGGGATAGTTCACCTAAATATGTATATTGTGTCATTATTTACTCACCCTCATGTCATTCCACATGTTTTGTGGATATATTAAAAACTTTTCTGTTGTTTTTTTCATCCATGCAGTGAATAGAAAGAGTCATGTTTGGAAAGACACGAGGGTGAGTAAATAATGACACAATGTACATATTTAGGTGAACTATCCCTTTAAATAGAGTCATGTCTTGTATTAGGCAGGTTGAGCTGGAGGGAAAATTCAGTAACACTTGACCTGTTTCACTGAGTCACGGAGGAAAATAGGAAAGAACGTGCATGGGGGAGAAAGAGAGAGACACCGAGACCGAGAGAACGAGGGGTCTGTGGTGGGGCGAAGGCAGATGAAATGTGAAGGGGAAAGCAGAAAGAAAGAACAACAGCTGGGAAGGCCAGCGGGCAGAGAGATGACACTACTCCCCCCCTCTCTTTTTCCTCTCTCGCTCTCCTTCTCTCCTCTCTTGTCCTTCATTGCATAGCCTTTTGGCTCTTGCTCTCTCTCAGAAGCCCCTGTCCTCGTCTCATTTCTGCAGCTGGAAAGGGCAGAGTTAAACCGCTCTACACAAACAAACGCTCGTGCTGCTTTTGTGGAGCGGTGACATGCCAGCATCACTGCGTGATCGCAAAGTCAAACCGCCGTGCACTAATGTGAGCTTGTGTGATGGCGGGTACAATTTTGCAGTCATTGATGGGTAAAGGTACATGTAGTGTCAGCCTCAGATGGCACACTCACAACTGCCCACAGCACGTTTAGTGACCAGCCAGTCAGATTGCCTGACAACAATCTATCTTTCAGGAGGCTATTATCAGTCTGCCAGTTTAATGTACTGTATTGGTCAGTTGTATGTATGTACTGTATACAGTGGCTAATATGTACTGTGTACAGTGGCTATGGAAACTATTCAGACCCCCTTAAATGTTTCACTTATACTGCAGCCATTTGCTAAAATCATTTAAATTATTTTTTTACCCCTCATTAATGTACACACAGCACCCCATATTGACAGAAAAACACAGAACTTTTGATATTTTTGCAGATTTATTAAAAAAGAAAAACTGAAATATCACATGGTCTTAAGTATTCAGACCCTTTGCTGTGACACTCATATATTTAACTCAGATGCTGTATATCTCTTTTGATCATCCTAGAGATGGTTCTACTTCTTCTTTTGAGTCCAGCTGTGATTATACTGATTATACTGAATCAGTTTGATTATACTGATTGGACTTGATTAGGAAAGCCACACACCTGTCTGTATAAGACCTTACAACTTACCACCCAACCTGACAGAACTGGAGAGGATCTGCAAGGAGGAAGGGCAGAGGATGTGAAAAACTTGTTGCAAATGGCTGCAATATAACAAAGAGTAATAAATTATAGGGGGTTTGAATACTTTCTGCACCCACTGTACTGTATATACACTGCTGTTTGAGGGTTTAGGTTAGGTATGATTTGAGAATTTATGGTGCTCTTTTTTTATCTGTAAAAAAATCTGTATTTTTTTTATTCAACATTACACATAAACATTTAAGCTACAGGGGCCTAACATACAGTATAGAACATAAAGAAAGATCATTTGAGAATCATATATTATTAGTATTAGTATTATATTTTTAATTAAATAATACTCTAAACTAAATCGGCCAGCAGGCAGTGGTAAATGTCTTTAAGAGTCATTCAGTCAAAGGCTAATTCATTCAAGTAAATGGCTCTCTTTATAAACAGGCCTTTGAATCATTGATTCACACGATTCATTCAAAACCCATAGACTGTGTTCAAAACGCTGATTCATTCGGAAACTAAACACTGCTGTGTTGCACAGAGATATGAAACAATGCTATGGCTTTAAAGGTAATATGTTCTGCAAAACTGATATATATATATATAAACACACACACACACACTGTGCACATACACATTTACATATATAATATTAACAAGAAATTTGCTCATTTAATGACCGTAATATGAAAATAATTTTCTGCATGTTAGTTATAGTTTTTGATGTGTTTGACTGGACAGAGCTTGCTCTATCTAACAGTGGTCATGGCCAGA
Organism: Enteromius viviparus; assembly: GCA_032353835.1. Lineage (NCBI taxonomy): Eukaryota > Metazoa > Chordata > Actinopteri > Cypriniformes > Cyprinidae > Enteromius > Enteromius viviparus. The sequence goes on along the minus strand of JAUCNO010000236.1, from coordinate 15,295,092 downwards.
GCATTTCAGACTGAGATCCCCCAGAATGCCCTGCAGCCCAAACAGAGCAGGGTGCTCTGCGACATGCAGTATTTCAGAAATAACTCCTCATCAGGCTTGACGGCCGCTCGCTTACTTATTTATTCAGCAGGACTTCTAGAGCTTCAAACAAACACACACTCACAACCCGAGCCGAGCTAAATCGCACAAACGTCAATCTGGATCAACGGGCCGCCCAGAAACAGTCATGCACACTCCTTCTCGCAGTTCAGCCTCCTGTCAGCGGTTTGCAAACGTAACGGACGCTGGATAAATGTCTTGTTTCCAGTTGTTCCACTTTTTGTAGGGCACATCTAGCTATAGCTTCCGGACCATTTGAGCTGCTAACCCATTTCTTTATGGATATTAAAAGATAAGGCTTGTATGTGCTGTAGGCAGTCTAAAAATCTGACCTTTTCTGTTGAAGCTTAGCTTCAGGACAGGAAATACCGGATTGTATGCTTTGTATAAACTGGATGGGGTGGGTAGTCACTTGTATGTGGATTTTAGTTTTGCTAGTCAGACATTCCAGCCTTTTGTCAAGAGAAATTTAGCACATTTGTCTTCCAGATACAGACAAAGATAAGATTAATTTCGTGGACAACTCTTCTATGTCTCTGAGATTAGACTCAAGTATTGAGTCATCTTTTAGTGGTCTTTCGACCATTATGGCCCAGATGGTTATCAGAGCTCACCTGTAGTGCCACGTTCCTGCCTCTGGCTATTGTTTTTGTAAAACGTCACATGACCAGGTAGCTGGCAGCAGGTCTGGCGAAACAATTATGGCTTTATAAAAGATGGCCTGTTTCCTCATTCCTCTCAAATTATTTTTGTGCTGAGGCACCGTGGCTGTTTGTAGGCCAGTCCGAGAAACATTACTCATTAGGCCCATAGCTGCTATGGACCTGACATTTCCAAAAATGACTAGTTCCAGTCAGTCTCTGACCTAATGCAGTTTAACCTTAAATAAACATATAGGCTATTTGTTCAGTGCTGACGTGCCATGTCGACTCAGTGTTATGAATGCCTTCATGGCCTACATAATCAGCTATGACAACTGTGACAGCGTTTTCTGACAAGAGCTGGGGGAGAACACACTTTGGCATGTTCGCCAAAACACATCTTAATCTCTTTATTGCTGTCATATTAATAAAAAATGCATTTTTTTTTACTAAACAGGAAATGTGTTTTGTTGGCCTTGTGTTATTTGAGATAAATCATGTTTTAAATGGCCATCATTAGAGTGATTTTTTTTTTAAATCATGATTGCATTTTATTTATTTATTTATTTATCTACTGAATTTCTCTGTTTGGGAAAGTTGAATTGTATTGAGTATTATTTACTACATTGTAATTTATTTCTGTGATTCCAAATAAGAAATATGTACATCTGGAGTGTATTTAGAAAGATCCGAATTTTCTTTGTTGAAAAAGAAAAATCTAATTATAATAATAATAAAATAATATCAAATATAAAAATATCTAATTGATTTTAATTATAAGAGTTTTCTAATATGTAAAATTTATCATATATTCTCGCACTAAATACAGTATGTGCGTGTGTGTAATTTTGCTTTGTTGAACCTACTATTTATTTATAACTTATTATTTATTTATTACACAAATATATAAAGATAATATAATTGGAATTTCAGTAGAAATGAATGTTTATATAATTGATAGATAGATACATAAGACTCGATAAGATTAATTAAGTCTTAATTAATATTGGTGCTATAAAAAAGTCAAATTAAAATGGTCATATGTTAAATGGTTTATACTTAAACATTATGATTAAACAGCTTAACAGTCGCCTTTAAAAGAAAAGAAAGAAAGAACATTTTCTGCTAATATGTTTAAGCAAATTAAAACAAATATCACACTAAATAGTTTTATATAAATCCTATAGTAATTTACATTCTATATTTTTATTTTATTTTTTATAGTACACATCTTTTATTGTTTGTTTTAAAAAAAGCAAAGCATTAGAAAAACATCCATTTGAATCATATTAATGATAATGTCTCATTAGTAAGTATTATAAGAACCAAAGTGAGCACATTTCTTGTTGTACCAATAGATGTGTTCTGATCAGTGATACCAGCCCAGATATTTCATCAGTGCACACTTTCAAACATCGCAAATCGACATCTCTGTCTCTGTACAAAGGGAGAGTTTAAGGGAGGGAGATGAACTCTTCATGAACTAGACAGAGACATTGATTCAGTGTTTGTCTGAGTGTCAGTGGACTCATGACAGTCTTCACTCATATGCATCTCGTCGCTGTTTCTTGACTTAACACTGCATATTGATCCACTGTCACTCCAGAGAGGGTTGCCATGACACTACACTGACAGATGAGCCCTCCGTCTCCATAGCAGCTGTGACAAAAGGGTGATGGTCAGATGCACAGCTTCTCATGTATGTGCATGCAAACAAACATGATGGGAGTAATATAATATTTGGCTGATTTATGAAATGTCAGGGCGTTAAATACATAGCTTTTATCGCCATAGTGGACTCATTAAATTTTATGGAGAGCAGGTGTTTATGACTCTAGATCAGCGTTTGATTTATGTTTTTAGTTATTGAGGTTGTTGTGGTATTTGTTTGGAGAGAGAGCGAGAGAGTGAACGTTAAAAATTGGATGGTGTGAAAAGCCACTGATGAAATCATGCTTGAATCCATAGTAAATCTGGCCCTTGCAATGAAAACATCAAATGAATCAGATCAAATGATTGTTTAATTAAGTTCATCTAAATTGATGCGCTGCATTCAGAGCGAGCTGGGAGTTTAGCTTTTGCTGGGCTGTCTAGCACGAGTCATATCGTTCAGAAACACATTTTGAAACGGTTCAGCAGGCACAAAAGACAAGAGAGTGCATTGTGTGTGCAAATAAATTGCAGAAAATCAGCATCGGCCATTTCTTCTGTAGAATCGGAGTGGATTGACAGGGCAAGAACAATCAAGCACAACAAAACAAGCTAAATAAATTCTACACTATACAAAAGGCACAGTGTGTAAAGACTGGCATGGGACTCTAAATGCCACATTTGACTGACAATTCACAGATTGCCCAAATAGACAACAAAACAGACAGAAGTTTAGGATCAGTAAGATTTTTTATGTTTTTAAAAGACGTTTCTTATGCTTATATGCAGAATATATTTGATTGAAGAAATGCTAAAGAAATATTATTATAATTATATTATTATTATAAATATTATTATTATTATTGTAATTTAAAAGACCATTTTCTATTTTAATATACTTTAAAATATTATTTACTCCTGTGAAGCAAAGCTTCCAGTGTCACCTGATCCTTCAGAAATCATTCTAATATGCTGATTAATAATCAATGTTAGAAACAATGATTTTTGGGGGACCTGTGGTGCTCTCTTTAATAAAATAATTTATTGAAAATAGAATTTACAATATATACTACAATTTAAAAGATTGGGGTCATAGTTCTTTTTTCTTTTTTAAATAAATTAACTCTTTCTTTGTCAGAAAGGCTGTATTCAATTGAGAAAAGGTGATAGTGAAGACCCATATTGTTTTAACTATTTATTTATTCATGAAAGAAAAAAGTATCACAGCTTCAAAAAAAAAAAAAAATCTTAAGCAGCAAAACAGTTTGGTAATAAATCAACATATTATGAGGAATCATGTGACACTGCAGACTGGAATAATACCACTGCTTCACAGAAATACATTTTATTTTAAAGTATATTAAAAAGGGAAAGCAATATTAGAAATCGCAATAATATTCCACAATATTACATTATTTTTGATCAAATAAATAAGCCTTGATAAGTATAAGAGACTCCATTAAAACATATTAAACAAATATTACTTACAAATATTGCTTAAAAACATTCCCAATCCCCAGTTTCACAGTCAAGGCTTAAGCTAGTCCCAAACTAAACTGCATCTTTGAGCTGTCTCAGATGAAAATATCTTGCTCTGAGATATCTTAAAACATGTCAGTGTCATTGTTCTGTGTCAAGATGCACACCTGTAATATTTTCTTATAAGGGATTTTTGTTGCTTAAGTTGCTTAAATATCTTTTAATGCCTAATGCCTAGTCCTGGCTTAAGCTAAACCCTGTTTGTGAAACCGGGCCTGAAAATATTACTTAAAGTATCTTAATCAATATTTTCCTAAATGTTTTTATATTTGCTTTTTATGCTTTTTCTGTACAATTATGATGAATTAATAATTCATACCACTATGTTTGGGCAGTTGCAAGAGGTTAAATGATTTCATATTTTAAGAGACACGTCAATCTTGACACATTTTGAATGCACTGCATGTCGTTGATTTGCAAACGTTCTTCAAATATTTATAAACAACAAAGCACTTTCATTTTTTTTTAAAGTTCAAAATCCAAAACGAATTTCAATTCAGAAATTAAAAACATGCTCCTCAGGTTTACTAAAACCACTCTATATACGAATTGCATTTCTAAAGCATTTCTGAACACATTAACAGCTAAAAATGAGCATCAAGTCACTGACCCAAATAATAATACTAGGAAAAAAAACTTCAGCACGCACTAAGAGTCATCTACACCCTTTGCATAATACATGTGTGAAAGACTCGACTGTGGGTTTGCAGTGGCTCTTCAAACACAGGCAGACACTGGTCTTGGCTTGTGTCTGTAACAGGCTTTCAATAGTCTGCTGTCCTGCTCCGTCTTGGTGCTCTGATTAGTGATGATGACGACAGTCGTGTAAGCTGCAAATATAAGCTGCACGCTTTCTCGCTGTCTCACACACAGATATTATACAGCAGTGTGTTTACTGGGGCCGGGCCAATAGCTAGATGAGCAATACTTTCAAATGAACGAGAGAGAAAGAGCATAGCATTAATCAATGCTGTATAGACATTGCACACAATAAATGACACCCACCCGCCCTGCAGCATCCATGGCAGAAAAGGACAACATGGACGTCTGTAATGATCATTACTGTCCTCCTTTCTCTCTCTCTTCCCTCACTTTCTCTCTTTCTCTCTCAGCACATTGTTATTTTTATAGCAGATAATGGAGTGGGTGTTGTGGCACAGGACAAAGCCACAGATTCTCTTGTTAGGTCGCAATAACTCAGTCACATTAAAGACTTTTTATCGGGTGTGTAATTAAAGGTTTTAGGCACTTCCTGGAAAACAACCCATGGACTCGGTTTGGGCTTAAATATGCTTTTTTGTCTGCAGCATGCTGCTAGAATCTCAGATATTCGGGGATGTGTGGGGTGAGCGGTTGTTGGCTTTGGGATGCTTGGAATATCTGGGTTGTGTAGGGGTGTGTTCCCGCCTGTGTTGGGGCGAGTTTGGAATGTGGCTGCGGACTGTGGCGGGAAAACACAGCAATTACGACTTCAGCAAGCATGGATGCTCACTAATAAAGCTGAATAACTCCCAGCTAACGAACAGGTAAACAAATACACACACATCAGTGAACACACGCGCTCACCCAGCGATCGGGCCCCTGTGGCTGTATGCGGCAGTGTAATTGGGGTAATGGCCCGGTAATCAGGAACTGGTTGGTTCAGTCGCCAGGCTGTTTAGGCCACGGGCAGGCGCCTTAAACCACGGCGCTCTAATACATCTGCATCTCTAAACACGAGCGATCGCAGCACCATTGCCCAGCAGCGACTGCTAAATGCTAATACATGGAAATCTTAATGAGTGTGCTTGGATAAATGACTTCCTGTGCGTGTGTGAGAATGTGTGTAATATAGATAGAGGTTAGAAAGGTTAACACACTGTCTGCCCTCGGCAGTAACACATTAACTTTGAGTTAGGAACTGAAACATCTTTGTGAGAAACTGTCATTCTTTCAATATTGTTGCATTTTTGCGAATTTATTCAGTCAGACTTCTTTAAACGGAAACCGCAGGTTCCTGTACTGCTTTGTGTAGTATACGTACACAAACTGACAAAAGTTATTAATATGCATTTGAATTATTTCAATATTACTTATATTTTTAATGCATTTTCACACATTAAAGCATTTTTTTTTAGATCATTTTCCTCACCAAAAAAATGATAATTAGGGTAAAAAGAACGCATGTACATGATTATTAAAGTTCTGATCCAATATGTCACAAAGTGACCGTTCACTTAAACTCTCTTAAGCTGGCCTCAGGCCATTTTTATTGTTAAGCTTTGACTTAATATCATTTGTGACGAGAAAAATTAGAAATTTGAAAAATACAAAAAAAAGCATTTTCACTTTAGAGCTCTCAGACTTTTGGACCCTACCAAAGAGGTATAGTAAAATTAATTGTGTTCTCATAATGGACAAAAAAACAGAAATGACTGACGAGCCTGGATTTTGTCCAAAAATAAGACAATTTAGAGGCTCAGGTCTGTAGGTAGTGTAGCAGTAGGATTGGAAAAGAAGGTACGAAAGCAGTCGGAAGAATGCTGAGATATAGTGAGACGTACATACCTACAGAAATGACCAGAGAGATGCTGAAGATGCTTCTCCCAAAAGTCTTAACGATTGAGAGAAGCGGAAGGAAAATTGCCCTTTCATGCCTGATGAGCTCCACATGTCTGTCTGTGGGTGTTTATGAGAGACAGAAGGTATGAGACATCACAGGTTTAAATATATTCCTGATGACTGAGAGAATACAGGGGAAAACAGAAAGTGTGGTGTTTCCTCAACACTTAATTTGCAGCATATATGTGGTTGTGCGCGTTTAGGGGAAATGGATTGAAGTGTATGCGAGATCACAAGTTTAAAAATAATTTTGATGACTATAAGGGCACTGGTGAGAGTCATTTTTTACACTTGACAGGAGTGTGTGTGTGTGTGTATGTGTGTTTACTTTGCTGTACTTTAGGGACAAATTTTTCCTCAGAAGTGAGCTAAATGTGACAAAACATCCCCTTGAGGACATCTGTGGTCGTCCTCAATTTGCAAAAATTATTCATACTTAAAATAATATTAAGTCCACAGGAAATCAGGACTGGTAGTACCCTATTTGTATCAAAGATTAGTTTATGTTGAATATCCTGACTCAATCATAGGCATGTCGCACAAGTATTGCATGTGTTTTAGACACCGTTTTACATGGATGAAAATGAGTGGGCCTACATCTCACCTCTTACTGCATAGTTTTTAGTCTTGCTTGTCTCTGCGTCTAGGTCTGATGATGGCTCACTCAGGGCAGGTCTGAGGTAATTCTGAGGTAGGCCAGTTAAGTCTGTGTGACACGCTGCTGTCAATCAACTATTGTGGGAGTGGCCTCTGTCAGTGTGACGCCATTTGAGAATGGCTTGATTTCAGAAGGGGCTACTTATTTTTATTAAATGAAAAGAAAACTACTGGTGGATCTTGATCATTGTAGGGTGGTTGTGTACACACACTCCCAACACACATTTCAGTCCAAACAGCTTGTAAAAGTGCATGTGGCA
>JAUCNO010000236.1:15266509-15278509 GCA_032353835.1 Enteromius viviparus | reverse complement strand
GTGAAATAAGCCCCTTCAGCGTGATACAAGACTGACCTGATCACACTGTCGGGGCTTATTTCTGCGATAACTACCGGCTGCCTCTACATTATCTCTTACAAAAGGTTTCAGCTTTAAAAATAACTATAAACAGGCTATATATCAATCGCTACGTTTTCCACCAGAAAGATGCAGTGTTAACATTTTATTTTAAGGTTAAACATTTGTACATGTAAGCGAATGAGTTAAAAAAAATCTGAAAATTTGTTTGAAACTTAAAACATATTAAACATGTGTGTACACATAATGAATAAATCAGTACACATAAAAGTATTCAATTTACAAGTGCTATGTTTGTCATTTTCTAATACATGTATATATTAAACTTAATGATAGCTAATTAAAATACTATTGTCTCTTTGCAGCATTGCTCAGGGATAATTTTTCCTTTGGATGTCATCAATTAAACCAAACACATGACGAATATCAACATGAATGACATCAAGCATCTTGTGAGCATACCGAACCTGATGGATCTAATGAAAAAAAGTGACATCCAAAAATGCTCATGTGTGTTTTTTGAGCATCATATTTGATGCAACAGGACTCTAAACCACCCAAGCAGGACAGTTTGATTATTTAGAGCCTTAAAAATGATTGCACCAATTAAAAAATAATTGCACTTTAAATATGAATGAGCATTTATGTAGCTAATCGCTGAACGCTAAATACCGTTTCTGTCTCCGCTGTCTCTTTCCGCTTCTTTCATTCATCTGTAATCTAAATGAAATGCTGCGCTGTCAAACATTCAGCAGAAATCACAGCTAAATATCATTTCTCTCATCCACTTACGAGGTGCTGTGTTAGCAGAGAACAGAATAATCAGATTCTCTCTGCGTTTGTCTGAGGCCGTGAACACTTCATATATGTTCATAAGCACTCAGAGACAGAGAACAATAACTCCATATCATCAGGAGAGATTCCCATTACACAGATTACTCTTTCCTTCTTCATCCATCACTCGCTCCTCTGAGATCAAACGCATGAAGATGAATAAATATAAATCTGAGAATGACCTTGAGCCGCGACGCTGAAATCCCAGATGAACCCAGAGCTTAACAACATGATCAAACCAGAATCAGAGTCTGTGTCCTGAGCGCCGATGACCTTGAGGAGTCTTCATTTCACCCTCCTTCTCACATTATATTATTAGATTATGAGAACTACACACTAAACATCATAAGACATCATATTTTCAATCAAAATGTATATTAAGTCATACAAAAAATTAAACATAGCATTGATTATTTTTTTATGTTAAGGCCTATAACTAGTAAACGACTATATTATATCTGCATTCTGTTTGCAATTGTCAAATACTATCCAGACTAAATCTAATCATTTATAAGCCATTAACAAATCAATTTTTAAGCATTAGCACTCTTAAAATCATGCAAGCATTGTATAATATTAAAGAATATTAGTTGTTTATATGCATTTTGGCTTCTTTGGCTCTATTTCTTCACTTGACCTAAATGTGGTTAAAAAATCTAGAGATGCATGTGACTTCTGAAGGCTTCAGAGCCAAATAAAGGATATGAAAGTGCTTAACAAACCTTAACATCACCCGCTTTATCTTTAGTTCATGATGTGGGGTGAGATGCAGTCAGAGCTCTTAAGTGAATAGAGGCTCAGAAACACACAGGTTTGGACAAAAGCGTCACTGAAAGCCTCCGAAGGCATGAAACCATCTTAAAAGCAAATATACGAAGCTCTGTATGGATTCATTCAAGCCTACACAGCACTTTCATTAAGGTCAGAGACCGTACACATGAGGCAATCAGAAGAACACGCACACGCTGAATTCTAATGCTGCACACGTGAATAATCGATTTCATGCGTGGAGGACCGGGAGCGAGCGCAGATGAAGGACTCACGGCCTGGCAGATGATGGGGTGTTTGATTCGGTTGATGCCTCCGGCGAATACAGAGAACGTCAGTGCCGTGTGGAAGCAGAAGTTCAGGAGCATGTGCCATCCTTTCCGACTGATCCGGATTGTGCTGAAACACACACACACACACACAGAGCATACGGTCAACGTGTGTAAAGCAGGTTAAAACCCTAAACCAGTCCATGATAGAGAAGGACAGGACAGATCATCATAACAGAGCAAAAAACTGCACAGACACATCATAAACATTATGCAGAAAATGGTTTGTGAAAGAATATTTTTTTAAATAGCTATATGTATTATTTTTATTTTCTTCAAAATAAAACATTAAATAAAAAAAAAAAACTAAATATTTGTATTTAATATTTTATAAAATACAAAACCAGATTAAATACATCATGAAATACGTTTTTATTTTTTTTATTTTTTATTTTTTACATATTATTAAAAAATATATTTCTTTAAATAGTAGTGTAGGTTTACTTTATAGTTTACATATTTAATAAAAATATTTAATACAAAATAAAAATATTAAAAAATTAAATATATCAATAACATTTTTATATTTTTATTTTATATAAAATTAAGATATTTTATATTGAAATACAATTATAAAATATAAAACAATTATAGTAAAATATAAACGTTTAAATAAAGAAATTTAATAAAAAAATTTACAAACTAAAAAAATACACAACAGTGAATAAAAATAAAAAACTTTTATTATATATTTATTTTTATATATTTTTTTTAAAACAAAATGTATATTTTGATTTAAATTTATATTGTAGAAGATATTTGTTTATTTTATTTTATTTATTTTTTTTAAATACATTAAAACTTAAAATAAAAATATAACATTACATAAAATAGCACTCTCTTAAAAATAAAGCTGTTTTACGATGCCAGAGACAAGTGGTTCCATAAAGAATCTGTAATGTTTGAAGAACATTTCTATACCACAAACGCTTCTTTGTGGCAAAAGAAGGTTCTTCAGATTATAAAGAGATTGCTCTTTGAGTGAATGGTTCTTTGTGGAACCAAATATGGTTCTTCTACGACATCGTTTTTAGTCATTTTTATTTTTAGAGTGACTCGACCCAAACTATCAAACTTTAAAACCTGCAATCGCCTGCTTTCTGTTGCCTGTTTGCTCTCAGAGCGAGTGAATCCAGACGGCCTGAAGCTTAAACTAAACTCATTACAATAAATCACATGAACCCAGATCCAGCAGCACACGGGAAATGACCACGGTGCCTTCAAACTCAGTGTTTGTGTTCGAGGTGAAGTTCTGGAGCAGAAACTCATCTCAGAGCCCATTAATCACTGCTCCGCTCGTCTCTGGGTCAGGAGAGACAACCTGGCAAACCTACATACAGCCGAGTGTGTGTGTGTGTGTGTGCGTGTACTCAAGCGTGTCTCGCAGGAGGAAATGTTTCCATTTACACTCTTGATAAGGTTGGTAGGATCAGCAGCCAAATACAAGCAGGCTGTGATGGATTCTGCTGTCAGACGTTTCTCTTTAAAAAAGCAGAGCGTTTCACTCGGCCTTATCTTATATTTCAGACACACTACTGCTCACCTTTGAAAACTACTGTATATTAAACAAAATAGTTTTTGTTTGTTTTTTGTTTTTGTTTAGTTTTTTTTTTTTTTCATTTTATTTCAGTCATCAAGTTGAACTAAATGAAGATATTAAAATCACTTTGATTTAGTTTAACCTGATGTAATAAAATAACTACAGCTAAAACAGCTGAAATAAACTAAATTATATTTCAAATGAAAACAAAAATGATATTATTAAATTATGATTATAATTAAAAATAAAAATTGACAATATAAAAATAAAGAAAGGAGTGAACATTTTTGCATTTATTTCAGCTTAAAAGACTCTTTCCATCTTATTCTCACACAATGCAGTTTTGCAGACTCTGCAGTGCTCCCCAGACGCCTGCGGTGAACCTCGGGCCATAAAATCATGATTAAATCTCTGAGAGACACATTAGCTGCAGATGTTTACTGTACTGTTAGAAACCCAATAAAGATTGTCTGTGATAGAGTTCAGACTGAGATTCTGTGCTGTTCTCTGATTTCCCCAAAGCCCTGATCACCATGATGAAGATGATGATGATGGACTGATTTCATCTCAAGAGGCAGAATGAAGGAATCTACATCTACAGCTCTCTAGAGCCACCCGTGTCTACAGCAGAAACACACACTGCAAACTGAGAGCAAAGCTGACGAGCAGAAGTGTGACAGCAACCTGACAGATGCTCTGTGTGTGTGTGTGTGTGTGTGTGTGTGTGTGTGTGTGTATGTGTGAGAGAGTGAGAGAAAGATAATTTGTGTGTGTGTGTGTGTGTGTGTGTGTGAGAGAGTGAAAGAGAATTTGTGTGTGTGTGTGTGTATGTGTGAGAGAGTGAGAGAAAGAGAATTTGTGTGTGTGTGGACAGGTTTTTATATCCCTGTGGGGACCAATTGTCCCCACAAAGATAGGAATTCTAGTAAATGTTGACCTCATGGGGACATTTGTGAGGTCTTCATGAGGAAACAAGCTTATAAAACACACAGAATGAAGTTATTTGAAATTGTAAAAATGCAGCAAGTTTCCTGTAAGGGGTAGGTTTAGGTGTAGGGTCAGTGTAGGACAATACCACATACAGTCTGTACAGTAGAAACACCATTACGCCTATGGAGAGTCCCCACGAGGATAGCAAACCAGACATGAGTGTGTGTGTAAAAGTAGTGGAGTCCAAATCTGAGCCGTAAAACAAAGTTTAATACATAAAATAAATGGGAAACATTTTGCAGTATTTTTCATCACACTGATCGCATGACTATAGAAACTCAGATGTTCTTGCTTTCATTGAACCTTGTGGGGTTTTTTGGATCATCTTACATTATTCTGAGGAACATGATCAGATCTGATGCAAACTTGAGCAGTTCATGCAGCCCGGGTGCTGCTGTTATTAAAGCAAAAAGGGGATGTGATCAAAAAAGTGTTTGCTTTTAAACGTCTGGTGAAAGTGTTTTTTTCCTATGACACTTTTATTAGATTTGCTCAATTTCTATTTCATGCTTGAAGTTATATACTCATGTTAAAATCTGAATGTGATGTTTTTATTAATAATGAAATTAGTTTTGGTAGTTGAAATAAAGCTTTCATTTTTTTTTTCAAATAAAAATTCAATAAATATCAGATTAGAAAAAAATCGGATGAAGATTAGTATTGTTGCCTTGCCACTAAATAAAATAAACAAATTAAGTTTAAGAATCAAAGTTACTACATGTATAACTGAATTGATAAGTTAAATAGAAAAATAGATTCATAAACAGAAAAAAATATATGTGTCTGTATATATATTACGGGGGGAAAAATCACAAAAGCGCAATTTTTTTTAAAATAAATAATATACTACTATATACATAATACCAAAATACCAGATTGGGTAGGTGAAAGTGAAAATCACCCAATCAAGCTCGGTAGTAAAATATATTTTAATAAAACATTTTACTAGAGACTTTCTCTGTAGTAAAAAACAAACAACAGAAAAGAAAAACAAATGAAATTCATGTTAATATTTTCACTCAGATTGTCATACCGATTATAGTTTGTAATGTAGGTATTGTTTGTTGTAGATTAGCACTATGCCAAGCTTAACAATTCAACTTTTTCTTTTGTATTCTGTAGCCGAGCATCAGTAAATCTGTGTCTGATCCTCAGTTCATGACCCACGAGACAGAGAACGAGCAACCAATGAAAGTAAGACCCTCTCTATTCCTCTAATTCTTTGTGGCATTTAAAATGGTAAAGCATGAATATTTGATGGCATGTTCAATGTCCATGTATTATTCATGCTTATTAGTCGCAGATGATAATCATCTTTTTTATTAATAGTGCGTTGACTCTTACCACAACACTACAATCTCTTCTCTGACAGGACCTCTCTGCATACCACGATGACAAGGATCATCATGAGCCTTCACGTCTCTCCTGGGAGGACAAACAGACTTCGTATCAGGACGACAGAGACGAAGATGGAATGATGGGAGAGGAAGGCGGCTATTACGTCACTTCTTCTGCCAGAGGGAGCAGCTTCATATCACCAGCTGTGACAGTGTAGGGATCAAACTGAGCCGTAGCTTTTTATACTGTGATCTGAGTCTGATTGTACTGTTTTATATTGAATATACTTGTAATATGAAGTATGGGAAATATTCATAATATGAAGTATGGAAAATGCGTGTAATATGAAGTATGGGTGTAATTGCAAAGGCTTTGCTGTAGCCAAACACTGTAAGGGATCTGTCCTCTGGTGCCCGTTTAATGACCTCAATAATATCTTTGCACATTTAGATGTAATTGTGCAAGTGCACATGTATTCTTCTTTCTGTATCTGATAAAAGGGTTGTTTAGATTTTTAGGGTGGTTTGGTTAGGGATGTGTAATATAGCCAATAAAGACATAATGAGCCAGTGATCAAAGCATTATTTTAGTAGTTATTATTAGTGATGTTATTGCTGCAATTAAATTTCTTTTGTAGTTGTTTTGCTCAAAACTTTTTTTTATTGACTTTGTTACCAGATATAATTTTATATTGAATTCTAGCAATTTTATTAAATTGCTCGATAGATTTCTTTCTTGACTTTTATTTTTATATAATTGCTTTGATTTCTTTCTTCTAGAATATGTTCTTTGTGACATTTATTATTGTTTTTCAGTGAACTTCTATGATTGTTTAGACTTAATTAATAGTGTTTCCGGAAATGCTCCGGTATTATGTCATCAACATGCATGAATGGACGAGTGACATGGTTTTAAACATTGTGTGTACAATAAAAGAAACAAAATCTTATCCTGGGCCCGTCAATACTTCCTGTGGCGCTACATTTTAGTTTGCGAGCAAAGTCAGTCTGGCAAAGCTGCTGATTTAAAAGCATTTCCGTTTCCAAAAAAGTGGGAACCAATGAGAAATGAGCTAACCTCTAATTTTACTGACATTTTGGTCTCTCTTGCTTGGCTCGTTGGTCTGGCGTTATGGCTGGGAGGTTCCTCGTTGACCGTGAAGGAATCTGCACAGTATGGAGGTCCATCAGTGCCAGCTCACTAAAAACGTCTCCAGATATCCACGGATTCCAGTCTGCGCTCAGTAATGAGTCCCGGCCAGGAGGGCTGATCCTGAATCCAGTCCCCCATCCTAACAACTTGGGAACCAAAATTCTCGACCCAGCTATGCTATCAGTAAGATCGGCGAAAAGAGCCCAGCGACAGCCTGAATTCCGCCCAAGAGTGCCAATCCCGATCCACAAAAGTTCAGTCTGCCCGTCACAGCCACAATCAGCGCTCAAAATGGCCACAGCTTCAGAGCGCCAGTTAGTGCCCAAGATGGCTCCCCCCCCTGAAAACCAGCACCAAAAGGATGTTGACCCTCAAGACGTTCCGCCAGTGGCTGCACAACAGTTGGAGATGTCGATTAATACCGTGGTCTCTCCAGAGGTTCCACTGGTGGCTGCACAGCCTCTAGGTTCATCAGTTTCAGCCACTGCACCCTTGCCTTACCCAGCCACAGCCATGAAGACCGTTAACCGCTCGTTCCGGTTACCGAGTCCAGTTCCTGAATCACGGCCAGGAGAGCCGATCCCGAATACAGTTCCTGATTTACGGCCAGGAGAGCTGAAGGGAGTGCTCTTAGCCGGGAGAAGTGAAGGAACTCACCTGAAAAGGAATGCTTTATGTTGACTTTTGCTCTCTAGCTGAAGTTATGTTATTTCTCCTCTGTGTTCAATAAATTCTACTCTTTGAGACATCTCAGTTTGTGGAGTTTCAGTAAAACCATTACATGCAAAAGGATGGGTTACACATGCTGGGTTGTTTTGACCCAAGTGCTGGGTTGTTTATTTGACAAACAGTGGGTCAGGGAAAAACTGTGTTGCTAGGTTAAATATAACCTAAAAAATTGGGTTATTTATTGTCTTATTGCCTTGCTACTGTTATTCGCAGGAGGTAAGTATAGGCAAATAGGTTTATTGATTGCTGCTGAAAATGTGATAATTTAGGCTACTGTGAAATCCATTTTCTCACCCGGGTAAGCTTTGAGCTTCACTTTTCTATTTCCTACTTAAATATCACTATTGTCAACGTATTTCATGTGTTCAGTTATTTTAAATTATTGCAATTTCAATAATGTTATGCTAATCATTTGGTAATGATTTAATACAAATTGTAACCATTTAATTTCCATTTAGTAACTTGCACATTTTGGTGTGCACACCAGTAAGCTCTCAGTTACAGCCAGGATAAACATGCTCCAGAAATATCTAAACGAACAGATACAACTATACTTGTTGTATACAACTTATGTACTGCACAATAAGAATCCATTGACTGTGCAGTAACTCCTCAACGCTGTGACGGTGGCGTTTTAAGATCACACCACAGGAGGGCGCGCGCTCACAGAAAAACATCACTGGTCTGGAGACGTCTAATGCTGAACACGCATTGGTTGCTTGCTTGCAGGTAAATATTGTATACAAGTCTACGACCTAAAGTTATTCGAAACGGTCGTCAGATTGTGTACTAATATAAAACGAGTAGGCTACCCTGCAGCCTTAAATCAGTACAGACAAGCTTGTAATTAAGCAGCTGTTTCTTTGCTAAAAATGAGCAAAAATGCTTAGGGGGAAAAAATACAATGACACGTGATTTACGGTTAAATCGATTAACTGCAAGTCTAACAGAAACAGAGAATTGATTGTTAGCATAATTATAGGCAGTGTTGGGGGGGTGACAAGTAATGCGAGTTACCTAATAATATAACTTTTTCCAAGTAACAACGCATTACTTTTTCATTTTAAAGTAATATAACTGAGTTACTTTCAAAACAAAACAAAACAAAAAACAATACTTTGTTTTCTTTTTTATTGACTGACAAGTCTCCTGACCTCATGTTGGGAGAAATCAGCAATAATACAGTGTAGTTCTAGACTAAATGTGAACGTGCGTTAATTCAGTTTTATTCATGACACATTTTCTAAAAATAGAATTTCTAATATTAAAAACAAACACCAAAGCTCTGCCCATATTTAAAAAGTAACGCGAAAGTATAACGTAACACATTACTTTCCATAAAAAGTAACCAAGTAATGTAATTAGTTACTGTTTTATGGAGTAACGCAATATTTTAAAGCATTACTTTTAAAAGTAACTTTCCCCAACACTGATTATAGGCAGCTGTTCGGATGTGGTGAAATATTGTATGGCGTGTGCAGTTACATGCTTTTTTCATCAGCTCCTTCAGTACTGCTCTGTGTCTTTATTTACTGACAATTATGATTGAAGACAGAGCATGTGAGCTACCCAGAGCTCTAGAACCCCCCCTAGGCTCTCACACCCTCACACCCTACTCCCTCAGCCACAAACACCCTCAGAAGAGCGCAAATAATTCAAGATCATAGAATAAACCTTCCTTCCATAGAACATTGAAATCCATCAAATTCTATCATTAATTATGTACCCTCATGTCATAATAACTCATAATAACTTTATTCATCTTCAGAACACAAACTAAGATGTTTTGGATGAAATCGGAGAGCTTTCTAACAGCAGTGGTTATTGTTATATTATTTTGGTTTTTAAATGTTTAACGACCAGATAGCATGAACATCGTTAAAAGTCATGTGACAATAGCAGTTCAACCGTAAATTTATGGATAAGCTTATTTGACAATTCTTGTTCTTTTGCATTATAATACACTCCATAGTGTCAGTAAATGGTTGCTGATTATGAATTGTTAAATAAAGTCATTATTTTTGTAGCTTTATAATATTTAAGTTACCCTCCGATGTCACATGGACAATTTTACATGGTCTTTAGTACCTTTCTGGGGCTTGGACATTTCAGTTGTCAGAAAGCTCTCGAATTTCACCAAAAATATCTTAATTTGTTATTAAATACTGAATTTTCAAATTTGGGTAAACTATCCCTTTAAAACACATATAAGGTGTATACAGTGGTGCTCGAAAGTCAAAATTCTTTTATTTTGCATTTTAATAATTTACAGAAAATATGAAATTATTTTACTTTATTAGAACAAAAAGATGAAATTGAAAGCCTCTGACCAGAGGACCTCACAGTAGCTTTTTGCATCTTATCTCTTCTGACAGTCTAATGTTGTACCCTAGCAGATTGCTGCAAGAAACCTGTGATGAACTTGCCATCCCCAAATAATCCAAAATGTTCCCTCTGAGGCCCTGGTTGCGGGTTGCCCAGGGACAGCTGTTGCTAGGCAACCAATGACATCACTACAGCAACAATTTTCAGCCTCATCAGAAGACAGACAGAAAGTGTGAGAGCAACAGAGAGAAGGACAAAGTGTCTGGCTCTGAACTGTGTGGTGGGTTGGTTTGTCATTAATTTGACAGCTGTGTTCTGGATTTAGAGCTGCCCTCAGAACAGATAAATATGCTTATTACAGAGAAACCAATCAATGTTTCTTTAAGTATGTGCGCTTTCATAATATAAGCACTTTATATAAACATGTGTATAACATTTCAGTCACATCTAAAATTTTTATTGAAATGGTGTTTTAACATTTTAAATGATAAATGATAATTTTCTAGCTAGCAATGTATACTTACTCTACGAACAACATTTTCTTAAGACTTTTTGCAGAATTTGACAGAATTACAGCTTGTTTGGCAGGCTTGTGCACAATTCACAATTGAATTGAGAATGACTCCTTAATAGCAATTCAATTCTTGAATTTGAACTGAATTTGAATTGATGTCAAAAACAGGATCTAGAATTACAATTCGAAATTGAATTACAGGAAGCAGAATTGCAATTCAAACAAATTCAAAGAAATTCATATACATAGGTGAAGTGTTTAACAATGAAGCTTAACAATATATACTGTAAAAAAACAAACTATAAAATCTAGTCAAAAAAACTGAGGTTACAATTTGCACTCAGTTTGTGTGAGTAGATTATATCCTGTATATTTGGGTAAAGAATACCTACATATAACAGCTATGACAAACTAAAACAAAAAAGGTAAAGTCTATCTAATATTTTTAATACAGTACACAATTAATAACCCATTAAAACTGAGTAACCTTTAAAATGGCATTAAAGCAGCACTTGAACCCAGTTATGTTTAGAGAAGAAATAATTTTTTGTGTGTAAGGAGAAAATCACAATTTGTGTGTCACTGTTCCAGTGGTCAGTGTGTGCTTTAGTTGGGCTCTTGACCCTTATATTAATACAATTAAATGTTGTTTTATCAGCCAGACAAACCAAGAGCAAAACTCATTAGGAGGTGATGATTGATGATATTTTATTTATTTTTTATGTTTTTTCCAGAGTCTCTGAACTGAACTGAACTGAACTTGGGGTCTATTATCTGTGTTGTATGTCCTTTATGACAATGACAGCCTTGTGATTACAGCTAAAACCCCTGTATTTCCCACACATTTTGAAAGGTTTAGGCTCTTCTGAACAAAAAAAAAAAGTGTTCTGTGGCAGTTGATCTGTTTTTCTGAATACGTGGTTTGTCACCGTTGTTGAGATTCATACACTGATTCTTGATGACTGTGTGTGCCTTATGGAAAGATTTCTATTTGGGATCAGAACAGCAGAACAGAAAATGTGAAAAAGAAACACGTGGTGTTTAGCTTTAATCACAAGGCTTTCATTGTCAATAATGAAGATGCAACACAGGTAATTGATTCAGTTCAGAGGTTCAGGTAAAAAAATAAAAAAATAAAAAAATAAATAAATAAAAAGATGAGCCTGATGAGTTTTGCTCTTGTTTTGTCTGGCTGTTATAACTCAAGTACAGCAGCCAAAACAACATTTAATTCTATTAATATAAGAGTCAAGAGCCCAACTAAAGCACACACTGACCACTGGAATGGTGACACACAAATTATGATTTATTTATGAAAAATTACTTCTTCTCTAAACATAACTGGGTTAAAGTGCCGCCATTTTAAAGGTTACTCAGTTTTAATGGGTTATTAATTGTGTAATGTATTAAAAATATTAGGTAGACTTTACCTTTTTTGTTTT
>JAUCNO010000236.1:15237292-15266409 GCA_032353835.1 Enteromius viviparus | reverse complement strand
AGTGCAGATGGCCACCTTTGAATTAAATGTGTTTTTTTTAGATGTATGCTATATCTTGAATTTATTTTGCCTGAATACACAGTATTAAATCCAAAACGTTTTTATGCCTCGTAACACTTGATGGAACAGAGTATTTGTGTTTTTATGCACTAACACAGCACTGTTGGGTGAAATATGCCATGATGTAATTACTTTAAATTTGCAAGTGGTGCGTAAAATGAATTTGGGAATTTAATAAAGAGAGCATTGAGTATATCAGAAAACCAATGGTCTATATCATCTACACTAAATAACACCATGATCGAAAATAAAATGCCCATTAATGTTTTTAGACAAATTCAAAAGAAATTCATATACATAAGTGAGGTGTTTAACAATGAAGCTTAACAATATACACTGTACAAAACAACCTATAAAATCTACTAAAAATTGTTACCTCAATTTTTACTCAGTTTGTGTGAGTAGATTATATCCTGTATATTTGGGTAAAGAATACCTACATTTAACAGCTATGGCAAACTAAAACAAAAAAGTTAAAAGTCTACCAAATATTTTTTAATACATTACACAATTAAACCCATTAAAACTGAGTAACCTCAGTTTTGCTATTGGTTTGTCTGGCTGCTATAACTCAAGTACAGCATCCAAAACAAAATTTAATTCTATTAATATAAGGGTCAGGAGCCCAATTAAAGCACACACTGACCACTGGAACGGTGACACACAAATTGTGATTGTCTCCTTACACACAAAAAAATTATTTCTTCTCTAAACATAACTGGGTTAAAGTGCCGCTATTATGCCATTTTAAAGGTTACTCAGATTTAACGGGTTATTAATTGTGTAATGTATTAAAAATATTAGGTAGACTTTACCTTTTTTGTTTTAGTTTGTCATAGATGTTAAATGTAGGTATTCTTTACCCAAATATACAGGATATAATCTACTCACACAAACTGAGTGCAAATTATTATCTCAATTTTATTAAGTAGATTCTATAGGTAGTTTTTAACAGTGTTATGTTTAATGAAATTAAATTATTATATATATTAAATTACAAAATGTATGTAATTGTATGTGAGATTCAATACATTCTTTCTGTTGTATGACTGTGTGGAATGTCTTTAAATTGCCATGAATTTAATTCCACTTCCTGTCATTCTAATTCAAATTCAGCTTCCTGTGGGGCAATTCAATTCAAATTCCAACTCATGAATTGAATGGTGGCCAATTCTGAAATTCTGGATTGTCCACAAGCCCGTTGTTTGAAACTGGAAATATAGATAAAAATAGAAAATACAAATAATAATAATAATAATAATAATAATAATAAAATAAAAAATGAAATTTAGATTAAATTTATTTTTTACATTTAGATTTATTTTCATATAATATAATTATTATAATTTAATAATAAAAATAATATTATAATAAAATTCTAATTTTGCATACTTTTCATTAAAAATGCTCACTCACTTTTCAAAAAAACTGTATTTAGAGCAAGTCTGTTGGTTATTGTTATATCATCGTGGTTTTTAAATAGGTAAAACATGCATGTATAAATAAAAGGGACTTTAAAAGTATCCAAAATAAAGGAAAAAAGCCATAATGAACATTTGTAATGTGACCTGCATAAAACAAAAAAATAGCTAAAATCTGTTTTATTTCATAAAAATCAACTTCAATGGACCTAAAAGTTAGGAAACACACAGATAATTAATTGATCCTGTCTCGTGTACAACTGCTCATTTAGGATCTGTGTGCTCGATACAGAAGGCCTCAGGAACATCCTCCTCTCCTAGACTAAGCTGTCTAAAAATAAACGAGAAGAGAGGAGGATGAGCAGGCGGAGAGGACGGAAGGATAAAAGAAGGAGGTTAAAGAGGGTGCAGGTGGAGTACACTTCCCTCTGATCCTTCCCTGCTCTCTGCCAATCACAGTCAAATGTGTCTTATTAGCATGTGTCTGCTTTGCTCACATACAGTCCTCCCTTCCTGTCTGTAACCATGTGTCTGACTATGAGCATGGCATCATGTGCACTATTGTCATGGCTGGTGAGTAAAGACTGTTTCCCTGTAGAGTAGAGTACACTCAACATTCATAATTAGTAACACAGCTAACATGAAATGACATGAAAACACGTTTTCCTTTTAAATGTAATGTATTTTGAAGTGAACAGCTAAAAATATATGGCGGGACTTGATTTGATCTAGCAGGAATTGATTGGATTGTGAAATGTGGGCGTATCATACTGGAATGCACCCAAACTTGAATGTCTAAATAGCTATTTGGCTATTATTTAACGCAATCAAATAACCTACATGGCCTAGGTGATGTCATCAGAATAGAGGCGGAGCAAGTTTTATAAATGATTGTGAAGATAAATAAATGTTTTCTTTGGAATTTCATGGAATGATGAAGTCTTCACTGTAACCGTTCAACAGTTTATGTTTTAAAATATACTGGATGATGAGCATTCGGAGATAACCAGGAGTCCGGGATCGCAGTGCAGATTACTCCTCATATTACTGATGCCGCACAGTCCAGTGCTAATCTGTCACGATTTGAGAGGGATAAGCTCAGATATGACGTCGAATGAGCTTTGGAAACCATCTACAGTGATAGAAATATTCAGGAACTAATTATGTGGGATAGCACCAGTAAAATGAACTTCAAAAACACATCTTTACAACAAGTTAGCAGTATTGTGTTTATTTAACCTAACCCGTTTGCAAATAGTTTTTCTTATTTAAAACATAACGTTTACAAAATTTGGTTCACACCAAGTAAAAAAATACCATCTAGATAGATAGACTTGTATATCATTTTCAAAAATGCATTTGTGAACAGAAAACATTGCTTATATACAGTATAGTCACAAAACAAGGCAGAAATACTGATTTAAAAAAATATTTTGGCCCCACTTTATATTTAGTCTTAACTACTCTATGTAGTTTTACTTACATTAATAATTTAGTACAATGCACTCATTGAGCTTTTACTATTTTATATTTGTAAAAATATCTTAAATCTGTAATTAATTTCTGTACTTACATTTATAATTAAATGCAAATCTATACAATATGAGCACAATATATTGGTGATGATGGCACATAGCAAGTTAAATGGGACACCCTGCGATCCTGTGAACTTTTTATGACAGTGTGTTGGTGAAAGCCACAAGACTGAGAGCACATAATTTGTGAACCAGTCCATCATCTTTTTAATTCCCAGACATTGCTGCTAAATAAAGTTTCATAAATACAGAGTCTGCTCTCCGTTCAGTGACACGTCTGTAAGTCACATCACACCTATTAAAATTTTAAGTGTGTGATAAGTTGTGATAAAACAGGCCTCACTGTGTATGTTGAATAAACAAAATAGCCCTGTTCCAAACCAGGCTTTGCCACTTTCTGACTGGGAACGTAACCTCAAAACTGACTGATTTAGAGCGCTCTACATAGGCAGCAACTATACTTGTCATATTAATAGCGTACAGCACCCAAGGCACACTTAATTCTCCTCACAATTAATTTTAACACAGACGACATGAGAGAAACTATGTGATAAGGGATCTGCATAGCAACTGATAATAACTCTAATAAGCTATCCGCTTAGCTATCAGGCCCATTTTACTACTTTGGAGACAACTTGTTTCCTGCTAAGAGGATGATATTCCTGTCATGTGACTGTAGACCCCCTATAGTGCTCTGTGTTTGTGATAAGTAATAGACACTGTGATTAGACGATTAGACAGATTGTTAAAGGTGCTTAGTGGACAGGATCTCTTATTCTCTGTATGTGGAGTAAAGTAGAGGCCTTCTGTCACCCAGAATCATTAACATCTGTCTCTTTTTCTGACCTGCGTCATCCACTTGTTTTGGTTCACCTCTGACCCTGAGGCGGCCAGGTTCTTCAGGACTAGAGGAGGACAAGACGACAGAGGAGGACATCTGGACAGAATGGTGAGTGAGAGAGAAAGGGGGGAATTTTACTAGAATTCAGTCACATGGTAGAAAGTGAGAACCATTTAGACTCACTGTCTGGAAAAGAACAACTGGAACATTCTGCTTAACATCTTATTTCGGGTCTATGGGAGAAATAAAGTCATACAGGTTTGGACAGACATGATAGTGATTTGGGTGCACAGTTATAAAATTATTTTTAACTGTAAGACAATAATAACATTTATGAGAAGGACATTTGTGATACTGTTTTTTGCGTGGTCGTTTTTAGACATTGTAAGGTGGACATTGTCCAGTCTTAGAGGATTGGGTTTTGTCCAACTGCTCGTGTAAATCCGGGACCATATGGCTCATTGTTATTGGTGAGATGACCACATAATTAGTCAGCACTCATGAGTTTACACTGGATCCGCTTTTGTTCCCTCCCTCATGCTTTCTGCTCTGCTCAAAAGAGCAGCCCTGCTGGTCACCAGCACACGTTGTGTTTTTATCCCCTCCAGCATCCTTAAAGACAGTTGTCGAAGTCATGAAGTCATGAAAACCATTTGGTTACTTGGATTGACAAAGCAAAATTAGCTGGTTAAGCAGTTACGTTATTTATTACAATACTTGTCAATCAGCTTGATCTTCTAAATTTGAATAGCCCAAAACAGGATGCTGGTTAATTGGATACATTTAGGTATTTAACATAACTGCTTATGTAAAATTAAAAATATTAAGGACACACATTTTCATTTCAGCATCATTTTATTAGGCAAATTCATTTAATGGCAGCCTCTGACATAACAGAACATTAGCAAGACATTCAAAAGTAAGGGCCTTTCTTTTTTTATAATGTAGATTTATTGAGTTTTATCCAAGTAATATTTATATGTGCGTGTACATGTGTATGTGGCATTCGCTATGGGGACCCAATGAGGAAACATGTTGTCCTTCATGTTGCAGTAAATTATTAGACTCTGTCTTGGATGCCAGAAGAATATGTTTATCATTGTCTTTCCTTAGACATGCATTCACTGCAGGCAATTTGATTGGTTGAGTTAGCATGTCATACTGCTTTTGAATGGATCAATGTCTAAATCGTTACTCAATCTATGAGCCTGAAGCTTGTATATACGAATCCTTGTGTTAGTGTGTGTGTGTGTGAAGCATAAATAGCATGACTAACAGATGTGGAGGAGGGGCTGTGATGTCATGCTGCTATTTATAGACCATCTTACATCGTGATTTTTCTGCTTGTGCGTATTTCAGGGGCATGGGGTCTATCAAAAGAAAGGATTAAGTTGAAGAAAAAAAAAAATCTCCTCTCATCAAATTCATCACAAAATGCTTTACACACACTTCTGCCCAGATACAGAAGCCTACAGAGATTACACTAAGCACTGACATTGAATTCTGAGGTGCATATGTGCAGCCTTTGAGTACGATAAAATGCCCTTAGAACAGTGTGTGAAACACATGCCACTGAATCTGGAACCAATATTATGCTGATTTGATATTTTGTGTTTGCGTATATGTGCCTTTATGCTTTTTTATATGCGATACAGAGAGAGAAACAGAGGGGAAAATGATGATGTGTCTAAAATCCAGCCACGGCACTTTTTCAAGCTAATGGAGCAAAAGTGACATTATCTTAAGGGTGTATCTGTACACCCTGAGCTTTATAATGAGGAAAAAAGTTAATCGTAAGCAATGATCGATGAGCTACTGAACCGTGTGTTGTACACACATGTGCATGTGTTCTTTATCACTACAGAATTCGTTGTCAACTCAGCAGTTTCAGATAGTGCTAAATGCTAGCCCAATGCTAATAAAACCTGAGAACCTGCACCTGGAAAACTACCAAGGGGTATCTGTTTTCTCCTCTCCTTCTCCATTCAGCTGACTGAGATACAAAAAAGAACAAAGACTGCATCTCCTCTCCTGCAGCTTTCAGAAAACTAAAATAAATAGAAGAAAGTCTTTTTGATTTGGACATTTGAATATTTTAAATAGGAGACAGAGGCTGGTTAGTTAGTATCCTGTAACTTTAAGGTTTTGAGTCCAAAGTTCTGTGTGGTATTTTGTTTAAATGTATATTTGTGAAATTTTTCTTATTAAAAATAAACTCCATCATCATCATCATCATCGTCATGCACATTAGCATGCATTCTGTATAACCATGGTGGACTTTAACTAAAAGGTTCTCAGGACAAAGCTATTTTTGCTTTTGTTAAATGTTATCAAATTCCAAAATGCTTTACTTACAATGTTTGTTGACCCAAATAGGCTGTTAAACAGCTTTGCAACTACCCCATATATTGTGACAACATGCCCCACTATGTGTCCCTTAAAAAGACACCCAAAAAATACATTTCCGTCATTAATTACTCACCCTCATGTCATTCCAAAACGTTAAGACCTTCACAAATTTAAATATCCCTGATGAGATCTGAACGCTTTTTTGACCCTGATTTACCAAATTTAAGGCCCAATCAAAGAATGCATGGAAGAGAACATATTGTTGAAGTCTTTCATGTTTGTTTGTTTGTTTCTGCACACAAAATGTATTCTCGTAGCTTTTTAATATTAAGGTTGAACCACTGATGTCACATGGAATACTTTAATGATGCCTTTACAACCTTTCTGGGCATTAAATGTTTCAGTTGCTTTGCTGTTTATGATGGGTCAGAAAACTCCTGGTTTTGATCAAAAGTATCTAAATGTGTGTTCCAAGAATTCACTGGAGATTGCATCTGACATATAGGTGTTGGTTTCACTCAGAAATTGCTTATAAATTACACAAATAATAAGTAAACAACAAGTATACACTCACTTAAATGTAAAGAATGTCAAAGTATTAAGAATATATATTATTATTAGTATTATTCCAAAAATATGTTTTATTAACAAATGTAAAAAACAAAATCAGTTTCAGGGTGTTCTGTGTACAGCAAAGTGCACTTTTGATTTCTGAGCAGACCTTTTTTTCATGTCAGATTAATAGTTTATAGCTGACTGACACATTAAGTGTGTCTGTGGCACAAGACATATAAAGAGTTTATTGTTAGCTTGAAAGCCTTGAGGATTTGGAGTCACATTTTGCCCAAAGGCCTGACAGAAACAAGGAGTGCTACATTTAATCTGAACTTGATTGCTTGTTTTAAAACCCTTGGCTCGAAACCTCTCTCATCCCCTATCCTCTCTTTTTTTTCCTCTCTTTCCCTCCTTTTATGCCTGTCCTCCTCTGCTTAATCCTGGTCTATTCCTATCTTGTCCTCTACTCCTTTCAGGGAAGTCATTATGCAACGAGGACGCATGGTGTGCGGTCACTTTAATCTGGAGGGGAATGACGTCTGTGAGTGTGTGTAGACCTCTGTGCTCTTAATACTCCAACTGTCTCTCACATTCGTAAACTCTAATTCATTTTGCATATCTGTGAACTGACATGCGGCTTTGATTCCCGATGTATGTGATGCGGTGACCTTCACTCTTCACTTCACCCTTATACCCTGCAAGGTCGTTTCCAAGGGCACCCTACTCCTACTGTTCGGCCTTCTGATTGGCTGTCTGCCTCTTAAAGCAAAAGTGGCCCAGTAAGCATATGACTTTCTGAATCGAGCACTGTAACCTCACGCTCCCGCCGCATCACGACAGACTGCAGAGTCAGCAGTCATGCCAACGCAGCATCAGAGCTGTGCAGTTACTCAAGATGCGCCCTGCTAAAAAAAAGCACATCGCTCCTGGGAGAGAATGTTCTGTTCTCTGTCAAGCAGCACAAAACCCTGTTCATATGATTAATTGGCTCAGAATACAGCTGCTGCACTCAGATATACATGTTCTTCCTGTTGTCAGTTTGCATTAAGGAAATTATTTGGGGCACTTCCTGCCACCTTTAGATCCACTCTTCCTCTCTGTCACTGTAGTGAGTGTTTCGACCTAGTTTAGCATCAAATGTGATTAGATTAAGTAACATTCCTGATCTAAACATTCTGTACTCTGTGTGTGTGTCTGTGTGTGTGTGTGTACTATATACATATAGAGAGAGAGATTTAAATAATTTTATGCTAAATTTATTTGTTTAAAAACACAGTGAAAGTGATACAGTGAAATACTATTATAATTTAAAAAATGTTGTTTTCATAATGTTCTAATACATTTAGAAATGGAATTTATTCATGTTATGGTAAAGCTGAATTTTCCTTCTGAAATCATTCTAATATGCTGATTTTAAGTTATTATCAATAATGTAAAAAAATTTGAGTTGTGCATTAATATTTTTGTGACACATATTTTTCAGGTTTCTTTAGAAAGTTGAAACAAACAGTGTTTATACATGGAATAGAAATCTCTTGTAACCTTGTAAATGTAATCTTTACTGTGGCTTTTGATTAATTTAATGTGTTATAAGTGCACATTTTAAATGAAATGTGTTAGTTACACACATATATACTTTATATGTAATAGGCTAATATAGTAATCCAATAGTAATAATATTTGATATAATAGTTATACATTTTTATGATACATTTACAACTTACTAATTGACTATTTGCACTTCAGGTTTGATGCCAACTGCATTACACTGACACTGACTGTATATAGCAGATGATTTTATTCCTCTTTTCATCTGCTCCCCACCCTTCACCTCTTCTTGGGTACTTATCCTCATCAAAGTTAATTCCTTCACTCTCTTGACTATTCTGGCCACTTCAGAGATCTTGCTAATCTTAAATTTAACAGCAGATTTGAGATGATGAGGGATTTGGTTCTCACACGTATGAATTAGCAGCAGTTCTCACGCTACTTCACACTGTGATGCAACGGTTACAGATAAAAACGAGGGTTTCTTTGACTGTCTCCCTCTCTTCCTCGATCCCCCATGTTCTGAGTCAGCATTATGACTAAGAGATAAGATCACCTGACCGCAGTTGCCGTGGAAACTGATTTTTTCCCCCCTTCTACTTCTCTCTGCAGCTAGGGGGGGAGGGGGGGGGGTTGCTGCCAAAGGTTAAAGAAGGATACAGCATACATGGTGTCAGCCATTTTGGTTCTTTAAAAATTCTGAAAAAACTTTATGAGTAATGTGCCGCAGACAATGCTGCCATACATTAACATTAAGGGACTTTACTGAGCCACACAGTTGATTAAAACATAAACAGGGTATCAAATGTTGCCAAATGTAGTTTTCAGAAGACAAGATGAATACCACTTGGCTGAATGCATACATAAACACTAATTTACAGGTTTTCCTCCAAAGCAAAAAAAGCGTAACAGCAAGTTTATCCAAAGAAAAAAATTAAAACACAATGTTTCTCCCCTGCATATTACAGAATTGTTTTCCATTGCAAATCAACCCACTGGCCTATGTGTGTGTGTGTGTGCTAAACATGTCTATATGGGAGTTTATGATTGAGTCTAGTTTTTGTTTACTCTATGGCAGACAGGAAGTATATTCCTTATAAACTCTATATGTTTACTAACAAGTAACGTAACAGCCAAAATGAAGTTATTGTAATAATGTGCATGCATTTCGTCTATGCAAATGTCTTACTAGATTGGAGGACTATGCCGTATACGTGAAGGATCTGTAGATCTGACTAAGATGAAAAATCAAGAAACCATCATGATGCTGTTGAGCATCTGCAATTTTTGGCCACTTGCTGTCTGGAGTCTCCAGATACTATAGCCTAGCTGTGATAAAAACTGTCAGTCTGTTATACATGGCCTGACATTTATGCGTATGTTTTCTTTAAAATATGAAACTTGTACTTATGTCCTTTGTAGGAGACATAAAT
Organism: Enteromius viviparus; assembly: GCA_032353835.1. Lineage (NCBI taxonomy): Eukaryota > Metazoa > Chordata > Actinopteri > Cypriniformes > Cyprinidae > Enteromius > Enteromius viviparus. The sequence continues at coordinate 15,256,667 of JAUCNO010000236.1, read as the reverse complement.
AAATAGTTAAAGGACAACTGTGTTATATTAAGGTAAGAGCATGTGTTCGCTTTGTAAGCTTGACCTTTCCAGGGTCACTGAGTCTGAGGTTACATTATGATTAATTCTCTCCATCTTTCACGTTCTGAAGAACATGTGTGCAGTCGTCTGTTCTGTTTCAATGTACTGTAAATCAGTATGCATGATGCTACCCTTGCAGTTAACATGTTTATCATACTGCACTCTGGATGCTGCTAAGAAATATTTATAAAATTCAGTAAGTAATTTAGATTAACAAGGATAGATGAAGTTAACTAACTGGTGATCGGTATAGGACAGAAAAGAAAAGAGAACAAATAGATGATTGTCATAGAAAGTAATGTACATAGTCTTTCATTATTCCAGAGTGAAATAAAAAAAAAGTCTTCAATACAGACAGCACCACAAATAATGAAAAACAGGTGCACTAAAATCGTTCTGCAGAAACACAATAAATGATATAATACATTACATAATTGGAATCCATTGCTAAGATCTTAACGTGTTCAATTATGAAAGGACAGTTGTTAACATACTGAACATAGTGTGCTTAAGGCCCACTGCAGTGTCGGCTAAAACTGCAGCTGTGTTCTCATTTTCTGTCAAATGTGATACATGTATAAACAGATACACAGAAACAACAATAACCAAACACGTTTACAATACATTAATCATGCAATCACACCGATTATGACTTAGCTTACTCTTAGTCCATTTTATCAAACAAGAGATTTTCTCAGAGCACACGATGATGCTGTGCGGACTGTCACCTTTAGAGTTCTGCAGTACCGCAGGAGGAGCTTTGGCCGCTTCCGATTGGTGACTTGCACCTGCTGCCTGCGCGTTGATTGGACAGATGACACGTCGATATTGAGGCGTGCGCGCGTCTATTGGCTGAGAGCGTAAACGCTGGCGTTTCTGGTGAGGTGCTCGTCTATGAGGTCGGTCAGATGGAGAAGCGCATCCCTCACATCCACCGGCGATTCTTTCCAGGCGGAGTGGTGCTGCAGCTGGCGGTGTCGCGGAGGGATACCAGATTATAAAAAGGCAGCAGTGCGGCTTCTTAGTTTTGCCGGCTTTATCGCGACTACCAAGAGCAGCGCACGAGACCGGCGTCCCTGCGAAATGCACTACCTCGCCGTCGAATTTCATTTGAACATTTAGTTTGCTTAAGTTGTCAGGTTCATTAACTTGATGTTGCAACGAATAGCCTAACTTCTTTTACACCTTGACGTCAAAGCATACGCGCCTTTAGGTCCCTCGGCAGAGGTAAAGCACCGAGACAAAGTTTTTAAACCAAGTATAATCTTTCTTGAGATGCTTTTTGATGACTGACATTCTCTCTTCGTGAAAGGCTGTCACTCTCTCAATCACTCTCACATAACCTGAAGAGGACGGACTGACTGCGCAACCATGGGGGTAAGACCGACATCTCTCTTTTTTCTGCATCATGGCAAATATAAAATAATTAAAACAACGTTTTCGATTCATTTAAACGTATTAAGCAAACTTTAAGTGCTGCAGAGTGCCGCGTCATATGTGAAGCGACAGAATGACATTGATTTATCGCTGATTTCGAGACTGCGACAAACTGACAGGACAGGACGTCCTAGAGACACACGCTACAAATTACGGCCACGCTACTTTAATTTGAGACCGTCATTATAGGCTTTTGATGGGGAGCAGCACCTGCAGAGGAACTGCTTTTTCAAACTTTTAGATGCTGTCGTCATAGTCAGCGGAGATAGTTACAGCTGATATCTCGATTGAAAGCTTGTCGATGGTGTCTGAATGGTAATATCAAGACAATGGTTATTTTAGTAACCTTCACGTTCCGGTTTAATCGGGTTATGCTAGTTAAAGACTTGCTAAAGGGCAGCGCTGCGTAATGCTGTCACTACATGATAAATGTGTGATGTCTCTTTCAACTTATTTATGCTAAAAAGTTGCTTGTCAGGTTGTTTTAACGTGTTTTAGGACTGTTTTGTGGGGTTCCCCTGCAGCACCACATTTTCATCCTTCCCTGTGCACTTACGACCGCAGCGCATGTCTCCAGATCTGAACGGTTAATCTGAATGTGTATTTGTATGATCTTTGTATTTATGGACATTGTTGAGTGTGTTTAACACACACCTCGGAGCCGGTCCATCGCTGAAAGTCCATGCGTCATAATGCGGTTACCGGGAATCTGTACTTCAACCGGCTTATTTCCTGCATCTGTGACATAACCTTGCGCGGGTAATCACTGACAGGACAGATTTAATAGATTCACTCTGAATGATGACCCGAAAAGGTTGAATTTGAATTACGGATAATGAGGAATCATTAAAGTACAGTGTGTAACTGCGGAGGGGTGAAATGAATGTCAGGCTGAGCTGCGCAATTTTCCTCCTCATGGTTTTACCGTGTTATGATCAGAAATGCATGTGTATGACGGAGTGAATAAGCAGGTGCATCCCAGCGCAGAGTTGCCGGTATCGAGAAGCTGATGTAGTTTATAGCGGTTGCCAGGGAACAGGAGAGACCAGCTAAAGCGATTTACGCAGAAAAGATCCGTTGGAAACATTGAACATCGCGGTGGCATCTGAATGTCACAAACGCGCTGCGGTGAATGCGTCAAAACCTATGACTACGAGCAGCGCTAAAATGATTACGCAGACACTTTTGTCGAGTCATGGATGAATCCGAGCGCTGACATACTGGTTACTTTCGCGCAGTTTCCTTTAAGTTTGACAGCGGTTTGTTGCCGCGCATCGTGCCGGTTGCTGGCGCAGTGATGCTCGTGGCAATGCAGCACCATCAGCATCCCAGCTGTTTGATTCCCTATAGGCCGCTTTCTGCGTCAAACACGAGGCGGAGCCACGCGAGTGGAAATTCCCGGTACCGGCCTGTGATAGGCACGAGATGCGGATACGGAAAGCGAATAGATGATGTGAAACACGGTTCATCGAGGTCATATTCGTCGAGTTCAAATAGGCTCTTAAAGGGATAGTTCATACCAAAATGCAAAATTGTCATCATATTTGCATGCTGTTCCAAACCTGTGAGACTTTATTACTTCTGTAGAAAATAAAAAATGATCCTATGAGGCAAAATAAAGGTCTCCGACAAAAAAAAAAAAATTAAAGGGATTGTCAATCCCTCACATTAATAGACATTTTATTGTAAAAACCAATTAAACATCTTATTTATTTATTAAAGTAGAGTCTTGCCATTTGAAAAGACCAGCCATCAACCGGTAATCAATTTATATGCCTGCAGAATTCATAGTAACCTATATTTAAAATGTTACATATGAGACTGTCAATTCAGTATAATCCCGTTTAAATATTGCTGTATGAACCCAAGAGAGAGTGGACAGCTGGCGGCATGACAGTATGTACAGTTCATCTTCATACACGTGATGATGCAGCAGTATGTACGTAGTGTGTGTATGCAGGTGAGTGCCCAGGAGAGGGGAGGAAGAGGAGGGGTGGGGTGTGCTGCAGCAGGACGGTGTAGCCGAGAGGAGGGGAGGGAGAGGAAGAGGCACAGATCCTGTTACGTGTAATTAGCCCGGCTGAGCTTGTGTTTCCAGAGTGAGTGGGCTGGGTTACCTGGCTACAGATGGTACGGACAACGAGTGACCGAAGATGAGGACGCAGAAGTGTCTGTAATGTGCAACTAATCCGTATTTAGATCATAATGAAGTACATGATTTAATAAAATCATATAATGGGTCAAATCAGACTTGTACTGAATGATTTACGTGTTAGGACAGAGTTATATTTCGTATTTAAGTTTACTGGTACGGTAGTGATAAATTTGGTTTCAGGAAGTAGAAACCGTGACTGATTTTATTGAATGCAGTGATGGATAAAATTTTGCATAAATTGCATAAAGTTTAATACAAAGTTCTGGCATGACAATCTAGATCTAATTCAATATGACATCATTATCATACGGCACAGCTGATTGGTTCTCTCCTGTATTGCTATCCAATGAGCTCGCTGCTCAACATTCAAATAATTGGCAGTGTTTGCTGAAACCCTCGACCTCCCCCAGCTCCACCTGTATAGATCTGCTGATCATCAATGCTATGGGGGTTATTCATATATGTTGACGGAGACCTAGACTGAATACATTAATATTGTTATGTATACTACCATGCAAATCACTTTGAGAGTTTTCAGCAACAGAACTAGGGCTAAGAACTAAGAAAAAAAAGAACTACGTTTTTTAGGGCTAAGAGTGCATATGCGTGCATAGTAAATAAATATAAACATAAAATGCATGGACTGGATTCTCGTTTAATAATGCAGTTAATAAATTAATAACGTAATTAATCAACGCATGCCCTCTCTGAACATTACATCTTGAGTTAACATCCTGTTTAACATCCGGGTGGTCATGTTTCACCTTCAATTGAGCACACAATCAATAAATAAAACCATTTATAGTTGCCTTTAGTATGACTTTACTGTAGGATTGATATTACAGAAGCTTTTTAGCTAATTGACACCCCCACATCATATGCCACTTTTAGCTACAGACTGTTTGTCAGTGGATCAATGTTGTTGAGCCACATTTAGGGGTATGAAAGATTTGTTTTTGTAAGGGGTTAAAGCTGAAGTTAAAGCTACTTTGTTTACACCTTTCAGTGAACTTAAATTGGGATTGCTGATAGCTGTCTCTCCATAAAATGACACATTTTGGGTTGGATTGGATGTGTTAAGACTCATTATTACATTCTGTCCATGGGACGCCTGTGAGTAGAGAGGATCCTCAAGGTCAGATTACCCTCTCCTCCTCTTTCCCCAGTGTTGATGTAGCGTAACTGCCCCCTCAGGTCCATTGGTGGGGACATGTGTGGAGGGCCTCAGGTTCCACATCCACACCACACCATCATTTATTAATGCAATCCTTTGTTTGAGGAGCAGAGAAAGAAGAGTCCATTCTGACGGAAGGGAATTCTGGGGCACAGCTGACCATCGGCTCTGCTTTAACTAGAGCTGTAAAGAACAATTAGTGTCAGACGTCAGGAAGAATGTGACTAACTGGGAGATAAAAGTGATGAAGTGGCAAGAGAAACTGCTTATGAAGTGTGTACTGTATGTCTGTGTGAGACAGAATAAAGAGAGGAATCCTTGGACAACCCCTTTGAGATGCGAGGAATCTGTGTGCCCTGCTGTGGCTGTAGTTTGGGACAGTGATTTATTGTTCCAATCAAGTACATGCACACAGATGCCCCACACTCTGGCAAAGCTGCTTGGCTCTGCTGGACTGAGTGGATGAGGTATAGACAGATGGAAGGATAGAATAATGGATAGAGAAGAACAGGAGGGGATATAGAGGTAATACTTTAACAAGAAGGATTATAGATTTTGTTTAAAGTTAATTTTAGAAAGCGCCGAGACAAATGAAATTATATTGCAACCTTTCTTTTCTTTTCTTTTTTTCTTTTGTCTTGTAAAAGTGTGTGTATGTGTGTGTGTCGGTTGAGCTGTGTATGGGTTATGTGAGGATTCTGCTTAAAGGAATGAAATGGTCTCATCATTGTAAATATTTAATCTCAATATTATTTATTCATAAAGGACTTTTTTCATCGGTTTCAACCAGTGATTCGCAAACTAGGAGTGTCAATATATTAAAATGATGAAAAAATAAATTATTTCAGTTAAATTGCATCGTTCCAATACCTTAATGTTCTTTAGTATTTAAGTAAAAACCAGTTATTAATTTCCACACAAAATCATTTTGTGCTTGACATAACTAGAATAAATTGTCTGTGATTTAGAATACCTAAATATATTAATTAAAAATGTAAATACTTAAATTATATAAATATAATATTTTATTTATTTTGTTACTGCACTAATTATTAATATGTATTATTATTTGCTTGATTTTTTATTTTAGGATTTTACTGTGACAGGTTTGAGACCACAATTACAAATTCCCATATATCCAGGTTTCCTGGAAAATTCCTGGAAATCTCTTTCTTAAGTAAAAATGATTATTTGACAGAATAAATTTAAAGAAAAAATATGGCATAGCACTTGTGGTCAGCAGCCACACAAGTGTTATAAGTACATAGAAATATTCTGAATTAAGTTTGTGTACAAATAAAGAAGATATAAGCATACAAACATTATATATGCAATAAATAATTATTTAGCATATTTTAGATCTTTTGATTATATAATTATATATTCATTATATGTTATGTAATTTCCTCAGCTTTTGATTTTAGGTGTAAACATTTTATTTATGTGTGGTATTCAGATAGAAAATGAGTCTGTCTTTTTTTGTGTGATGGAGACGATTCAGGAGAAGCTAATCCGAGAGTGCTGTAATCAGATTATTTATTCTGTACTTTGAGGCCCAGACCTAGCTTGGTCTACATCTCACAGCGTAACAGATGGTACAGCAAGGTCACTTACACACACACTCATTCAATCACACACTGGATGAAATGTTCACATGTTATCTGCTCTTGAACAAGTACTTCATGACTCACACTTTTAAGGTCAGCCTCCTAAGAGTCATGCACACTAATACACACTCATGCCAGATCAAACAGACTTTTTATGGCTTTATCGGCATGTGTAAAAGTCATTGGCACATTCATAGTAATACATCACGCCCCAAACAGCACTCTAATGGCGGAATTGATGTGTCTGCTGTAATAACAGCTGTTTAAATGCTTTGTAGAGCTGGCACTGTTCTGCCTTGAGATATTTATCAGGACTAATAACTAGACAGAGAAGACAAGATCTGCCATGGATTCCCTCTGGTCCTGAATATTTTGAGTTTGTTTCTGGTCTTGTAGATGGAAAACTAAATGACTAAAGTGGGATGCAGTCCTCATGCTAGAGAGGGAGAGGCTGATAAAAAGAGAAAAGAGTGATCTTGCTGCTGGCAGATGTGCTGCTTCATGCTCTGAGAATCAAACTAGGTTGGACGTTTTATTGGCTGGCATGCAACATCATAACATATACACTAATAAATAAAGAAAAATAGTTAAGACTTCATATCATATTAAAGTGATCTTTCAGTTCTGTCCTGAAATCTGAATGTGTGTTAATAAAGATGAGGACATTTGTGTGCAGTTTTTACGTAAGAATGTAAAATCTGTCCTCTCACACTGAAAGCTTTTAAGGACATGATGACACACACACCCTGGAGAATCAGTGTGCTTTTTACACTTCTGTGAACACTAACATTCATGACGGCTGCAGTGCTCTGGCAAACTCTAGCAGAGCTTTGCTCTTCCCAACGGGAAGGTTTGCTTTGCTTATTCACAGACTAACTTACATTGTCATAATCACGAGGACAAACACGGAACAAGAGGGCTAGACTTAATTTTTTCATTTTTAATTTTTTATCACAAATAGGCATTTTACCACTTATGTGAATATGTTATTGGGTAGCCAAAAATAAATAAATAAATGTTTTAATTAATTAATTAATTAATTTATGTTTTTGCTATCCAACAACATTCAGAATTTCTACCAAATAACATATTCACACAATGGAAAATGCATATTGATTATAAAAATGGAGTTTAAAGATTTTAATAATTAACAGTACCAATTACTAATTTTCCAAAACAGTGAGAACCCTAATACTTTAAAGAAAAAAAAAACTGTTGAGGTAAAATAAAAATGTATTGATTAAAAAATTAATTTTTTTTATTAGAATTTTAATTTGATGTCATTTTAAGTCATTTTTTTTAGTCTAACATCTGCATGTTGTTGCGCTTACTAAAGTTTGCAAAATTAACTTTTTGCAGAGAAACATTTTTAAAATGCACAGGCCTTCTCCTCTGGAGAAAGGGACTGAACATATAGATGACTCATTCTGCAAATTTTGGTCTGACAATGTCCCTTGTCATAAAAAAACAAAACATAAAACACTCTCAACCATAGAAAATATGACAGGAAAGAAAAATGTGCTTTTTAAAATTGTGTGCTCTCTCTTTCTCTCACTATGTCTACTGCCACACACTTTTCCTTTGTGTCTCTTACTCTGTAGAACGTGAACATACGCGTACACACACACATGCAGACTGAATGCATCCTTCAGTTTCAAGAGCATCAATAATTTGTAACAAGAGTTCAGGGGACAGACCTCAGTCCCTGTCTCTCTGTGTGTGTGTGTTCTGGCTTAGTCAGGAGAAATGTCAGTAAGCTGGTGTGTAATTCCAGCCCACCGTCTCCGGTTCTCTCACAGAGCAGTATGTTATGAGCAGTCAAGAGCACAGTTATATCTCATCTGGAATTAGATAACAACTGTTACCGCTTACTGACACACACCTAAGACTTCTACTGTAAACCACACCGTAATTTAAATCAGATGAAGTAACTTGCGCATCTTATAACAACATTCAAAATTCAAAATAAATGTTTGTACAATAAATTTGAGAGAAAAAAATCTTACACATATATGACCTATGTTTCTTTAACAGTTTCTTAAAGTTTCTGGTAATTATTTTCAATGGATCTTCCATTAACAGGTGTGGCAAGAAGTTTTGGACCCTGATCTTCTTGTCTTCTCTGTGTCTGTCCACATGAGCATTACTCAAAGTTTATATTAATCTTATATTCCTCTAAATTGGCTTGTCTGTTAGAGAAAGAGAGCTCTTCTCCTGTTTCTGCTTTGTTCATACGCCGCAGTGCAGGTATCATTGCAGATGTATCTGCGGCAGGTGCCCCCTATCCACCAACCCAACCCGCACACACACACACATCCACCTTCACATCAAAAACACAGACGTACTATAAAAGCATAAAAAGTATAGAAACATATACCATTTATTATTTTTATGTATTTCGCTTTTTAGTCTATTTTCCTCTGACCTTGTCTCTCGTTCTGGTTTTTCCTCCCGCCTCATTTATCTCATCGTTCTCTTTGTTCTTGGTGTGTTTGTGTGTGTGTTCAGCTGTTTTTAAATTCATAGAGATGAAAGAGGACCTGTGTGTGTTTGCAGTGTTTCCAGGTGTGTCTCGTCAGTTTTTTACAAGCTTTGAGCCACAATTACAAAGTCAAAGCTTCTAAGATGCGCTTCAACAGTGACAAGATGTTTCATCTGTAAGATCAGTGTGAGCTGATAGGGGTGATCCTCACTTTCTATTCATTTAATTATTGAGTGGTCTCAACTAGCACACACGCACTTGCTTTTGTCACAGGATCTGTGGCGCTGTTGTGTGTCCCGTGCAGGCTGGCTAGAAGGTCACTGTGTGTGTGTGTGTGGGTTTTGGGCAGGTGGTGTGATGCTGAGAGTCATCAGGCATTAAATGCATCCGCTGACAGCGACAAGCTCTCACGCTGAGAGAGCAGCAGGTCAATATCTAATTACCCCACAGAAAGTGGCATATATTCTCTCTGCTAATCTCTCTCTCTCTTTAGATACCTCACTTAGTCGGTCAGCTTTTCTCTCAATCCCCGTGCTCTTCTCTCGTTCCATCTGTCTCCTCTTTTGTTTCTGCTCTTATCCCTCCATCTTCTTCTCTCATGTTCACATTCTCATTCTCTTTTAATAGGCGTCACCTGGCTGTGTGCGTGAGTCAACGTCTTTCGGTGTGAAGCTGGCGTGTCGGCTGACCGTAACCTCAAATGTCGTGTTGTGTTTAGCTTTGTATTTTTTACATCAGTGCTTGAATTTGCAAATTGAATGAAAAGACATAGGTCTGTTTTGGCTTGCTGATAAAACCTCCTATTTTGTATTTCTCTGCTAACGAAACAAACAAACAAAAAAGTTATATATATTTTTCATTACAAATAAGTAAAATGTCAGATTGAAAGTAGTGTTGTCGAACAATTAATTGCTGATGTGTGTGTACAGTTTTCTTATGTATATAGAAATACACATGCATACAGCATATATTTTGAAAATATTTACATGTATTTAAATGTATATATTTAAATTCATTTACATTTAATAATATAAATATACTTAACATAAAAGCATAACATAACATACACAGTACACACACATTTTATGTAAACAAAAACTTTTTGGATGCTAGTAATCGATTGACGGCACTAATTAAAATCATGTTTATGAATAGTTTTGTTTTTGTATAAATTATTTATAATGTGAAATAGCTCAAATTTAATAATGTAATTTATATAAGTATTAAATGTAATATATAAAATTAAATATAACAGTACTTACAAATAGTTATATTGATATGTTTGTATTTAATATTTTATTTACAGAACCAAGCGTATACAAAAGCATGTATGTTTTTTATTGTAAATCCTGTTGATAGTTTTAAATGAGCAGTTTTACAGTAGTATATTTCATGTTGTGTAATATATATTTAGAAAGAAAGCATTAAATAAACAATTTTAATGTTTAAATATAAATACTTTTTAAATTGTAATTTTTAGATTTAACAACATATTTAATATTTTATATATATTAACATAGTAGAGGTGCATTGTGTACTACTTTTGATCTTACTCATAATTACCAGCTTGGCCTGGTTGTTTTCATGCATTGACCAGCAGGGTTTTCACTCATCCAGAGCCTTGTGTGAGAGGTCTTGCCTCAGTCATTTCCTGGAAAGGGATTCACTATTATCCTATCGACAGAGCTACAAGAATAGTTCTTTATTCCCTGGAGCAAGGCAGGTTGGTTGTTCTGGAACCTCTGTATTGATCAGTCGTGAGTTCAGATGATACACAGTTTCCTGCTTTAATGATGACTGCCCCACTAAAATAGCACCGCCTGAGCCTCACGGGAGCCATCTTGGCTCGGCTGGATTTATTCTGCTCTTCCTGTATGATAGGATTACACATCCAGCCAATAGAAACAGAAGATTTATGAAAGACGGTGTATTATGATAGTACCCCGAAAGGTCAAAACTGTCCATGACAGAATAATTATCTCCTCAAGCTGTATATTTCTTATCGGATGAAATCATCAGCCCGCTAGATGAAGACAGAAGTGGAAGATTCTCCAAAGCCTTTGATCTCTGTCTTGATTTAGATTAAGAACAAAGTGTGAAAAATAAGATTTAAGATGTTTTGAAGCACCCTCTGAACTGTTTGTGTGTATGTTTCATAATCTGAAACAGACACATGTTCAACCTAATCAGAGTGTCTTTGATGAACAGCAAGAGTCTTTGTGATGCCACACTATCAGCAAATTAAATGAGGTTAAATTACCTCTTTGAGGTGAACGGTTATGTTTGGACACGTCTCCCAGACCAGTCACTGTGAATGTAGAGTACATGTTCTTTATTGGGATCTCACATTTGCAGGTAGAGACTAAACTAGACTCTCAGTGTCTGAGTTAATGAGCTGATTTTTCTCTGTGTTGTAGTATGGGCGGTCGGATAGCTATCGCGTGGCCACCACGCAAGATAAGGATGATAAAGATTCTCCAAAGAAGAAGAAGGGGGGGAAAGATCTTGATGATCTGAAGAAAGAAGTTCCCCTGGTAAGAATCACTCTGACAAAGCAGCATGGTAGCAATCTTTTATCTTTTGTTCATTTTGCATTTTACTTTCTGTTTCAGACAGAACACAAGATGTCCGTTGAGGAAGTGTGCCGGAAATTTCAGACAGATATTGTTCAGGTAAACACAAATTCTTAAGTGTTCGCTCAAACCAGGTTTCCATGTTTGATAAAAAAAAATAAAAAAACACCATTGTCCAATTATAAATCTGATGTGTGTGGGTGATTTAAAAATGTTTACATATAATAGGGTGAAAAAATACTCACTAGAGTGCGGATCAGGCCGCATTTTTCTGTCTGAGCAGTAACCGAACCCGACCCGAGCCGGGCAGGCATTAAGATATTTATTTCGGAGCTCGATCCCAGCCCGATCTTATTGTTTTCTCAATGACACGTGCACTTTTTTGTGTGGAAAGCCCGCTTTTATTTAGCAACTGTAGGAAGGTGTTCAGAAATGTCAGCAGATGAGAGCATGAGCGCACATGGGGAAAAAAGCACCGTTATAACAAAGGCGCACATTCTAGCTGATGTGACCGAGCCCGACCCGAACCTGAGCATCCTTTCTAAATATCTGTCCGAACTGTCGGGCTCGGGTCGGGTATCCATCCTCTAATAATCACCCAAATATGTGCACATCTGTGGTTTTAGAAATGACTCTTTTGCAGCACTTCTCTTTATTGACCACCAGAGAGCTCCAGACTCAGTATAACACATTGGTTTAAATATTTTGCATCCCAGGTGGGATACATGCACTAGCTGTAATAAAGACAAAGCTGTTTGTTTTCAAACTTTTTAACTAACAATTCATTTTAGTAGGTTTAGTAGATTAATAGAATATAGTAATTATCATACATTTTTAGAAGATACTCGACTGTGATAAATTTCATAATTCCAGAAGAGTCTATAACTGTTATTCAAGTTATTCAATTAAAACACCTGTTTCTGGCGGGAAAAAGTAAAAGGTAGAAATACAATGTCAATTTTACATCTAGTTTGTAGCACTAAGATTATTCAAAATAAGTTCTTGTTAATTTATCTATCTATTGAATCATATTTAATATCTTTTTAATAAGTAAACACGAAAATCAGTTCAGAAAATGCTTGATTTAGTATTGCGTTTTTTTTTGCATTGCAAATAATTTGTTTTGTGAATTACTGTTGTGCTTCTCATTATTGACCACTAGGGAGCACTATGCACTATGTAATACATATAATGCATTCTTTTTAATAAGTATACAAATATAAGTGTATTTCAAATCATTTCAAGTCATCTTGTCTAAAATAGATACTTATTAGTACTCTAAGTAGGATACTTATAGTACTTTAAGTAGGATACTTAAAATAAAACATTGAATTTGCAATTGAATGTAACGTTTGCTAATGATTAATTCAATTTAATTTCTGCACTTTAGTTACTTGTTTGAAACTTACATTAACTATCTCTCCTTCTCTCTTCACAAAAGGGTTTAACTAATGCAAAGGCTAGAGATTTTCTGGCGAGAGACGGCCCAAACGCTTTGACCCCGCCTCCCACGACACCTGAGTGGGTAAAGTTCTGTCGTCAGCTGTTCGGAGGTTTCTCCATCCTGCTGTGGACGGGAGCCATTCTCTGTTTCCTGGCCTACGCCATTCAGGCTGCTACCGAGGATGAGCCTGCTGGAGATAACGTGCGTATACATGCACATGCTAGCACTGTATCCTGTTTCAGTGAATCCACATTCAATATGAATGCATGAATATAACATTTGTATGCATCGTCTTTGTTCTCCTCTCAGTTGTACCTGGGTATCGTACTGTCTGCTGTGGTCATCATCACCGGCTGCTTCTCTTACTTCCAGGAGGCAAAAAGCTCCAAGATCATGGAGTCATTTAAAAACATGGTGCCCCAGGTACTGGAAACACCCCACGCAAATCTAAAATACACAGAAACACAAAGAAACAGTGAATAGAAATGACTCTCTTTCTATCCACAGCAAGCGTTAGTTATCCGTGAAGGAGAGAAGATGCAGATCAACGCTGAGGAAGTGGTTGCAGGAGACCTGGTAGAGGTCAAAGGTGGAGACCGAATCCCAGCTGACCTCAGAATCATCTCCTCTCATGGCTGCAAGGTTTGTTGGTTGCAGGAGGAAGTGGTAGCAGGAGAGAAGAAACAAGACAAAAAAAAACCTATGTTTGTCTCTGATATCATACGTAGGTGGATAACTCCTCCCTCACCGGCGAATCAGAACCTCAGACGAGATCACCTGACTGCACTCATGACAATCCTCTGGAAACCCGTAACATCGCTTTCTTCTCCACTAACTGTGTGGAAGGTACGGCGTTGAAGTGTTGAACCTGTCTACCCTTGAAAAAGTCAAGTTCCCGAGCGTGAGGTTTTTTTGTTTCTCTGTTAGGCACTGCTCGTGGTATTGTGGTCTGCACTGGCGATCGCACCGTGATGGGCCGCATTGCCACGCTGACCTCAGGACTGGAGACGGGAAAAACCCCCATCGCCAAGGAGATCGAGCACTTTATTCACATCATCACAGGCGTGGCTGTCTTCCTAGGATTGAGTTTCTTTATTCTGGCCGTCATTTTGGGATACTCCTGGCTGGAGGCTGTCATTTTCCTCATCGGAATCATTGTCGCTAATGTGCCTGAGGGTCTGCTGGCTACTGTCACTGTAAGCACATGCAGTCATACAAGCATTTGAATACAGTTCAGTAAGGATAGGAACTAGGGGTGGATGATATACCAGTAGACACAATTAAGGGTAGAACATTTGTCAGTCAGTAGAGATTTTGGACTATTGCGGTTACACGCTCATGTAAACTTGAGAAAGGACTCTGAAATTAACTTTTTTGTGATTTAAAAACATTCTGATAATCTGATTCACAAAAGAATGACTCTCATTAACCAGTTCTTTTCTATGCATCAGAAGCTTGATTTTTCCAACAGTTTGCTGTTTTAGAGTCTTTATGTTTTTTTAGTGAAGCACAAAAGTGTAGTCCAATTCCTGAGAAAAATACTCTTTTATTATTGCATCAAAACATTGTAGTAAATTTATAACAGTTAATGTGTTGCACCTAAACGGACTGTGAAATTAAACATGTGACATGTTTGCTTAAACACTTTTTGCAAAAATAGTTTTAAATGTATTTAATTTAATTTGAAAATAATAATAATAATAATAATTTATTCCAAATATTCCTTCATCAAAACCACTCAAATAATGGATAATGGAATTATCAAGGAACTGGAACAATTTAGACAAATTTGAAAAATGTTATATTTTTTTATTGTAATTTAATGTATGTCTCTAATGTCTCTTTAATCTCAGGTGTGTCTCACTCTGACGGCAAAGCGCATGGCTCGGAAGAATTGCCTGGTTAAGAATCTGGAAGCTGTGGAGACACTCGGGTCCACCTCAACTATCTGCTCAGACAAAACTGGAACTCTGACCCAAAATCGAATGACCGTCGCGCACATGTGGTTCGACAACCAGATCCATGAAGCTGACACCACTGAAGATCAGTCTGGTTTGTTCTTTTCTTCATTCTAAGAGTCGAATGATGATCTTGTCTTACCCACTTTATGACACCAATTTTTCCCTCCAGAGTCTAAGTTGATCTCTTTCTACAGGTGCATCATTTGATAAGAGCTCAGTGACATGGGTGGCTCTGGCTCGTGTGGCGGCTCTGTGTAACAGGGCTGTGTTTAAGGCGGGACAAGACACTCTGCCCATCCTAAAGAGGGATGTTGCGGGTGATGCCTCTGAGTCCGCCCTGCTCAAGTGTATCGAGCTTTCATGTGGCTCCGTCAAGATGATGAGAGGGAAGAACAAGAAAGTTGCAGAAATCCCGTTTAACTCTACCAACAAATACCAGGTTTGTTATCAGTTACTGATTTTCTAAATCAAACTGAAAACATTGATACAGGTTACAATCAATGAAAAAGCTGGGGTTCAATGCACAAGCAATAGCACATTGGATAGTGCAAATATTGTCGTTATTGTGAAAGTAGCTAAACCAAATTTAGTTTGGTTCTGTTAAAAGACTAAATGTAAATCTGAAATCAAATGTGAATGATAAAGTGTCTGGAGCAGCATGGAAAATGAGAGTAATCACACGCTTAGTTACGCGTAGTCAACCCTCTTTCCATATGTTTTCCTCAGTTGTCTGTCCATGAGACAGAAGACCCCAACGATAACCGCTACCTGCTGGTGATGAAGGGGGCACCAGAGCGCATCCTAGATCGCTGTTCCACCATAATGTTGCAGGGTAAAGAGCAGCCCATGGATGAGGAGATGAAGGAGGCCTTCCAGAATGCCTACCTGGAGCTTGGAGGACTTGGGGAGCGAGTGCTGGGTGTGTATATATGGTATTATTACACAGTGCTCTAGAATTCTAGGTCAGATATTTTTGTATAATGGTCGCTAAACTGCATAATTGACCATTGTTCATTTTGTGCACATTAGAGGGATAGTTCACCCAAAAATGAAAATTCTGTCATTAATTGCTCAGCCTCATGTTGTTCCAAACCTGTAAGACCTTCGGAACGCAAATTAAGATATTTTTTAATGAAAGATGATCTTAATGAAGATCATCTTGCTTCTTTTCTGGGCCTTGAACATTGTAGAACCCTTGCAGTCTATGGGAGGGTCAGCGAGACCTCAGACTTCATCAAAAATATCTTAAATTGTGTTCCAAAAATGAACAAAGGCCTTACAGTATCTGAACGACACGAGAGTGAGCAATTACTGACAAAATATTTATTTTTGGGTGATTTATTTTTGTTAATTTAAGTGGCTGTGTAATAACCAGGTAAAAATATAATTGTTGCAAAATAAACCCATTTATTATAAAAGACTAAAATTGGGTATATATAAAAATTATTTTAAATTAAATGAATATAAATTATATTGCATTTTGAACTATATCCAAATAGAAAACAGTTTTTTTAATTGTATTAATAATTAAGAATATTACTGTATTCTTCATCAAATAAATGCAGTCTTCACCATCAAGAAAAAAACATTATTCAAAACATTAAAGAAGTCAATTTTATATTATACAAATGTGTAAACTTGCCTTTTTCCACAGGATTCTGCCACGTCTTACTGCCCGAGGACCAATACCCCAAAGGCTTTGCCTTTGATACAGAAGATGTGAATTTCCAGACAGACAACCTTTGCTTTGTGGGACTGATGTCAATGATCGACCCGCCCCGTGCTGCCGTGCCTGATGCCGTGGGAAAGTGCCGTTCTGCTGGAATCAAGGTCATCATGGTGACAGGAGATCACCCTATCACTGCCAAAGCCATCGCCAAGGGTGTAGGCATCATCTCAGAGGGTAACGAGACTGTGGAAGACATCGCTGCCCGCCTCAACATCCCTGTCAGTCAGGTCAATCCCAGGTAATGCAATGACCAGCACTATATGCAAAGGGCACCTCAAAATGCATAGAATGAAATTTCACTTTACTACAAACACATGCTCATGATTATTTATTGTGTGTTTTAGGGATGCCAAAGCTTGCGTGATTCATGGAACCGATCTGAAGGACTATTCTCAGGAGCAAATAGACGAAGTTCTGCGGAACCACACCGAGATTGTGTTTGCCAGGACGTCTCCTCAGCAAAAGCTCATTATCGTAGAGGGATGCCAGCGACAGGTGAACACACATCTTGCATTTCAGAATGGTTTATGTCCTTTAGTTCTCCAAAAGTGCTTTGTTATTTTACTTATGACCAGATTATAGCTTTCTACATGTCCTGTTTGTATCTCTGTCACTTAGGGGGCCATTGTGGCTGTAACAGGTGATGGTGTAAACGACTCTCCAGCCCTGAAGAAGGCTGATATTGGAGTAGCTATGGGCATTTCAGGGTCTGATGTGTCTAAACAGGCCGCTGACATGATTCTGCTGGACGACAACTTTGCCTCCATTGTTACTGGAGTAGAAGAAGGTGAGCAAGACTAATGGAGACTAGAGAATTGAAGGGCAGGACTGATGTTTTCAAACAACATATGAAAACCCATTTCTCCCCATGCAGGCCGACTTATCTTTGATAATTTGAAGAAGTCCATTGCATACACCCTGACCAGCAACATCCCTGAGATCACCCCCTTCCTGTTCTTCATTATCGTCAATATCCCTCTGCCCCTGGGCACCATCACCATTCTCTGCATCGACCTGGGAACTGACATGGTAAGTACGTTAAAAAGAAAAGGAAAACAGGACTAATAACGACCTCCTCCCACACACTCACATAAACCTGAACATCTACCTCCATAGGTTCCTGCTATTTCCCTAGCTTATGAAGCTGCGGAGAGTGACATCATGAAGAGGCAGCCCAGGAACCCTCAGAGAGACAAACTTGTGAATGAGCGTCTTATCAGCATTGCTTACGGACAAATTGGTTAGTCACAAATAACTTTGAAACTACTGATATTACAGCAGAAATTATATAACTTATAAATATTACAATTGTGTGGGCATGGTGTGTGCAGGTATGATCCAGGCTTTGGGTGGTTTCTTCAGCTACTTCGTTATACTGGCTGAGAACGGCTTCCTGCCTTCATTGCTCGTGGGTATCAGACTGAACTGGGATGACCGTTCGATGAACGACCTGGAGGACAGTTACGGACAGCAGTGGGTGAGTCTTTTCATGTGCTGTGGAAGTGTTTTGATCTCATACATGTCTCACGAGAGGTCCAGAGATGTTTCTCTGCATGTTGTAAGATGTTGTGTCCATGTTCTCCAGACGTACGAGCAGAGGAAGATTGTGGAGTTCACATGTCACACAGCCTTCTTTGTCAGTATTGTGGTTGTACAGTGGGCTGATGTCATCATCTGCAAGACCAGACGTAACTCAGTATTCCAGCAGGGCATGAAGTGAGTTCAGGAAGTGCGTGCACATTTATGTGTTCGCATTCACAAGAACGTCTGATCTCATTTTGTTTGTCCTTATACAGGAATAAGATTTTGATCTTTGGGCTGTTTGAAGAAACAGCTCTCGCTGCATTCCTCTCATACTGCCCGGGCATGGATGTGGCCCTCAGGATGTACCCGCTCAAGTGAGTTTAACACACACATGTGCACAAATGTGTTCAGGAAAAGGGATTTTCCAGCTGCAAGCACAAATCCAATTACACCTCAAAGGAAATGCGTTTTGGGTCAGTAAGGTCTTTTTTGGTTTGTTTTTATCCAGGGAAAAAATCTCTTGACCAGAACGACTGTTTTATGAGAATGTTTCTTTATTATCAAATCAGCATTTTAGAAAGATAATATGTAACTGAAAAAGCCAGTTTTGCCATCACATTATATTTCTATATTTAAACCTATTTAAATTTTAATAAATAGCATTTTACAAGATCCTCCCTTTTTGAAATGTAGTGAATCTATATACTTAGTAATGCCTTCTTCACAAAATATTTTCAATAAATGTTTGATGAAAAAGCATACAGTAGCATTTCATGTTTAAACATGCATAAATGGATTCATTTGAAAATAAACATTCAATGCACAGTTTACATATGCTTTAATGCTCTCAGTCAAACTTTATAATTATTATTATTCACAATGTATTACACATTCGTTTCTTATTCCTGTTATTGAGCTTGCAAATGTAAAATCTTCATGCCCCTGTTTGGCTCTCTAAATATGTTTGTTAATTTTATTCGATTATTGAGAATCTGAAAATAAATCAAAACTGAAACTGATTTAGATTTCATAATTCATTCCATTGATTCCATTAATAATCAATATATTTATAAGGTCATTCTCGAATACACACGTGAGACACGTGACCTATATCACATGATCTAAAGTTATGCTATAGACACAAATGTGCCCCTGGACCACAAAACCAGTCATAAGGTAAAATTTTACAAAACTGAGATGTATACATCATATGAAAGCTCAATAAATAA
>JAUCNO010000236.1:15171440-15225387 GCA_032353835.1 Enteromius viviparus | reverse complement strand
GGCCAACATTTCTAAAGAATGCTTTCAGCACCTTGTTGAATCAATGCCACGTAGAATTAAGGCAGTTCTGAAGGCGAAAGGGGGTCAAACACTGTATTAGTATGGTGTTCCTAATAATCCTTTAGGTGAGTGTAAACAGTTATATCACAAGCATATCACAATATTAGTTTAAATGTTTAACCTACATAAATGTGCTCTTTTAGACACATATCCACAGAAGCTGAAGTGGCTCTGCAGGACACTGAGGCACCAGTGTGATCACTTGCATATACATTTAAGAAACAACTTAAATACTCAGTAATTGTTACTCATAAAGGTAAAAGGAATACATTGTTTGAATCTGTAAAGGGTCTACTTTTATTTTTGTACATTCCCATTATCAACAAAATGATAATGGGAATTGGAAAAAACTTAAGCAGAGGATATGGTTTCTGCTATCTCCGTCTAGGAAAAACCCGAAAAAAAATAATAATAGAGCACACAGATTGGTGTTCCAGCCTTGCCTTCAGCACTAAGACAGACAGGTCTATTTGGATCTGTTTAGATTCACAGGGACTAAAAGCGAGATTAAAGAAATGCCCTCACAAGATTCAAACTCTGGAAGAACTAAACCCAAAATTTGCAGATGCAAAAGTCTTTAGCAAGCTAGATGCAGAAGCTGGATACTGGTCAATACATCTTGATGAGGAATCACAAATCCTTACCACGTTCCACACTCCTTTTGGTAGAAACTGCTGGAAACGCTTAACAATTGGTCTCAAAATTGACCAAATTCTTGGAGGTCTTCATGGTGTAATCAGCATAGATGATGATGTTGCTATGTGTGGAATTGATGAGAGGGATCATGACAAGAACCTGTTAATCCTATTGAAAAGAGCTGCAGAAACTGGATTGGTGTTTAATAGTGACAAGTGTATCATCAAGCTGTAGAGCATATTTTTTTTGGCAATCTGTACACAGACAAAGGCATCAGTCCAGACCCAGCCAAAGTCCAAGACTTACAGAAAATGCCGAAGCCACAAAGCAAGGATGATCTTCGATTTATAGGCATGATGAACTATCTATCACCCTATATTCCAAAATTTGCAGAAAAAAGCCCACGATCTGAGAGGATTGCTGAAAAGTGACTCACAGTGTACTTGGGACAGTGACTATCAGAAGTGCTTTGAAGATTTAAAGACAACAGTGACTGTTGATGCTTGCTTAAAATACTACAACCCCACAAACACCCTCACATTGGAGGTAGATGCATCACAGAGAGGCATTGGTGTAGCATTGGTGCAAGACAACAGGCCCATAGCTTTCAGTTCAAAAACGCTGAGTGTCAGTCAAGATACAGCAACATTGAAGGATAAATGCTTGCTATTGTGTATGGTATGCAGCAATATCACACATACTTATGAGGTAACGGACCACAAACCACTCGTCACCATGTGCACAAAGCCACTACATACTGCTCCTCCCAGGCTGCGTCAAATGCTCATCAAGACGCAGGGATACAACTACAGTGTCATATATCGTCCTGAAAACCAAATTATCCTTGCAGACACCCTCAGCTGTCTGCCAAACCCTGAAAACAATATTGAACTTGATGAATGCATTGATGGACTGAATACAGAATTTGCAGATCCTGAGCATCATACTGTCTCAATTGTAAACTTTTCGCTGAACAAGCAGAGGACAAAGGACCCCAAGCTCAGTGCATTAAATATTGTCATCCATCAGGGGTGGCCAGATAGGATGCAAGACCTGCCAAAAGACCTACGTAGCTATTGGCCTTTCAGAGATGAACTCACCATAGAAGCAGGAGTTGTTTTTAAAGGCAGACAGGTGCTAGTCCAGAAACTATGACCACTGACATTCTGAATTAGCTTCATGCAGGCCACCAAGGTATCGGGCCGGTTGGCCCGAAAGAGTGCGTATTGGACAAAGATAAACACAGACATTGGAAAAAATTGTAAATTTTGCAGTGCCTGTGCAGAGCACCAAGATGCACAACCAAAAGAACCGCTCATATCAAACAAAACACCCACAAAGCCCTGGCAGTGCCTGGCATCAGATCTGTTTGAAATCCATGGGCATTAGAATCTACTTACTGTAGACAAGTATTCTAAATATCCCTTGGTTGATGAAACACTAGCAGCCATGCAGTTGCACAAAAAATTCATAGAAGAAATTCATAGCTGATTGGGGAATAAAATACACTAGAAGTTCACCCCACTACCCAAAAAGTAATGGATTTATTGAAAGACATGTGAGACACATTAAATCCATCATCAACAAAACAATACAACACAAAGGAGATGTCCAAGTAGGTTTGTTGCAGGTGCGAGCAACACCCATCGACAGTTATCTACCATCCCCTGCAGAATTGCTCCTTGGCACACTACACTCCTACCAAGACATGCATATCCAGGGAAACTGGAACACAGACAACACCTTGAAAAACGGACAGCAATAATGAAAACACATCATGATCTGTGTAGTGGTAGAGACATACCGCAGCTTTTCCGTGGACAGTGTGTAAGAGTGCTGGACAAGGAGAGAAGAACATGGCACCAATGGACTATTGTGGAAAAGTGCAGTGAGCCAAAATGCTGCTTGGTCCTAACACCAAATAGAAACACAATCAGACGTACCAGAAGCCATCTTCATATGATGAACAGGAACAGAGAACATCTAGAAGAAAGTACAATTTGCAGAGTCACCTAAAAGAAATGTGGTTAAGCAAAGTGACAAAGAAGTAATTGAAAGTAAAACCACTCAACAGGCAACCACGCTTAAGAAAACAGGCAAGGAGAAAGCAGTACCCACACAAACAAGGTCTGGACGAATCATAACTAAGCTAGAGCAATACAAAGAACATGTGTAAAGATAAATGAAAAGTTGAATAGCGCAAAAGTTATTAATGTTCATTTTTGTTACAATGTGCACTCAACTGGAAACAAAACAAAAACCCCTGCAATATCTTATTGTTTATGGATATATTGTTATTATGTAAGATGTTTATACCCTTATGCTAAACAGGGGGAATGTTGTGATACGTAGTATGTTGTGTTACGTTAGAAGCTACGCATGTGTACCGGAAGTGTGTGTTGAATATGTGTGATCACCTAGTAAAAGAGGTGCATTCCAACCTGTAATGTCGTCTAGTAATACTTCACTAGTATCTAATGAATAAGTACTAGAAAAGAAAAGTCTTAAGAAAAGACCCTAGTACCTAAAAAATAAGCACTAGTAGTTAATGGAAAAGATACTAGCATCTAAAAAAACAAGTACTAATAACATGGAAATGGGGAACAGGTCTACCTGGGCCAACTCCAGATCAGCTGGACCGTACCAGGGTGAAGTCTTCATTCTCCGGGAAAGGTGTACTGTCGTGAGAGCGCCATTAAGCTACGTATGACAGCCAGAAATGGTGCTCATGGAACACCATGGTGGACATCACCTGACTGAGGTCCCGCAATGATGGATCATTGGATAATGGGTGCGTTGTTCAACTAATGCGTTTGCACATGAAGTCATAAGTTCAGATGATTTTTATAGTCGTTTTTATCACTTTTTGGTCTTGTATAATTTTTTTATGTACATATATTTATCTAATCGTTCAATATTTGATTTCCATAGTATATTTCCATATTCGTCCCATACTTTAGTTTTTCTCCACCTTTCTGTGTGAACCTGTAGCTAATATATAAAGGCTTAAATAAGTCTTTATGAGCTTAATTACTTGACTTTTAATGAGATTGAATTTTATTAAATAATAATTAAATATTGAACAATATTATTAATATCTGTTTCAAATTACAAAGACACAAGTTTATTCACATGTTTTTTGCTGTTTTGTAAATGTCCAATCAGAAGTGTTTTCTGTAGGATAATCAGAAGAATCCACTTTTAACTAACTTTTGTGTTCATAAGGCAATAATTTGTTTAGTTAAGTTTAAAATTATATATATATATATATTTTTTTTTTTTTATCTGTAATTTTTTTTTTGGTGACCTAGGGTATGCCCTGTGTCCCACCCACCACAATCTTACAGGACACAATCTAGTTCTAAATTTTTTTTTTATGTAAACTTAGATTTTTGTCTTTTTCTTAAGAAATCCTGTTTTAACTTAAGTTGAACTGAACTTTGACACATGAACGGCAGGAGGTGGTGTGAACCCTGACTCTTGTTTACAGGAAACCTTTCTCAGGAAACCTTACCGTTACACTCAGAACAAACTTTTATTGCTAATAACGCTATGATAATGAGAGGAAGGTGACGCTGAAGGTTGGTTCACACACACACATCTCTTCTCTGAACATTCAAGTAAACATGATCAGGATTCTTCTCAGCGCTTCTTTTCTCATCTGTCTCTCAGGTAGAACATATTTGACTATACACATCCTTTATGTCTTTTTTGGGAAGTCTTGTAAAGGTTTTTGCCACAATTTAATAAATAGCTAAATATAATTATATAAACTAAAATCAACAAATAATCATTCAATAAATGCGCACAGAAGATTGCATAAAATTATTAACACAATTTTTACCCTTTTTTAACAGATATATCAAATAGTCAAGAAATCCTTCAGACTCCCAAGGATCTGATCAAAGATCCTGGACAATCTGAAGAACTCAACTGTTCTCATAGTTCATCTTACAATGTCATGCTCTGGTACAAACAACAACGTGGGGAAAGTTTGGAGTTACTTGGATATATTGTAGGCTCTGGTGAAACAATTGAAGATAAATTCAAGAATAAAGTAGCTCTAAGTGGCAATGCAAATAAAAAGAGCATTTTAAAACTAAAGACACTTTCACCTGATGACAGTGCAGTGTACTTTTGCGCTGCTAGTATACACAGTGCTGTGGCTTTCCTTCCTTCTCAGCAAAAACCCTGGTGTATTTCTTCACCACAGTGTGTGAACTGTACAGCACCTCCTGTAAGAGAAACACATGGTTTGATTCACAGTCAATATCAAGACCAACTGTAATTCATGTCAATATTTTCAGTCTAACAATGTTATTAGTAATGAGAATTTCTTCTGCTGACCACAAAGGGGGAAATAAAATGTATGGTGGCCTTTTCACCATTCAGTAATGAGTGGAAACAGAGCTTTCAAGCTTCAAAAACTGTGCAGAAGCATCATAATACTGTCCTAGACATAGTCTATATGACTATTTTTCAAGACATCTAAAGCCATCAGATACTTGCATATGGGATATCCTAAAACTGGAATGTTTTTTGGGGGAGGGCTTTGCAGCCTCAGTCAGACCCCCACTGAAAAAAAACCATACAGGCTTCAACATTAGTAATTTTACATAATTGTAATTTTTTAAATTAATTTACTTCAAATTAAATTTCTAATCTAACCCCCGGTCATTTACTTAATAATTTTTTTAAAGTGAACAACAGATGGCAGTGTTGTAATTGCAAATGCTTTTGTCCCAATATGACATCTTCTGTAAAAGATGAGAACATTTCCTGTTTCATACTAACACTCTTTCTCTTTTAAATTGACATCTAGTACACATCACTGTGTACCTAAGGGCACTTAAATTGCCTCGACATGAGTAAACTTATGATTAAATTCATTTTTGCCAGTTTTATGTGTTCTCCACTCTTAATGTTACACCCACACCAGGCTCCATCTTCACAGCGATCCCAGTCACCTGAATTCTATTCAGCCATGGCCTCATCACCAAAAACACTCAGTTACTGTCCAAGCTCGTATATCAAAAGTGGAATCTTGCACTTCTATGGCAAAGATAGACTTACCTGAGTTCTACCTGTTCTCTTCTATTATGCTCCTTGATCCTCCGTGTGTCTTCCTGTCTCCTTCTTGATTCCTTGTCTCCATCTCCAAAGTCCTTGTCTGGAATAGTGTGTGTGGTTGTAGTCATCTCATCTGTCTGCCATCAGTTCATCATCCAGCTGCAAGCAAGAAAAGACCGTTTGAGTTCTATGATTCTTTACTTACCCAGTTGTCCGGTCCTGTCACGTTTTATGTTTGTATAGTTCTGTTTAAGTCTGTGTTTTTGTATTCTTGATTTAGTTTCGTTTTCATGTCTTCCTGTTTTGGTTTCGTTTTTAGTATTGATTTCCTGTTTGCCCATATTTGGTTGTTCCTGTCATTAGTAGTTTGATTTGTATCCACCTGTGTCTCTCACCTGTCCTAAGTTCTCCCTAATGTCCTCTAGTTTAAAAGCCAGTTCAGTTTGTCTTGTCCTTTGTCGGTGATTAATGTTATTTTGACGTCCGTATATGTGAATACCTTACCTGTTCTACTTGTTTGCCTGTCTTGGAATAAATATATTTGAAGTTATTTGGAAACCTAGTATCAGCCTTTTGATTCACCGAATCGGACCGTGACAGGTCCGCTTCCTTACACTGGATTCATGGAATATATTGTTATTTTATTATTATTATTATTCACCAAAATGATATTAGCTAAACTACATACATTACAAATCCAATCTATAGAGATGCAATTAATTATTATTGCTTAAATCACATTAATCATTTACAGTTTTTTTCAGTCATTAACAAGCGCTTAATCATACTTCAGATACTTTTTATAAACTCTTAACACAATTAGATCAGCATCAGTCTTTTGTGTTCTCATGGTTATTGTCGCTAGGTGGCAAAGGAGCACAGGACAACAAGGTAAGGTATAACAAAAATGACCCAGAGGGTGGATTTATTCAACAAAAGAGTTAAAAAATGAAAGTCACTGTTTTAACGGCATGTCCCCTTTAAGAGCTCCTTTCCTGCCGTGTGAGAAGGGTTGAGCGCTGTCCAGCGGGAAACGCAGTTGAAGCGGCTTTGGGGCGGCTCTGGTTTCCTCCAGGATGCAGGTAAGCAACGTTTACGGGCTGGCGTCTGTGAGAAAAGGGAGAGAGAGGTTAGTTCGGTGGTTGGAGTCAAAATGAAGCTTGTTGGGTTGGGCGCCTTATCCGTCTGCGTTGTTGTGGGAGGCCCCGGCTTGATGTTGGATGTCGAAGTGGTAGTCCTGGAGCGCAAGGAACCATCTTGTTACCCGGGCGTTAGTCTCCTTCGCCCGGGACATCCATTAGAGTGGTGTGTGATCTGTTATGAGTGTGAACCTATGGCCGAGGAGGTATTACCGCAGCTCCAGGACTGCCCACTTGACTGCCAGGGTCTCCTTCTCCACGGTGGCATATTTCTTCTCGGCTGGGTTCAGCTTCCTGCTGATGTAGATTACGGGGTGTTCTTCGCCGTCCACGACCTGGGACAGGACCGCTCCCAGGCCGACATCCGAGGCATCGGTGTGCAGCAGGAAGGGGCAAGGGGAAGGGGCAAAAATGCCTTGTTGATGCTAAAGGTTAGAGGAGAATGGGCCGACTGATCCAAGCTGATAGAAGAGCAACTTTGACTGAAATAACCACTTGTTACAACCAGAGTATGCAGCAAAGCATTTGTGAAGCCACAACACGCACAACCTTGAGGCGGATGGGCTACAATAGCAGAAGACCCCAACGGGTACCACTCATTTCCACTACAGATAGGAGAAAAAGGCTACAATTTGCACAAGCTCACCAAAATTGGACAATTGAAGCCTGAAAAAATGTTGCCTGGTCTGATGAGTCTCGATTTCTGTTATAAAACATTCAAATGGTAGAGTTAGAATTTGGCATAAACAGAATGAGAACATGGATCCATCATGCCTAGTTAGCACTGTGCAGGCTGGTGGTGGTGGTATAATGGTGTGGGAGATGTTTTCTTGGCATACTTTAGGCCCCTTAGTGCCAATTGGGCATCGTTTAAATGCCACAGGCTACCTGAGCATTGTTCCTGACCACGTCCATCCCTTTATGACCACCATGTACCCGTCCTCTGATGGCTACTTCCAGCAGGCTAATGCACCATGTCACAAAGCTATAATCATTTTAAATTTGTTTCTTGAACATGACAATGAGTTCACTGTACTAAAATGGCCCCCACAGTCACCAGATCTCAACCCAATAGAGCATCTTTGGGATGTGGTGGAACGGGAACTTCGTGCCCTGGATGTGCATCCCATAAATCTTTATCAACTGCAAGATGCTATCCTATCAATATGGGCCAAAATTTCTAAAGAATGCTTTCAGCACCTTGTTGAATCAATGCCACGTAGAATTAAGGCATGTTCTAAAGTTAAAGGGGGTCAAACACCGTAAAAGTATGGTGTTTCTAATAATCCTTTAGGTGAGTATATATATACTGTATATATATATGTTTTTTGCTTTTGACATTTTAATTTTTGTGTCAAATGCTAATGTTCATGTAGCTACTTTTGGCACAGGGAAATTATATTAGATGACTTCACACATTTCTTTGACTTCAATAAACAATGTGTCTTCTGTCGTCAGAATGTTATAATTGTCTGAAAAAAAAAGTCTTTCAGTCATCAGCGTGTTTTGTGCTTGTACATTCTCATAGCAGTGAGTTTCCAGAACAAGTTTACCAGTATTTTAGAAAAGGACCTGTTCGCACATGATGAACTGTTAAATGATTAATCATGATTAATCACATCCAAAATAAAAGAAATACATATATAGTATATATATTTTTTAAATATTGACATGTATTTACGTGTATTTATGTGTATATATTTATATTCACATAAATTATTGAAATATATTAACATAATATATTTTTCGTAAATATATACATGCATGTGTGTGTATTTATCTAAAATACATAATAAATATACACAGTACACACACATATAGTATGTAAACAAAATGCGATTGATCACGATTAATCATTTGACACCTTTTTTTCTTAACGGTAATTTACTGTTAATTTACCAGTAACTATGATGTGTGAAAGGGAATTTTCACTCTCATAATGTTTAAAACCTGTTTAAATAGGAACACAAAAATAAATTTTTGAAAAATGTGCTTTTTGTCCTTAAAGTAAAAGTTAACTACAACACTGAACCCCATTGACTTTGACTTCGACATAAGGGCGAAAATGGGAGAAAAGAACTGTTTTTGGGATTCCTTAAAGAAACTTATAGTGAACAAGTCTTAAAATAATCTTTTTTCTCTTAGTCTGAAATACATTTTTAATTCAAACACCCTTTCCCCTGGATTTTTCGCCTTTATTTTTAAGAGTGTATTACTTCAGGAAGTCAACATAAATAGGAACAATGGCTATGTGTGGATGAGGAGAGCGCAGTTAGGAAGGAGGTGTTAGCTCCCTATCCTTCCAACACCATCTTATTTTCCTCTCCCTCAATTTCGCACTCTCTCTTTCCCTCCAGTCCCTCTCTCCTTCTCTTAGATGCGCACAACCACACTATATTCTACAAGAAATAATTGCTTTTGTCTGAAAGGAGTACTGGAGGGAGGGGCCCGGGCGCCCCGTTACCTCAGCACGTCGAGGGGGTACGCGAGGGACAACCGGTCACTGCTTTTCATCTCTTTCACTTGACCTGCGGATGTCATCTGTCAATAGCGAGATGCGCGAGAAGGACAGGGACAATGAAACACATCCTTCTATTGAACAAAATAAGGAGGAAACGCGTTCGGTTGCAGATGGAGAGACCCCCAAAAACTGAATTGAACACAACAAACAACTACAAGAGACATAATCTTATTATTTTTATTACTATTATAAAATGGCAAATCATTATTTGTGGCTGCATAGAAGTGGATTCCCAAATGATTTGTATTAGCAACATCTCTTCGCATCTCAGTCATTGCCAAGACTTCTGAGCCTGTGCTCACCGAGAGTTTTGCTGCCTAGTGGAATCGATTTACTCCTATCGATTGGAGTGTTTAGCGTATAGATTTTTCTATTTAAAAATCTATATTGACAATAATCTCGTGTGTAAGTGTGCCGCAGCATGGTTTGTAATTGACAGGGCGTGATGAATTGGCGGTAGGAGAGAGGAGCAGCGAGCGCTCGCTGATTAAGGCCCCCGGGAGGTTTTGCTGGCACAACGAGATTTCCGAGCAGTGTTTCCCAACCCTGTTCTTGGACTGGCCCCCCTATTGTACAAATTTTGGATGTCTCCCTCATCTGGCACACCCGTTTTATGCCTTTTTATTATTATACTGATCTGGTGAGGAGCATAATTAGGTGTTTGATTTGGGAGACATATTGAATGTGTCCTGTTGGGGTGCTCCAGGAGCACACAGACTCTCTTGAGTTTCGCTTCTGCTGTTGTTCTGCACATCATATTAGTAAACAGTGTTTACTGACAAGCACAAATATAGCAGTGTGTCAGGATTATACTTGATTTGAAGACATCCTGAATATGTTCTGTTTTGGGACCCGAACAGAATAAAATGTATAGCACATTGATTCTCTTGAGATCAGCCCATTTTGTTTCAGCTGTTGTTCGCCACATCATATTGGTAAACAGTGTTTACTGACAAATTTAAAAAAAACCGCAGCAGCCTGTGTGACTTATTAAGAGATTCTAAGGTGTGTTCGAGAACATTTACACACTACATTTCCAGACTTTTGTGCATATTCTGAAATCACAATTTGGTTGATTTCCAATTATGTCAGTAATGAGCAGATTAAGCCAACATTACAGTTTATAACAGCTCACATGTGGTTTTATTAATCAGACTGCTGGTACACAGGAACACCTCATTTGGAATAAACAAGAAGTCCAAGCAAAAGGATAAAAGTTACATAAATCTGGGTAAAAATAAACACACTGAAGAAATGCATTTTAGAATTAGACAAATGTTTTATCTTCTATTATCTATGCATGGTTAAAAAACAGCAATGCCAATATTTATTAAGCACATGAATGGTAATGAGTAATTAACTCACTATGATGTTGCTTCGAATATGATTTTCTTTCTTCTGAGGAGCACAAAGAAATGTATTAAAAATAATACATTGGCTGGGCATTTCTCAGTCTAATCAAAGTCAATAACAATAGACAAAGAAAAGCATAAATGAAAGACAAGAACGTGATTATGACATTTTAGAGATAAAATATGTTTGCCAGATTGATAAAATGCAATGTGATAAATGGCAAGAGTGAATAAAAAAAAATCAAAACGTAAATTAGTGGGAAAATGATATGCATGCAAACATGATCACTGAGAGAGTGCCTTTCTTTTTTTGTATTAAGTATGAAAAAGCTAGTTTTGCTCACTTTATTAAAAAGTGTCATATCCTTATAATCCACATCAGATCAATAAGTGTTGCTGGAAAGAGATGTTCGTAGTTGACTGTGATTTTACCTTTCAGCGAGGCGAACACAGGGAGAGAGAGAGAGAGAGAGAGAGAGAGAGAGGGTGGGGGTGATGTGAGAGTTGTAACGGCTCCGCTCGCGCTTCAATGTTGCGGACAACGTGGATTCAGAGCGCGCGAGCGTATGGGAGGAGAGCGTGCACGAATGAGCTATTGGGGTTCCCAAATAACGGGAACAGGCAGACAGACCAAAACACGCAGGCGGATGGACGGAAATATAGGCAAGTGATCTTAAAAACCAGCGACGTAACGAGCTCTTTTCCCCCTGATGTTTTCGTGCTTTATTTGTTTGTTTGCCTTATTTAGTCATGTATCGATTGATTGCGTTTTAATTACTGGCGTGTGACAACGTGCGTGGGAGGAGGGGCGAATCCGGCGGACACGTTGAGTTGCCTTATTTTTCTATAGATGTTTAATTTTAACGAGCAAAAATGAGCAGACGGTTTTAAGCACGTTTAGTGACTTTGTGTAAATGAATGTGTAGCCTGTAGCTGCTAGAACAAGAAAGGGAGAAGAGCTAGACCAAATAAATTCACCAAAAATGCACCACATATCCAAGTAATAACAATATCCGCTGTCTTATACGTTTTAACAGTCAGGGTGTGCTTTTTTTCCTCTTTATTAGAACAAATGCATAATTATTTCACAAGCAGATAACCAAAGTTAAAGCGACTGCGACCAGGCCAGCTGAACAGACAGCGGTCAGTGTCGAAGAGACAGAAACACTCAGTTTACACCGGGAGATATGCATTTATAGATGTTCGCAAGCATAGTAAATACATGCCTTTGAGTGACAGAAACATATACGTTCGGCAAGCAGATCGAACAGTTATACCAAATACTGTAGCTGAATACCAAAACGAACAGAAAAACGTGAAAGTAATAGTAAAACAACCCACGCTTGTCTTGTTTTAATCCGTCTATCCGCCTGTGTGTGCGCGCTGGGAAAATACAGCCGGGCTGCGCGCGTCTGCTTATCTATGCATGTAGATAAAAAGTAAACTACAAGCGCAAAAAGAAAAGCGTTTTCATTTACAGAAAATGTAACAGAAAAACCTACGCATAAAACGCAATTTTATGAATAACAAGATATTGTTTCAAAAAACAAAAAACAACGCCTGGAACCAAAGTAAAGATAAAGCATCTTGCCACAACTGCTAAATTGCAAAGAAAAATCAACAGCAAAAAGAACATCTGATAAGAACCAGACAAGAAGACGGATCATGTTTGTTCCTTTGCCGGTGCCGTTTGTCTTGCCGAGAACTGCCTCTGACCTCCACGCCTGGCGCCTCAAGTCCCCGCTGGCTCTGCGCTCTCACTCCGGTAAGGCTTTCTTCCAGAGCAACCACCCTTTCTTTCTTCTAACACCGAATCCAGTGACCGCTCTCAGTGGCCTAATCCCCGTATCCATCGTGTGAATGAAACATCCTCATTTTGCTGTTTTTTGTTTGTGTCGCGCGCGGGCTTGCCGCCCTTTCCAACCTTTCAGCTTAGTCCAACCGACGCTGACCGACGCGAGTCAAGTTTGTCTACAGCCAAACTAGCACTGCGCTATCGCGCCTCAAAATGCAGCTCAGGTCGGGTTTGTTTTGTCAAGGTGTTTCCTAAATATATTCCCGTCTGGTTGGGCTTAGTTTCTTCAGGGCTCCGCATCCGTCCGTCTCCTCCTCTCGCCTCTGCCTCTGCCTCCGTCTCCCCCGAACTAAACTCGCGGTGAGCTGGGAATATTCATGCCAACTTATCGATCTCCGCAGGATCGATTCCGGGGCCGGCGGATCGAGGGGAGAGAGGAGAGAATCAGAGCAGCTACAGAGAACAGAGAAATGAGCATTTGTGCTATTTAAACATCTTATATTACAGATGTAGTTATAGTGTGATGGTCAGGTAGATAGTTGCACGTGTGGTCGGCTATAAGCGCATTGAATAGATGATCACACAGACTACATATATGTGTTATAATGTGATTTGCACCTCGTCTTTTGCTGTAAGAGACGGCGAAACGCAAACGACGACTGTTTTCGTTATTGTTTTCATTGCTGATACTTGCCGGTTGTTCGGTGGCTACATAAAGATAAAAATACAAGGAAGCGGGGATGGAGAAGGAGGGCGGGGGTGGAGTAGGAGGAGATGGGTGTAGTCTGAATTGAGGAGGCATAACTGCATAAGCAAGCTGCTGCTCTTATGTTTACGTCTGAGAATACAATGTAAGTGTTAAGTAAATAAAAACAGAAACTTGTTTATTGTATAATCTATGCAGTGTTTATTTAGTATTATTTTATATAAAGCTTATATGGGTTATCTAATGGAAAATATACGCACCAATCGGTGTACTAACCAGCATTTTGATAATTGTTTTATAGTTATTATTCATGCTTGGAATAAGCACGTTAACTGAGGGATTGCATCAAATATTTGGAATAAGATACAGTTTATACTTATAAAATTAGCTGAATAAGAACTTAAAAGAAACGTTTTTGGTCAAGTTAGTTGTCTGCATACTGTACCTTTTGTCTATATTATGGAATAAAAACCAAGATGATACTTAAATGATCCTCAGACATTATTTTTGTTTATTTTAATGCATTCAGAAAGTGTTGGTGGAGGGTGTTGTGTTTATTCAGACTTTTTTTGCAACCTCATTTTACCTATTGTGGCATTGCATTATTCTCTAGGTGTGTGATTTTACCGCTTCAGAATTTGCATAATTCTGAGAGTCTTACAGGTTTTCTTGGGCTTTGGGAAAGAAGAATGATGCAGGATGGTAAAGGGGAAGGATAATGAGCCTCTTCCCCTCAGAGATTAACAGGGCCAAGGGAGAGGAGGAGGAGTTTCATGCCCCTTTCCCTGAAAAATAGCGAATGTCAAAAGAAGATAAAAAAAAGAAGGCAGAAAAAAGAAAAAGCTGTGGACCACTAAAGGAAAGTAGGTGCAGATGACAGTGAAAAATGGGAAGGAGTATGGAAAACCGAGTTTGAGCGGAAGAGGTGATCTTGAGCTCTAGGCACAGCTTGTATGAACGCAGTCGTCTAGCTCATTAGGTACGGGTGATAAGAAAGGCTGTAAACTTTACTGTTTAGATCTACATACTTGCCACATATTACACAGAGGTGGGCGAATGGCATGCTGAAAGGTATCTGGTTAATAATTAAAAAAAAAAACTGAAATAATTTTGTCTACGCTTCAAAAAACATTTCTGTAAATTCAGTCAGTTAAACCTCAGCAAAATCTGAAAGCAGCAGTCCTTCATTTCATGCTGTCAAATACCATTACGTCCAGCAGAAATATGCATTTCTCATCAAAGCCTCTTAATCACCATTAGAGAGAGCAGAACCTATTAACTACGATCCGGTTACTAATATATGCAGCTATTACACCCTATTCCCATTAGAAAGCGGATATAGACATGGACAGAGGCAGAGATAGAGATAATCAAGACCTATTCTTGTAAGTGGTCTTGGGAATTATTGCCATTAACGGCTCCATTAAAGTTTTATGTGCGTTACAGTAACAGGCAGGTCCTGGAGGATGAGAGAATATTGACTGAGAGAGAAAAAGAGTGAACCTTCTGCTTGGCATGACTTACGAACCAAATGTGTCCTATCTGTTCTTACTGATTTCAACAGAGATACTCTTTGATCGATTAGGATAAAATGACTTTAAAAAAGTACTGAAACAGAATTGTTTCATTGTCATAATGACAGCTGACAGAGTCAGAAATGAAATCCATGTATTTTATGTAGCTATTTATATATTTATTTTTAGTGACATTACATGAGTGGATGTGAGAGAAAGTGTTTTTATAGATCAGGGCAAGTCCTGGTGTTAAGATGATTGGCAATGACAAAATGTCAGCTTGGGTTTGTTAGTAACGTAATGGAGAATCAATAGATATAAGGAAGATGTCAATACAGAATGTTCTACTGGATTTCTCTCTCTCTTACACACACACACCCTCTCTTGCTCTGATTGATATGCCATGTCGTCATGCTGTTCGTACTCCCACAGGTCTTTTAGTTGTAATGTTAGTTTCAGCAGAGCAGAAATGTGTTTGCATCTGTGTGGGTTGACCTTCTGTATTAACACTAACGGCACCCTTCCCCTCATTAGAACGACTTCAAGACGTGGCTTTTCACGCTGTAAGACATTCCCCAGAGTTCTTTCCTTCCAGTGACCATTACAAGCACACACAGATTGTGTCTTTACACAACCATTACATATCTCGAGTCTGCTCTGCAAACTGATCATGAAGATTTTAGAGTGAAATCTCTGAATCGCACAAAGTTTAAAGATACTTACAAGTGCTTGCAGGGAAATATTCAAAAACAGTTCAACCAGAAACAGAACTATTCTCGAACCTGTCATGCACTATAATGTAAAGCTCAAGAAATTTAGATCTGTCCATGTAAATGCCGTTTTATACCACCAACTGTGTGGAACCAATTCAGCTTAAAAATACAATGTTGTACATGTAAACATTGACATAATCACATACTAAAAATGTAACTCACTGTGTTGTAGTGGATTTTAAGCTTTTTTCTTAAGTGCATTTGCAGTTGTGATTGGTTCTGTCCTTTATGATTTGCTTAGAAGCACATTTAAAGGAAATTTACACTGTTTGTGCATTAAAAATGTGAGGTGCAATAAAAAAAAAACTTTTACTTGAGCGCCATGCATTGCGAATGCCGTGTCATGCGTGGGATGTGAAACATCTGTGCAATGGTCAAACATGGGCGCCTAACTTGATGTTTACATAGAAAAACAATGGAAAAGTGGCCTGCAGAAATGCTTTTACACCAGTGTTTCCTGGAGGCACACCAGCAATATAAGTTTTGGATGTCTTCATTGTTTGAGCCACCCATATCTGGTTTTTGAGTCTCTATTAATGATGTGTCAAATCAGGTGTGTTTGATTAGAAAGAGCGTGAAATTGTGTTGGTGTGCCTCTAGGAGCGGTGTTGAGAAACAGTTATTTTGTTGATTCTTGTGCTCAGACGGCTGAAAACAAGACGCATGCAGTAGCAAAGCCGATGTGATGCAGCATGTCATTCAGACTGAACCGTCCTCACTTTAACATTATTATTTTGCTGCCATGCAAGCAAGGGTATTTCTTTTAGGAAATGCAAATCTTTTCATTATTATTCTTTCTTTCCACCTCCTCTTTATTGCTTTTTTACATACAAAAACACACTCTGGAGGTGTTGGGGGCTACATGATGGCTCAAAAGTAGGTGAAGTGTTCAGACAGGCCCTTAATCAACACATCTGTGAAAAAAGGCACCTGGTCAATACACCCCCTACCAGTACAGCAGCACTCACACAGATTCAGCACCGCTGTGTTAATTTAGTGTGATTATCTGGCTGCACATGTGTATTTGTGTGTGTGTATGTGCACATGTGTTGGGGAGAGAAAGAGAGAGAGACTGTTGTATTCACCTTAGACAGACAGAAGTGTATAGATGGAGGGATCGGGGCTAGAATGAAAGATGAGCGTAAATAGACATGATTGAATGTGTTGATATTTGACGTGAAAGGTGCATATAGCTTTACAGACAAATGAAGGTAATGAGAGAAATTTAGATTAGCGTGTGGATTGGTAAACAGACAGGTTGACACAGAGTCATGCCACTTTTAAAAATCGGGCTGCTTCTTTGATAAGATGAAAAATGGACATAAACTAGTGAATATTGTCCTCTCAGCAGCTGCTGTGTGTGCGCGTGTTTGTTGATAATAGAGAATGTGCAATAAAAGCTTGCTCTTTGATTATGTCCTTCACTCCTCACGAACAAGCTCAAGACCTAAATCTGTTCTCTTCCTCCATTTCATTTAAGATTTATAGTGTTCAAGGTCTCCCGTTCACATGTAGGGCTTAGTGAATGTCTTTCAGGGCTTTTCCCCCTTGCTTTTCATGGTCGAAAGGTGTTCTAGAGACATGTTTTGATTAATAATGCCAATTAGTTTATTGGTTATTAATAATTCATATTGCATGATGCTGATGTTTCTCATCTAAATTAGATGACACAATTTACTATTGCAATGTAAAATGATGCATAGTATGCAGTATTCCTGGCTGGATGCTTTTGAGTAAATTATATCTTACATCTTTTCTAAACTTGCATGATTGTCCTTATTCTGTGGAAGATAAAGATGACGTGTTCACATGAAAAATAAAACCCCCACCAAACATTTATCCAAATATCTTCTTTTTTCAATGTTCCACTGAAATCAAAGAGTTTAGAAACAACATGATGATGTTTCATTTGAGTGAACTGCTTGTAAAACTGTATTAACTGCAGTAAAATGAGGTAAGATAAATGCAGTTTTACCCCAAACAGGGCACTTACAACCGCACAATATTTTTAACTGACAACACAAGCCGAAACCACCAGCCACCTACCCGTACAAATCTTGTAATTGGCCACATGCTGCCTTGAGTGACAAGTATGATCATCAATCAAATTAAGATGGAGAGAGGGGAGGGATGGAGCCCGACTCCCCAGACAGGCTGCTGTTAACAGGGTTTCCTTCAATCCGGCTTTATCGATCAATACGTGGCTTGCCAATTTGTACTCTGCACCTGAGTACATAAAATGCCTATTGCATCAGATTACTCGAAGTTTATATCCATTATGCAGCATGTTCTCATCACTTCCATAAGAGCAGAGCAGATTGTTTCCATGCACTCGCAGTAGCATTAAAACAGAGCAACAGAATACGGACACATTTCGCCTTTAATTTGGCAGCCTTACTCATAAAATGCTTTGATGGGATAATTGCGTTCCCCGAAAGCAATTTGTAGTTTATTACCATCAGCCCATATAAGCTCGGTTGGTGTCCGGCATTTGATGATGCAGATGGGCATTAAACCAGGAATGCTGGAGGGATCACGGCTCAATGACTGCGTTTTTTGTGGAACGTATCCGAGGTGACGTACAACGAGGGAGCTTAGGCAACATAGCAGAAGTGATTACGGTCGTAAAAATACATTGAACTGCAGATTTTATGAGGAATTATTTTACGACTCTCTGAAATATTCAATACTGATGTTGCTCGTGGTGTTCAGTGCTCTGATATTGTGTAATGTTGGCCATCGCCTGTGGCAATGCTGTATATCAGACCGCTGCTGCTTTCATTTCACCGCGACTTTTCTCCTTTAATATACAAACGCAGTCTTGCTTTTTAGTTATTGATTGTAGTAAAAATGGTCTTCGCAAAATTTAAACTCGAGTTGACACTTGCTCGCCCTCAAGTTGTTCCAAAACTTTCTTTCTTCCGTGGAACATAGAAGATATTTTGAGGACTGTGAATTTTTTTCTGTATACAATAAAAGTCAATGGTAACCAAAATGTTAGACGTTTTAGTGTCCTTGAATTATGTATAATTTATTGTTATTACTTTAGTAAGTAAATTTAACAGGTAAAACAAGTACTTACCCAGGTAAAGTGTTACCCAGTTTGGATACATATCTTATTTTGTGTTCCTCATAAAAAAAGCAATAAATATTAGAATTTTCAATTTTGTGTAAATATTATTACTGCTGTAATATAGTTTCATTGTTCGTCTCGTAGCGGCGCTGATGTTTTCTTACGTTGTAGTGGTTCATTTCTTTTTCCTTAGTGGAAAGATGCAAGGTACTGTGGAGTAAATCAGTTGAGTATTTCATATTTACTTGACTTATTTCTATTTATTTCATTAATAAATAGTCTCCTTGCCTCCTTTGTCTGTATCCTACTTTATTACTTGCACATTAATTCCAGGCAGTAATATGATTTTTACGTCGTATCCCTCAAAATGTTTGTTGTGATGTTACAGTGCGGGATTTTTAATGGAGTTTCTTTATAAAGGCTTATCTTCTAGCCCCTGTCCTTCTCTCCGTATCTCTTGCTCTCTCTCCTCCAGTCCTGGTGTGGCATGATGGAGGGATTTTTAAGGAGATTTTTTTTCTCGTGTTCATTGGACGTTGATGAGCTCCTCTGTCTGTCGCTGCTGGCCTGTCATAGCCTCAACACTGCTTATAGCAAAATCAATCGGTCTCAGTCACAGAGGGCGAAAGAGACGAGAGCGTTAGCTGGTGCTCCGTACGCACACACACGTTCACGTACCCAAAGTTTATAGCCAACAAACACGCACTTGGTTCAACTCTTGCCCTCCCTCACATCTTGAAGATGGGATGAAGGGATGGAGGGAAAACGCATGAGAAGAAAAGGATGACAGAGGAAGAGAGCGAGGGACAGATAGTAGCATTAAAATTCATGGCTTTTTTTACTCTCTGTGCTGAAAAATCAATAGTGTTTACTATGAATGAGAGGAGTGCTGGACAGCAGAGCTGGGGGCTGATAGACGGGGGGTGAGAGAGAATGGGGAGCTGGGGGGGGCTGACTTCATTACTCGAGGCAGAGGCACGAGAGGTCAAGGTTAAAGACTCAACCTAGCGGGTAGAAGGTGGGGGTTGTCTACCATTTACTCACAATGCTGCAATAGTAATGTGGAGTCAGATACAACAGCCCCTATCAGTATAAATGAGAAGATGTCGGTCTGGGATCCATGCTTTCTCTATCTCTTTGCGCCCACTGCATTCGCTCATGCTCGCGTGGATAAGCATCTGTAAATTCACATTTGGATGGTCCTGGAACTAGTTGGATGTTTTGTACCCAGCTGTGTTGCAGCTGATAGCAGCATCTGCCACTTTTGTAAGTTTTAACGAACCTTAACAGCTCATACCATGTGAAACACTCCTGAAAGTTAAGGGAAAAAGTCACATACCCTCTCTTAAAGAGCCTGGGAAAAAAGTTGATTCTTCTTCAGCCTCTAGTTTTGAATATATTTAGATAGCTTGACTGATTCAAACCACCAGTGTGGGTTTTATGTGGGGGTCAGTAAAAGATAAGTTCAATTAACAGCACTTGTGGTGTGGTATTGATTACACAATTATTTCGGTTTAAAATAAGCAAAAATATCTGGCTTACAGTCTGGCTCAGCACTTGATTTTAGCGTGAAAACCACTTGCGTATAGTTTCTGTTGTCTAATTTTAGGACTTCATTACTATGATAATATAATGCAAACCCAAAAATGACCATATAAAAGTGCTTTAAAAGCTTCCTCACAGCAATGCATAGAAGAACCATTTTTGGATCCACAAAGAACCATTCATTCCGAGGTTCATTCTAAATAACCATCTCTTTACTTACCTTTTTACAATATGAATTCTTTCACCACAAAAATGTTCTTCAATCGTTTTGAATCGTTTATGGAACCATTTAGACAAACAATTAGACAAACAAACAAAAAATAACAATTAAAAAAATAAATTCTGTGTCATATTAAATCTGTATAACTTCTGTGGAACGCAAAAGAAGACATCTAAAAAAAAATCAAAACATATTAAAAAATAATTTATGATGAACGGAAGAAAGAAAGTCATACAGATCTCGAGGCTGTGCTTGCGTTTTTTTTTGTTTTGTTTTTTTTAGCTGAGCAATCCCTTTAACATGCACTGAACCCAGTAATACTTTAATACTTTGACGGCAGTAGGTTATTTTCTGGATTGGAGGTGAGATGGCTAGAGTCTTCTAGATCTATTGGCCTCGCAAATCTCCACCCCTTCATTTTCCTCCTTTGGTGGAGAGTATGTTTTCATGGTGATGTATACAGTATTCAAGCAGCCTGATATTCAAGGAGGCTCATGAATGATGTAACAGGAGATGCTTGTCTCAGACCCGTGTGGATGTGGCTGCAGGAATATATGGCCTATAAATGGAAATGTGAACTTTTACATCAGCATAAATTTACATTAAAGTCATATGATTGGAATACATCGCACTGAATAATTTCCTCTGTTAAGGCTGGCAAATGAAATATTTTTTCAGAGATATTAATCAAGGTTCACATTAGATAGCCTATAGTTTACAGCTACTGAGATTAATATAAAAGACTTAACCCTGCGGCTTATTTCCTTCATTCTTTTGTATTAGTAAGTGCTAAGATGGATGTGTAGAAAAGGTGAACAAACACACAGGCTGCTCTGCAGGCCTTGACTTATGCCACCGCTTAATGTAATAAAATCTCATAATGTCTTGCTAGTAAACATGATCTAATAAGCTATATTTAATATGACTTATGTGATGTTTCTAACAATCTTCATGGGATACTATATTATCTGCTTTTATGTCTTATCTTCTCTTCCTCTCACTCTCTTTTGGTGCTCTCCTTCTTTTTTTCCTCTGCACGGCAGCACAGGATGCTTTCTTATTCTCTTTTATTCCTTCCACTCTTTTTCACCTTCTCTCTCTTTCTCTCTCTCTCTCTCCCTCCCTCTCTCTTTCTTAGTCGTCTGTTCCCTTAGCGACCGTTTCCAAGGCACCCACTCCCAAGGGCTGGGGGAGGGGACCTGTGATGTCATGCATGCATAACTATACACCTGAATACTGTTGTTTTAATCTTTCTGCAGGACTCTCTTACAAAGCTTTAGTATTCCAGGACCACTTGGCTCTTTATACACTTCTGTTGTTGTATTTATTGCCTCTAGTAAAATTCTGTACACAGACTGCAACATTATGTGTGCTAGATAAAAGTATTTACTCTGGTACATTATAATGCACACAGACACCGTGTCCTCTCCGTATCCGTTAAGAATCTGATTAATATTAAACAGGTCTTTTATCAGTGTGGACGATACAGTGTGTGTGTGTGTGTGTGTGTGTGTGTGTGTGCTTCGCTTAACCTTGCCTCATCTTAGGCTGTAAGGTTTGTCCCCATGATGCAATTTGCCTTGACATCTAAGGAAACTTTGCAATTATTTGAAAAAATAGTTTAAAGTATAAGGAAAGGTTAGGTGTTTGAATACACTAAATATTAACTTATTTCTGACATCATAATACCTGTTTCTACCATCCGGTCCTGAACTTTTATTGTCTGTTTCTTACCCAACAATGCCATTTTTTTAGGAATATGTGTTTCACAGAAAAAGTAACTTACTTCATGCATTCAACAGGGATGTTACTTAATCTTCTTTGCATAAATTACACTTTACATAAATCCTTCTAGTGAGGAATGTATAACAAATTAACAGCTAGAAGGCCCAAAATAAGCAGAAATGAATCTGAAATAAATATACATATATAGGGGTGTAATAGTACACATATTTGTACCGAACATGTTTGATACAGGTCCTATAGTATTTTTATTTTTGAAGTAAATTCAAAGAATTTTTGACGCTCTTTGATGTTGCGCAACAGATTGTTGTATAAACGCCCTTTTAAAGTGCATCATCCCTTCCTCTTTACTACTAGCTGTAATGCAAAATAAATATGAATTAACATCTCATGCAAACTGCAGAAAGAAATCGTTAAAACAGCCTGTAAACAAAATGTCTCGAAGCATTTTATTTACCTCAGGCAAGTCCTCAGTGTCCACAGCTCGTTCGCTAGAGAAATAAAGTCTTTAGAGAAGAGCATTTTGCAAATATTAGACTATAGGCTCATTATATTTTATTTGACCTGTAAGTGATGTATTATTTACCGTGTGTTTAAATACATCTCTTCTGGAAAAGTTATGCCACTATGAACATTTTTTATGAGAATTTTTTTAAATAAGAATTGACCCATGATGTCAAATCAATGACATCATTACGTCTATATGCACACACACACACACACGTGTATACTATTTAGATTGCAAAACAAAAACAGCAAAAGCTTATACATGAAATAATAATATTTCGTTAGCTTAGTTGATTATTGCACTGCTTTTGTGCATTATTTCTGTGTTATTAATTTTGAAACATCTATTTTTCTAATGCTTTTACCAAATACATTCATGTTGAGTTTATTCTATAAGGCTTCACCTGAAATGCACACACTGAAAACTTTGGTTTTAAAACTCCAGCTGAAGTGCACTAATACATGCTTTTTGGACAATGTCGTATTACTAAGCAACAAATGAGTCAGAGGATGTAATGAATGTTGTGTTGTTACTGGTGTTAGCTGATGAGGGTCATGGTTACTAGGTAACGGCCAGCTCAGCCTGTAGATATGCATTCGGCTCCTAATGGGAGCGGAAAAGGGGAGTGTGTGTGCGTCGGGGGTCAAGTTTGTCTGAAAGGGGATTAATATTTTGAGAAGGGGCAAGCAGTCGCTCTGTCTACACTGCTTGTGTCTACACAGATCTCTTGTTGTTAGTACTCTTTGAAGCTTTTGTCGTGCTGTTTCACGCGTTTCCGAGGGCGAGAGGTGGTCTCGGTTACAAAGTACCCAACATGTATTCAACTCAAACATTCAGTAAAAGAAAAAATGAAACTGACTGCATGTGTTAATAAAAAACATCCACTAGTTTTCCGAGGAAAGACTAGCGGCAAAGCCTGCACTTAGACCAATAATAATCATTTCATTAATTTTGTAACTATAAAGTGAATTAGTTTACTGTTATATTTGTGTTTATTGTACAAGAGCATGCCAATCAAACCTGCATCTGTACTCAGCCAAATGTAAACATGCTAGACACATGTACAATTATAATGTCATTATCTATGTTTTTAACCAATATAGTATTACAAAGTTGAGATCCTTTTCATTCATTTACTATTTTTCATTTCATTCTTGAAACTGATCATTAAAAATTATATAGTAAATAAATTATTATATAGTAAAATTATAATTCAAAGTACTACTATACTAGGAGCACAGTGCACATTTCTTGATATTAAGCCTAATATGTGTTTTAATGTCACTATTGATGAGGATTGTCTTTAAATGCAAGATATTTAAGGTATGCCTAGAGTATGCTTGCAATACTTCCACTTTAGCACAATCAAATATACTTCAGTATATCTTTAGGTGGACTTCAGCACAATAAAAGTGCATCGAGTACAAAATGATTTGCTGTAATTTAGCGGATTTTAAATATAACTGTTATATAATATAAATATAACTTGCAGAGAAGCGTTATTAAGTGGATGGATGTATTTTTAGTACACAATATTTGTGTTTCAAATGCATTTTAGTGTATTTATTTTTTAGTAGGGCTGTCATTGCACTACCTGTGCCTTCCTCTTGTTCTCATTTTCACTCTTGATTTGGTCCCTATCTCGTTCCCACCCTATTGACCCTCTTTCCCCAAACAATTCCCTCTCTCTCTTTTCGTCTTCTACTCTCTCTCTCTCTATTGATCGACACATAGTGAGCTCTGTTCTTCACTGTGCTGCCTCCCTTTAATCAATACAGATAATTGTCTGCTCTCTCTCTTTGCCAAATACTCACTCTCTCTTACTCTCTCTCTATCAATGCACCCCCTAACCACCCTAAGTCTGGGATTCCCCCTGTCTTAATGACCAAAGGTAACCTGTTCTCTCTGTCTCTCTCTCCCTCCATCGATTGGCGTGGGAGCGATTGACTCACATGTGTAAACATGGTGTACGATAGTGCTGCGTCGAAGTCTCTTCGACTATTCCCATGTGGTTATAATAGAGACAGACTTTTCAGTGTTTGTTAGGTTGAAATCATGCAATCAGATTCAAATCTGGAGGTCACACCATACTTACTAATCCTCTATGACTAAAAGAACGGACTTAACTTGAGTAGACACTCTGATCAAGCAGATGCACATGAACATATATTAATATTACATGCTATTTATGGATAAAAAATATAGACATGTCTGGAAAAACTTAATGTTGCAAGTTAGATTTGAATCAGATTTTCCCACATGAGCACCAAGGCTAACTAATTGTATTGCAAATATAAAAATATAAAACTTTGGAATTGTATATATGTACCTCCATAGGGGAGTGTTTGCAGGTGGGGAGATGTCCCGAAAGAACTTTACATGCACCAAGGTCAAAGTTTAATCTCTGCCGGTCAGGCTTTTATCAGCGGGATAATAGAGAATTAATATTTATAGCATACTGTGTGATTTTGGATAGCCGGGGTGAGACCAGAAAGTGTTTTCTTCATGATGACAGTGTGGTTTTGTTTGGTGGAGGTGTGAGAGAGAGGGCAAGGACGGGTGAATGGTGAGGTGAGACTCTTGCCTCGCCAGACTCTGATTTAAAAATCTGGATTTCTGTGAAGAGGGAGATTACAGGTGATGCAGGCCTCAGTGTGACACTCCAGTGGGATCTGAGCACACAGACACAGTGGAAAAGAATCGCTTTGGTGTTACACACAATTCACAGGATCACTATTCATTCCCCGTTGTGAGCCTTTGTGTTTTTACGGTGAATGTGAAGGTGCGAAGAACTATACAGTGCCGGGCCCTACACACCTCTAATGATCTCAACCAACACATTTTCATGTGCCATTAAAAATATAGAAGATACGGAATAATAGTGGGTTGAAAGCGTACAAGGAATGT
Organism: Enteromius viviparus; assembly: GCA_032353835.1. Lineage (NCBI taxonomy): Eukaryota > Metazoa > Chordata > Actinopteri > Cypriniformes > Cyprinidae > Enteromius > Enteromius viviparus. The sequence continues at coordinate 15,199,825 of JAUCNO010000236.1, read as the reverse complement.
AGCACTTGGTATATATTCGTAGGCTATTGAAATATTGATATATTTTCTTTGCTTTGTGTCTCTGTAGGCTCTTTCTTTATCAGATTATGTTTCCTCTCACTCTCTCCTTCTTTCTCAGTCAAGCCTCAAGCATAGAAACCTTGAATTTGAATTTCAGAGGCAAAGAAAGAGAAAGAGGGGGGTAGGGTGGGGTTCTGCTCTTAGGGAGCGGTCGTTGAGAAAGTGCCTCTAATGAGCGTCTGTGCGCTCCCCCCTGCCTAGGGCCCCGATCGATACAGACTCAGAGCAATAAAGCTTTCCCCTGTCATCTCCACAGAATACAAAGCAGTATGGGGAGAGAGAGAAAGAGAGCGAGAGAGATAGGTGAAAAGCTGTTCCGCTAGCCAGACCGATTTCCTACACCCCCCCCCAAAACCCATCTACCACCATCTAACAGCAGTAGAGCCCCTACCCCCTCTCGTTCCTTCTCTCCACCTCACAGTCTTCTTTCCTCTCCTTTCCCCAAATGCAGCACGGGTCCCCTGTGCCGGCTCTGAGTAGGTTTTGATATCTCCTTGCGGTCGGAAGGAGAGAAATAAATAACGGCAGAAGAAACTCTTACTTTAGTTATTATCACAAACACAGAGACAAGGACGGATAGAGAGAGACGGCCAAGTGGGGCATAAAAAAGGAAAGGAAATTAAACAATAAAAGAGGTATAAAAAAAAAGCAGCTGGAAATGGATGAACAGACAAAGGGAGAGAGAAAAAGAGTGAGAGATGTAGTTTAGGAAGTGAAATGGGATGAGAAGAGAACGAAGACAGGGAATGAAGTGATACAAAGAGGGGGGGGGCGGAAAGCGAAGGAGAAGGGGATTATGGGAGAGAGAAAGATGGATGTTGTGATAAAGATGGAGGGTGAGTGGGAATATTGATGAGTAAGAATGACAGACAGGAGGCAAAGTGAAGGAAAAAAAACTGCATGGGGAAAGGTGAAAGACAGGTTAAAGGTCAAATTATTCTTGAAATTGTAAATCAGCCACTTTTAATCATAGTTACAATATGGTAACTTTTGGACAACGGAGGTGCAAAAATGAAATATCAAAAATCAGCTGGTGTGTGAGGCTGGTGGTTTGACTGCTTCACCTTATCTGTCTTCTTGTGTTTAAAAACAATTAGCTGATATTCAAAGCTAAAATATTAATTGAAAAATAGTATATAATAAAAAAAATAAAAATAGGTAAACTAGGCAGCCTCTCTAGTTGACCATCTCGACCCGTCCTTCATATCAAACCAAACGGTTCCTCATGAAAGTGTCAGTGTAGGTGTGAACATGTCCGTGTTTGTCCTCCATCACCGTGCACTTGTGCTTTTTCTGTGACAGCTCTAGAGTCGCTCGGTCATTACGCTGCTGTCAACCTAATAACATCTCTTCCTCATCTCTCAAAAACAACAGTTTCTGTGTGTATGTGTGTCTCATCTCTTTTGTTGTACCCTCACCCCTCCATCCTCCCCAATTCAATCCCTCATTTCTTCTTTTATTGGAAAAAGATGGGATGAATCCTTCATCTCCTCTCTTGTAATGCTCTTCTGTTATTATTCTGTAGCAGGGCTGGGCGAGATAGCTCAAAATATTAAAGGCGTAATTTTCAGGCTTTTGACGTTGTTTATATATATATATAAATCTTGATTTTTATTTTATTATTTGCTCGGAAATGGGTGTTTTTATTAATCTGAGGAATAGTACTTTTCACCAAGTAGTCACTTTAGCCAATTAGATTCTAAATATTTCACGTGTAAAGTTAAAAATGTAAAATAATCATTTTCAATTTTTTTTTATTTTTTATATACAGTGATGGGTAACACTTTATTTCAAGGTGTCCTTGTTACACGTTACATGTACTTGCTATTATAATAACAATAAATGATGCATAATTACATGTAAGTAACTCTAAACCAAAACCTAATCCAAACCTTAACCATATTGCAAGTACATTAATACTAGTTAATAAATATTAACTCCTAAGGACACCTTAAAATACAGTGCAACCCAATTATTTAAATATATATAGAATATTTAAGCACTACATTTTTTTATCTAGAGTATAACAATAAGTAGTAATATTATAAATATAACAAATTATATTTAGCAAATTCATATTAAATAAATTTACGATAAATAAATACTAAATGTAAAATGTATTTTTGACTTTAAAGCTCATCAAATTAAATAAATTAAGTTTTAAATGATACATCATACGTTTATTGAGAGTTTAAATCAGTGTCATTCAATATTGCACAAAAATTGTATAAATACATAACTCAGTTCAGTTCAGGTGGTCCGAGAGCGTTGGATTGGTGGCACTTTTTTTTTAGCTTACACACATTTCTCTCTACTTTCTAGTCTTATCTTCCAAGTTTTTCATTTATTTTCTCATCTCTCTTCATCTCCCCCTGTCCTTTTCTTTTCCTGTGAGATTTTACTATCAATTCTCCCACTGTGCACTTCTTTTTCAAGTGGCCTGACTCTCTCCTGCATGCGCGTTCTCTCCCGTCCTGCCGTATGAATTCCTCTCAGCTCCCCTTATTTCCCCCTCTACCATTCTGCACAGTAATAATGCTACTGATAGAAAGAGGCCCAAGTGTGTGTGCGCATGTGTGTGTGTGCGATTATTGTCGTGTCGGGAGTCAGAGGAATCGATCGATGCAGAAATATGAGGGCCTGTGTCAAAAACAATAACCACCTATTCCCCAGATACACACACTTTCTCACACACAGCTGTGTTCACGCAGCCTTATATCCACACCCAAATATTAAACATGCACACAACCCAGGAGAAACGATACACAACCCTCACATTACAGGAAAAACGCTCCATTTCAGATAGGAAACTTATCTGCACAAGAGCCGCTCTCAGTTTACCATTTCACTGTCTGTCACAGGGGTAAAAACATACACATAAGCACAGACAAACACACACACACTCACAAGAGACCTTTCGCTGCTGTTGCCTGGCAACGTAGGCCAGTGGCCAATCACAGTGCAGAGCAGGGTCCAGTGATGTCACAGCGTCTGCTGACCAGCAGGGAAAGAAAGAGGGAAAGAAATGTCTGGAAACAATTGAAAAAGAGCATTTTTATCATTACATTACGGGACTTACTGATAGTTTAACAGCCGAAGGAGCGAGTGGGAAGTGGAGAGAACGGACGGTTGTGTTTATGGAGGTGAAGAGGTGGACGTCTCAGCCTGGAATGAAGGACGCAAAGTAACTTTATCAGCATTAAACACTAAGACACAGTTGTGTTTGGAGCAAACACGATTGCATCTGCAGCGTGAAGAGCGTTCGCTGTGAGAAATAGTTAGTATCTAATCACTCACACCCATACGCACGCATATACGCCTCCGAGCTGTGACAGCTGCAAGATTGATGGCTCTCTTGAGGCCTGTAGCTCACGCTCTTAAACGGACAGCTGATCAGATAAACATGGAGAGAAGGAGAGAGAGAGAGGAACGGATCAAGAAACAAACACAGATCATAGAGGCATGTGTGATGTTCCTGCCTGTTCCACGAATGCTTCAGAGTCCTCTTAGAAGCTAAAAATGTTGTTTGCCGTTGTTACGAGGAAGCCCTTGAAATGTCAATCGGGAGATGAGGGGCTGGCCAAATGGCCTGAGACCTCCGTGACATATGCAGACGTGTCTGTGCTGTGTGACCTCTGGGGTCATGAACTTTAACCTCGGCAGCCACACCGCATATAGACAGACTGGCGATGACCGTGAACCTGAAGGTCTTTGTGTGATACAAATGCTCAATTTGTGAATAACAAACGTCTGATTGTTGTTATAGCTAAGATCTGTAAAACAATACATGAAGTAATAGAGAGAACTGTAACTATATTAAGCCCTCATATGCTCCTGTACAGGCAGCTGTCTTTTGTTTGTTTGCGTCTGTTACATTGTTACAGACAAAAAACTATTTTTTACTTTCATTTTATGGAAACATGAGGTGTAAAGTTGAAAAGGAGCGCTCGGAAATGAAACTCGTCTCTAAGGATTGGTAACGTTCATTAGAAGTGGAGCGATGGCGCCTCCTCGTGTTAAACATACAGTACTGCAGCCTTGTAAATCACCAGATAACCTGAACTTTCTCACCTTGCCTGTGAATCATTGCAGTGGGCTGTGTTTAACATTTTCCGAAGTAACGTGCTTTGTTTAATACGCCAACATTCAGTAGTAAACATTTCTATATGTGTAAATCTTGTTCTTGCTGACGTTTTCTCATTTTTGCTGAATGCACTTTTCTCATATCTTTTTTTCTGACCAACTTTGAGGCTTAATCTGACAGCAAACTAACAGGGAACAATCTTCAGGCATTGTTGCATTAGCTAAAAAAAATATATAAATAATAATAATAAAATAAAATAAAAATGTAACATTTTATATGGAATGTTTCTATATCACTCCATCAACATTACCTTCAATCAACACTCTAAAACTATTATTATTAATATATCATATCATATCATATCATATCATAATATGAAACTATTTTGATAATACACATTACTTAGACATTCTAGTAACTATAAGTATCTTTGTAACTAATGTAAACTAATTCTTACTCAGTTGCTACTACATGTCTGCTAACTCTCAGAGTAGACTGTTAGGATGGTTTAGGGTTAGTAGAATAAGTTGACCTACACTTGCAAAGTTTCTGATAGTCAATATGTTGTATGTTTTGGATCCATCAAAATAAAATGTTAGAATATGTTAAGCATATTAAGTCTACTAATACTCTAATGACGGCTATAGTTTAGTTGAGTCCCAAAGTTTTATACTCTTAGTAGGATTTGTAAACTAAAGAAGTAGTCCATGGAAAAATGAAAAATAAAGTGTTACCCAATTGTCTTGAATCCTTTAATATTTATAAAGATGCAAATACTATTTTACAACATATAGCAATATTCAAATGTAAGTTTCTTAAGGTTGATGCTACACTGGACAATTTTTTTGAGTAATTTTGCGGGGCACTTTCCCACTGAGAATGATGAACGTGTCTCACCTGATTGCCCGTTACATTTTCCAAAGTTGCCCGGCAACGCTGCTCAAAATGTGGCCAGTGTATCATCAGCCTAAGAGCTGTATAAAAGGCCCAAGCGTAAATCCTTCAAAATAATTTACTACACAAAATATACATTTTCAGTAGAAATGGGAGCAAATAGTGAAAAGCATTGAATAAGCATCTTTAACACGAAATCAAAACTACAGTTTTTCAGAATGTGTAAAAGAATCTAATAACACAAGAGCGGTTGCAGAAGGTTTAGTTAAGACATGTTAATTTTCAGTCTGTGAACAGCACAGCGTGTAATTCATTCCTGTTTCCTGCTTTAGACACATTACAGTTTTATATCAAAACACATACGGCTTGCTTTGCTTTCTCTGCTTTGTTTTGGGCTCCTACGGGGTGATTCATGCCCCGCTGTGGACGTGTGAGGTTGGAAAAAAAGTCGTGTGAGCGAGCGTCCTTGTTCTGTATTTTCTGATGGAGGCTTGTGTTGATATACAGTAGAGATATGGTGCGAGACGGGTGTGAGAGAGAGGACTCGTGAGCTACTCTTTCCAGCAACCCCAGCACTTTCCAGCGGCACAACTCTCCCCCTCTTTTCACCTCTATCACACCATCTGCTTATTCTTTCATCTCTCGCTCCTCTCTTCTGCCTTCCCACTCTCAACCTCTTTCATCCTCTGTCTCTTCACCTGACCCCACTCTTCAGCCCACCGATCGACAGCGCTTCACTTCCTCCTCCTGCTCGTCTTCCTCAGCGATTTCTCCTCCAAACGTGCGTAGATTCGCTCAATCAAAAGACCTGTGACATACTTACGAGTGTAAAATGCAGGCAACGTTGCGTTCTTGTGAATGTGCCATGTCTGCCCTGACCCGCTGCTTTCTTGCTCTCTTGGGGCCAGGAAGTGGGCAGAAGGAGGCGGAGGTGTGGGTGAGTATAACGTAGAGAGGAGGTGACGGAGGGAGGAGAGAAGGAGGAGTGGAGACTTCACCCCCCTACTTGTTATCAGTTTGTTCCTCCTTCTTGGCCACACACTGACACAGTCAAAGAGACGCGGAGAGAGTGAGACAGAAAAAGAGTGTATTCATGAGAGGAAGAGGACCTCAGTGAACAACTCCAAACATTCATCATCATGACAAAGACCGGTCCTGTTGCATCCATGGACTACTCCCAAATGTGGTTGCCAGGTATGTGTCTGGAGCATCTGGGGTGGTTGCCAGGTTGGTCTCTTTTTTTTTTTCAAATTTATTGATAGACTCATTAAAAAATGCAGGGATGTTTGAGATCACTGGACCAAGAAGGATAGCATAGAGAAACTGAAAGAAAGAGATATGCAAAGTTACAGAAAGCTGAAATTCCAAAATATGCGTCATGAATTTCGAAGTGGCTAATTTCTATTGAAATAGAGCTAATTGTTTGATGGGGCTTTGCAAGAGCATTCAGATTTCTGTGATTGTTTTTTTGTTTCAAAGCACTGAAACGTATGAAGTATTTTGTATAAATTATTTTTAATGAAACAAGAAATTTCAACATTTAACATTTTATATATTTAGTATGTGGCCAGATTCATGGCGTTCATGCAGTCAGGCTATGTTTGTACGATGCATTTATATTTACATTTATAATATGACAAGCGATCTTATGATTCATCTGTTCAGACCTCACCGAGTTTTTGGGTTGAAATCTGGGCCAGTGAAAGACTTTTACCCTCACGTCCTCCAAGTTTACGATCACTGAACTTCAGTTTCCTGCAGTATTTGTACGCTTTGCAGCCTCTATTTCTTCTTGTACTTTGATAAGATGCCCAGTCTCTGCTGATGAAACTAATCCACAGCATGGTGCTTCCAACACCTTCTTCACTGGGAGGATGTTGAATTAATATGCACAACACACACGCATTTTCACAAGCTTTAGCCACAATTATTAATGCATTTTCAGAATTTAAAGCTTTTTTTGGCAGACCACGTTTTTTTTTTAACTTTTATTACATTATTTTTCAAGACTGTTTTGGACTAGTGGCTTGATTCTTGCATTCTCAGCTGACCTCAGTGGTTTTTCTCACTGCCACCGTGAGGTTGTGAAGTTTAGGGGGCAGCCAGTCTCATATTTTAGAATTTGTAATTTAGTAAAATGTGAGAACTCGTCAACGATCTGCCTTTTTTTGTAAACTTAGTAATGAACGGGTAGTTTTGTAATTCTCCTACCATGTCTCTGTATTCTTTTCAAAGGCACAGTATTAAAACTAGATGCTCAAAAGCTGTGTTTTTCTCTTCCTAAATTCATGCTCAGCTTATCTGACTCAAGTGGTTAACAACAACATCAATTTGTGGTATTATGTGCTCAAAATCTTCAGTTTATTGCACTACCATTATGTATATCTTTATTTATTTATTTTGCTGTTTCATCAGACAATCAGCAATTTGTAGTACTAATTAGGAAATGGATTGACTGGAAGTGTATTAGGGAACCTCTGGGAAACCCAGTGTTAAGTTCTTCATGGGGTTTCCCCCTTCCTCAGCTCCCAGCTCCAACTTTGACCTACAGCTCAGCAGATGGACCGCAAAACAGAAACTCATGCCTTTAATCATGAATATTAGTATACTGTGGAGTATTTGTGTTTGCTATGAGAAGGAGTAAGATTGCTTCCTTGAGGAGTGTTTCCTTCACTTACTGTAAAGTTTCTAGCAGGTAGACAGTTTGCATTATCATAACTGATTGATTTCAAGCATTACAAAATGGAAAAGAGGTCAGTAATCGTTAGTGAGAAGTAAGTCTACTGGAACCCAGACACCTTTTGATAATGAACGTTTAAAAAATACAAACTGAGCTGAGCAAATTAAAAAAGTTCATTCATGCAGTGATGGAAATTGCCCTGATTTAAGAAAGCTTTACCTTGTGTAAATACATAACTGGCGACTAAAAATGAGCGACACGTGCAGGGATCCTGTAGCCCAATACACACCCAATAGTAAGAGAAAAATGACATGGAACTGTCAAATCGCAGAATTATGGATTATGAGGTAAACACAGAAACGCAGTGTTGATGAGGATGTCTCTCTCCCTCAGAAATGTGGACTAGTTTTTTTTGGTCACTTAATATTACATTACAATTATTGCGCTCGGAAACGGTTTCCAGTATGTGCAGGCGTCGTAAGCATATTTATTTCAGATTTAAAAAAAGAATGGAGATCTTTGTAATACAGAAGTTATGAAATGGAGAAGTTTGAAATATATAAGAAACAGAACTGTGTGTGTTAGCTACTGTATAAAGACTGTATATTATATAGCAGAACCCTGGGCGCGGATGTATGTGTGTGTGTGTGTGAATGTGTGTATTAATAGCTGGGCCGACAGTAAGGGTTTAGTTTAACACATTGTGTTTGGCTCAGCCTGAGGGGAAACAGAGAGGGAAGTGAGACATTAACACCAAAACCATCAGGCACTTTTTTTATTTTAACTTCATATGAATAATGAACTCCATCTTCACTTCATATAAAACCTTGTGTTTTAGATTTGATGATGCACAACTGTGGCAGATGTATAGTCAATGAGTTATCACAGACTGCAAGGTGGCATGATTAATCCATCATTTAAAGACACATTTTTGCTTCAAATCAATGATGCCTCTATGAAGACCTTAAGTCAGCTTATTTTAATCAGACGAATTATGACACCGTACCCAAAACAGTCAGAACTAGTGTGTGACACAATCTGAAAATATTCTCAAACTTTCAGCCTGAGCTATCATAGCACCATTTTACCAGCAGACCATTCTGTGGAAACCCTCATGCATACGGCCCCGCTGGCTGACGGGCCTCGAGAGGGGCTTTCCTTCCCTTTTACTTCCTTTCACCAATCAGTGTCACCGGACCCTGAATTTGATCGTCTGAGGAAGTCGGCAATTCTTCAGCTTTTTGGTGGCTTTTTCACGAGTGACTCAACTTTTACAAGTGAAGTTGGTTTCCTGTGTAACTTTCTCTGGGATTATTACAGTCACGTTTTTTTAGAGGCAAGCTGTACTGCCCCCTGGAGGAGTCAGATATCAATTATCAGTGTCTGGTAAGGCTTCAGTGTTTCATGACGATGGCACGAATTAAACACCGGTGAAAATATTTGTGAAAGAGTGAGAAGTGAAGGATGAGGCATGAGTGTTGAGGAGGAGATAGATTAAGAGGAGATAGTGGTATATGCAGGTGGGTGATATTATTAGTCAGTCGTTAGCTTTATTTGCATTTTTCACAAAAGGGAAGTGAGTGTGTTTCTGTGTGTGTGTGTGTGTGTGTTTATGAATGTCTGTTTGAGAGCTTTTTTGGCTACAGAATTTATAATGCTGATGCTGCTTATAGCTTTTTATTGTAAGAAAATGCCAGACAGAAAAGTGAAGTGGCTTGACTTGGTCAGAAACACACTCATGTTCTGCTGGGTGTTCTGACTTTTATGTAAAACATATCTATGATTTACATAATTCAGCTCAATCCAGAACATCTTATTTCTGAAAAAAAAAAATGCTATAATGAATCTTTAAAAATATAAGATGTTTCACACTCAAATGTACTTTGCATGCTCTGTTTCTCACCGCGGAGGGACTGGGACAGTCCCATGGGCTTGGTTACAGTTGAATTTGAAGTGACACGTCTGCGGTGACGTAATCAATATTAGTTGTTTGTTGGATTGAGCACGTCTCCAGTTGTGTGAAAATGGACCAATCTAGACCTCTATATTTTTTTTATCAAAATGTGTGCATTTTTGTGCCCTTTTTATTCCAAATATAACATATTTATGTTTGTTACACTTCATCATCATCATCATTATCATCAACAAAACTATTTAATAATATATCTTGCTGTTCAACTGTAGTATAACAGATAATGCATAATTATGTACCTCATACGCCTCTCTCTTTTTCACAGATATCAGAATGTCAAAGCCAATAGAGGTAGAGAATCCAGCGGCAGACTCTCCGATGGAGAGCACAGGTATAAAACTACATTATATTTTAATATTTTATATGTCTGCAATATATAAAAAAAAAAAAGAATGTTCCGCTCAGATATGTACTTGATAACATTCGCAGCATTTGTTTGTGTTGTTAACATTCTAAAATTATGAACAAATAAATTAATAATAAAAATAAAAATACATTTAATAATAAAAAACTAATATAAATAAAAAAATATTAAAGCAATTTTATGTAAAAAAAAACTTAACAATTATTATTACAAATTTACAAAATAAACAGAAATGTTGTCTTCTCTCATTAAATCAAAAGCACATATTTAGCTATATTTAAGTTATATTAAATGTGTACTGTGTTTATTTATTACGCATTTATAAACATGAACACATACAGTATATATTTTGAAATTATTTACTTGTCTGTATATACATTTCTATATTATATATACATTTTTCATCATGTTGTTTAATATGTACATTATATAAACATAAACATACACAGCACATGCTCTTTTATTTTGGATGTGATTAATCGTTACAGTACTAAACTCACATTAACAAAATTAACAGAAGTGTTGTCTTCTCTCATTATGCTCACCAGACTCAGAAAGAAATGGCTCAGATTCAATTAATCAGGTAAGTGTCAGCCAGATAGATACCAGTGTATATATAAACAGCACCATCAAAAAAACAAATGGTATTTTCAATGTGTTTCCCTCCAACAGGTTCAGCCAATGAAAATCAGCCCTTTCTCTCTTTCTCCCGCGCTGAGCAGCAGCACCAAGGTGAGTGAGCGTATGTGTTTGGGTTATTTATTATTGTTGACTAATTTACATACAGATCGGCTTCCTGCTAGTATTTTATCAAGCTCCCTTAATTCAATACCCCCACTCACTGTGTCCCGTTTAGTAACGCACTCACTGATCATCAGCGCTTCTATGTCTCTGTCACTATGTCTCAGACTAAGGTAGAGGACTGTGGCGAGATGTCTCCCGCTCCTGTACAAACTCCACCCGCTCAGACGGCCCTTCACCACACACAGCTAATGCTAACGGGCGGTCAGCTCGCCGGGGTACGACATGCACATGTGCTGTATACGTGAGCTTGCTTGCTTTAGACGTGCTTTCCTTTCTAACTCTTATTTTGGCCACGCTCCTCCTCTGCCGCTCTTTCTCTCTAGTTGACTGCGCTTTTACCGGCGCAGCAACAGCTGCTCTTACAGCAGGCGCAGCTCCTCGCTGCAGCTGTGCAGCAGTCGCATGTGGCCCACGCGGCCAATCAGCAGCAAGCCCAGCAGCAGGCAGCTCAGCCGCAGGGCCAATCGCAGGGCACACAGGAACAAACCGCCGCCCCTCCTCACCAGCTTCCTCTTTCTCAGCCAATCCAGCTCACTGCGCAGGTACAGCTCGGCAGCACACCTGAATTGTGTCGATACTGTTCCGAAATCAGTGTTTGTCCTCTTTCTGTCCTTCATCATAGTGAAACCGCCACATCCTTTCAGCATCTGTTTCTTTTCTCTCTTTCAGGACATTCAGCAGTTGTTGCAGCTGCAGCAGTTAGTCCTCGTTCCAGGACACACTCTGCCTTCACCCGCACAGTTTCTTTTACCACAAACACAGCAAGGGCAGCAAGGTAGCTCACTTACTATTAGTATTCTCAAGCTTAAGAACTGGTTTGCTCATCACGGGATTGTTTAATATGATTTACATAGAGATTTGTTTTATGTCATTTAGCAAAAATAACCCATACGCATGTATGCTAACACTTTATTTTAAAGTTGTTACACATATTACATGTACCTACTATATTCATAATAATATATTATGCATCCTAACCCTATAGTAAGTACATGTAGTTTATATTACTAAGTACTTAAATGTATAATTATATTGTAATAGGGACACCTAAAAATAAAGGGTTAGTAATATTAATTAAATACGTGTAATTACTATTTTAGGATTAGGGTTTGGCTAAGGTTTACTTGAATTTATTGTTGTTATAATAGAAAGTATACGTAATACGTGTAATAATGAAGTTATACCAAACAAACTGTATGTATTGTTTATTTTCCCTTTATTAGAGTGTAATTAGCTTAAAATGCTCTGATTTGATATGACTGTATTGGATGTAATCGTATGGTTGTGTATGTTTCAGGGCTGCTATCAACGCCAAATCTAATTCCACTACCTCAGCAAAACCAAGGAAGCCTGCTGTCCGCTCCACACAGACTTAGTCTTCAAGCACAGGTACATAAAAATAAAATAGATTTGGGAGTCTACTGTTCCCTAACAGAGGTAAACATTATCCAAGAAAAACCTTGAAGGATATGTCTTTTTTAAATGTAGAAAATGCAGAAGAAGTAAAGTAAATAAATAAATAACGAATTAATGTATGAAATTTTCAGTTCCCTTTTTGAAAAAGGGAAACAGTATTGTTTATGAACTTTGTAATTTGTGTGCATATGACAGCTGTAGTAAGACTTGGGGGGGGATAAGATGCCTTTTGATTTTTTTTTAAACAGCTTTTATTCAGCAAAGACACAAATAAGTGTCAATAAAGTTCCAGGAACGACTGATATATTGTTACAACAGATTTTTGTTTTAAATAAATTCTGTTCTTTATAGTCTTTTAATAATGCTGGAAACATTACTTAAGCAGAAGTAATAATAAGTATTAATATGAACTAATTCTAACATTGATTATAATAAGAAATGTTTTTTGAGCATTTCTGAATGATCATATGACATTCATGACTGGAGTAAAGGCCTCTGGAAGCTCAGCAGTTTTGTTATCAAGGTAGTAATATAGAACAGGTTTGAATTGTAGTAATAATTCACAATATTACTGTTTTGCTGTATTTTAATCATGTAAATGCATCCTCAGTGAGCATAATTTTTTTTTCAAAAACCGTTTGAACAGAATTCTGTGCTCTTATATTTCCATCTGACACTCAAGTTCGAGTCTTGTTTGTGGCAGAGGGAGAAGGCTGCAGAGAGCAGCGTGAACACAGTGACCCCTGCGAACACTCACCCTGAGGAGCCCAGTGATCTGGAGGAACTGGAGCAATTTGCCCGCACATTCAAACAGAGAAGGATCAAATTGGGTTTCACACAGGTACACAAACACACACGCACACTCAGAAGATTCGTATATGCCAGTATAATAATGTTTGGTCTCTGTTTCCCTCTGCAGGGTGATGTGGGATTGGCTATGGGGAAGCTCTATGGGAACGATTTCAGCCAGACCACCATCTCTCGATTTGAGGCTCTCAATCTCAGCTTCAAGAATATGTGCAAACTCAAACCTCTGTTGGAGAAGTGGCTGACCGACGCAGGTAAAACGCCTCACACAGCTGCATTAGACATTACAGCTGTCAATCAAAACTTGTGCTTAAAGAGACAGTCCACCCAAATCTGAAAATTTAGATCCAAACCTGACTGTTTTTTCACAAAAGACATTTAGACGAATGTTGTAGTTTTTTTTTCATATACTGGAACATTTTCCAACATTCATGTTCCACAGAAGAGAGAAAGTCAGGATAGAAACTTCATGAGGGTGAATAAATGCTCATTTTTGGGTGAACTATCTCTTTAATTTCCAGTCAGTCTCAAAAACATAGTCATGCACATGCATTAAAACAGTTTAAGTGGCTTTTAGGTCACATCGTCACACCAATACAAAAATGTAATACCTCAGTATATAAACCATTGTGTGGTTGATAAAGTAAACTCAAAATGTTTTTAATGGTTTACTCAGAAACAATGTCGATGGACAGCACCTTGCCAAGTCCCAGTTCTCTTTCCTCTTCCTCGCTGGGCTTTGAGGGTCTACCTGGCCGCCGCAGGAAGAAACGCACCAGCATTGAGACCAACATTCGCGTCGCTCTGGAACGCAGCTTCATCACGGTCAGAACACACGATCACAAATCCACTGCACAACATAGTTTAAACATTAGATTTGATTCGTTTGTTTCCAAAAGAAGTCTGTTATTCTCACCAAGGATGCATTTGATTGCAGTATTTATTTATTACAATATAAAACACATTTTCATTTTAATATTTTCTAAAATGTTATTTTACTTTTGCAAACTTTTATTAGCCATTACTTCTGTAGAAACTGTGATGCATGGATTGTCAGGATTCTGTGATAGAAAGTTAAAAAGAGCAGTATTTCCTTTTCGTACAGTCACTTTTTTAGTTTAATGCACGAATGCTGAATAAAGTATTAATTTCCCTTTAGTTCTTACCTCAAATACTTTAATTGGTAGTATATAACAAAACACTTCCTAAAATAACCACATCCTAAACCATGGTTCCTTTTTTTGTCTTCAGAACCAGAAGCCTACCTCAGAGGAGATCCTGCTCATCTCTGAAAAGCTCAACATGGAGAAGGAGGTGATCCGTGTCTGGTTCTGCAACCGCCGACAGAAAGAGAAACGCATTAACCCCTCCAGTGCCACCCCTCCCTTGCCCAGCCAACCCCAGCCCACCTCGCACAAACCCCCCTGCTACAGCCCGCACATGGTACGACCCGGCTTGCTCCCTTGACCCATACCCCCGTCTCCAACCACCCTGTCACAACACCACAAGTTTCTCCTGCATGAGCAGATGATAATAATCATTCCCATACGGTGCATACATCATTCACTCCTGAATGTGGTTTCACCCACCCTGCACGGCTTTACATTTTAATGTGCATTTTTTATAGTTTACTGTCATTGTCATAGGAGGATTCAGCCTCTATTACTAATTCTTTAGGCATGTTTATATTTTCAAACTTAGTATTTTGATCTATAATTTTGTAATTGAATAACTTAAATTCACAAACAGAGCACAAGATTTCAACCGACCTCTCTCCCTTTCACCCTTCGTTACTCTCTGTCCATCATGTTTCCCTTTTGACCTGTGACATCATATCCACGTCTTCCTTACAGATGCCCAGTCAGGGACCGTCGCAGACAGTGAGCAGTCTCGGTACAGCAGGTAGGGCACTGAAGTCATCTGCTCAACAGAGTTACATATAATTCTATAATATCTGTATGATGGATGTCTCCTATTATTTCCCTCTGTCAGTGACCACTATGTCATCAGTTTGCCCTTTGACCCCAAGCGGACCCTCCTTAAGCTCTGCGTCATCTCCAGTAACCCCGCCTCCACGTAGTGATGCCAGCCCCGCCCCTCCGACTCACAGTACACTAAGTCTGAACACTGGGTGAGCTGTTTTCTCTCTCACACACACACACACACACACACATCAACTCAGCAAATACTCATCACCTTTTACTCCCTGTGGCTCAGCAAATGCAGGTAACTGCAGTGTTTATGTGTGTGTGCAAATTATTTTTATGCGTGTGGTTTTGTCATTCACAGTTCTTGGCATAAAAAGAATGGTGACGTTTCTAACTACATCAATGACTTTGCTGCTCATTTGAGGTGAATACAGTCAGCAGAGTCTGTGTTCTTACACACACACACAAATATAAAATAGAAGCATAATATAAAACAATAAAACACATTATGCGTCAATGTCAAGAATAAGAAAATGTGGATTAGGGCATGAGGTCAATCCTTGATATTAACACAAATGTGCGTGACAGTGTAATATGTCTATACACATACATAATGTATATGCGCAGATATTATAAATTAAATACATTATTACTTATAATTAGCATTATAGAACTTATTATAATTAATTTGCAAATAACCATAAATAATGTTTTTACACTACAGAAAATATATAGATTTTTAATTTGCTGTTATTTACTTAACTTAAAATTTAGCATATTTGTTCAAATTGCACTACATCTTAGCATAAGGATTGTTACGCACTGATGCGTCGCTGAAGTCTGCTGGTGCATTGTATTATACGAAAAGCCCTATTTACTCTGCAAACACCTGTTTGTCCAGCTCTTAACTATGCTTCTATATGTTTTCTCTTTCCCCTTCCTCTTCCCTGTATTCCTTTCTGTTTTCCGTTTTCGTCTGTGTGTCTTGTGGGTTGGTTGTTTGTTTGTGTGACTCAGGAATACGGTGAGGGGAGTGAACGCAGGAATGAACCAAGCTCTTTTTGGCAGCAACCCACTTGCCACTATCCAAGGTTTGTGCGAAAGAGAGGGCGAGAGACACTAATGACTCTGCCACCTCATTTCAGTCATGTGTTACAGCGACCTCTCTGTTTGAGTGTTTGTTTATGTCTTTTCGCTCCTTTTCTCCCCTTTTTACATCTGCTCATCAGTTCACGTGGTACTGGTGCATCCTATTTAATGCGTACCGCCAATTTGGTTAATGTTTGTAATACTGTGTTTCTTTCACAGCTCTAGCAGCCAGTGGTGGCCAGCTGCCCATTTCCAGTCTTGAGGGTAGCAGCAAGGTGTTAATTGGTGGTTCTGGAGGCCAAGGAGCAGGTCTCCCTTCTTCCCTCTTTCTCAACCACTCCTCTTTGTTGCCCATGGCGACGGGCATGGGATTGGGCAGTTCAGCTCTTGTCAAAACCTCATTTCCTGTCACAGGCGGCATGAGTCCCTCCCCTTGCTCAAGCCCCGTCTCTTCCTGCTCTTCTGGTGAATTGCTACACAGCCCACACTCGATTGGAGGGGCTAAAATCGAGTGACGTTGCCCAAGGCCAATCACAGGAGGAGGAGAAGGAGATGAAACCTTACCTGTCAACCAAAGCATCTCTTGATCCCCCTCGCTCCCTTTTGTTCACACTCATTCACACTCTCTCTCTTCCGCTCTCCCACTCTACTGATGCCAAAAATATACAGAGTAGAAGAGGGGAGAGATGGAGAGACGGGGTGGAAGGAGGAAGGAAGAGGAGAGGAGGGAAAACGAAACCAAAAAAAAAAACACCACGCGGCTTAGCTGGACGCAGCCAAATACATAAATAAAAGGAGAACAATAAACTAGAAGAGGACAAAAAGAGATCCTTGAGCACCAAAAACAACAAAGAGAACAAACTTTACTGTGTGGTGAAGAACTCTTTGAAGCAAACGTGTACTGAATACCAAAAAGTATAATGGAACTTTGAGAGACTCACTATGACAAAAAAAAATAAAAAATATACAAGCATACCAAAATCTCAAATACCAAAAACAAACACCAAAAATACGGATGGAAAAGCTTTATCCAAAGGACCTGTAAATAGCCAACCGTCCAGGACCAGACCCACTGACAACAATCCAGCCATCACTGAGCATATCATCTCATTATCACTTCTTTCATGTTTTTATGATTTATTTTGAAATATGAATGAGCCGGACTCCCAACTCTGTTGTTTCTCTGGTTCTTCCTCATTCTTGTCTGTTTTTTTCTCCAAAGTAGCAGGTTTTTGCATCTGTCTTTATTGTAGGTTTCAGTACATACGATCATCATCGTCATCATCAGTCCATGTCTTATCGAGCATATAGAGGATTGGGTGTTTGGTCTTTGATGTTCATCCTATTAGCACTGCATAGCTTGATGCACTTGTTTGTCCGATGACATGAATGTCGTATAGTGTAATAAAAGTGAGACCAAGCTCCTCTCTAGCTTTCACGCTTCTAGTTAAGTGTAAATACTCTCATTTCTCTCTTAATAATTAAGTGCTTGTATCCTTCCTCATTTCCATTTCATGCCTCGCTCACTCACTTTCTCCCTTTTGAATACCAAAGCAATCCATTCATACATGATCAGCTCATAATTCACGATGCAGAAAGAGATCGGGGGCCCAAACCCTGAAGAGGCTGATCTGCTGATCTGATCATCCTCTCTGCTTCTTCTACAAGCCAAAAAACGAAGCTAAACTTCAGAGCCAGCCAAACTTCCCATAAAGGAAAAACCAAAAACGAACCAAGCCAAAAAACGGATGGAGGAGCAAAGTGAGTCGCTGTACAGAAAAAGAGTATCCCTTCATGCATCTCTGGACCGAGGTCACCCAGAACCATGTAGCAAGGGATCCGCCTCAACCTCCAGTCATTCAAACTCTTCCTGGTCCTGGGTGGCGGGATCTTTGATGACCTCACTGGACTCATCTGAAGAAGATGTTTCGGGTTCATTTGGGGGTTGGGAGGGTTGTTACTTTTGGTCTTTCGTTCCGTCTGTCTGTTTTGTGGGACTTTTCTTGGCTGTGTGTGTAGATTTGTGTGATTTTGTTTGGGAAAAAGGTATTCGCGTATTTGGGAAAATCTCATTTTTTACGTTCCTTACCTGTTCCTATCTAGTTGTGTTAGAGACTCTAATCAGGTGGTTGAAACAATACTGTGAATATTCAGTTCAACAGATAAAGAAACCAGGATTAACACGCTCAAGTACATCCAAAGAACCAAAGTCGAGTGTAAACAAGCTTTAAAGAGAACCAAATATCACATACGCAACAATTTACACGCTCTCATCCACCTTACCGTTGTATTTATATTGTATTGAGATCTGTAGTTGGTGAGCGCTGCAGATTCAACGAGGATGGATACATGAGCTCAGTTCTCTACGTTACCGTATAGTCCAAATGGGTCAGTTAGTGCTTCTATAGATTTTGTAGTAAATGATCTATGTTATAATGCTTACTAATTGCTAATGTATGGAAGAAAAACATTGTGAAAAGATAAAAAAATGTTGATATTTACTTAGACCAAAAATTCACACTATCTCTCTTTTGGGTTTTTGTGTTTGTTTCCTCCCTCATTTAAAATTTTTTTAAAAGGTTTTTTTATTATTAATAATAATACTATTATTTATTTAATATATTCCAGATGCTGTTTTGTAGTGGGTGTGTTTGAGGCACCAGATTGTATTAAAATGTAAACTTCCTTTGCCAAGGCGACCTTTCGAACCAAATCCATCGACAAATGCAACCGTCGGTCCTAACGGGCCGGCCGCTAATCGACAGCGTAGGGGCCGGACTCTTGTCTTCTCGACCTCTTAGCTGTTCCTTAACAGACAGAGCCTGTCGGGGGGAAACCTATCAGGGGAAAAAGCAGCACTGTGTTTCTTCTGCTCAATTGTTTCGGTAGCATTCATACAACGCTGAAGTAACCTTCCAGAGTAAAAGCACACACTGCCATGGCTTAGAAGGGATAAGGTCCTATAGGAACGTGCATTGTATCTGTACGTACCTGCCACTGCTGATGTTAGGGATGGTGTTGCTATGGTTACTGTCGCGAAGGCTACCACTTGTGACGGCGTCGAGCGCAGTGCTGCCGTGAGCCTTGACCTGAAAGCTTTAAACAGCTACAAAACCAAAAACTTTAGGAGAGGAAAGATGGAGGGATTTGGGGTTCTTGGAAAGAAAACACAGCGGAATGTACGTATTGTATGATAGCGGAAATGTATCAGTGCTCCATTTTCCTCTCTTTTTGCTCTCTGCCTCACTCCTCCTCTTTGTCCTATTTCTATTCCTGATTAGTTTTGTATTTATTTTGTAACGTGTCTGTTGTTCTGTCTCCTGGTTAGGG
The DNA here is from genome assembly GCA_032353835.1 of Enteromius viviparus. Lineage (NCBI taxonomy): Eukaryota > Metazoa > Chordata > Actinopteri > Cypriniformes > Cyprinidae > Enteromius > Enteromius viviparus. The sequence goes on along the minus strand of JAUCNO010000236.1, from coordinate 15,180,397 downwards.
GGTGTAGAAGAGAGATAGTTCCTCATATACCTCACTCTCTTAACGACAAACCAAATAGATGAATGCTTTAATACAGAGAAGTAGGGGCCGAGGAGAAGTGTTTTGATAGGCCAGGGGACATTAGGTAGATGAAAACACTGATGCTCTGGCACATTCACTCCCTCGGACCCTGGGACCACTTTTCCAGTCACCAAACACAGGGCAGGACACATACACACACCTTTTCGTATATGTACACGCTTATTGTGCATGTGTATGTATATAAGTCAGAAAGGTGACTGAAGAGTGGGCGGCGACTGTTGTTGCTAGGTGACAAATTGTATGTCTTAAAACGCACGAGATGATGAAGATAAATATAAGGGGAAGCCTTTCAGTTTTGTGATAAGTTTTTTCTACCGTTACAGTCAGGCGCAGATCCGGGCGTCTTCAAAACTTCACGATGTTGATATGCAAGCAATAGCTGCAGCGTAAGGGAGCGTGTTCAAAGTGTGAGTCTCTCAGTGGCGTGAATCTCCAGAGAATGATACCAAAGCAACACGTCATTCTGAGACAGATCACAACACACACGCTCCCTAAAATCTTGTACACAACCCTCGAGTTTGATTTTTCAATTGATCAATTAGTAACAATCGGATATGGGGGAAAATCTGCAAAAAGAAGAAAAAAAATTCATAGCATTTCAAAACGCCTAAGAGAACTGCAGAGTCTTTTCGTTCTCATTTTACTGTCTAATTTTATCTGCTCTCTCTATGTATTATACATTTAAAAAGAAAAAAAAATACCAGCTTCAGTCCAAAGGTGTTTAAAAAGATTTTTAAAAATAACAAAGAACTTAAAACAGGTCTAGTTAAACCAAAGAGCTACACTAACACATCCTCAGCCGTTTTCTTTTGTCTCGTTTCTTGGTCACCTAGCAACCCAGTTTCTGAAGGTGTAACCTCAACTATCCAAAGTAACTTACGATGAAGATAATAATGAAATGTATATTTTTAATTATTCATTATTTGGGAAAAAATCTTCACGGTGATGATGATGATGATGATCTTAAAGAAAAGACTTGGTATGTCTGTGATGAATTTTCTTTTCCGTTCTTGGAGGTTAGTGGTGTTAATCTGTCCCCTGCATCTTTTCCCTGATTTCATGTTCGCTGCTCACTCGCTCAGAGCGCGTGGGTGCGTCATTGTCTGTACGTACATATATTCACGTGCGCGTATTTTACACTCTAAACACGGACAGATATGCGGTTATTTTGGCATATGTGCGTGAATGTGTGCGTCTGTTTTGCTTATTAATGTACGTTGTCATGTTTTTACCCTTTCCATCGTTTCTTTTTTCCTCACTTGGAGTTGAGCAGTTCTTTTTTCATCTCTCTCCAGTCCTATGTGTCTCTTTTTCTCCCTATGGTGACAGGTTAGCCTTTTGGTGTAATTATCTCTGAAACCAAAAAATAGTTGACAAATAACGCGCTTGTTCATTGTACAGTGTTGTTCATTTAAAGTCATTTTTGTAACTGAAAGTGTTTCACTCATCTGAATAAAAACGGTAGAGAAAAAGACCGGTGCATGAAAATGTTGTGTTTTACTTGTGTGTGCTCGTCGGTCCGCGTTTGGCCGCTGGGGGGCAGCAACAGCCACATGCTGTTCTACTTCATATGGATGAATCATCCGCAAGAGCTTCTGCCTCCACATGGTGTCTCAACTTAGTCACCTTCTCTTCCCCTTGCTTCCTTCATTCTCTCTAAATCTATCCGTTTCTCTCTTTCCTCCCTCTTTTCCACAGCTTTCATTTGCTCATCTGACTCACAGGACATCTGGTCTTTGCCAGACAGCTCGTCCTTTACTCATATTCCTCTCGAATTTAGACGATTAAAATTCTCACCTTTTTAAGATGATGTCTTTACGTCTGCTACTGAAAATAACATCAACCAAAGTTTCACTTTAGTGGAATCGAAATTTCTACATTAATCAGTAAAACTAAGTAACGTGCCAGTAGGAATGACCAATTAAAAAATATTATTCAAATAAGTTCATAATGTCAGAATATTTAAAGCAACTCTATGAAGTTTGGAGACTTGGAAGCCCCTACAGGTAAGTGAGTGGAGTTTACTGTCGTAATTAAAGATACTTGTTTGTTGCTGCCATAAAAGTTGCGCCGTGCGCCGCTCACCACATTTTGGAGAGAGCATGGCGTGGGAAAGAAGCAGAAGCTATTCACCTTATTAGCCCTATGTGATGAAACTTATATTTTAAGGTTAAACACCTTACATATAGTTTTTTTTTTTTATTTAACCTACATATTAAAATAGTCTGCTAAGCATATTAGCCTACTTTTGGCAAGGCTTAAAACAATTCTTCCAAGCTTGGTAATGCTGGTGCATTTGAAGCTCAAAGACGTGTATATATATCCGTAGCTTTAAAACACCAGCCACTATCCACCAGCATTACCAAGCTTGGAAGAGCCAGGATAAATGTTTAAAAAAACTCAGGCTGAGTTTGGCTAAATGTAGAAAGTTACATACACCTGGCATGGAGGTCAGTAAATTATGGGGGTAATTTTCATTTTTGGGTGAACTATTCCTTTAATAAGATTTGCTGCAGATTTAAGAGGCCTGGTATAGAATTGTACTTACAGCTCTACCTATTGTTTTTACCATGTGAATTTACTCTTGTGTTATCTACAAGCAGATGAGTTGTGGAAACTGTGCATCAGCGAATGCTAGGAGGTATACAACATGTCAGCGTCACAGAAACTTTTCTGTAAATTTGTCCTGAGTTGAGTGGGTTGGATGTCAAGCTGCTACAAAGTTGTGGGAAGGCTAAAAGCAGAAATTGTCTGTTCACAATGACACAGACGTTACTGACAAGGAGGATTTCGTTTAACTGTCCTTTCCCTCTTACATTATGTTAAGATCAGCAGAAGGTGTATGTTTCTTTAAAGACGTATGTGTTTTGTTTTTGTAGTTAATAATAACTGATTACTTGGGAGCACTTTAATGCATGAAATTGATGCAAATTGGAAGCTTTAATTATCTCCGAGTGTGGATTTCCACTGAGAATGCTAACAGTGAAGCTTGTCCAGGTATCAGTCCCGCGCAAAGTAAATGTGATTTCAGCGTGCAGAAGCTGTGAGGTGTTTACAGATTGGTCACAGGATGCGTCAGTCATCTCTGCTCCCACTCACAATCTGCCTCAGTCAGACTGTACCCGCCCACTCACAGAGACAGGCGGTCAATCTGTCGCTTCAGCAGCACAGGTGTGTGTTTGCATGAGTGTGTAACAGCGCTCCAAGACGGAACAGATGACGGTGGCATTTCAGGTGTGTAACAGGAGCACAGTAAATTCCACAAACATGGGGCTGGAGCATATGCTCTTTTGTTTATGTTAGATTATCAACCATAACACTCTATCTTTGTCACAGAATCCCGCAACAATGATTACAAGCTAAACAAATGCAGACAGTGTGGGCTTGAGGAAATCATCTGTCAGTTAGTGTTCCAGAGAACATTCTCATACAATCACATTTTCTCTTTTCACACCCTTCCCTGAGCTGCCGCACCTACCGCAGAGCAAACACAGAGTCAAAAACCACTCTAAAGCCGCTATTGTCATTCAGACTAAACACACAAATGGTCAGTGATCAGCTCTATTAGTCACACCTGTGACCTTTTCCAGGAATGTGTGCTTGTGATTTAGACATTTTACTGGCATTCAAAGCCTCTCAGATGACTTATTACATGTTAAGGCATACTATATTGTACTGTACACATCTACTAGGATTTACTAGCTTACAATTTTGTCCACTGTTACGGTAGTTGCTTGCTTCGACATTCTTGTGTCGCCATTAGCTGAACTATTCAGTGCCTGGTTAGAAATCCTACAACAGTTAACAAAGGGCCGAGTTCTTGCTGATGCAGTCTGGATCTCGAACATTCGCTGCCATTATAAAGGATATAATTATAAAGGACATTTTTTTAATATAACGCTGATTGTATTCATCTGAAAGAAGAAAGTCATACACACTTAGGATGCCTTGAGGGTGAGTAAATCACAGGGTCATTTTAATTTTAAAGCAGCATTCAGAAGTTTGCTGCAAATGTAAAAAGTTTTACACATTAAGAAATGTGTTTATGAATCGTGCACACTCACATGAGATGATGAAGACTATAATCATAGTCATTTTCTACAAACTGTATATGGTGTGGGCTGCCACCTTCAGTGTATGTTTAATGACGTGATCTGTGGTGTTTCACGAAACACTGAAGAAAAACTAACATTGAGTTAGTTTGAGATGGTTTAAGTTGGTTCTTAGCTGGTCATAAACTGGTCTTAAGTTGCTTAGGACCAGCTCATGACCAGCAGTCATGCTTCAAAACCAGCATGTGCGTTTTTTTTTTAATTTGAGAAAATCCTGATGCCCAAATTGCTTCTGTTTTGTTGGACAGGTAAGGAAAAAGTTATTGTGTGTGGTATTGATATTTAAGGCTCATGTAGGCCTGAAGGACAGCAAGGCTAATCATAGCTAGAGTACTACTGAATAAGTTGTTAAATATGATAACCAAAGCAATAGTAATTATTTCTTGTTAAATAATAGTAAATAATAGTAAATATTTCTTGTTATTTGTGTTTTCTTAATTTGTATACTTTCCTGCAGTTTAACAGTGCATTAGCATACAGCTAGTTGATTAGCCTGCTAGCTTAGCCAATTTTATATGCATGGTTTTTCTGTCCCTTTACCTCACAAAGGACAAGTTGTTTGAAAATTGCATGGATGTTTTTCTGATTGACAAACAGCTAACCCTTGAGCTCCACGACAGAGGCCACAGAAATCAATGTTTGAATCAATTGTCTGCATTGCAAATGTCACTTGACTAATCACTTGGTACGTAAAAAAAAATGGTTGTGGTAATGCTGCGAACATAAACTCCAACTAGAGACAATCTTGAGATGTGATAGATGAAGCCAACCTGCCAAACCTAAAACTTGCAGAAGTCGTCGCTGATACTTGATGGATCGCCCCTTCCAGAGTTTGAAACGAGGAGCTTTGGGTTACTGCCATCTATCTGGAACACACCAGCACATCTTGTCAGTTAATACAGATTCTACGAACATGAGACACAAATACACAAAACTGAGAAAATATGGGGGTGTCCCACATTACACATGGACTTGGTGAGTCATTAGGAACATCTAGTGCCCACAGTATGAATTTGATACCTACACAGATTTCCTATCTTTGCAATTAGCCCACACACTGAGAGAATAACGTACATCTGTCATAGCATGTTACAGCAGAAATGCCTAGGGTCTCTATATCTTTACAAACCATAGCAAAGTCAAACCGCTTTATATGCATTTTTGTCCTGAGATGTACCTTGAGGTGGTGAATGCTGAATTGGATTTTGAATTATGTTTTTAGCAATGAACAGCATAGTTCTTGCATCTCAGGAAGCAGATTGCTCGAAATGGTTCTTATAAAAGACTAAAAGTAATGTTGTTCCAAACCAGCATGCAGTTACTGTTTTACTTGCAACAAGACAACATTTAATACACAGATACAACTTTTTAACTAGTTTACAAAAAAACACATTTTTTGACTTAGGGTCCAAATTTAGTCGGTTGATATTGCACATTTAGCTCCCTGCTGCTAGATGTTGCAACTACATAATTTGGACCCATATTGTTTTAGAAAGTAGCAGTTCATGACTGGAAGATGTTTTTGGCAATGTTTTAAAGGATCCTTTACGCATTTTAGGGGTTTTTAGAAGAGAAATTAATCATAGTTTGGTAATCTTTTTCTATAGTGCTGAATGGGAACTAAAACAAATATCTTTTTGATCTCCCATTTCCTCCATTATAGTTTTTCTATGAGGAAAAAAATATAAAAAATTATGTTAGAAAAATGTTGTATTTTTTTTCACTCCCTCAACCATTGTATTAGAAACATTGCGTCAACTAGTTGTTGTCTTTTTCATTCAATGCCAAGGTAGTACAACACTTAGTATAAATGTAGATGTAGATGCTGTAAATGTAGATTGAAGGGAACTGAGAAACCAAAAATTCCCTTGATGCTGTGATATATAAGTGATAAGACTGGGACGGTTTTCTGATTGCAACACGATTCCTCTTGAATCGATTCTGAAATAAGATTTTAACAGCAGATGGCACTGCATGTTTTAGAAACAGCCATACCTCCCTTGTTTCCAAATCCTTTTACACACTTGAACCTAAAATAATCACTCATAAATTCGAAAAGGTTGAAGCGAATTACAAGGGTGTTCACAGTGGGCTGCATTTATATTAATCTTGCATCATAAAAGCATTCCATGAAAGCCCGTTTCCACAACTGAATAAAAAATAAAAAAAAGGTTTTTGCAACTTTTTTCTCACAATTCTGACTTTTTTTTCAGAACTGCATGATACATACTATGTATTGGGAGTTATAAAGTTAGAATTACAAGGTATAAAGAACTTATTAATATTAACATTATTTTTCGACCTAAAACTGGACTTTAAAACTCACAATTGAAAGTTTATATCACAGAATTGTGAGTAATAAAACTCATTTCAGCCGGTTGAAACCGGTTAACTGATTAGTTTAAAATATGGTACGCTATTTGAAAAAACAGCCATTTCGAGCCGCGCCTGCAATTTCACAACTCTGTTGCATCTCTCTGCCGCTCTGCCTCCCGCACACACACACTGCCACTCACGTCACTTTTTTCGCGAAACATGAGTCTACTATATTTAAGCACTGTATCACACAAGTTGCAACAGCGTCCAAGCTCGTTCCTACGAAGAGGACATTCTTACCTGCACATACTCAACTCCTAATACTTACCTTCTTATTCCAGAAGCCGTCCTGAAGTCCCGTTGTCTCTGTGGTGTATCACTTGCTCCTTCCAGTCTCCCGTTTCATCCCTTCGTCTTCAGTGTGGTCTTCGTCATCTGTGGTGTGTGGTGGTGTGCGTCGTCTCATTGTGATCCTGCAAAGAACGAAAGACTTTAAGTTCCCTTATTAAATTCCCAGAAATGGATGATCTTTAGTTTGCTTACCTTTGTTGACATTTCTGATTGAATAAACTCCTTTGTTGAATTTTACCTACCTGTGTTGTCCAATCGTTACTGTAACAGAGAATTGTTAGCAATTAAACTAGCCCTTGAAGAATGGAGACACTGGTTGGAGGGCTCCAGGTTCCAGTTCACAGTCATTACTGATCACAAGAACTTGCAATATTCATCGTTTGAATCCACGACAGGCCAGATGGGCATTGTTTTTTACCCGTTTTGATTTTAAAATATCTTACAGACCTGGGTCAAGAAACACCAAAGCAGATGCCCTCTCCCATCTCTACCAGCCTGATCCTGTTCCTTAAAATCCAGGTACCATTTTACTTAAAGACGCATTTCTTGCACCCATTACCTGGTCTCTCGATACACAGATCCAACAAGCCACCATCCAAGATCCAGCTCCACCTGGGACACCACCTAACCAACTATACGTACCTGTCACCATTAAACAAACCGCATTGAACTCAGTGCACCTGGGTCCGGGCATCCAGGTGGTAAGCAAACTCTACTCCTACTACAAAATCACTACTGGTGGCCTGAGATGAAACGGGATGCTCATCGTTATGTCAAGGGATTCTGCGCCATAACAACGACCCCACACCGACTACCTAAGGGTAAGCTTTTTCCTTTAGCTATACCTGAGAGACCCTGCTCTCACATTGGAATTGACTTTGCCACAGACTTACCAAATTCTGATGGATTCACTACGATATTAATAGTAGTCGACAGATTCTCCAAATCATGCAAATTGATTCCTCTGCCGGGCTTACCCACTCCCATGAATACTGCTCAGATCCTATTTTCAAAGATCTTCAGACACTTGGCAACCCAGAGGACATTGTGTCCGACAGGGGGATCCAGTTTACCTCCCATGTATGGAAGGAGTTTTTTCGCCTGTTGGGGGTATCCATCAGCCTGTCATCTGGGTACCACCCTCAAAGCAACGGCCAGACAGAGCGCAAAATACAGGCGATCTCAAGATACCTCAGGACCTACTGCCACAAACACCAAGATACATGGAACCAGTACCTGCCGTGGGCTGAGTATGCCCAAAATTCTCTTCGCCAAGAAACAACTGGTCTAACATCTTTTCAATGTGTTCTAGGGTACCAACCACCTCTGTTCCCTTGCAATGATGAACCCTCCTCAGTCCCGGCAGTAGACTTCTGGTTACGTGAGAGCGAGAGGGTATGGAATTCAGCTCATGTCCACCTCCAAAGAGCTGTTTGGAGACACACCAGATGGGCAGATGCTCGCCGCTCTCCAACACCCGAGTACCAACCTGGGGAACTAGTCTGGCTCTCTACACGAGATATAAGACTCAGAACCCCTTGTCGTAAACTTAGCCCAAGTTCATAGGTCCATTTCCTGTTCTATGACACGTAAACGAAGTCTCCTATGAACTCCAACTGCAAAGGAACGTTGCTGGGTTGATCGCGACGACATACTAGACCCCACATTAACCACCGAATTCCATCAAAATCATCCAACTTGTCCTGCCCCCAGAGGTTGTGGCCCCCCTTGCTGTCGCCAATTAATCGTTCACTGAGCTCAAGGTTATACGCTTCCTCTGTTCTTGTCTGCTCACTTACCAGCTGGATCTGATGGATCAACGAAACTAACTTTGTGGCTGGTTGAGACTTGAACTGGAACACTTTAAAGGAGAAGCTTGACCTTTTCAACGTAATTGCGTATTAAGTTACCAACGCGCATCACAGTACACAGCGTTTGTGCTCATAAAACTTTAAAAAGGGCCCCTATTATGCCATTTTAAAGGTGGCTAAAATAGTTTTACGAGTGTCTTAAAACAGGCTTATGTGAATGCAAGGTCAAAAAACACTTTAGTTTTCTCTAAAAATAGATTTTATTTTACCCCATTTCTAAATGATT